>CM048818.1:71020888-71695994 GCA_026586065.1 Dioscorea zingiberensis | reverse complement strand
AGTCTCACCTCCAAACATATTTCCAACCCTCCAAACGTAAAACTACTCTTTTTCTAGAAAGTTTTGTCTATAATCTTGTAATTTTATAGAAAAAGAAACAAAATTCTACATGAAGCAAAATCCTAAAAAGTGGAGAGGGAGAGGTACAATTAAAGAAGATATGTTGCTTAAGCTAGATTTTATGTTTTTATAAAACCAATTATCGGTAAAGGGCCACATTATAAATTTAAACTATAAAGAGATAGCTTATGAGAAAATATATACTAGTAGTTTCCTAATGCGAACTATCATCCGCATTCAAAGATCATAACACATCTCCCATTCCCTCAACCAAATTAACGAAATGCGTGCTCTTTCTTTCAGTGGTTTCATATATTATTACTAAAGCGGTTTCAACATACAGTTCTTAACAAACAAATAAAAGTATAGTTTAAACTACATGTATGAACTTTAATAAATAAAAAAAAGCTGTACCCTGGTGCTACAGAAGCTCCCGATCTTGGCTACAAGTGGTTCTGGGAAGGGTTAGACCAATTTAGGTGATATTGTATCGTAGGCTTTACCTTGCGTTTTTGTAAGAGGTTGTTTCCCACGGAGGAATCTATGACCTCCATGTCACACAATGACAACATTACCTATTGCACCAAAACTCCCTCATTCTTGAACTTTAATAAATACATATTCACTTAAGTTTAGCTTATTTATCCTACTAGTGGAAGCTATCGACGATAGATAATAGGTTGCCTAAAATACACTATTAGTCTCACCATACTATAGGCCAATGTTTCCATTTTGTCCTATACATTTTAAAATGTTCAATACGGTCCTTGTACTTTGCGCATATTTTTGTTCAATCTATTAGTCCACGGCGGCGTGGCAACACGGATGGAATAATCTACGTAAGGCGTAATTTTGAATTTTTCTTATTACTTCTGCATTGGCGTTGTTTTGTTGAGTATGGCATACCTATTACCCGGCCACATCGATAGTAAAATAATAATTTTTTAACAATAATTTTAAAATAAATTATTTTTAAAAATTACTTTTTTTAAAAAATATTTTTTTAAAAATTATTATTTGGTACTGGCGATAATGGCGTATCATCATTTATCATCCCGTGAAATATTGCCAATGCGTCAATAAATAAAAAAACTCGAGGAAAATTAGGGGTTAATATTTCATTAGTGTTAACCACATACGCCAACTTGCCGTGGACTGTGGTATTTAACAAAATAATGTAAAAATACATCAGGACCATATTGAACCGATTTTAAAAGTAACTTAACCAAAATGAGCATTGAATACCTATAGTGAACAAGGACAAATAGTGTAGTTTAAGCTTCCTATAATAATACCATATGAAGTTAGGAGTGCCATATGAACAAACAATTGAATTTCCATATCATTAATTGATATGTTTCCCCAAGAAGATAGTTATTCCTCTATTAAAAAAAAAAAACACGTCATAATTTCATTCTAAAAGTTGGAGAGAATTTGAAGCACTACTAAAGTGCTATTAGACATTAATAGGCCGGCTAAGTCTTATAGTTTGAATTTTCAACTCTCATGAAGTAGAGTTGGTAAAACACTCTTTTCTCGAAATAAAAGGTTGAGGAGTTCCTGAGACACAATCCTTCCTAAAATAAAAAGTGTGGGATTGTTTTGTGTTTTTCAAATAAAAAACTCTTATGGTCTAGTTTTTAGTACTTTGCACATACATCATGTAGATACATTTAATCAAATCTCATGTGTGGGTCATCAACTTTGATCGATAGAAACAATTGGGTGCAACATCTTTGTCTCTTTAAATAAAAGGTGTTTGAGTTCACACACATGCCTGTACAAAAAAAATGATGTTTGTCCACATATCGGGTTTTGGTAATTGTATGATACTTATAAAAAATATACACCTTATACTATTGAGCGATATATGTATGTTAGACTTATATATCTTTTTTGTAGGATATATCGCGTTGACTTATACCCTCTTTTGTATCATGCCTGAAATATATGGATTTTATGTGTTTTTAGGTTTAAGATATTGTAAAATAATCCACTTTTGAGAGCTTTCACACAGTTCTTTGTCGATGTGTTTTCCATTATTACTATACCATTGAAATTTATTTGCAAATGATATGTAAAAAGATTATTCTTCTTTGAACTATGGATTGGATAAATCCAGTTTATTTGTGGAGTACAAGGATGTCTTGTCTAAATAGGATGATATATTAAAGCTCTACAGAAGATCCTGTAAAACCATGTATAGTTACATACCTTTTATAAATGTTCATGAAGTATGTGTATACAAGATCTCTTAAGCATCTATAAATTGATTCAAGCGATCTTGATCAAATATAAAAGTCTTTGATGAAATCTTGAAAAATAGTTATTGTTTGTTATATATTGCTAAGGGGAAAAGAGGAATTTGCTTCTTTATTAGCATGTTGAAGACTTCATTGTAAGAGTTTAGAGATACTTTTCTTTATGTGTGTGATATTTAATTATATACTTTCCACATTATCCATACATTAATTTGGTATGTGAATATACAAGTAGTGACACTACAACAATTGAATTTAAACCGCATGTACTATAACCTGCTCCAATTAGTAGCAGGTAATTTTTTATATGGTTCTTTCTTCTTCTACTTCTAATCATGATGAGATTAAAATAGTTTCTATTTAGTGCCCTCAAGTAGTGTTGGGTTGTCAGGATCTGATAGAAAGCATGCATGATATATGGAAACAACTTTGAAACATAAAACTGAGGATGAGAATTATCTATATATGGTCACACATACGACATATGAGTTATGTTTTTTTCTCTTTTAGATATCTTTGGCAAAAGTCTTCATGTCTTTCACTTATGAAGGAGATTAACACTACAAAGAACAGTAATACTCTATAGTGGGCGGATATCCCGCCGCTATAGGTATATCGTCAGCTTACCTCTATATGTGTATAGTGGCTGAGGATGTTCAAAGAGCTGCCAACCAAATCCTCTCAAGGTTCTTTAGAGGTTTAGCCAAGGAAAGTACAAACCTATAGCGGTGGAAAGTACACCCTCTCATGAGTTACTCAAGCTTTCTCTTTTCTTTAGGATATCTTGGCAAAGATCATGTCCTTAAATATTGATATAGAGAAGAACTCAATGCAGTACTTTATTAGTGATGTAATAGAAAGCATGTATAGTGCATCCTAAAACAAAAAGTTATCTATGATCACACATGATATGATTATATATTTCATTTTTAGTATATATTACGCCAAGAAAGATCATATCCTTAAATTTTGATATATATAGATAACTCAATGCATCAAGTTAGTGAGGCAATAGAAAGCAAGCAAAATTTAAGGAATAACAAAAAGGTAACTATGATCGCACATGACATGTTTGTATATTTCTCTTTTTTGGAATATCTTGGCAAAGTTCATGCCCTTAACTTATGAATGAAAGGGCATAACTCAATCTGAGTTATATTTCTCTCTAAATATCTTGAGGAAGATCATATCCTTTAGATATGAAAGAGAGAACTCAATCTGTGTCTGTGAGATAATATGAAGCATACATGGTTTATGGAGAAACACTTTGAAACACAAAACTAAGACCAGAGGTAACTATGATCACACATGATATCATGATTTATGTTTCTTTTTTCTCAGGATATCTCGGAAAAGATCATGTCCTTCACTCATGAAGGACATAACTCAGTTTGTGTTTTGTCAGCTACTGGATCAGTGTCTTCTGCTACTATCGGCCAATTAACCGTTGATCTTAATATGTGTGCTATATATGAGGTTAATTTCTTCTCTCTATCTAATAAGATTGATCACTTTAGCTGAGTTACTTTTGTTTATTTTGTGATGAATGTATAATATATATAGGGGTTCTAATGATATTGTTCGATGAATGGTGCATACATCATGAATGAGATGAATGGCTACACCCACCGCATGGGGGATTGACAGTCACATTGGCTAATATTGAAGGCACACTTTTTGGTGGTAAGTGTCACGGGCCCTCTCTACTGCAGCCTCCGTGTGCAGGTATAATGTTCTTTCATTTTGCTCATATGGAAATCAAGCTTATAGAAGATACATTTCACTATGAATCACAGTAAATTTGGAGTCAAATTTATAACCATATATCTATACTATTTATATTGTTTTAAGTAGCATAAAGAGAACAAATGGGTGTTTTACATAGACTCACTTTCAGATTTCTTTGTCTCTTGCTTATTTAATGATGTCTTTCGTGTAGGTGTTTTAATTTTTTAATGTTGTTAGCTGCATCATGCTAATGATTTGCTTTGATTTGCAGTTGGTTTTGGGAACTTTCTCAGAGGGTGACAATCCTAGTAGAGATGTTACGGCTCCTCCAGCAGCTGTCGCTGTTGTTGCTGCTACTGCTGCTATTGCTGGTGCTAATGCTGCTACTACTGCAACTTTTGGTGGTGTTGGTGGTGCTGGTGGTGCTGCTTCTCGTGGTGGAGGGGGTGCTAGTGATGCTGGTACTGGTACTACTGCTGGTGGTGTAGAATGAAAATCTGGGGGTGATCAAACCTTGTTTGAGAATAAAATTTCAGAAACATTAAACTGATGCTGGCTTGGTTGAATGCCTCTTGCTTGTTATTTCTTCTCTTGTTTTATGTTGATGGTTGTTAGGCATTCCTTAGAAATTAAAACCTTTGTTCAGATAATGCACCATCTAAAATTAGTTGAAGCTTGGTTCAAGGAGAAATCAGTTGACTTCTAAAGCGATTGGACAAATTGATATTGAAGCGCAGTGGTCTTGTTATTGTTAGTCATCATCACCATCATCTTTGTTTAGTGCCTGTAATGTATTGTACGCTGATGTATCAGTGTATCAGATGTTGTCACAGTGTTTGCTTTCCTTTCTTAGTCTGTCTGATAACAAATGAATTATTTGAATGAAAGTACAATGTTGTTCTATTTCTTTTGCCAAAACTCCCTTAAATCAAATTATTTACACAACGAAAACCCTTGTCTAGAGGGGAAGATCTCATGATAAGGATAATATTCATAGGCAGAGAAAATAAAGTGGGCAGAAACACTATCACATATTGGCCTTAAATACATTCCCTTATATATACCTCTTTATCTTGGGATACATATAATGTAATGCATATATTTGAAATTAGAAAAATATGATTTTTTTTTTTAATATTAGAAAGTAGTGGCCAAACTTGGCAAAATAAAAAGGATGAATTCTATGAATATATAATACAAGGTAGGAGGGAAACAATATAAAATTGTTCAAATGGGTCAGGTTTATTGTTAGAAAAAGGCAAAAGGAACAAAAAAAAAACCATCATACTATGCATGAATGTACATATAAATCCTTATGGTCATCTTTAGCACACAAAAATCATCATGTGGTGCTCGAAAAGGGTGCAAATAGGCCCTTAAAAGTAAGACGGTTAACTTGCCGTTAGTTTTAAGGTAATTAACAGTTACCCAAAAACAAACACAAACCCTAAAACAAAACTTAATTTACCCAAGCCCCATAAACTAACACAAACCCTAAAACAGTACTTAATTTATTCAATCTCTATTTTTTTAAATAATTAACAATTACTTTTATAAATAGAAACACGCGATATAGTGGGGCAAATATTTATAATTTGAGTTCATCAATGATTTTTTACAAGTTGAAGAAATACAATAACACAATTGCACATGTCACTAATGATTCATTAGAAGATTGGCTAGGTAACATTATGATTTAAGATCTAGACCGACAACTATTAGAACACCAAGCATCGCACTAACCCAAAAAATATGAAATACATTGTATACTACTGAATACATTACCAAAAAAAGGGGCAAGAACTAATAATAAAATAAATAAATAAATAAACTAACAAGAAGTTAACAGTCTTACTTTTAAGGGCCTATTAGCACCCTTTTCAAGCACCACAAAGTGATTTTTGTGCTAAAGATGACCATAAGGACTTATATGTACATTCGTGCAAAGTATGAGGGCTTTTTTTTTAGTACCTTTGCCTTAGAAAAAATGTGTAGAAAATGCCGTAAATGGAAAGAAAGTGTGAACGCACTGTGTGTTTAAGGTTCAAAGGTGTATACTATGTCACATATATGAAGATTCACTCCTTTGTTTCATAAGTCGCTTGCCTTAATGGATTCATTCCCTCGTGGGATCAAAAAATCCCCCTAACATCGCAGTATGTTCAAGTGAAGAGACACCGCGCAATACATCGAATCACAAATATCATATTTGTTTTGATTTTCATTCCTAATAAAGGCAAGCCCTATTATTAATTACCCCAAACAGTCTTGAAACCTCCGATTAAGAGCAAAAGTACAAGTAAAGGCATTGAATAATAATAAATGATTTTATTTATTTGCAAACCATAATTGTTTGAAAAATATATGGACATGCTACCTTTATTTTTCAATGATCTTCCCATCCGCATCGCTGGAAAATCCTTCAAACATGCTCCGTGGGGCCAAAATGGGAGGCTTAAGTAATGCATGCAGCCAAAATACCGATGTTATCGTGGATCAGATATATATATATATATATATATATATATATATATATATATATATAGGTCATGATATATATGCTGGGTCGGCATCTTTATCATCAGATGCGAAGTCGCGTCGCTTTTGGCTACTTCAGACATGTTGTTTTAAGGAAATCCAATCAGTATGGATGGAAAAGTTAACATCCAAAAATAAACAAGAATGTCAATTTTCATACAATTTGGGAACTTGTAGATGTCTCTCATCTTAACAGTGAAATTTTGAACTGTAAAATTTTTATAAATTTTCACCAAGTTAAGATGAAGACCTAAAAGTTCCTAGTAAATTATATGAAAATCATGACATGTTAGCTTATTTTTCACGTTCTTTCCATTCATACCTGAAATCCTTTTAAATCGTGCTCCCAGTACTAAATTCTTAGTAATGGGAATCGTAAATGAGCAAAGTGTTTTACCGACGCTTACTTTATCATGATTATATATATATATATATATATATATATATATATATAAAGAGCAAATTATTTATAGGTCCCTGAAATAGTAAACAAGTCCCTAACCAACACACTATTTGCTACACCCCCCAACACCTACCCTAGGGACCTATAGGAATATTGGCACTGTTTCAGGGACCTATTGTTCAGTATCCATAATATGAATGGTAAAATATAAGAAAAACACATGGTAGAGTGTTTGGTAACCGGAAGGGTGCATATTATATCAGATTATTGGTTGTACATTGTTAAATATCATATTGATAAAAAAAAATACTAAAAAATAATGGTTTTGACTAAATTATAATTATTAAAATAAAACTAATTTAAAATATCAGAAATGAAAGGAGTTTGAATGAAAAAAAAAAAATCAGGTAATTTGAGATAAAAATAAATTTCGAACTTTCAAGGGGGTAGTAAATTAAAAACCCTTAATTTTTCGCAATAAAACATTATCATAACCCGGCGACAGAGAGAGAGAGAGAGAAGCAGCGATGGCCTCGTCGCCGATGGGCTGCTCCCGGGCATCGGTCGCCGGCGGGCAGGTCCAGATCCGCATTCATATTCTGGCGAGATCCGGGAGGGTGGGGGTGGTGACGATGAGGGACCGGACGAAGAACCGGAAGCCAGTGCAGCGGGGGCGGTACCTGAGCGTGGAGGCGATCCAGGCCGTGCAGGCCTTGAAGCGTGGATGGAGGATGGGCGATCGGGAATCGCTGGAGATGACGATGGCGGCGAGGGTGCGGCGGCTGGTGAAGCGGGACATGATGGCCGTGCTCGGCGAGCTCCAGTCCCAAGGCGAAGCCTTGCTCGCTCTCCAGGTCCCTTCTCACCTCCTTCTTCATTTGTTAGCTGGTAGAATCTTGTGAATAAAATAGAACGATATTTTTGAGAATAATGGGAGGCAGTGGTGTTCTGTGAATGATACTAGGGCATCTAAAGGTGTTATTTTCCAGGTCCCTTTTTTTGCAACTATTTGTGGTACTTACTGTGAAATTAGTGGTTTTTCAGTAATAGTTTCATGATAGAAATTTGAAATTAATATTAGTAACTAAGGTATTTTCGATAGTAGCTCTGGAAGTAGTAGTACTTCTACTTGTTGTATAAATATATGGTTATGTTGTAGGATGTCTATTTTATTTTATATTATGTTGTTTTTAGTAGCAGATTCATGGTTATATTGTATTTGTATGATGGTACACTAGGATTACAACTAGTTATACAATGGTAAAGTTAAAATTACTTAATTATTATTATAGTGTCGTTATTTTGTTGTAGGTTCATAATTACATTGATGTAAATTAGTGAATTATCTTATCAGTGAATATCAAACACCTTTTGACCTCTTTCCATTGGTTTCATTAATTCTATGTGCTTAGAAAAAGCTCAGTTACTTTTCCTTGTTTTAATCTGTCCATAAGAGAAATCAGCTTCTAGCAAATATCATTTCAGATAAAATGTCTTTTACAGATGCAAGCAAAGTACACTGAGATGCAATTGGAAATGCTCTATCCTAATAGGTTTTTGAAGAGGTTCGGAAGGAGCATTGGTATAAGCCTCGGTTATCTGTCTATGTTAATATATGATCATTGTTCTAAGTGGCAAGCAATGGTTTGTACAAGGAGGTAGATCAGATATGTTCATATCTAAAGAAGGAACATTGGGAGGCAGATACTGAAGGTTTTAATTCACTCTTGAAGACTCTACTTGAGTTTGACTTTACTCAAACTGCAATGGATTGCTTTCGCTTGATGAAATTGTGGGAAAGTGAACCAGATGACTTAACATATAGAATTTTGATACAAGGACTGGAATCAAAGGGAGAAATGGATCTTTCAGTAGCTGTACGGGAGGAAGCAGAGGAACATTTTGGCAGAAGTTTGGATTTTTTAGATGAGAAAGAAGAGACTGCATCAGCTAATGAATGCAGGCCCTTGTGAAGAAACTGCTCATGGTTATTCGGCAAACATGATATCTTGCCCTAGGATTTATATCAATGCACAAGGATCCATCTGTTATGTTCTATTTTACAGTTGTATTTGTCATCAACTTAACTCTGCGTGATCATTTGTGTTTTGGACTCTTACCTATAAATTTTTTATAGGACTTTAACAACTTGTAATTAATTAAGTGGTTGGTGTTATATATGTCAGATCTTTTTCATGCACTCATTTGCTGAGTTTTGTGTTATATACTGTTGTAAATCAAACAGAGAAATTCTGTTCCTGAATCTAAATGAAACAGTGCAGGAATGCCTGAAAAACTGTTTCGAGGCCATCTGATATATGAATTATCACTGTTTTTAGAAGGTGAAACTGGTACAAAATTTGCAGGGTTAATCTGTATTATTCATCAAAAAAATAATTAATCCTGGCTAATTCAGGAGTATATGATCCCATACACTTTTGGTTTCCTACCAGTAATCTCCACATGAACAAATACCATCCTGGAAATGGTGGAATCGAACAGGATCCCTTATGATAATAGTTTTGTTTTCAACCTTGGCGGTGAGCTTTGCAAATGCATGGCAATCACCACATATCCTCAAGTTCTTCATTATCCTTATCGGTTTCCCCGCATTGAGTTCATCATTCAAGGCAATCGCCAGTTTCTCGCTGTGATACCTAAGCGATTCCTCTTTCTGCTCTCTTTCCAGATCATGAAGTACAAATTTTACATCAGGAACATAACCTACACATCAGTAATCCTTCCTATCAATCTGTTTAGTTCTTTGATGATACAATCCATCTCTGGGTGTGAGAAATCTCCGACAATGAACACATGAGCCTTCTTACCGACTTCCATCCAGCTCCGCCCGGCTCTTTCCTCACCCCTTGATCTCTCATTGCTTTCCTCACTTGCTCAACATCATTCCACCGGCGAGAATCTGCATAGATGTTGGATAAGAGTATGTAAGTCCCCTCATCTTCAGGCTCCAGTTTGAGGATCTCCTTGGCAGCATGAACTGCTAGACATGAATTCCTGTGAACTCTACAAGCTCCCAGAAGTGTTCTCCAAATAACACAGTCTGGCTGAAAGCCCATTGAATCAATGAAGTTCAGTGCTTCTTCCAGCTTCCCTGCCCTCCCAAGAAGATCAACCATACAACCATAATGCTCTCTCCAGGCTCTATACCTAAAAAGCTTAGCCATCGAGTTAAAATAGTACCAACCATCTTCCACAAGTCCTGCATGACTACAAGCAAACAACACTCCTACCATAGTAATGTAGTTTGGCTTAGGACCTGCAGCTTTCATGGACTCAAAGAGTCTCAATGCTTCTATGCTTCTGCCATTCTGAGCCAGGCCGGAGATCATCGTGCTCCATGAGATGACATCCCTCTCCTTCATCCTCTGGAACACAGCATTTGCCTCAGCTAAGCTACCGCACTTGCAGTACATATCAAGAAGAGCATTATTTAGGATCAAATCCCTGTCATACTTGAGTACATGGACATGAACTTGCCTCCCCATTTCTAACGTCACTATCCCAGTGCATGCGCGCAAAGCACTTGTCAACGTGCTCTGATTAGCTAAAAAACCAGCATTTTTCATCTCTATAAATAGTTCTAGAGCTTTATATCCATCTCCACTCTGTGCAAAGCCACCTACGATCGAATTCCAAACAACCAAGTCCCTAGTAGCCATTTCATCAAATACTTGATACCCATACTCCAAATCTCCATATTTTGAATAAACGTCAATGAGAGAGCTCCTAACAAAGACATCCAACTCCAATCCACACTTAATTATACAACAATGGATCGACCAAAGCATTCTCAGTGTCTGGCAAGCTCTGAGCACGGACGAGAAGGTGTACATATTTGGCCTAACACCCTCTCTCAGCATCGCAATCAAATGCTCGATAGCTTCTTCACGAGAATCTAGATGAACAAGAGCCGAGATCAAAGTCGTCCAAGAAACCACATTCCTCTCAGGCATTTCATCGAACAAGTGACGTGCATCTTCGAAGAGATTGAACTTCACGTACATGCTGAGGAGAGAATTGGAAAGGAACAACTTTGGCGGTCGGCCATCATCGGAGAGGTGGCGATGAATTCGGCGGCCTTCGTTTACGGCCCTGTTTTCGATGCAGAGCTTGATGAGGGATGAGTAGGTGATGGGGTCGGCACGTAGGTGGTGGTCTTCGATGACGTTCATGACGCCCATGGCCTTCTGGAGGTCCTTCTGGTGGCATAGCTGGGCGAGGTTATCAAACAATGGGGAGTGAATAGGATTAGGGTTTTGCTGGGGAATCGAGGAGAACCAGAGCTTCTTGTTCTTTGCTCTAATGGGTCTCCATTGAAGAAGTTTCATCTACGTTTCAGAGTGAGAACAAGGGATGGAGAGTATGTTTGTATGGTAAATTATCAAAAAAAACCCTGAATTAACTTTATTAATATTTTAGCCCCTAAGTTTCAAATTATTAGAGAATTTATGGTTGTATTTGCACTGGTCCCCAAATCTATTTCCGCCACTCAATACAAAACGAATTCGAAACCCTAGCCGGGAAAATGCGTTCTTCGGTGAGCCACGCTGGAAGGCTCCGATCTCCGGCAAGCTCTGAGCGATGTCGCTGCGGGTAAAGGCGGTGGTTGATCGGTTTGTGAAGGAGTTGAAGGAGGCTTTGGACGCCGACATTCAGGACCGGATCCTCAAAGAGCGGGAGATGCAGTGCTACATCGAGGAGCGCGAGCGCGAGGTCGCCGAAAGAGAGGCTGCTTGGAAGGCCGAGCTCTCACGTCGTGAGGTATAAGTTCTGGTATATCATCGAAACATTCCAATTAGTGCCTTGAATTACTTCGTTTTCGTTACGTGGGACTGCTCTTTTTAATAAAAGTTATGACCTTTGATGAATTTTCTGAAAAAAATTTAGTGGTTCGATCTTCTTTATAAATTGTGGAACTCTATCTCCATGAATTGTGACGTATGGATTTATACAAATCTGGAAATTAGAATCAGTGTCTATAATCAGTAGAAATCTGCACTAAAATCAGTTCCTGTTCTTTTTCACATTTTTTTTTTTGTTATTCATGTTGTGTCATCATCATTAAGATCTTTACAATAAGAGAAAAGAGTGTTCTTTTTTCCAGCCTCATTTGTATTGCCAAGTAAAAAATGAATCCATGCATGAACTGCTCTGGGAGATGTTTGTACTAGGAAATGGATCTAAAATTGTTTGAAAACTCAAGTATGATTGGTTGGAGATTGTTTGCTACTTCATCAGCTCTCGTATGGCTTTGTGTGTTATGCGGAAAGATTGGTTCTGTTTCTATGTATATTAGGCTTCAAAATTATGGTTTATTATGGAGAGAATAACCATGTTGTTTTGAGATCTTTTCCTTTGTGCTAAATGAAACTTTTGCTTGAGGTTCTGTCTATGTTTGAAATGTTGTTAAAAGAATTCCTTGGTTTTTGTTACCATTGCCTGCTTTCAAAATTTAGAGACATTTGAGAGAAAATACGTTGCAATTGAGCTGTGTTGGTCTGTGTCATTTACTCTGTCATAAAGCCCCTCTTTTTATCAGTAAATAACATTTGATTACTATTTCTCTATCGCCTAGCCTCGACAGCCTTAACAATAAGTTGATAGATTTGTTTCTATCTCTTTCTGCATAGTAGGATAAAGATTGAAAAGCTGGTTCTCTTAACTCTTCTGCTTTCTGAAGTGAGGCTTGATAAATTGATTTTCTGATTCTCTGTTGTATGAGATTTTGCTTCATGGGTTGCAGCCGCCATACTATTCTTGTTAAATCTTTCCCTTGATCTGAAAAAAAAAAATGGTGACACAATTAACCCATTGGTTTTCACCTTGCAGGCAGAAATCACTCGCCAAGAGGCAAGACTAAAGATTGAAAAGGAAAATCTGGAAAAAGAGAAGAGTGTTTTGATGGGCACCGCATCAAATCAGGATAACCAAGATGGCGCTCTTGAGATCACTGTCAGTGGGGAGAAGTACCGATGTCTCAGATTCTCCAAAGCCAAGAAATAAATCAATAGGATAAGGAACTAAAGGCAACAATTTTTTTTTGGAATTTCTATTTTGTTTGAATTTTAGTGACCAAGAATTTCAATTGAATGGAATTACTTTCACAGAATGAGTTGTACAAAAACCACATTCTTATTCATAAGTAATTCTTTCTTGTTCATAGTTGGCCGTCCAAATTGATGTAAATTCTGTTCAAGTATCACTTGATAATAACTTGGTACCAACTAGTCTTCATTGTCTTTGTCAATGAGGCCAGGTCATTTAGCAAGACTTGGCCATGCTTTCGTCAATAGGCATTGCCATCACTCTCTCTCATAAACCTAGTTTGTCAGCAAGTCTGGTCTCTTTCTTAATTATAACCAAGTGGCTTCTTGGTATCTTTATAAGAATCTAAGATTAGGGCAGTTTTGAAATTGTAAATCACTCATCTTATTTCATGGCTCTGGTTCATGGTTGTCTTCTTGTTTGCATTGGCAGGGCCTTATGATAAGTACTGGAATGGTCATGTATTAAAATTCTTTTATGGTGCCAATAATTCAATGGAATTCCTTCTAGAAGAACCCCGAATTTTCAACTGCATAATGTTTGTTTTGTGAAATGTTCATTGACTTCTCTTCATATAAAAGTCTAATATTTTTATTTCAAATTTCTAAAATTAATTTTGTTGTTAATACCTATTCACTGAAAATGCCATAAACCACATTCATTGTAGAATTGGGAAGAAAAAAAAAAACAATTTCTTCTATAAAGTTGGAATAATAGTGAAAGGATAGCTCTGTCAATAAAATTATAAATGTCATACACCCAATTTCTTCTATAATGCACATTAATTTGTCCCTTTTGGCAATTTGCCTACCCTAATAGACTAATTCACTCTAAAATTATTCCCCATCATGAACACTTATTATAGAAAAGGCTTCTTGGATGCACACAAAACAACTGACAACCCGCTACATACATCCTTCTTCTGGAAACGAATATGTCAAAAAAAAAAAAAGGTGGTTATACTACATAACATCAATGCTATGTAGCACAACGAGACATATCACTTAAAAAAATTGTATCTAGGGGGCACTCACCTCATGACCTCTTTCCCTCTCTTAGGCCCCTAATACCACAACGGGGCATACAAATCAAGAAAGTCTCGGAAACATTGGCAAAAGGAATCCCCATCTTCAAATCGGGCCTACTCACACTAAGTGGGGTCGTGGAACTTGAATGACTACTTCAACACTACGGGGACATCCGGGGTACTGGAGAAGATCAATAGATATGACGACTTACCCGAAGTTACCACCCCACCACATTTGTGCCAAGTCACTCTACACCTTCCGGGATGGAGCTAAGTTTATGGAAGCACCCATGCCCCTTTTTAAAGGTCAAGTACATTTCTTTGGCCAGCTAAAGAAAACTGGAGCGACACTTGGTTCTCATCACTTGTTTTGTGCAAGTCAGATGCACTTCACCTCTTCCTCGACTACCCGATTATTACTTTTGCGGTATATGGGAATATTATAGAGGTTTGTTTGGGATTACAACACCCCTTACCTCGGATCTCAGTGGCCTCATAACTACCTTGCCTAGGGTAGACAAGCACCTGAAGCCAGGATGGGAGCTTATGACGATAGTGGTCATTTTGGATCATATGAGGGAAAAGGAATATGGATGTTTTCAAAATAAGCGCCATGTTTCTAACTAATTATTTCTGCGATTAATCCTTTCTCCCATTATCTCTGGTTTTGATGCAATTTTATTCGCCAAAAAGTTAAAGCTATAGGAGACACAAAACCCAGTGAAAAGAAGTCTAACTTTTATATGAGACACTCCTCGGGGGATGAGGGATGATGAGGCTAAAGTGGATACGTGATCCATAACACAATGGGAGGATAGTTGTGATTTTATTTTTTATGTATTAAAACTATCTTTTAATGTTTTTATGTGGTTTATAGATTTAATATTAAAATTGATGATGAAAAGTATATACAAATAAATAATTATATCTAACCTTAAAATTGAAATAAATTCCTAGAGAAGACTAAGAATTCAAGTCTTTTGAGAAGAGTCAAAAATTCAAAATTTAATCTTAAAAATAAATTAATAAATCTCAAGCAAACAATGGATTTATGGAATGACCTCCACACATCCAACTGGACCAACCCCAAGATTCCGACTCATGTTAATTAAATTCCCATGGCCCTCTGAACCATTTGTATCATTGACTTTGACTTCTACCATTGTTCATGACTTTGACTTTTCTTTTTTTTTTGGATAAAATTGACAAAGGCTTCTCGAAAATCAGGGGTTCACAACATGACACTTGTATATGCACCGCATACCCTCAATTTGTGGTTATAGAAGTTCGAACTTAAGATTGTCCTAACTAAGAAAACTCTACATAAAAGATCCGGTATCAATAAGCCAATCAGTAAGTTACATGCAGTGCATGAAACCATTTGTCAGATGTTATGTCAGAACTTCGTCAGAATCATTGCTCACGTAGAACTTGTGGTGATCTCACTCTCTCACACACAAACAAAGAAACATTCAACACATCAAAAGGAAAGACACAAGCAAAGCAAACCACACACAAAGGAGACAAGCAAGTTGTACTTAGTAACCCAGACTGCACAAATTTCACGTCACTGGGGGCTGCCAAGCGGGAGAAGACAATCACTAAAGGGTGTAGGGAAAATGCGAAAGTACAAGAGTTCCTCTCACTCTCTCGGCCCCTGCATCATAAGCACCTCCACTCCTTCGGCGAGATTACAGCAATGGTATGGCCCACTATCACCCCTTCTCCCCGGCAGGGACTACTCTGGGCACAGACACCCTAATCCTCGAGTCCCGGGTCTTATATAGACACGCGTCTCCCCCGCTTCAAGCCATCACAAAGACATCCTCCACCTTCGTGATTCTCCGCGGCTTTCCGTAATTAGACTCCTTCCACCTCGGATGTCAGAACTTTAGTTGTAACATGAGTAAATATGACCCTACCAAGAACTCACTGACCAAGGCTACAAAGATCTATCGCAGACATCTTCACTTGGACGCACCTCCAACCCTCCGGTTGAGTCCCGAAGTCTACTACGCCGATCCTCCCATCCCGACACGCTAACTAAGCCGATCCACCTCTCCGTCAAGCAGTACTTCAAATTCTCCCTACCGTGCGCACTCCACCATAGCGCGCACCCATCAATCAATCTCCATCTTCATGCAAGGTTGAGTTGTTGATTGGCTCCACCAATCATCTTCCAAAGCTGGTTTTGGTTCTTTATGCCTCCACCATATTTGTTTTACCAAATATGGCCTTCTTGATTTGGTTTGAATCAATCACCTCATCCATCACCAATATACCAAATCTATTCACCAATCAGCCCCAATCACTTTTCTTTCCATACGTACTTACAATCAATCTTCTTCATATATGGCTTGCATGTAATCTTCAATCTTTGATGATACTTCCTTCCCGATTTGTCTGCATTGAAATCTCCAAGCCATCTCAACCTCTTCAAAGATCTATTTTAAGCTTGGTCACCAATCAATCTCTTCCCATACCAAGTATAAATGCTTTCGACTTGTCATTAACTATCTTGTTGTCTCGATTTGGCTTAACTCACACATCACCATGCTACACATCACCAATGTCGTCAAATGATGCCAACTAACTTGCTTCAACACTAACACCAACATATCACTGATGATGATGACTTTGACTTCTTAAGCAAATCACCTACCAAATCTCTCTCTGCATCTGATTTTTCTCTCTCTCTACCACTCTATAATTTTTCATATGAACTGTCCCGGTATCAACTCATCTCAAGGAAAATGGAGAAAAAGGCATTAGAATTTCCTACCAAGCCAAATCCATCCTATTCAAATACAAGTGAATTTCCATGTAACATACCGTTGAAAACTATCTTCATTGGACCATTCTCTTTGAGAAGTCTCCCCTGTCACAATAGAGTATCATTTTCGTCCAAAAAAATAGTATTCTTAGCCCTCTTCTACTTCCACAAATCACTTCTGAGTCATTCTCATCAATTAAACTAAATGAAAAATCAAACTCTCTCTATCTCGCTTTGCTCTTTATATGCGTAGAAATACGTAAGTTGTACGTGGTCCCATGAAGACCTAGACCGTATTTGATAAGGCCCACGAGCTTCACACATTCCCAATTTCAATCACGAATGCATCATGAGTTGAACAGCATCTTGGTATCTTCATTGGAATCAAAGACTTGTAAGAAAGTTCAGAGTCGTTTCATTGCTCAGACTATCAATATTATAGTATATACTTCATATATATCTCAGTGTTTCCAAGGTTACAGTGATCAAGAGAAGAGATATCCATTCTTTGTGATGTGATTGAGATGCCCCTAAAGGTTCTCACAGCACTTGATCATGCCAAAACTCAATGGTTCCACTTCAAGGCGATTGTTATCGCCGGAATGGGGACCTTCACCGATGCCTATGATCTCTTCTGCATCATCCCGGTGTCAAAGTTAATCGGCCGAATCTACTACAGCGATGAGTATGACAAAAGCCATGGCGGCATGATGCCTCAGGCCATTGTCTCAACGATGGCGGTGATAGCTTTGGTAGGGATGGTAATTGGGCAGCTAACCTTTGGGACACTTGGAGACCGCATTGGTCGAAGGCGAGTCTATGGTTTTGCTCTGGTCCTCATGGTGATGAGCTCGATACAGTGTGGCTTTTCGATATGCAAGACGAAGAAATGCGTGTTAACAAGTTTATGCTTCTTTCGATTCCTCCTCGGCATCGCTATTGGTGGCGATTACCCCCTATCGGCGACTATAATGTCAGAGTTTTCGAATAAGAAGACTCGAGGGGCATTCATCGCCGCTGTCTTCTCTATGCAAGGATGTGGTATTCTAGCCGGTGCCGGAGTCACCATGGCCGTCACCTCGGCCTTCAATTTAGCCACCAAGTCATCGGATAGAGAGAACAGAGACACACCGGAGTCTGCTGATCTTGCTTGGAGGTTGATTCTGATGATAGGTGCCATTCCTGCTGCCTTGACCTTCTATTGGAGGATGTCAATGCCTGAAACTGCCAGGTTCTACCTTGACAATCAAAAGCTTATTAATTAAGCTTTTATATACAGAGAGAGACTCAGACTTGTAACATACTTAATTTCTTGCAGGTATACGGCTTTGATACAGAAAGATGTAAGAAAAGCAACAGATGACATGAGAGACTTGGGGGATGTAGACTTGCACACCATTGATGAGAACTCGGAGCTTCAAGTTCAACAGCAGATGACACTTGTGCCTCCGCCACCATTTATGGTTTGTTCTCAACGCAGTTTCTCCGTGATCACGGCCGACATCTCTTCGCCTGTGCTGCAGCGTGGTTGATTGTTGATATCCCCTTCTATAGTAGTACTCTTTTTCAGTCTCATATCTACAATCTGAAAATGGAGAATTATAATGCCTTTGAGGAGGCTTATCAGGTTGCCAAATTCCAGGCCATCTTCGCAGTCTGTTGGAATATCCCCGGATACTGGGCTACGGTGTACTTCATTGACAGCATTGGAAGGAGGAAGCTACAGATGTTAGGGTTCTTCTTCATGGCTGTCTTCTTGTTTGCATTGGCAGGGCCTTATGATAAGTACTGGCATAATCATGTCCATGGATGGTTGTTCATTGTATTGTATGGATTCACCTTCTTCTTCTCAAACTTTGGTCCTAATACTACAACCTTCATTGTGCCTGCTGAGCTTTTTCCGGCGAGGCTGAGATCGACTTTTGCCACGGGATCTCCGGTGCTGCCGGAAGGTGGGCCATCATTGGAACCCTGGGGTTCCTTTGGGCTTCTCAGGATAAGGATAGGGATAAGAAGAAAGGTTGGAAGCCAGGGATTGGCATGATGAATTCTCTGGTTATTCTCGGTGGAATTTGTGTTCTTGGGCTTGTTATTACTTATTTTTTTACACCGGAAACTAAAGGCAGGTCTCTGGAGACGAACGAAAGTGAAGAAAGTCAACCAAGAGAGATTGAAGACGATCAAATGCACGAAGAAATACTAGTGCTGGAAGGAAGTACACCGAGCCCCATTAGTGTGGTGCGCCCTCTTTGGTGGCGATGATCCTTAGATTTTTTTTTTTTTTTGATAAATATGATCCTAATTAGATAAGTAGATAGAGTTTAATTTGGAGAACATATATGTTTGCATATAAATTAAATTGCATCAGAGTTAATTTCTTGAGGAGAGTTGTGATGCATATATGCATTTGTGAAGTTGTTTAGTCTAATGAAAACTAAGTTAATTATGTTGTTTAGTCAAAGGTCTTAGCTATGAAAGTTGAGATTTGGTTTAATATTCCAAGTTGGTTCTCTTTCAAGATTAATTAGAATAAAAGTCTCCTCTTTGAAAATGGATGCAACGTGCACACTGACTTTTATTCAAGGTATAGTATGTGGAAAGATTTGAATGAAAATTGAAATTTAAGCCTTCATCTTTTTCCCCTGATGATGGATATGCTTGAAGTTAAAGCCAATTTGATGAACCATGCTTCAAGCCTTCAGAAAAACATCTGATTAATTGCTTTGCTTGGAGGCAACATTAATTGGAGACAATGTACACTATAAATCAGTGCCATCTTCTATCTGTCTCTCGGACAACAAGATATATAGAATTAGTACTATATCTTCATACATTCAAATTAAGTATAGAGAAGTTGATCTGATGGGTTTCTCCACCACCAATCTCCTTGTTCTCCTCCTCTCCATTTGCCTCACCACATGCTTGGCTCAACCTAGAGACTTCTCCATCCTCGGCTACTCTGAAGACGATCTAAAATCCGAAGACAGGTCGATCAATCTCTTCGAAACCTGGGTGGCAAAACACGGCAAGTCCTATGCAAGCTTTGAAGAGAAATGGCTGCGGTTTGAGATCTTCTTAGACAATCTTAGGCACATCAATGAGAGGAACAAGCAGAGCGACAGCTACTGGCTTGCCTTGAATGAGTTTGCAGACATGACTCATGAGGAGTTCAAAGCTAAGTATCTTGGACTGAGCCCTCAACTCCCAAGAATCAGGACCAGGGATGCCACTCCAAACTTCAAGTATGTAAATGCAGTCAACTTGCCAAAATCTATGGATTGGAGAAAGAAAGGAGCAGTAACTGCAGTAAAGAATCAAGGAGCATGTGGTAAGAACCTAAACCTAATTAAACATCTCTAAAGATCAAAGCCATAACTTAATTTGTCACGTGAACCTAATTAAAGACTGCATGCTGCATGCATGCATGCATGTTTGACATGCAGGTAGTTGTTGGGCATTCTCAACTGTGGCTGCAGTGGAGGGTATAAACCAGATTGTGACGGGGAATTTGACATCCCTGTCTGAACAAGAACTCATAGACTGTGACACAGAGTTCAACAATGGCTGCAATGGAGGGTTGATGGACTATGCTTTCAAATTCATAGCCTCCAATGGTGGTCTCCATACTGAAGATGACTACCCTTACCTCATGGAAGAAGGCACTTGTGAGGAGAAGAGGGTACGTAATTAATATACACATGCATGCACACATGACACACACAAGTACATATGCAAAGATTTTGTTCTCTTTTTCTCATATATATATTCTCAACATTGTTTTTAGGCTGAACTTGAAGTTGTGACCATTAATGGATATGAAGATGTGCCTCAAAACAATGAAGAAGGCCTCTTGAAAGCTTTAGCACATCAACCTGTTAGTGTTGCCATTGAAGCTTCAGGGAGAGATTTCCAGTTCTACAGTGGAGTAAGACTAATTCATGAGATTATATATATATACATATACATATATATATGTATGCTAATAACTCTTTGTCTTGAACTTCACTACAGGGAGTGTTTAATGGACATTGTGGGAGTGAGCTTGATCATGGAGTGGCAGCCGTTGGATATGGAACATCCAAGGGCCAGGATTACATCATTGTGAAGAACTCATGGGGTCCTAGATGGGGAGAGAAGGGGTACATAAGGATGAAGAGGAACACTGGGAAACCAGAAGGGCTTTGTGGTATTAATAAGATGGCTTCGTATCCTACAAAGAAGTGACATTAATTAATATGTTTGTTTAATTATCATCTACATCATTTTATCATCTCTCCTTGTTGCTTCTTCTCATTTCCATGAAAATGTAACTCTTGGTCTTATTTAACTCTTTCAATAAAAAGATTAGATCTTGTGTCATTTGCCTTTAATTATTTAAGAGCATGAATGATTAAGAGTTTTAATCATGGAAGCATGTGCAAGACCTTCACATGATTTAATTTGATGATGGTGCCTAGCTGCCAATATATGAGTAAGCCTTGAAGTATGCTTTGTTTCTAATCCATCACTAAAAGTTAATTAATTCAATATTTTTGTTTTTATTTTTATATATATACACCACCTACAAATTTATAAAATATAAAATTAAATAGACATTTAATTAAATTTGTTCCCCTTTTTTAGGAAAATAAAAACATATTGACTAGATATATAATTCAGCCTAACCATGAATTAGGTTGGGTTTGTTGACAAATGTAGCACCAAATTGGATGGTAGGGAATAGAATGTCTAAGTACTCTGTCAGCCAAATAATAGTCTTTTCAATCAATCAATCATCCAATCACCAACTTAAATATACATGGAATCTCATTTGGTGAAGACCACTAATGAACTCCCATTACCCGCAACCAAAGTCCCACATAATTCATCCTTTCTTTAAATTATAAATAAATCATATAATATCCCTTAATTATGCCTACAAGTTAGTTCAAAACAATAAAAATAAATAAAAATAAATAAATAAACTTTTTCTTAGTATAAAACACTCACATATATAAACCCAAAGCATAAAATAAAAAAGTCTCATCTAACAAACAAATCATATAGGGTTTAGGGTTTAACATATAATATATAATTGCGCCGGGCATGGCAGCAGACCCAGCCTAACCAGGAACCATCAGTGAAATGCCCAAAATACCCCTCAACTTTGGTTCTTCATTTGCCAATATATATCACCAACCATTGGTCCATTGTTCAAACCTCTGAGCAATATAACAACAACACAAGGGAGAGATGAAGTAGCAAGAGAAGATCATTGTTGTAAAAATTGTTCAAATATATAGAGTTATGGGTATGAACTATGAGAAGTTGGTGGAGGGGAGGAGAGGAAAGAGAGAAAGGTTGCCGGAGAGGGCATGGTTGGTGATGAGAAGGTTGGTGGCGGTGTACGTGCGGCGGCGGAGTATGAGAAGGCTGACGTGGGTGGGGCTTTGGAATAGACTCCGGCAAGTCATGCTCGGGAAACACCGGAGAATGGCGGCGACCGCGGTGAGTTATGACCACTCTGCTTATGAGAAGAACTTCGATGATGGGAAGTGGAAGGAGGAGGAGGATGGTGACTTCTTTATGTCTACTTTTGCCTTTAGGTTCGGTAATTCTGTTCGTATGTCAATTTTCACAAATAAAGTTGATTAGCTCATTTATTCTCAAAAAACAAAGGTTGAGGGTTTAAATCACTAGTGTGCTAGTGATTTGTTTTTAATGATTTATTTATATTTATAAAATAAGTTATCTATTTATCAACTTAATTTAGATGTATATTTTCTCTTCTTTTTAGTTGTTCTCGTGTTTGAATAGTTAGCGTATATGATTGTCAGATTATATGTTTCTTTTCCTTCTTCGTTGAAATGAACTTAGAATAGTTTTAATTGAAATGTTTTTAAAAATTGTTTTTTATATTTTAAATTTGTTACTAAAACAAATACACATTTATATTATACATTATAGAAAATATTGAAGAGATAATACAATATGCTGTCCTTAATTCAGGTCTACAAATCCCAACTCTAATATAATTTTATTAATCTAAATCAGTTTCAGATGTTTGATTTATAATATCGAATTTAAGCTAAAATATATTATTAAAATTTATGGTTATATTTATATTAAATTTATTGTTAAGTTGTGGTAAACAAGCGCCACTTTCAATATTAAGAAAAGACTTTGTTTAGTTCCAAAGGATAAACAATTGAGGCCCATTAACAATTGACACAAATGAAACAAGTCCAATCCAAGTCCCAAAGGTTGCATTTTCGGAAAAGAGAACAGTAAAAGGTTATTCATTGATTAAAATAATGTTTTAAAAAAAATTAAAGAAAAGCAAAGGGGGTGATTTAATGCTTTATATTTTTTTAATAAATAGGCAACAAACACCCCATGTAAGCGAATTTCGAAACGTCGTAGTTATGCAGAGCATCTAACAATCTCGAAAGCCTCATGGGTATTCCGGGTATAAATACGCAATCTCATGCACACGTGCTCTCACTTCCCACACCTAAGGAGTTGGTTCAAAATGCAGGATTGTCCCCTAACGAATAATGAATGTAAAATGAAGAACTTGTTAATTTATCCTTTTTTATTTAATTATAAATAAGACAAAAGCCAATAGATGCCATTTTGTTTTCCTTTCCGGTAAATACCAAATAAAACAAATATATAACATCCATTGTCCACATTGTGAACTTATTTTTGTCCTATCGAAAATAAATAGTAAAATAAAATTATGACTATGATAATTATACTACATATAAAACCACAAAACTATAGGAATAAATAGGTAAAGAAAACACAAATAGTTTTTGAGTTTTATAAAATATAATTCCCATAGAGCTAATTCACACACAAGTTAGATTATCAAATAGTATTGGAGTATAAACAATATCATTTAAGCTATTAATTAATTAATTCCCCCCACTCCAAAACAAGAAAAATAAATAAAATAAATAAATGAATGCTCCTACATGTTCTCCGAACACATTACTTTTTTCGGACATTTAATAAATTCGTCTCTTTTATAGTTGGATGGTTGATTAAGAGGAAAAAAGAAAACAAACTCTAAATTTTATCCAAAATAGTATACTATGTAAAAGAATTATTCTACAAAGGTTTGATCAACATATTTAAGGTTGTAAGAATTTTCGGCTTTTATTATTAAATAATAAATATCAACTTATGCTAATCACAATAAGTAATCTACTTTTTATTATCTTTAATCAATGACAGATCACAGTTCCTTTCCACCAACCTCCCACTCCTAAATTGTCCTTATTTTTGTGTCATCATAATCACCATCACACTTACCTATTCATTAAAAGCATTTATTTAGGGGAAGTATTATATAATTGTATAATTATTTAAGATTGGTTGGATCAATTAATTTTTACTTGAAAAAACAAGTGCAGCATTATAAAACTTCAGATCAATTTTTTTTTAAAAAAAAATAAAAAACATTTAGCAAATAAGATGAAATCTATACTTATGTATTTATTTTCTGAATATTAGCACTTAAAAATGAGAGAAATAAAGTGTCGGTCGAATGGGTCCCACCAAATGATAAGGCGAGAAGCTTTTGCCAACCACGTTTTCTCCGGAGACCAAGGGCAGGATTTGACAGTGGGAGGGAATTTGGATTCTCCATTCATTATTTCTTCAATTTCTCGTCAATTTCTCACCTCTTAAAATCTTTTCAGATGGTGTGTTTTTTTTTTTTTACCTTCAAAACTATTTGAAATAAATGTTTAACAAATAAGAGGTTAAACCAACGACCTCTTGGTACCGGATCTTTTGTGTAGAGCTTTGTTGATTGAGATATCCAAAATTAGAACCCCCACGCAATAAAGCGAGGACATGTGTGCATAGGTGCTGTGTTGTCCCCCCTGACTTTTGGGAGGCGTTTGTCGTCTTTGTCAACAAAAAAAAAAAAAAAAAAAATTGATAAACAACACCACACTTGATCCTCACCTTGCAGGAGTGGGAATTCAGTCCTAAGTTTACAAGAGAATCCCCAATTTAGCAAGACTCTTAGGTAGTTG
This sequence comes from Dioscorea zingiberensis, assembly GCA_026586065.1. Classification (NCBI taxonomy): domain Eukaryota; kingdom Viridiplantae; phylum Streptophyta; class Magnoliopsida; order Dioscoreales; family Dioscoreaceae; genus Dioscorea; species Dioscorea zingiberensis. The sequence continues at coordinate 71,671,108 of CM048818.1, read as the reverse complement.
ATATAAGAGGTCAAATTTTCACAGGGGTGTGATTTATTCTTTAATTTGGGGATCCATAGACATAGACATTAGCAATAAAAGCATTAATTGGAGCAAAATCAAGATGCACCAAAATTGATTGGACTAATGTGATTGAGACACCATACCAATCTTAATTAGGTGCACTACAATTACATATCACCCTCCTAAACATTAAGCACATTGCACAGTTACTTACATATTGCTACTAAACAAATTCACCTATATATATATACAAATAAAGTTAAACTAATGGTACAAGCATAGTAACTTGCATAGATGTTACTCACAACTCAAGGTACAGACAGACATACATATCACGAGATGATTATTCATTGGTGGATTCCAGCATTGAACAAAGGAGTTGGGTTACATTAAAGAAAGAGAAAGGAAATGGTTCATGGACCCCCATCCACCACATGAACTAATAAAAACAGCCTGTCCAAGAGCTGTGAAAACATTGGAGGGCACTAATAAGAGAAGGAACAAGTGAAGCAATCTCTTCTTGTGTTGTGAGAGAAGGATGAGCTCCATCTTTGACAACTTGCAGAAGAGGAGGTTCTTCCCCTCCAAGCCTGCCAAGGATGACCTTCCCATCTCTCAAGACCTGAACAAGGAGACACATATGATAGGGTTGAGGAGGAGGCTCTCATCCTTCTCCATCAAGGTCCAACCACTGTCATCGGCATCCACTGCATGGGCATTCAGGCGGTCCCGGTCCATGCCATCCTTCGGGGAGTTTGCCGGAGGGCCTCTTAGAAGGTGGTGGGACTGGAGCTGGGGATGGATCCTCTCAAGAAAGCCTGCATTTGTCAAAGACATTGAGATGAATGAGGAAGAATCGGCCATGCTTGGATGCCATAGCAGAGGGAGCTTGAAGCACTTGCTTTACAAGATGCGGTCAGAGTTCCGGCGCCTCATCCGCTCAGAGAGTCTGCCGACAACTCAAGGGTTTAGGTATGACTCCTTCAGCTATGCACATAACTTTGATGATGGCAGGAGAAGAGGAGATGAGTGATGAGCTTGTGAGTGCATATCACTACTACTACTCAATTTGGTTCCAAGTCTCTGTTTCATATGTCTATGTATGTCCTAATGAATCACCAATCAACAAAGCTTTTCATAGTGAAGATCCAAGCAGAATGGCAGATTATGGGAGGAGCTTAACTGCTCATGGAACTGGAAATTTACCTTCCCCAGCGCTACTTCTTCCTAGTAATAGCTATACATATGTGCCAATATGTCTCCATGTACTATCTATCATTATTATTATTCATTTGTTCATTCTTGTTCCTATTTGTTGAGTTGAGAAAGTTTTTGAGAACAATTTGTAATGTATTATCACCACCACTTGTAGTCCTAGGCATTATTTTGTGATTTAATTTCATTAAATCTCTTCAAGTGATTGATTCAAATGAGGCCTTACTAGAAAACTACATTAATAAGAATGGTCAAGGCCAACTCAGATGTATTGGAACCTGTTCACATGTTCACATTCTCTTGTCTGGATCTGAAAGTCCAAAGCTCACATTTAAATGGGGCTACACATGGACTTTTGGGGAAGAAACAGCTACTAGTGCACTGCCTAACTTCATATATATTTATATGTAAAGACACATATTCTCTTCAAGTTTTTGAAGGTGGACAACAGATCAGGTATACACTGAATCACATCGTGAAATTATGCAGACTAGTCCATAAAATGTTTAATTAATTGAGTTGTTATACTTGTATAAATCGAAGTTAAAGCAAAGAGGTTGGTAGTGTGTCATTGTTGCATGTGTTGGCAGGCAACTCTCAGTGAATACCATATGTTTGTCTGTGCTCTATGTCTGTGATGGAGAGAGCAAGTAAGAACAATATACAAGTGATTTAGGTAAGCTTTCACTAAGCCTTGTGGCCCTGTTTGGCAATGGAGCTGATTCATAATTTTCATTACTCAAAAACACCATTGAACACCATTGAACCTGATGCTTGTGGTTCTGAGTAATTCCACATTACTCAAAAAACACCATTGAACCTGATGCTTGTCAATCTAAAGCTGATGCCTAAAAAACAGGACGTGCAAAGAGAAATGATAGCAAAAGAGAAAGGGTCAAGACACATATATGCAGACCTCCATACTAAAGACTACTTTCATGTCACCTTTAAGTAAATAAACCATACAATCAAGTCAAATGACTATACAATACTGTCAGTAGTGCTTGTGACCAGCATTGGCAAGGATCTAGAGTCATTCATATGCTTGCTTGAATGCGATGTATGAGTGGGAAACCCCTCCCTTAACTGATATACATTAGACAAGTAAAGAGAAGATTGGAAGATTCATATCAAGAAAACTATTAGATACCAGAAACATTAACTATTAGCATAATAATTGGAAAAGTCACCATGCATTGTGAATGATCATTAACAAGCATATCAACAACCAATGCAATAAGGGGAAAATAAAGGAGAAAAGTAATTTGTTGTAATTTCTACCAAATTGGTATTCACTTCTGCATAATATCATAAAAGACAAAGCAAAACAAAGTCCAATGTATTCTAACATCAATGGAACTAATAAACTGAATTGATTCGCAAGTAATTTGCACAAAAATAAATGACTCATCAACTCCACAGATTTTTACAATATGCAGTGTCAGTGTTACCTCTCTTCAGATAGATTTTCAGTATGTGATGTTTCCAGGGTGGTTGCAGGGGATCCTTGACGCTGCCTAAGCCACATAAAGGAAGACCAAGCAATGCTCCATAACGCACCATTTGCAAAGTGAGGAATTATGAGACGCCCCCAATATGGGTAATAAGGACCAGGCAGTTTAAGCAGCACAAAGAAAATTGCCACCAAAAGGAGATGCCTGGGCAATCCTCCTCCTTCCTGATACAATAAGCAAGAAGAACAAGTTTCAGAACCAACATTTATTTGGGGGGATAGTAAAACAGAAAATGCATACAAAAGTTTAAAACTTCAGCTAAACCTTGAGGTCTGGATAAAGATCTTTGGCTGTGTCTTTCAAGACTCCAGCAACAGCAAACCCTAAAAGAAAAGGGATGGGTATGACACGCATCTTCCTTTCATGGGCACAATAAGACATCTCACTTAGTGATGAAACTGCTAATAATGGTAGACAGAGGTATTTTGCCACTGAACAAGTGAGTTCAAATATTAGGTGGTAGAAGTTCAGGGCTGCTTTTGTCCATGGGAAATTTTTTATTGGCTGAGGCAAGTTCTTCCATTGCTTTTCCAGTGCATTGATCACTCCGCTGATATCCATTTTCTCAGGCTTTTCATAGTTTCCTGCGGTCAAATTTATTCCACGTGGAACTAAGTGCCTTCTTCTATGACTTTGAGATGGAGATAATTTCATTCTATGATACAAACTGCTTGATAAACCGAAGTTGGCACAGCAGGGGTCCTGCTAAAGCAGAATGAAAGAGAAGTGGTAAAGACAGTAGGATCTCATACGAAAGATGATATCAAATTCAGGAAAAATTGGTTAAACAAACACATAAGACATAAGAATGAAAATAAACTTCAGAGAATTGATGAATAAGAAAAATCCAGTAGACGAAGAACCATATAGGGAGCATGCCCCATAAAAATCAAGGAAATGAACTACTTCAAAAGATTTTCCCAAATGGTGAAGCATCTATTCCTACATTTTCATAATTTTTACATCATTTCACCTCACAAATAGGTTAAACAAGTTGAATTCTCAATATAAGCATGCAGCAATGAAGCCAATGACAGGTATTCTATTTTGAACTCACTAGATCAATATATAAGCGCACAAACAGGCATGTATTTGCTTCAAGGACCGCAGCCAAAAGAAACTAAATCCAATTATGAATAATGATTATGGTAACTGAAAATAAGCAACTGAGGAAGCTGTCTTCCGAAGATAACACCATTATTCCAAGCTTTACAAAAGCAAATTACCATATTCTCTACTGATCCCAAAAAGTTTCAAGATAACAACGAGAAGATAGTATCGCCTTACATACTTGAACTGAGTCTTTTGCAGACAAGTGTGACATTAGAATGAAAAGCGATTAAGAGTCTAAAGGAATTGGACTGTAAAAACTTCACTGAATTAAGAAATTTCACTGTTGTATCCCATAACAATCCCATCAATCAAGCTAGTGAACAGCAAAAGGAATTCATTAAGCTAAAATAAATATCCAAATCAATAAATGAGATAAAAATGGCACGTTCATCCACGATAGAAGCACCAACCTCACTGAGCTGAAACTACATCAAAATCAAAGTCAAAATGAACCCGGAAAAACAAAAATCCAGGAAAGTAATTAGATTACCTGAAAACCAGCATAACAAATCATCCTAGTTTGGCTCCTGACTTCATTCTAACATCAAAATAACCGAAAATTTTCAGCTTAAAATTACAGGAAAAAAATTCCCCCTTGCGCTAATAGGATGGAAGAAGGAAGGACATGACCTTGTAAAATCGAGCTAATCCCACGGGAAAAAATCCCAATGCCGCCGCCGTCGAAGAAACCATCTCGCCGCTCCGGCGAAAACCCTAAACCCAGCAAGATAGCGAGCGCGTGGACTGGCGCGCAGTGTGCGCCTTGGGGATTGTGCTGGGTGCTAATCGGATCGGGTCCGGCTTTCGGATAATCCGAAACCGAAAAGGCCTCGGGCGACAAAAACCTACCCGATCCGATATCTGATCGGGCCATCCAACCGGATCACATTGTTAAAGCCAACCCAAGTAGAAGCAACTACCACCATGTTACAAGTGTCCCCCGAGACGATAGCTAAAGCCCTGCGAGCGGCTGGGACCTTCCTGCCATAGAAATCACATGGAATATGGTGAAAGAAATGGGCGTTGCTTCCTAGATAAATAGAATGTTTGACTAAAAATTATCGGTGACATTTTTTCTTATAATTTTTTGATTGAATGCAACTCCATCTAATGGCAAAGTGGGCAAAACTAGAGATGACGGATAACCAGGAACAACACAGCTTTGAATTCATAGCAGATAGGGTGGACATGGGTGGCCCATGGGTTGACTTGAACTCAACTCGGAAAAAACAGGGCCTGGACTTAGAAAAATGACCCATGACTTGTGTTTAATTGGGGGATATCCCACTTAGGATTAGGAATAACTTTTGAAAAATTTTGAATTTTTTGGAGAAAAATTTTAAAGTAAAGATATTAATAATAAGATAATTATGTGAAACTGACTTCCATGGTGGGTGACAAAAATTTATTATATTGTTAAAGCTTTAATTAAATTTTTTTGGCGAAAAAAAATATTTTAGATTAGGAAATGTGTTGGAGATATTCGCTTGGGGATATCCACGTCAAGCATAATATTAAATTTTGGATTAAATTTAACTAAGCAGGCCCAATTAAATTTCGAGTTTGGAGTTATATAGATTTTAGGCCCGACCCAAATTTCCAAATGGCCGAATATATATATATATATATATATATATATATATATATATATAAACTTAAACATCAAAGGTCCAAAACCCAAAACTCTATTCAATTTCATTTGTTCTTGATGTAATATTTGTGTGTGGAATTATGTAATACTTTGTAGTATTTTTTTGAACTATTTGTGTTATTTATGTTCTATTTATTTATAATAGTCTAATATATGTTTTATTTAATTATTTGTATTATTAGTAAAAAAATAAAATTATTTTATTTTTGGGTTGGGTTGGGATGGGCATGGGCCAAACAAAATTCTGATGGGCTGGACTCGGGCTAACAAAATTTGACCCGAAAGTGGCCCAACCCAACCCAGCCCAAATGCATAGGTTGTTTTTTTTAGCCTAGCCCAACCCAAACCCGACCCAGTCTAGCCCATGTCCAGCCCTAATAGCAGATACGCCAGATCAGATAGATAAGGGTGACGATGCCTTTGAGGATGGTACAAAAGTGGCTCCAGACGAGGTAGGAGGAGGCCTGTGAAATCACCAACTCTTCACCAACCTGCTAGTTCTTTTTATGAGGCACAAGCAGGGGAATTTATCATGGAAGCAGAATTACTACTAAAATTTCGTAAAACACTCACAAAGTTTATGTACAAAGAACAGGTAATCCCTATATGGGTTTCTCTCCGAGGAGATGGAAAGGGATGCTTTTATGTCAGCAACAAAGCCCAAGCTCATGGCATTGTTGACCTTGCAGCGGTCGAAAATGAAAATACAAATGATTGCGGAGGAGGAAAGGCACACAAATATTGTATCTTCTATTTTGTTTTTTTGTTTTTTTTACTAAGTTTGTAACGAACAATAACTACTATCATAAATAAATTATGATTTATTTTTTATTAAAAAAAAATGTCCCTCGACACGTAGATACAGGTGCAACTGGACTCGGCTAATCTATCTATATTACTAGGTGTGAACGAGACAATATAGATAATTTTAATTGATTTTAATTTAAAAAAATTATTAAAAAATAACAAAAATATATTGAAATTTTAGAAGTTTTTAAAATTTTTAAATAATAAAACTAATAAACTACGAGTCTACCACTCACCCAACCATCTATCATATGTTAATATGTTAATTGTTACTGTGGGATTGTTGTTTAAATAAGCGAAAATTTAATATATATTTTTTCCGATGTGGGTCCGGGACTATCTTCATAATTTATGGGGGAAGATGGGTTTAGTTGAGGTTGGGCCCAACCCTACAAGCCAGGCTGTCATTAAGGTCTCTGAAAAACGACAAAGTACATATGGGGCGCGTGGGTCCCATGTAAGAGTAACCAATTGGAAGCCACCACGTCAGCATCTAAGAGGGTGGAAGTAGCCGGTGGCGTGTGCACGAGGGCGGAGCCGTCACGTCGAGCCTCAGAGCGGGGGAATTCGCGTCGCACGTGGGTTACTGAGAAGGTCCCTTAGATTCATGCAATCTTTTAGGATACTTTTACTTTCCCCCACTTCCCCCCTTCTCAGGAACTCCAGTCCGAGCCTATCTCCTCTCTCACTTCCTTAAATCACCTCAATACTAAACAAACATGAAATTACCATTGCCTATATTACCAAATTACTATGTACGAATAACAAGGTCCCTGAGATTGGATTCAGAGTTTGATTGCCCCGAGGTCTAATCATGTCTATGATTGAACAGAGAAATCCTAATTATTGTTTTGGCCTTTTCCTCTTTATATAGTCTGCATTAAATGAGCTTCTCTGACTTTGCTTGCTCGCCAGTGTTTCTTTCTCATATATCTTTTTTATTTCTCAAAGTTTGGCTAATTTAGAGAGCTTGTTTTCCTTTCTCTTGTAAAGTGTTCATCTTCCCACATCCCGAAAGGTAAGAACTTCCCTCATTCTGAAACAGTAATAAATGCCCAATGAAACATATAGACCCCCTACTGCCACCCTCTACTCTCCATCCCTAGGTACTGAGCCACATCTCTCCACTGTTGGTATATCAGAATGTACAACACTCTGATAAATCATATAATATCTTGTTTAAATCAAACACCAGTATATGTGTATCATCGCAAAGAGACAAGACTATAAACTGACAAAAGGTTGCAATACACACACTGTTTGTAAACCAACTACATGCAATATGATGCAAATCATGCAAGTTGCTCATAATGGAGAGTGATTTTTCCTTGAGATAGGTCATAGGCGGGTCATTTTTATCCAAATCTAACCTTTTCATCCCAAAGAAGGGGTTGAAAAAAAATAAATACATTCATATATTTGATGAATACTTTAATGGAAGCAACAAAGGGTACTGAGTTTTTGTTTGGAAATGTGTAGCCAGCCACTGTGTACTTTTTTTTTTTTTTTTTTTGATATAAGTGGATAAACCACTTTCATTTATTGAATTAAAGAAAATTAAGTTAAAACAGGGGATCCCTTGTTGGATCAAATGAATACAATGTGGATAGACTTTCGAGTCATTGGTCCCTAGCCCCGGGGTTCTGCAGACGCCCTCATCCTCGAAATCCCTCCCCGGAGAGTTCAAGGCTTGTCCATTGTCTTGTGAGGGGTGCTTACGCCTTATGAGATTTTGTAGTGGTTGTAACTGCATTTGTTTGGTGGCATGTGCGCTGTCGAACCAGGAGAGAAAAAGGAAGCCACTGTGTACTTTCATCTCTCTAACATGACCAAACAGGCACGCATATATCTCCAAAGCCACCTTCTCATTTACTCCCCTCCCCCAGGCTTTCTATCCAGATCTTCCCCACATATAAGGCTTCCAAAACCCTAAGACCCTTCCCTCACTTTTGTCATCTCAGGATGAGTGCCTTGGCAGAGGTGGTGTGGGAGTTGTTTGGAGAGGATGTTAGCGAGCAAGGGCTGCCCCCTGGGTTTAGGTTCCACCCTACCGATGAGGAGCTTATCACTTTCTACTTGGCCTCCAAGGTCTTTAATGGAGGTCTCCATGGGGTAGACATCATGGAGGTTGATCTCAATAGGTGTGAACCCTGGGAGCTTCCAGGTATGTCATGGCTTGTTGAATAACATTGAAGACAAAATCAAGAAGAACAATATCTATTCATTTTCAATTCTTTGCAGACATGGCTAAAATGGGTGAGAAGGAATGGTACTTCTTCAGCCTAAGAGACCGAAAGTATCCAACCGGGCTTCGGACCAACCGGGCGACAAGCGCCGGCTACTGGAAGGCTACCGGCAAGGACCGAGAGGTGAGGACAACTGCAACCGGCGCCCTGGTGGGGATGAAGAAGACCTTAGTGTTCTACAGGGGCCGAGCTCCTCGAGGGGAGAAAACCAAGTGGGTTCTCCATGAGTACCGCCTAGAAGGCGAGCTCTCATGCCGCCATACTTACAAGGTTCATGCATCCCTCTTCATTGATCCGATCTTCATCTTTTACCATGCATCTTGGTATCTGTTCATTCCCTTCATTGATTGCCCTGACACTTAGGAATAATATCATGAGTGCCTCAAATTTCATTTGTTCCATGTACTTCTGCTAACATTCGTCTTTGTTAATGTTTTCAGGAGGAATGGGTCATGTGTAGGATACTTCACAAGTCAGGAGCAGACAAGAAGAACCCTTTCTACCCAAACCACACTCACTTCCTAGACCCCTCCACCTCCACCACCACCTCATTCCTAGACCTCCAAACCCTAGAAACCCCGATCCAAACTCTCCCCCTTCACATCTCTAACAACAACAACAACAACAACAACAACAACAACAGCAACCATCCTTCTCTCCCTCATATTGTCCAAGAAGAAGAGGTAGCGGTGTCCAGCTTCATTGAAGCCTATCTGCAAAACCCTCTGATCTATGATATGGGTTTAGGGCCTCTAGCGGTGCACCTTGGGCCACCCCTTTCTGATGAACTGCCCTTCACGGGTCCTACCCTTTTAGGTACATCAGGACCTTAATTTGGCTCTCTAGTATTGATTGGTCTCCAGATACATGTAACAAGCAGTGAGTGCTATATGTAGATGATGATATTAAGAACAAGATTATTGTTGGCTTGAAATGTTGTGTTATTCTATTGGGTCATGTCAATTGGATGGAATCATGTCACATTTGCATGGATTAGTTTTGATTGGACGTGCATGCTTGCATGCATGCATGCGTGTGACATGTGGCCAGTGGGGTGAGTTTAATGGACGTGATTGACGTGACCATGGTCCTATTACATATATTGCATTAGAGATCCAGTGAACTGAACTCATTCTTCTGCATGCTTAATCATCTTTTGGGATTGATGGGATGTATGTGTAAACTTTTGCTGTTTTTTTATTTATTTTCATGGTTAATTAATGTTTGTTTTTCAAGTGAATCAGTGATATATCAGCTAGTGATTTGACTTTTTGTTATTAAAAAATGCTACAAATTCATATTTAATAAATACTCTATAAAAAATTATTTATTTAGCACTTCATAAACTCATGGGGCAAGTTTGGGCCACGGCCCATGGGCTCTTCAGAGAGGTGGATACTACCATAATGCAAAGCCACGTGTCGCATTTATACATGTAAGAAAGCCTGTTTGTTGTTCGATAGCTTGCATGCTAGGAGGTAACTTAGCCCCCAAGGCTGAAACGCGTCACTTGGCGCCATTTCATTCATCGGAGAGAGAGAGAGAGAGAGAGAGCGACAGAGAGAGAGAGAGATGGGTCGCAGCGGAGAACGAGATCATGGCGGCGCTTTGAAGACGACGCTGGTGGTTGTTGGAGGGCTAGCGCTGGGATGGCTGACGATGGAGACAGCATTCAAACCCTTCCTTGATCGTGTTCGCGCTGCCATCGCCGGCTCTGACCCCGCCCGCGACCCCGACGACAACGACGACGCACCCAGCAATGCCCCTGATGCCGATCCCCGCCACGATGGTGAAGACAAAGTTGAAGAGAAGGACGGGGGGACAAAATACTCCGATTAGATGCTCACTATGCCGGTAATGCCTCTTCCCCCCACCCCCACCCCCACCCCCACCCCCACCCCCACCCCCTTTTCTCAGCGATCTCTTATTAGGGTTAGGGTTCGTTCCTTGTTTATTTAATTCACAATTCTATTTCATTGTAATTATTAGCATTCCTTATGTGGCTTTCTTTTGTTGTTTGATTTTAGGGTTTATACATTTTAGTTCATCAGATTGCTGTTGTTAATTGATTTGATGTTTCATGGATAGTAGTTCATATGTAAATGCCATTATCTGATGTGTGTATTCTGTTTTGGTTTAGTACATCAGATTGCTGGTGTTAGTTGATTGGATGTTTCATTCATAGAAGTTTATATGGTGTAATTGTCTGGAAGATTATATTTAGTGTATTCAATTTTGGTTTTGTTCATCCAATTGCTGCTATTGATCATGCTTCTTGTTGTCCAGGGTTCTGTGTTCCAATTACATAGATTTTGAGTGTTTCTTTGTCAAATTAATGAAATTGTGGGATATGTTTGTTGGTTGGGGCAATTTTTTGATTTTGTCTTCCCATGATTTTATTTTTCCATTTGCCTTGAGCGTATTCTTTTCTTGCATGAAATTTTAGATGCTGATATATTATCAAAGAGCTTCCTTGAAACCATTTCCCTACTGTGGGATTCTCTAGTTTTTAGTTTGTGCATTTAAATTGTGCAATGAATTTTATATTACTACAGAGAACTGAACTGGCTTTATCATACTCGTCTGGATGGCTCTAGTATCAATGTCTTCTTATTGGTTATATCATGGTCTATTATTAAGACTTCAGAAAGGATCAAAAGTGGAAAAGGATATCACTTTATCATTCATTTTCAAATCTTATATGTGGGTATGTGAGCAACATGTTTAGATGATAGCTCTTGGTTCTCCTCCCAACCATTATGTTGTCCTGTATTGTATTTGTCGGTATTACTTGCAACATATTTTCATGGGTATTGCTTTCCATTTCAACCTTTGAGCTTCATGTTTTGGATGTGATTGCTAGCCTGGATGTTTGTTTAGAACCTAAATTTGTTGATAATTTGGTTGGTCATTAGATGAGCTACAAACCAACAAGCTTCCGTGATCTGAGTATCACAGTATACCATACGCATGAAACTTTTCAGCACTCGCCTACTTTTACTTTTAGTGTGTATTACTGCATTGATATTGTTATTATGTGCTACGCCATGCCCCATCTTATTATATTTGTGTTGAATGTCATTTCTGTCATTATCATTAGGTGTTTTCTTGTATTATATTTCCTTAGAGATGCAGGATTGCAAAATTGTTATGAATTCCTATGCTTTCATTCCTTTAACTTGTATGTGCTGTCCTTGTGGGGACCATAGACTTCACACCTTATCATAACCTGTTGTATTGTTAAAATACATGATTGAATCTTATGTTTCCATTATCCTCAGAAAATAATATGGTGGGAAATCAACATAGTTATATTCCAATTCCATATTGGTATTGCAGGTATAACTTGGGTTCAAGTGGCATTTCATCACTAATCACAACTCATCTTCTTTGTGGACTTTGTTAATTTAATGCTCTTTTTAATATAACGGATGAATGGATGCAAAGATTATCTTATATTAGTCTCATTTGATGATATTGAATCACAAATTTTCTTCATTCATGTTGCCTTGTGTTATTATTCTGTAGAATCTCATTTCCTCCTTCATTCGCAGGGGGGATTTGGATGTCACCTCTTGTTTTGAAGTCTTAGAAAAGCAGATGACATCTCATGGAAGCTCCTGTGTTAATGTTAATCTTCTTCTAGCCAATGTGACAATGGAAGTGCAGACATAGAATGGTACCCCACTTAGATATGCTTTCCTTTCAGAAAATATGGCTCAAAGTTTAGAATAAAACCCCGGCTTTTATTTTGATCACAGTAATGAAAGTAGCAGTGTTGCATTATGTATAAATTAATTGACACAAATGTGTTTCTATCATCACCAGGACCCCTTCACTTCAAGAGAACTCATCCCCTGGTTCTTCTTCACTCCTCTCCGCCACATCAACTTTCTGGATCTCTCAACTCCAAGCCATCTCCCTGCCCCAGCATACACATTAGAAAGCAGCACATAAACTCCACTCCCCCCAGGATCAAACTCTGCCAACTGACATCCAATCCGTTCTGCAACCTCAACCTCACCATGGCTCTCACATCCACTCAATATAGATCCCCAAATCTGCATGCTCGGTTCCATAGGCATTGCCCTTACCAATCCCTCAGCTTCTTGCAGCCGCCCGGCTCGGCTCAGTAGATCTACAATACATCCATAGTGCTCCACCTCCGGCCGAACACCATAAACATCTCTCATTGAATCAAACCATTTCCGGCCCTCGTCCACCATCCCTGCGTGGCTGCAAGCACTCATAACCCCTATAAATGTAATACCATCAGGCCGAACACCTCTCTCATTCATTTCTTCAAACATCTCCAGAGCTTTCTTTCCATCCCCGTTCCTCGCCAAGCCCATGATCATACTAGTCCAGGCCACCACATCCCCCCTACTCTTCAATCCATTGAAGACTCTCACCGCACTTTCCGTGTCTCCACTTTTTGTATACATATCCATGAGGGAAGTACCAACTTCCACATCTCTGCTACCACCACCAGCAGTCTTCTCTACATAGCCATGAACTCCTTGCCCTAAACTTAGAGCCCCTTTATTCCCACAAACACCCAACAAGCTCAACAAAGTCACCTTATCCGGCCTCAACCCTGACCCACACATCCCTCTATACATCCCCCACACATCCTCAGACCTTCCATACTGGTTATACCCGCTGATCATCACGTTCCATGTCACCTCATTCCTCTCACGCATTTCGTCGAACACCTCCCGTGCTGCCCTCAAGCTGCCGCACCGCGCGTACATGTCCACAAGCGCTGTGGCAAGCACGACATTATATCTAATTGGTTGAGTTTTGGAGCATTTAAGCCGAGCATGAATCCATGCACCAGTCTCTAAATCTCTAGTTTGCGCACAGGCAGCGAGGAGGTGCACCATGGTGATCTCATTCGGCGTGATCTCCTCCGCCTCCATCTCTTTAAACAAACTTATGGCTTCACGAGCGCGGCCACTGTCAACGTATCCGGCTATCATCGTCGTCCATGCGACCACGTTCGGATCTCCGTCAGCATCGAACAAGGACTTGGCGCACACGACATCGCCACAACAAGCGTACATGCGCATGAGTGCGACATTCACATAAACGTCGTGTTCGTATCCGCCCTTTACGACACGAGCGTGGATACAACGCCCAGTTGTTCGGTCGGGCATTTCAGCACACACCTTGAGTGCAAACGGGAAGGTGAAGTGGTCCGGCGAGAGGCCGGAGCGCTGCAAGTCTTTGTAGAAAGAGAGGGTGGTTTGCGGTTGTTGGGAGGTGGAGAAGGCTCGAAGCATGGAGTTCCAGATGTAGAGAGAGGGGCTATGGAGGCGGACGAAGATGGAGAGAGCGTGTTGGAGGTCGCCGGAGTGTGGATGGACGCAGGAGTCGATGAGCTTGCTCAGACGAATGGTTTGGGTGATGAGGGAGCTGGTGATCATCAGGGAGTGCACTTGTTTCACTTCTCTCATGGATTTGCATCTCTCTAACATGGACATGATTGATTGCTTGTTTATCATCCTCGACGACGAGGAGTTTGATCTTGATTGAGAAATCACTCCTGGAGTTTGGTTTTTTTTTTTTTTTTTGAAAAAAATGGACATTGATTGCTTGTTTATCATCCTCGACGACGAGGAGTTTGATCTTGATTGAGAAATCACTCCTGGAGTTTCGTTTTCAGGAGTTATCTTGCCATTTCACTTCATTATTGTGAATAAATTATGTAATTTTTATATTATAAAAAAATAAAAATACAACTATTTTTGTTTAATAGCCCACCTATAAATATAAACAAATTTACAGAAATATTCAGATTATTAAATAGTTCAAAAATACAAGATTCTGTGAAACATCAAGAACACAATCCTCTTGAACTGATATATTAACGATGGCCACAAGAAAGAAGTTTTAATGAGTACAAATAAGTTAATTTCCAAGTGTTCTTTTAGGAAAATAAAAGTACTACAATCCTGAATCAAGAGAATATTTCATTCTTCATCTCTCTCGGGAGGAGAACCGCATGGTAACAGCATCCTCTGTGAAGACAGAGAATCAGCAATGAGACACCTGATCCAAGGCATTTTTTTTATTATCTAAAACATGATTCAAGAAATGGCAAACCTGCATAAAATTGTAGCGTTCTCTTCCGATCGATTCGTTCTCTGCAATGGCGAAATAAGCCAGCATAGGGTAGTGGCCAACATATGATGCATAACTATCGCGTTGAATGTTCACAGCCCATTCACTGGACGAGGCAAAAGGCAACATGAAGAAATTCAGAAAATGATCAACCTTTCAGGAAAAGTTAAAAGAGGGTATGAATGTGTATATCCAAACTCAGCTCACAATCTGTTTAAATCAGCATGGCCTGTTCCAACATATTTGGCTTGGAGATGCTCAAGCTGTGAATTGATGTTGAATCTGTCGCTCGCCTGAAATGTCAGAGTGGGCAAACTATTAGATGTATTATTTGAAAGAAGTTCAGTAACAATACTACAGCAGCCGGTCCTTCGGTATAAATGTAACCTGTGGCCATAAACTGGAAAATTATAATTGTTGTAATATTATAAATAATTCTATGGAGTTATGTAATAGTAATAGTTATTGTTCAATAGTAGTATCGACATAGAATAATACAGTATTGGTTCTATAGTAATACTACTCTACTTATGTAGTCATGTAAAAACTATATGGTAGTAATGTACGATTATAACCATATAATTACTTATAAACAATACCGATATGTGCACTAACAATGCAACAACTACTTTCTTATATTCTACATCTACTGGCAATTAAAAATAAATAAATACGTACTTTTAGGATTTTAGCATAACCCACTATATTATTACCATTAAGGCATTAACATATAACTAGTGCTAAGAAAACTTTATTTCTAATATAAGTGAATGATATACTATTTATAACTCGTCCTAAAACTTCTACACAACTAAAACTGATAGTGCATAACTATCTCAAATACTACAGTGAAACTAGGAACATGAAAAGCACCATTCATACTCTCTACCAAGAATTATTACCAAAGTACAAGAACAATAACCATCAGAACCACTTCTATAGCAGAACAACCAGTCTACCAGCACTCCACAATACTAATCATCTGATAGCAACTATCTTGCTAGATAATGACTGAACAACAATTACAAATACATACATTGCAAAGGTATAGGAAACAACAGCTAGTACTTAAACAAGTACTACCCCAACCCAATAATTAGTGCATAGCGAGATTCCTACCACTGTCAATATGGAACAATAACCATTATATAGCTACAAAATCGGAACTGCAATGGCACCATACCTCAACCTAATTGAAGCCTACAAAGGATCCATTTCAGCACAATCCTCTTAAATTTTTAAACATTAGATTGAATCACATCATACAAAATCAACAAAATTGAAATACTTCCACATCTGAACCCCATCGTCTCCATAGATCCCCCAAGCAATTCCAATAACAGCACTCCTTAAAAATCCTAATATATTTCCATGACCCCTCTTAAACAAAACATGAATTCTTATTAATAATTGCAAACTCTGTCCAATCCACAAATGTAAAATATCAACTGCACCCTTGACTGTCGCCACTACCAACATAATCATATAACGGTGCTTCGTGCTAAATTAAAATAGTTGGTATATAAAAGCAAAATTCTAACTTTTGAAAGTACAAAAAAAATTCATCATCGTGATAAAGAATAAAACCCACAACCAAGATGCCATTGTTTTACTTGTATCATCATTTTGAAGAAATAAACCAATAAAACGAAAAACAAAACAGAAGATTAGAACACAAACAATTCATTCACATCCGAATGCTAAAAACTTCCCAAGTTTTTAAATGCAAACATCTAGATTTCATCTATTGCATTTCATGGACCTCATGATTTGGGATGAAAATTAAACGCAGAGCAAAGGACCATATAGAGCATTGTGAAATTCAGGCACCTGCATGATGATCTTCTCTAGATTCAAGCTGTGCCCACCTAGTCAATCGGTTGCCAACCAAAAGCAGTCCTGCATGCTCCAGAATAAACAGCAGGATCATGATTATATCGAAATGGGATATCAAAATCAAAACAGTGGTAACTATGTTTATCAAGATAAAGTCTTACACTTGAACTCCATCAAAACTAGCAACGATAGAATTAATGGTGGCCATGAGGTGAAGTTTTAAGAAACTTTCTTTCTTGATTAGTGTTAAATACCATAACAAATGGAGCGATCTAGTTATATTGACCAAGCTCCCTTGTCAAACCAATTGAAAACCACATCTAGATCCTCAGCATGCTAAGGTTTTGGGAGTATCCGACATCCATATCATATAATAGAAAATAGCAAAATTTGGTACTCCATAACTGGAATCAGGAAAAATTGATACTTTTCAATATAAATTCACACCCAAATTCACATCAAAAGAAGTAGAAAGCAACAAAAAAGAATAAGAAAAAGATTTCTGAAGCAACACTGGACACTTTTAACCTATTTACAGAAGTAATGAATCTAGGGTATGCGAATCAAACTAACAGAAAACCTCAAAGGTTCCGTCTTTAATATAAATACAAATGTTACCAAACCTGGACCGGGGGGCGGGGAGGCGGGGGTCGGGCGGCGAGGTAGAGAGAAGGAGAGATTAGGGTTTGGCGGTGGGGTAGAGTTGGAATTGGTTTGAGATTTTTCTGCGATTTGGGAAAATTTTGTAGAGATCCCTCTAAAGAAAATAGTTTTGTTGAGTTGTTTTTATTTTATTTTATTTCTATGAAATATGGATAATTAACTGTGTGTGCAATAATAATGATTTTGTTTTTTTTTTTTATAAACATAGATAAACCACCCGAAGACAAGTCGAATCTTTAACTTCTTTTTATAAGAAGGAATGAATTTATTAATTTTTTGTTAAGTTGAGAATAAGATTTTTCCTTTACTTCTATTTCTAATTTTCTATTGTCTTAAGTTTTTCAAAGTTAATAAAAGATTAAATGGGAACCTCTCAAAACTATCATAATTATATATACCTATGAGAACACAGGTATAAGTTTTTCAATTGATTGTATATATATCTTTGCAGTTGAAATTTGTGAACATGGTTGCAAATCCAAATGTTTTAACTTTGGTTAAATGTAAACTATAAACTGAAAAAATATCTCTTATATCCTTAATAGATATTTTATTTATTTATTTATTTATTTTAATAAAATAGATAAATTATATTCTTTTATTTCAATATTTTATTTATTTTAAAATTTATAAATTTTAGGGTATAGTTATAAATTTATAGTCATATGAATTTTTTAAAGATATATTTAAAAAATATATAATGATTTCTTCACAAGCTATAGTCTGTTAATAGATGATTAAACACCTAATATTAACCCCAATAGTAAAAAAAAAAAATGAGAAACCTAGGGATATAAACCGGCAATTATGATTTTTTAGGGGCATATACAAAATATCAATATTTTTTCAGGGTATACCTAAAAGAACCCCATAAAAGAGACCACTTGTGTTAATTGTTAAGTATCAATGCGTATAAGTATTAGATCTCCAGTTTTGAAATAAATTATGAAGGATCAAAAGTATTAGATCCATCGTATTAATGGGTATTAGATCAAAGTATTTAAATATAATACATGGAGTATATACGTAATATCGACATTTTTTTCTATCGTTATATCTTATGTTTCTTTTGATATTGTTTCTTGCATTTAATTTAGTGTGTCAAAGTTATTAGATAGTTTAGTTTTTTTTCAAGTATCTATTTAGGTAATATACAATTAAAGATTTCACATAATTCAAGATGGTTCATGCATGAGACACTTACAAATCTAAATTCAATAGTAAGAAGAACAATGCAATAGATTTCATGTGAACACACCTTGCACAAATTATTGGATTAGAAGGAAACAAGAGGATCCTACTTGTCATTATAAAATGGCAAATTGCTTCTTAGTTGTTGCTTATTGGATTGGAAATTGAGTTGACATTCTTCAAGTCGAGCCATTTGGCTACCAAGGTGCTGTTTTTTTAAGCTTGAATACAACTAAGATCAAGGGAATTGATGGAGGTGGCTAGCCATCAAAATCCTATCTTAATTGATAGAATTTTTTTCTTTTACTTTAAATTTCTCCCATGAGACATATTTTAATCAATGTTAATCTACTAAATATAATTTTTTAATAAAACATGAAAAAGACAACTTTAAAACATATTCTCATTAAGCTTGTTTAGGTTCTTGGTGGATTACCTACTAATATCATAAGATTTAGTAGTATGGCTAGATGAAGAGAGATGCAAGTGTTTGAAATATATATATGTATGTATATATATTCTAATTTAGAGGACAAGGGTTAGGCGACATGTTACATCAAATAAAACTAATGACTTTGTAATTAAATAAAAAGATTAAACAGCTAATCACAGTCAACGGTATGTTAACCGTTCTCTTTTTTCACTGGTTTGTATTTATTTCTGTCATTTTTGTGAAAGCTCTTTGGTCATTAAATAAGAAGAATTGGAGCTTGTAGTTGAATTAAATAAACATGAAAAAGTCATTTCTAATTCCATTAGTCCATTTGCCTTCAATGCAAGAAAGCTCCTTGGGTCTTTATATGTTAAACACTTTACCTCCTTTGTTATCACACTCATTAACTCATCCAATCCTTGGATTTCCTACAACTAACATTGTTTCTTCTGTCCAACCAGACACTAAAAGACTTCATCCTCTCTTTGTGTTCTTTAAAGGAACAATTCTCTTTGAATATATACGGCTCTTCATCAGAAGCATTCAATTCATGGGGGTGATCATGAGGTCTAAAAGAGGTTCACCATCAGAGAAACTCAAGCTTGGCATGCATGAAGATTCACATATTGTTTCAAAGTTGAAGCCTAAGATAAGGATTGTGCATATATTTGCACCAGAGGTAATCAAGACCGACACGGAGAACTTCCGTGAGCTTGTGCAAAGGCTCACCGGAAAGCCAGCAAAAGAAGAAGACACCGATGAGAAGGCGAGAAATGGTGGCAAAGAGGCAAAGGTGGTCACCAAGTGCATCAATGGAGATGTTAGGAAGAAAGAAGGGTTGTGGAGAGAAGAGATCAATTCAGAAGGTTTTGTTGATGGAGATATCGATGAGTTCTTGCATAGTCTTGGTGATTTGCCATTGATTCTTTGAGCTTTTTAGTTTCTTATTATCAGGTTTCATTCTTTTATTCTCTCTTAGGAAGAAGAAATAAATCATTTTTCTTTTCTTCATAGTTCTTGATGTTAATTGCTGTGATATCTAAAAATTCATACAAAAAGAAAAAAGAAAAACCATGTCTGAGATTTTAGGTACAATGGTAGCACTAGTACATATACATTCTAGTGTAAAAGAAGACATTGTTCTTGAATTGCATAATATTACAATAAAACAAAATCAAAATATATTAGGTTCAACTGCAGGTTCATCTAGCCTTGTAAGAACATCAGGAGCTCCAAGTGAATCTCTCATGATCTGCAAGCAAATGTCACAACAGCTATGATCGATGGATGAGCTAATTTTCAATGACAAAATTAAGAAACAAAGGCATCAATCCGCCAAGATTGCGATTGATGAGATTAGAAAGAACAGAATGAAGATGATGCTGATTCCAGGCAAATTGTAGAGGGCCTTGGATTGAAACATGAGAACTTTCCGAATCAAATCATTTAGTATCAAAATGAACAAGATGCTGATACAACTAAGATGAAATGCATCGAGGTTGATGAAGGTGACCATAGCAGTGACTTGCAAAGAAGAATTCTAATATTTACCAAGAAAGAATGTGGAGATTATATGGCAGGTTGCATGGTTTAAAGAATTCAGCGAAAAACAATGTGCTTATCTCATATGGTCAAGAGGCATCTGGGGCATGGAATCGAAGGCTGAAGGTTGTCTTCATATAATCAAGAAGTCACTAGATATTATTACTATTTCTACAACAATACATGAGAAACCAAATGCATGTAGCGGTCAATAAATGAGAACAACGATGTATCTCTTGTATCATGAGTGAGCTTCAGCAATATCTTACCATTATTTCTTCATCTAAATAGGAGATCATAAATAGTCTCTGAAAAGTTCCACCTGGAAAGCAGAAAGAAAAAATTAGTAGCAGTTAATCACCAAAGTAATTAGTTGTCAATTGACAGCCAATGAATATTTATATACCATATGGTCTTGTGATTTCATCCCGCTAAAGATAGATCAACATGTTTTTTTTTTTGGGGGAGGGGAATTAAAACAAGAAAATTGTACAAATAAAGTGATTTAGGAGAGACTTTTAGACAATATTTCACTATTACATAAAATCAGCATTTTCAGAATTTAAGGAATCAATGGAGGGGAACCCCCCTCAATAGTAAAACAATAAAATAAAACCATGTATTTTCTTACTCAAGGGAATTGTCAATCCGTTGTCAAAGGCATCCTTTATGGGAGCTGGCAGTTGCTGAAGTGTACCCGTGGCCTGTCCTAATGCTGCTTTAAATTGTTCTGGTAAAGCTTGTTCACTTAATGTGGGCATTTCAAAATGGCCTTCGGTGTACTCTTCATTCAGACGAAGTGGCCCTTCTACAGACAATTTGGCTGCCAAGATGAACTTCGTGTCTATCTACAAACAAGTTTCAAGCATATTGATCGGATTGAAATTCAAGATCAACGTGCATAAAATAGAAACCACCACCTGTTTAAGTTCTTACCATATGGAGAACAGAAACACACTATAACAGTTTTTAGTTCCTCATCAAAGGAAAAACAATACCAAAAAATGGATCCAATAGCATAAAAACACCAAGATCATTGGCATAAATCATTCAATTTACGCTTTATAGCATTAGTCTAGTCTCTACAACCACCATGCACAAGCCAGCTGACCAATTAAGTGTTATTCATTCTACTTCTGAAAACAGAACACAATGCATTTTATGAGATCAGCAGAAAAGAAACATCGAGACCATTGGATATACAAATGAGGCATTCTGTAAAATTTTGACAATACACTGCACCAATGAGCTAAACTGTCTGTATAATATCAATGTGAGGATGAGACAAACACCTAACATCTTAAACTTGTGTATTTTATTTTTGATTTTTAAGACATTGAACATTTTTAACACCTTATATAATACCAATAGGTAGAAAGAACATATTTTTAATGTGTAGACAGAAAGAACTAACATCTCCAGTATAAGAATAATTAAGTGTTGGAAGCCAGAATATCCAGTAATAGGCATTTTGTTTGAAATTATTTAACTTCATTCAATTAAAAGCAAATGTTTCAGGAGAAAAGGTAATATTGAACTAAGAAAAGTGAGGATAATAAATCTATCTAAAGCGTTGGCTTATAGAACTTCCAATGGAAGTCATCAACATTTTCCAACATCCTGACTGTGGAGTTACATACCTAGTGGCTAACAGGCAATTCCAATAGCCTTTTAAAGCTTTCGCTAATAACTTACTTGGTTACTCCACTGAGATGGAATAAAAACTCAGTGGCTCTAGATGTGTGACTTCTAATTTAGAAGATTCAGATATGAATAAGTTTGACCAAAAATGAAGAAAGAAAATAACATGATACAAAGAAATCTTAATCAGTTTTTAGAACATGCAAACAAGATCACAAGATCTCAGAATAGTATAGAGTTTTGTGAAAAGCAATTAAGGAATAATATAAGTGAACAAATGATAACTAACTTCACACAAATAAATAAATAAATGCACACAAAAAATAAAATTCTTTGCAAGTCAAAATGGTAAGAACAAAATTATGACAGGCAACTGAGTTGTCCCAAGACCTACGGAATTCAAAAATTTTAAATCTGCTGTGACTTTTGCATCCCCATCCTTGATCAGCAAGTCCAATTGCAATAAGTTTGCCAGAGTTGCAGGAGTTCTCCTGCAAAAAACATAACAGACTTTGAATCATTATGATCAAGGAACACAACTAAAAACTTACAGCAATGATCTGGAAACATGATCAGGAGAGACATACTTCATCAGCAAGAAATGGAGATTCAAATACCCAAAGAAAGATGAAAATTACAAAACACAGGGGTACATACACATGCAAGTAAAGAAAACATCAAGCACATAATATAATCAACCAAGTATTTCATCTGCAATTAAGAAAAACTAGATTCACTATAATTTGCAAATAGAGAGGATACCCACTCAAACAAAATCCTTGCAGCAAATGATCCTGGACTATTAGCACCAACCCACTCAAAATTCCATCTACCTTGGAGGAACGGTGATCTGCACATTGGGCAAATAACTTGTGTCAATAATCCATTCCATAATCCCCCATAAGAAAAAAATTAGTATATCAATCAAGTCAAAAGCAAAGGAAAACCCTATGGTCAAATCAGACAAATGATCATCCTCGGTCAACTTCAAGTAAACTAATTAATGCTCAACATGCAAAATTGACTACAGTTTTCATCCACCACTCAATGAATGGACATACGTTGTTGGACGGGAAGTAGGATTTAGCCGTTCAAGACCCACAATTCTCTCATTAACATCAATCCGCTGCATTTCCGTTGTCTTCCCACCAATCAAAGATTTGAATCCCCCAGCTTCTTTAAACTGAAATAAAAGTTTCATGAATCTCACTTAAAAATAAAACATCCTTAGCACAAGGCAACGCAAGCAAGCTAAATGAAAAACAAAATATCCAGAACTTACTGAGCCTTTCCAGTAAATAGAAAGGCCATACTTGGAAGCCCATGTACAAGAATACAAGATAAGAAAAAAAGAAATAGAGATGTGTGAGAATAACATTAATCCTCAAGGTACATTGACATATTTTAATAAATTAATCAGAGTTATCAATGCACTTTGCCCATGTTTGTAATTTTCGATCTTAGTTATGATTTTCTGAATTCCCCTTTTTAATAATAAAAAGTACAACATGATTTTCAGCTAGAAAACTTCAGGGTTATTGACCTTGGGATATGAATGAGGTTAGCCAGTTTTGGATTGAACAGGGCACAGTGAATACACTCAGAATCTTGCAAGGGAATAAACAGGATGAATGGGGTTTATGGATGCTAGGTCCTTCAATTCCTCAGAAAAGAAGTAGCAAGTAATGTAAAAAAACCCTAGGCCTAATGATTTCTTAAAAGAATATGAATGAAAGGCGAATTTGGTTCAGTTCCCTTCAATACTCAAGATAAAAGTTTGTGATTGAAACTGAAATTTCTTTCCTTGTCAGGCACGGAAATTATCATCATTCACTGGTTGGCAGTGTAGGATTGTGATCTCTGATACAACAATGCATTATTGAGCCACACCAACTGTAGACTCAATTCAAGGTGAACTGATACTTGGGTAGATGCTAGCTCATTGCTCACTAAATCTAAATTCATTATACGTTCACTTACTACTAGTAGCCACATCATCTAGTCACCCGCATTCTTAAAAAATGCTTGACCCTATCCAAGTAATCCGATCAAAACGAGCGCATAAATGTAACAAAAAATTATCAAAGGAAAACAACAGTTTAGCTATTGAAAACAGCCTGAACATCAAACACAATACATTCAAATCAAACATCAAAACTTTTTCTATCGAAAGAGAGGCTCACAGCAAGGAGAAGGGATTCCTTGGCGGAGACCCGCTCCATCTCCCTGGCGTACGTCGCGGAAGCGCCCTGCATCGTCGGGGGCTGCACCATAGCCCTCCAACATCCACCACCATCCCGGCGACGGCATCCCCGGAGATGATTGAGGCTCTGGCGACCCTCCGGGAAACGAGCCAATGCCGGCAATGACGGTAGAGACCCAAGAGCTGCAGCCATGGCGTCAAACCCAGCGCGCCAAACCCTAGCCCGAGATTCTCAAAGCCCAAAGCCTTCACGCAGGCCGCTCGGCGCGGGTAACGAGTTCAACTTTAAATGGCCTTTAAATGGGCCTGTGCCCTGACTCGAGATATTGGGCCGGCCCTAAACACGGCAGATCAGGCCCATATCTAATTTAACAAAATATTCTATTAAGTTAATATTAAGGCCGGGCCAACATAAACAGTACAAGCATATGTTTATGTTTCTCAAAAAAAAAAAAAAAAAAAAAAAAATCCCTTGAAAATGAATCAGATGTGATATTATTGAACTTGTGAATCATCGCCTTCACAATCAATATAAAAATTTTGGGACCATGCTATCTACCCCAAGAAATACTTTTCATAATAAAATGTGTTTCATTAACAAGATAACATGAAAAATTTAATAGACTGATCTTACATTTTGATTGACATTTTTAATAACTATAAACACATGTTGAATAAGTTAAACCATTTATGAACTATTTTTTAAATGTTTCTTTTGATTTATTAAAAAACACGGAGGGACCGCATTGGCCTAAATCCGGGCTTACACGTGCATGAATCCGACACGTAGATCCAAACAATCTCAATCCCGAGTCACTGGCCTCGTAAAGCTCAATGTCTTCTATTTCGGTGCATGTTGTTGTCATCTTCCCCGGTTGTTGTCGCGATCCCATCTCAAACAAATTTAACTGTTAATCGAGAAGCCAGTCCTCACCCCAACACGAAGAACCGGTTTTGCTGTCAATAGTTTGGCGTTGTCTGTGGGAACCCGAACAAAAAGCCAGCCGATCACTATGCAAAGCTCTAAGCGCAACCGGAGCCAAGAGCATGAGAATGGAGAGACAAACGAAGCCTAAAGGGTCTAAAATGCTCCCTAGGCCCTCGAGGAGATGGTACCCCCTCCACCACAAGGCGGTGAGCCTAGGATGACTGGTATAGGGCACTAGAACGAAGGATCAAGGAGATGGCCCGTACCATGCAAGACGTGGAGTGTCATGTGTCGCAAGCGAACCTCCCGAGTGTCGTTCCACAATACACAGAGAGTCGAAGAAGATAAGTCGCCTATTTGTCAAGACTCCGAGCATATCGAGACCTACAACACCGCGATGCTAGTCAATGGAACCACAAACATTGCCATGTGTCGAGCATTACCCATGACGCTCACGAGGATCACCCACACTTGGTTCAAGGGCCTCCGGCTCGGAACCATTGCCAGTTTCTAGCAACTAACTAACCTCTTCTTCAATCGCTTCGTCAGCAGCAGAAGATTGAAGAAGAACACATTCACTCTGATGAGGTGTAAGCAACAAGAAGGAGAAAGTTTGTGTCAATACCTTCGCCGCTTCATTGTTAAGACAATAGGAGTCATCAAGTTCGACTTGGTTGTGGCTATGGCCGCCATGATGAAGAGTCTCTGGGATTGCCCTTTCTGTGACACCCTCACAAGGAGGATCTCAGAAAATTTCGACGAGCTCCTAGCCCGAACAGAAAAGTACATAACCTCTGAAGGGTTCCGAACAGGCTGGAAGAGAAGCTCGTCAAAAGGAAAAAGAGATCCGCAGGGGAGAACCTCGGTGAGACATTTCTGAGGGAAGACACGGAAGGAGGAACCAAAAGGGAGGTACAAAGCAGAGAGGGGAAAAGATTTTAGCGGGATCAACCACCACAACCCGAGGATCCAAACTCCGACCTCGGGAGCGATGGTCGCATGAGAAAACAACCATGTATAATCACCGCACGCCAAAAGACGGTTCTCCCCTTTTTTTATCGGGGGAAACCACACGTAATAATTTTTAGAATTTTTTTTTTTGTCACTGGTTTTTGGTAAAACGTGAAAGCACAAAAAAAAATCATAATTTTTCCTATTATTTTTATAAAATACTCGCAAAAGTGTTTATTTTCATGATTTGTTAAAACCACATTCAAATGAGATAAACACTTGGCATGAATATATATTTATTTTTTCAAATGAAACCAAAGAGGCCTTGACAGCCTTGTCATTCATCAATGGCCTCTACATATGCAGCATCATCCAACCAATATGTCAGGGTGTTATCCCTTTCTCTGAACCCTTTTGGGCACCAAATTGTGCCCAACCAGCCCATCAAAGCATTTGTTTTGCATCACATGCTATGCCTATTCCAAGAACTCAGGTGGACCCCTCTCACCACTCCAAGAACCCTGATTTTTATATTTATACTTTATAATTTTAGGAATATTCTGATTATTCCCCAAAAAATAGTTAATTAACATATAAGAAAAACAATTTACATCATGGAAATTTCTTAAATGATACAGTTGTGTGAGGCCTCTACCCTGATGAGCATTAATTGATTGAGTTTCTTTAAAAATTAGAAGCATTTGATAAATAACATTCAAACACCGATTTTTTCTGATTTTTCGCTGAATTAAATAGTAAGTTACTTGTGATGAGAAAATGAATGCACGAACCTCATAAAAAGAGAAAATAGCAAGTCAATGAATCTTTCCTGCACGTTACATGAAGCAATTAAAAGCTGTTCAACATTCAAATAACATCTGCAAATAAGGGAACAAGAAATCCCCAACTTTTCATATTTCATAGTCGTGTTTGGTTGGGTTATCGGTATCCCAAGCACAATTTCTTAAGAAAAAAGTTTTTCCGTCAAAAACTTTAATTAAAATTTAAAAATATAACTCACCAATACATAAAAGACACATCACTATCATACCATTAATATCTTTAGTTTAAAATTTTCTCTGAAAAAATTTAAATTTTTTTAAACTTATTCTTAAAGAGAGAGAAATTGATACACCCCATGTGGCAGGAAGAAGCTCTAAAGGCTACAGGACTGTACTTCTGAGTTAAGCACTGTTTTAATTAAATAATTTTTTTTCCTTTGTTGTTAGCTTATTATTAGCTCATCCTATCAACAAAAAAAAAAAAGGACCAACAACATTCAAATAACATCTAAGCTAACTAGTACAAAAAAATCCGGTGTTTGTAAGCAAAGGAGCAAACCTAGTCTATTGTTAGATGAACAGTACAATAAACAAACATGCCTCTCAATTACCTTGAAAGGAATGAGAACAAACAGGTACCATAGCAAACCTAGTCTATTGTTA
The DNA here is from genome assembly GCA_026586065.1 of Dioscorea zingiberensis. Taxonomy (NCBI): domain Eukaryota; kingdom Viridiplantae; phylum Streptophyta; class Magnoliopsida; order Dioscoreales; family Dioscoreaceae; genus Dioscorea; species Dioscorea zingiberensis. The sequence continues at coordinate 71,643,600 of CM048818.1, read as the reverse complement.
GATAACCAGTACAATAAAACTGTGCTAGCGCAACATCCGACGTGGAGATTCCGGCAGCCACAAAAGATTAAAATGGTTGGAATCCCCTGAGTACCCTCCAAGTGAAACAAAATTAATTTCTGATACTAAAAAAAGAATAAATTGACATTCAGTAACCAAAGTGAAAAAATGGCATAGTTCGGTAACCCACCAAGATTTTTACCCTCACATTAGATTACATTAGATTAAGAACCGCCCATTTAATATATTTATTTTATTATTATTTTATATATAAATATACACAAATGACTAGAAGAATAACAAAGATGTAGTTTGAATCCTCGACCATTCTTTATAATAGAGAATAGGTTACCAATTTTTGTCATGAAAGATGGTGATTGATTCAAAGTATTTATCATTATAAGTCTTTTAACAAACCTTATATTTTTATTTCAACGAAAACATGTTTTATCATTTTTATAAAAAACAAAATTTTTTTTAACAAGTACATTTTTAAAATCCAATTGAATGTACTTGAAGGATGATTCAATGCAAAATCTTTCTGGGTTATTTGTTTCACAGAGGAAAACAAAATTCTCCAATGTTATTGATGTAACACCCTATCCCGACACAGGGACAGAATGTCACACCAGCTGGGCCGGGAGTCCACCCAGCCCATAAGCTGTGTAATTTAGACCTGCTGACAATAATGATCCACTAGATAAACTTAATTAATAAACGCAGTATTTAAACTTATACAAACTTTACAATACTTGCGGAGACATTCTAAAATTTAATACATTAAATAAAGACAAACTATCCTCTTCTGCTAAGTCAGAGCCATCTACAGAAGAACTCAATCTCGTCTACCTGCACATTTCACTTGAGTGAGAATCACTATACAAGGTATAATTATAATATCAATAAAATGGTGTTCGGATAAATTCAAAACATGAAAACAGCATGTTGATCATGATCCAAGTCATGGTAATATTCACTGAAAACATATGATATGCACTTATGCATTTCTTAAATCTTTTATCATCATCAGAACGGGGGATGAATTCCACACAGGTCAAGGTCCTCCCAGGTTGGACCGTATCAACAACCATGGGGTGACAAGCTATGGAAACAACTCCTCGTCCTGGACATAGATCGATTCCACACGAGTCAAGGTCCTCCCAGGTTGGACCATCTCATCAACCATGGGGTGACAAGCTATGGAATCGATTTCTCATTATCGATCATATTAGTGTCATCTACATCTCTACTTTCATACAGCGGCACCAGAGTGGAATAAACCAATCAATCAATATCTCTCCGGTCGGATCAACTCATCGGCCGTGAGCTATACGAGTATATACGTATACTAAGCACTCGAAGAGTACGGAAAGGGGGGTTTTGTTTTCTTGAAATCAAAAGAGTTGAAAACAGATAGTTGGACAGTTAAAGAAAAACCAGAGTTATGTAATACCACCCCTTCCCTACCTAGTACCGTACTCTCTGGCTCTATCATAGAGCCACGTCTGGCGCAAGCATGTATTCGAGTAAGATGCAACGCACTAATATGTCTATCATGGCAATATCAAATATATGCAATGTTTCCACATGCTTTTCATGAACATAGAATTCAAACTCCGAATAAATCGGCAAATCATGCTTAAAAACTGAAAAACATTTCATGAAAATCATAACGCTTTCATAACATGAAATCCCACAGATCGACATGATCAAAATACAATTAAATGCGGAGATTTAAAGTTGTGTTCACTCACACCATTCCAAGTATAGTGTAATCACTCACCTGATGTCCTTAGCAATTTCCTAGATCTGGCTCGGTCCTGCTGAAGCTCCCGTAGGACCTTTACCCTTTCCTAAAATCAATAATAATACTAAGTAAATACGAAGCTCGTATTTTCCATAACTTAATTCTATTGCTTTAGAGTACGGAGATTCAGGAATACGGGAATACATTTTCTTTCTAAACTCTAACTTAAATTTTTTAGAATACGATAAACTTGTTAAATTACCTAAGCATGATTTCTCTTAAATTGAAAATCGTATTTCTAAGACATGGAAATACGAAATTGTTCAATTAAGGGTTTAGCTCTAATCATCCTAAGCTTAATTTTAGAGTTCATAACATGCTCTCTAAAAGTGATTTATTGTTAAGTAAAATCACGGAGATTAAATCAACTATTAACACTAAGATCTCTTACGAAAATTCTACAGTTTAGCACAGTCCGCTTGGACCACTCATAACTTTCGATCCGCAGGTCCGATCGTACCGATCGAACATCCGTCTCGAAGGTCCTTCGATGAACTTTCTTACGATACCCTTTAATCCCCGATCGGGAGAGTACAAGGGGAATAAATCTCGCCCTGAACGGGCTGTCCTTCATTCCTTGAGCGAAAATTACGTGAGCCTCCCTATTTCCAAGGCTCCCGAATTATACAAACAATCACATAACAATACAAACCATACATTTCTTAACCACATGCATTTAAATCATCTCATACATCATCAACTTGGCATCCAAATTCACAAATTCCACGATCCTACAATACCCACTTCATCCACACATTCAATTCCCCAATCCTTTCATAATCTTAACTACAAAATCGGGGAATCTCACCATATTCTTTGAGGCGTGTAACGGTTAGCCGGTAAGGAAGAGATGGCTCACGAGGAGTAGAAGGAAGGCAGTGGCCAGTAGGGGTACTTGGGGCCGCGTAGCCGGAGATGTGACCATCGGCTACTTGAGGCGAGGAAGAAAGGAAAAGGTGGAGGAGGGAGCTAGGAATTTTGCCAGGAAGGAGTCTTGGCAGTGAGTGCGAGGCGATAAGGGGATCACTTAGGAGAAGAGGCGGTCGCATCAAGGGGGGCAGTTGAGGGCGGACAAAGGCTGCTGAGGTGTTGTAGGCGTCGGTGGCCCGGCGCTAATAGGCGTAGCGATAGAGGCGGTAGTGGCAGCCAGCGGGCTGAATGTAGCGTCGCGTGGCAGCGTCTTGGCCCAGAAGCGGCCTTGGCTTCAGTAGGATCTTCTTGGGTGGTGGCGGCGGTGTGGCCGAGGCTGCGAGCGGTATTTATGAGACCTTGTGCGAAGAGAGTTGTGCTTTCGGGCCTTGGATTTGAACGAGAGAGAGAATGAAATTTTTACTTCATTCTCTCTCTTTCCTCACCTTTACTTATATTAGAATTATTATAAGGTATTTAATAAATTTAATACTTTACTTAGTCTTTACAAGGATATCTAGTTAAACTATGTTATCATCCTAACCATCTTCCATTAGGACCAATTATCTCTATGGATCTTATCTTGTTACCATGTTATCGCGTGAGTAGTGATATTATCTGGTCCATCTCTATCCCGGTCAGTCGACCCCAGTGACATGGGCTAACCGTAGCATCATGGGATGTCTCTCCTCCCAGGCCAGTCCCAGGTGTTTCTAGGCTTTAGACTCGGCCAGACCTACTTATCGGTACTCTAACTCTCGCCTGATATTTTTCACTTAATTAATCTGGATTAATTAAGACTCCATAAATTTTCCTAACAATTAACCGGAATTAGGATTTTAGATTCATAATTTCCCGATTTTCCCCTTAATTGGATTTAAAAAAAAAAAATATAAACTCATTTTTCGTGCTAATTAATCTCGTAATTATATCCAAAAATTAATTTATTTATTCGTAAAAATTCTGGGGTGTTACAATTGATATTGTGACTTTCTAAACAAAAATATATATATTATTGGTACCTTCACGAATCACCGGTACCTCCATGGTGAAGTCACCAACTTATATTGGTACGTCCAATGGTGAATGGTGAAAGTCCGGCTTTTGTTGTCCCAAAGCTTTCAATGTTTTTTTTCGACAAATGCGACAATCACCCCAGTAGGAAGTCAAGGTACGGGTCACGTTGCACCCGTGCATACGCGCTCCGCAACACCTTATAAGAGGGGGGGCTTGAACTCAGACACCTGTGCATAAAGATCAAGGCCCAGCTCTTAACAAGGGAACCTGATATTAATAGACCATGTGGTCGTTGGTGCTTTCAAGGTCTCTTTGATCAGGGATTTTTCTCAAACACCGTTAACAAGGCTCCATGCAGTAAGCACAAATACTAATAGTGTGGTAATTAGTATAGTATGTTGAGTGACTGTTTGAATATTATAAATAAAGTACACGTTTAATAAAAAGTTGAGCAACTTTAATTTTGCTTTATTCTTAAGTTGGTCTCGGTAAATCGTTGGCCCAATACAACCAATATAGCTTAATTTCTTTCACCTTATATATATATATTCTAATGGAAATATTATCACGCACTTAATTAGCAAAGAGAATTAAGGAGAAGAAGAAGAAGAGAGAACTTCAAGCAACAAGCAGGAAGAGGGGAATTAGCTAGAATTTGTTGTTGTACCAGAAGACGCCCTTGTTAGCGTTGCTGTTGTCGTCGTCGGTGGATTAGGGCTGGAAGAGCGCTCACTCTTGAACCTCAGCGCCACCTGTAGCGCAGTATAAGATGGAGGATGGGATCGTAGCAATAGTAGTCGCCGAGAATGGAGGCTTGATGGCCTTGGTGGCCTCCATGGCGTGGTAGTGTGGAATGGTGGAGAACAGGTGGTGGAGTCACGTGTGTGTTGGTGATGTTGTGTAAAACTTTGTTCAGGACACCGTGAGTCGCGGTCCACGGTCGAGAAGGCGCCGAACTGATCCACTCGTCGGCCGATGTTCGTGGTAAGGAAGGCTTCCGGATGTGTGTGATGGAGGTATGTGATGAGGACCAGGGACCCGTTGGCGATCAAGAGAGGGACACCATAAATGCAGATCACCCAGGAGAGGGAGAAGATGGTGGCGAGGCGGTAGAGGAGGTAGGAAGCAGCGAGGATCTTGCGACATCGGAAATGAAGACACTGAAGCGCTTCCATGATCCGGATGGGATGGGCCCGTATGGGTCGAAGTGGCAGGGGATGCGGGGGCCATCGTAGGGGCGGCCGTAGAGGTTGATGGCGAGGTATAGAGGCCAGCCGAGGGTGAGACCGAAGGAGATGAGAAGGAAGCGGCCCGGGGGGTTGTTGATGTACTTGAACCAGGCGAGCTGGGATTTGGGCTTTGGGACATACACCTCGTCGCGATCAAGGGACCAATGTTGGAGTGGTGGCGCCGGTGGGAGTATTTCCATGAAGTAGGGGACCATGAGGGAAGGAGTGGAGGACCAAGCCCACCACGTTGTCAAGGGTCGATGAGTTGGAGAAGGCGTTGTGTCCGCACTCATGGGCGATGACCCACAAGGCCGTCATGGCGAAACCTTGGAGGACCCGATAGGCGAGGGCCAAAGTAGCCGGACCCGAGGGGCATAGGGATGACGAGGGATGGCGTAAAGCGGCGGCGACAAGGGGAAGGAGGCCATTATGAGGTCGTGGACAAGGTAGGAAAATGGCGCCAGCGGATCGGTGGAAGCGGTGAGGAGGGATGGCCTTCTTGGTGACTTAAGCGTGAAGGCGGCTTATCCGCAGGGGGCCTTGGCCCGGAGAGGGGCTTCCCTTCAGCTGGCGGCCCGAGCCTTGCGTCCTCGCTCCTCGATCTCATCCTCCCACCACCGCCTATCCTCCTTGTTCTAAGGGTGCCGACCTCCACCTAGGGACGAGCTCTGTGTGACAGGACAACTAGAGAAGATTTAATTTTATTATTTATAGGCAAAACAATGGAATCTTTAACTAACAACAGCTTTCAAAAAGAAAGTTTGGCGGGTATATTGTGGGGGCAAAATCCGGCCGTATATGTGGGCAAGAAGCCCTATGCCAAATCAACCCACCCACGTTGTCACATGGATTGTGGGGAATCTCCATGTGACAGCGTGGGTGGGTTGAACTAAGAAAATGTTTCAGGAGAAAAGGAAATATTGAACTAAGAAAAGTGAAGATAATAAATCTCTCTACAACGTTTGCATGGCTATAATTATAGAACTTCCGGTGGAAGTAATCAACATTTTCAACATCCTGACAGTGGAGTTGCATAACCTAGTAACTAACAGGCAATTCCAGTAGCCTTTTAAAGCTTTCGCTAATTACTTGCTTGGATTTACACCATTGAGATGGAGTAAAATTCATGCTTCTACTTTAGAAGATTCAGATATGAATAAGTTTGACCAAAAATGAAGAAAGAAAATTACATGATACAAAGAAATCTTAATCAGTTTTTAGAACATGCAAACAAGATCTCAGAATAGTATAGAGTTTTGTGAAAAGCAATTAAGGAATAATATTAGTGAACAAAAGATAACTAACTTCACAAAAATAAATAAATAAATGCACACAAAAAATAAAATTCTTTTCAAGTCAAAATGGCAAGAACAAAATTATGACAGGCAACTGAGTTGTCCCAAGACCTACGGAGTTCAAAAATTTTATATCTGCCGTGACTTTTGCATCCCCATCCTTGATCAACAAGTCCAATTGCAATAAGTTTGCCAGAGTTGCAGGAGTTCTCCTGCAAAAAACATAACAGACTTTGAATCATTATTATCAAGGAACACAACTAAAAACTTACAGTAATGATCTGGAAACATGATCAGGAGAGCCATACTTCATCAGCAAGAAATGGAGATTCAAATACCCAAAGAAAGATGAAAATCACAAAACACAGGGGTACATACACATGCAAGTAAAGAAAACATCAAGCACATAATATAATCAACCAAGTATTTCATCTGCAATTAAGAAAAACTAGATTCACTATAATTTTGCAAATAGAGAGGATGCCTACTCAAACAAAATCCTTGCAGCAAATGATCCTGGACTATTAGCACCAACCCACTCAAAATTCCATCTACCTTGGAGGAACGGTGATCTGCACATTGGGCAAATAACTTGAGTCAATAATCCATTCCATAATCCCCCATAAGAAAAATTAGTATATCAATCAAGTCAAAAGCAAAGAGGAAAACCCTATGGTCCAAATCAGACAAATGATCATCCTCGGTCACCTTCAAGTAAACTAATTAATGCTCAACATGCAAAATCGAGCTACAGTTTTCATCCACCACTCAATGAATGGACATCACGTTGTTGGGCCGGGAAGTAGGATTTAGCCGTTCAAGACCCACGATTCTCTCATTAACATCAATCCGCTGCATTTCCGTTTGTCTTCCCACCAATCAAAGATTTGAATCCCCCAGCTTCTTTAAACTGAAATAAAAGTTTCATGAATCTCACTTAAAAATAAAACATCCTTAGCACAAAGCAACGCCAAGCAAGCTAAATGAAAACAAAATATCCAGAACTTACTGAGCCTTTCCAGTAAATAGAAAGGCCATACTTGGAAGCCATGTACAAGAATACAAGTTAAGAAAAAAAGAAATAGAGATGTGTGAGAATAACATTAATCCTCAAGGTACATTGACATATTTTAATAAATTAATCAGAGTTATCGATGCACTTTGCCCATGTTTGTAATTTTCGATCTTAGTTATGATTTTCTGAATTCCCCTTTTTAATAATAAAAAGTACAACATGATTTTCAGCTTGAAAACTTCAGGGTAATTGACCTTGGGAAATGAATGAGGTTATCCAGTTTTGGATTGAACAGGGCACAGTGAATACACTCAGAATCTAGCCAGGGAATAAACAGGATGAATGGGGTTTATGGATGCCAGGTCCTTCAATTCCTCAGAAAAGAAGTAGCAAGTAATGTAAAAAAACCCTAGGCCTAATGATTTCTTAAAAGAATATGAATGAAAGGCGAATTTGGTTCAGTTCCCTTCAATACTCAAGATAAAAGTTTGTGATTGAAACTGAAATTTCTTTCCTTGTCAGGCACTGAAATTATCATCATTCACTGGTTGGCAGCAGGATTGTGATCTCTGATACAATGCATTATTGAGCCACACCAACTGTAGACTCAATTCAAGGTGAACTGATACTTGGGTAGATGCTAGCTCAATGCTCACTAAATCTCAATTCATTATACGTTCACTTACTACTAGTAGCCACATCATCTAGTCACCCACATTCTTAAAAAATGCTTGACCCTATCCAAGTAATCCGATCAAAACGAGCGCATAAATGTAACAAAAAATTATCAAAGGAAAACAACAGTTTAGCTAACATCAAACACAATACATTCAAATCAAACATCAAAACTTTTTCTATCGAAAGAGAGGCTCACAGCAAGGAGAAGGGATTCCTTGCCGGAGACCCGCTCCATCTCCCTGGCGTACGTCGCGGAAGCGCCCTGCATCGTCGGGGGCTGCACCATAGCCCTCCAACATCCACCACCATCCCGGCGACGGCATCCCCGGAGATGATTGAGGCTCTGGCGACCCTCCGCAAAACGAGCCAATGCCGGCAATGACGGTAGAGACCCAAGAGCTGCAGCCATGGCGTCAAACCCAGCGCGCCAAACCCTAGCCCGAGATTCTCAAAGCCCAAAGCCTTCACGCAGGCCGCGCGGCGCGGGTAACGAGTTCAACTTTAAATGGCCTTTAAATGGGCCTGTGGCCCCTGACTCGAGATAATGGGCCGGTAATTTAACAAAATATTCTATTAAGTTAATATTAAGGCCGGGCCAACATAAACAGTACAAGCATATGTTTATGTTTCTCACACAAAAAAAAAAAGGTCCCTTGAAAATGAATCAGATGTGATATTATTGAACTTGTGAATCAACGCCTTCACAATCAATATACAAATTTTGGGACCATGCTATCTACCCCAAGAAATACTTTTCATAATAAAATGTGTTTCATTAACAAGAAACCATGAAAAATTTAATAGACTGATCTTACATTTTGATTGACATTTTAATAACTATAAACACATGTTGAATAAGTTAAACCATTTATGAACTATTTTTTAAATGTTTCTTTTGATTTATTAAAAAAATCCACGGAGGAACCGCATTGTGGCCCTGTCAGGGCTTACTGCGTGCATGAATCCAAGCAGCGTAGATCCAAACAATCTCAATCTCGAGTCAGCGGCCTCGTAAAGCTCAATGTCTTCTATTTTGGTGCATGTTGTTGTCATCTTTCCGGTTGTTTGTCGCGATCCCATCTCAAACAAATTTAAGCGTGTCGAGAAGCGGTCCTCACTGACCACGAAGAGCGAGGTTTTCTTGAGTCAATAGTTTGGCGTTATGCGTGGGAACTTCGAACAAAAAGCCACCGATCACTATAGGAAGCTCAAAGCGTAGGAGGGCCGAGAGCATGAGAATAGAGAGACAAACGAAGCCTAAAGGGTCTAAAATGCTCCCTAGGCCCCTGGGTAGATGGTACCAGCTCCACCACAAGGTGGTGAGCCCAGGATGACCGGTATAGGGCACTAGAGCGAAGGATGAGGAGATGGCCCGTACCATGCAAGGCGATGGAGTGTCATGTGTCGCATGGCGAACCTCCCGAGTGTCGTTCCACAATACCTACGGTAGGGAAGATAAGAGTAAGCCTATTACCGTGAGGCCAGAGCATATCGAGACCTACAACACCGCGCGATCTTTGGTCAATGGAACCACAAGCGTTGCCATGTGTGAGCATTCCCCATGAGGCTCCACGAGGATCACCCACACTTGGTTCCAAGGGCCTCGACCGGAACCATCTCCGATTCGAGCAACTAACTAATTAACCTCTTCTTGATGTCACCGGCGTGAAGATTGAGGAAGAACACCTTCACTCTGATGAGGTGTAAGCAACAAGAAGGAGAAAGTTTGTGCCAATACCTTCGCCGCTTCATTGTTAAGACAATAGGAGTCATCAAGTTCGACTCGGTTGTGGCTATGGCCGCCATGATGAAGAGTCTCCGGGATTGCCCTTTCTGCGACACCCTCACAAGGAGGATCTCAGAAAATTTCGACGAGCTCCTCGCCCGAACAGAAAAGTACATAACCTCTGAAGAGTTTCCGAACATACTGGAAGAGAAGCTCGTCAAAAGGAAAGAGAGATCAGCAGGGGAGAACCTCGGTGAGACGGCTACAGGAAGACCTGGAAGGAGGAACCAAAAAGGGAGGTGCAACAGAGGGGAAAAGATTTAAGCCGGGATCAACCACCACAACCCGAGGGATCCAAACTCCGACCTCGGGAACAGTAGTCGCATGAGAAAACAACCATGTATAATCACCGCACGCCAAAAGACGGTTCTCCCCTTTTTTTATCGGGGGAAACCACACATAATAATTTTTAGAAAAAAAAAAAATTTCTTTTGTCACCGGTTTTTGATAAAACGTGAAAGCACAAAAAAAAATTCATAATTTTTCCTATTATTTTTATAAAATACTCGCAAAAGTGTTTTTTTTTTCATGATTTGTTAAAACCACACTCAAATGAGATAAACACTTGGCATGAACATATTTTTTTAAAAATATATATTTATTTTTTCAAATGAAACCAAAGAGGCCTTGACAGCCTTGTCATTCATCAATGGCCTCTACATATATATGCAGCATCATCCAACCAATATGTCAGGGTGTTATCCCTTTCTCTGAACCCTTTTGGGCACCAAATTTTGCCCAACCAGCCTATCAAAGCATTTGTTTTGCATCACATGCTATGCCTATTCCAAGAACTCAGGTTGACCACTCTCACCACTCCAAGAACCCTGATTTTTGTATTTATACTTTATAATTTTAGGAATATTCTGATTATTCCCCGAAAAATAGTTAATTAACATATAAGAAAAACAATTTACATCATGGAAATTTCTTAAATGATACAGTTGTGTGAGGCCTCTACCCTGATGAACATTAATTGATTGAGTTTCTTTAAAAATTAGAAGTATTTGATAAATAACATTCAAACACCGATTTTTTCTGATTTTTCTCTGAATTAAATAGTAAGTTGCTTGTGATGAGAAAATGAATGCACGAACCTCATAAAAAGAGAAAATACCAAGTCAATGAATCTTTCCTGCACATTACATGAAGCAATTAAAAGCTGTTCAACATTCAAATAACATCCGCAAATAAGGGAACAAGAAATCCCCAACTTTCCATATTTCATGAGTAAATGTATTTGGTTTTGGTTATCGGTATCACGGCCTTGATTTAAATGAAAAAAGTTTTTACATCGAAAATTTTAATTAAGATTAAAAATATAACCCATCAATACGTAAAAGACACATCCATTTATCATACCATTAATATCTTTTTTATAGCGCCCAGGCGGATTAGGGACCTCGAGTAGCGTCAATGAAGTAGATACCAAGTGGAAAGCGGGTCCCACTTTCAGTCTGAGGCCTAATAGATCAAAAGCATATAACATACTTAATAAAAATAACTATAAAATAATTATTGAGTTTTACAGTAGGATCTGATTGCATGTCTCAAAATACCCTACAAAGGGTGTCTGAAGTCGAATAAAACTCACACACGTACAAAATTCTTAAGGTGTAGATCCTCGTGAAGTATCTACGTTCCCTCGTATGTTTAGAACACGAGTTGACTAATCCTCAAACACGAAAGAAGGGAAGCAGAAGGGATGAGCTTTCGAAAGAAGCTCGATGAAGTATACCTGAGGAAGCGATGAACTTGACACGGATATCGAGAAATAGTGAACCACTCGAGCGTATCATATCAGAGAAAACAAGGTCAAGTCATACACATATGGTTCACTATCCTACAAGCACACATCCACGGAGTCCAAAGAATTCTTGTCATCTCGAGGCGTCTTATCTTATCTTAAGTCGGGACGAGAGTCACGAGGCGCTCAACATGCGTCACGTAGCGGTATTATCGTCCAGCTGGCGGGTGGGCGTCCAGAGTTCCCTCCCCACGGTAGGACTACGGGGCGTTGAGTGTCCTCCCCGAGCGCCCGCACACAATCTGCACTAATTGGGAGAATCTTCACATGAGAGTCTTGGCCTATGAAGTCTACCGGACTTAGCATAGGCTCGCGCGTTGCCAGCGGCCTTGTCTTGCGTCAGCGAATAGACATGTTATTCGTGATGCACCAGCGAAGCTTAACAAAACAACTTGCATACACGCCCATGGGAATTCAATAAGCGGGGAGCACAAAATGTATATGCAAATCAAAGTAATAGAATACCAAGTCGTAGTAATAATAAAAACAATGCCTCATTGGGCCAACAAGCATGAGATCAACAAACAAAGGTCCCAAACATGAAGAAGCGTGCATAAGTATGAAATCAAGGAAGTCGTGAATCAAGAACATTCTTAAAACAAGGCATCATCAATAGCCTAGGAAACCCATTCTTTGGGTGGGCACTAGGCAGGAACACTTACAAAGAAAAGATGGCAACAACAAAAGTCAAGAAAACCCATCGCGGGCGGAAACTAGGCAGAAGTACTTACCGTTAAACGTAATCCGACCAACCGATCTGTATCTACCCCGGCGAAGCTCAGCACTCTACGTCGATTTCTGGTAAACACAAGTTGTCCCTCAGCATACGCACGTGTGTTTAAAAACAACCACTTCTAAAATACAAATTCACAAAATGTGTTCGGTCTACTTATAAACTCTACGCAAATCAATACGACCTAACCCATAGGTTTGTTCAAGCCAAAATATATCCGAACCCAATTTCTTAACCTCAATAACTTGACTCGACCAAGCCCAGCCAGGTTCAAAAGAATCGACTCCATTCACCTGAATCACAAGTCACTTAACTAAATCCCCAAGTAATTAGTTTAAAATCCCTCAACCAAAAGCCCAACCCATGAACCAACTCAATATTGATTCCACTGAATGACTACTAAGATTCATACCCTCAACTTAACTTCTAATGAGCCCAATCAACCAAAGTCCACCAACAATCCAAATTGTTCTTTGACAACATTAACTAGCAGGCTGCAAACTCCAGAATCTCTCTTCTTATATTGTCAATTATTGTTCATTAAGTATGCGATCAAAACATTGTCATCGAAGCAACCAGACCTTCTCCTTCTATCCAAATAAAGCCTACAAGATTAATTAATTCATCCACAGTCAACATCCATAGTTGAACATCTACTTGAAATAATAGGAGTTACAACTAGGTTACTTCCTCTATTAACAAATTTACTTAATTACATCTTCAACTTAAATGATTATGATTCAACAAAGCCAACTGCCAAGCATACTCATTATAAATACAGGCACATGATGCACAGACCCTCTACAAACTAACTTCCTATATTTATCTCATGCTAACAATCACACATGAACTTTCTAGTTAACAACTCTTATGACACATGCAAACTCCCTACGTTACTCTTGCTCGTCCGGGTTCTATTCACCGTGAAACCATCCCCTTGCCCTAATCTATTCATACTTGCCCAATCGTACTACAACCCTCACAGACTACTCATGCAACCGAACAACAGGGCGTTGGGGAATGCTTACCAGACTGAGGCACTCTCAGGACGGTGCTCAGATGACGGTGCTTTCCACTCCATCCCATCGTCTCCATATGGTGGTACTCCTCCGCTCCTCCTCCGATCGTAGGCGGTGTAGAGATGGGAAACAACCAATCGCGAGGCTGCGGTGCTAGGGTTCAAGGTTGGCTCTCTGTTTATAGGAGTTTGCTGGAATGATATGGATAAACTCCACGCTTGGATAAGGCTCATCTCCCTATTTAACTCCTCTTGGCGTTAGATCATAAGTGAGGTTAAAACCAACTCATCCAAGCCATTCATTTGCATACAACTATTTCATGCACGTCCTTTTTTTTTATTATAAATATTATTATTTATTTCTTAACTGGTAATGAATTCAAAAGAATCTTAACCAATCATTATCGTAATTATTTAGTACCCATCTTATCATCATCTTTTGAATATGTATCTCATCAATCAAATAACCTTTTAATCCAAATTGATTTACCAAGTCAACCGGCAGCCATTAACGACCTTCTTATGTGTATATATCAATATTTTGTTATTATTTCTTGAATTAAGAACCTTGAGTTATTACTATGTAATATATATATATATATATATATATATATATATATATATATATATATATATATATATATATATAACATCCGTCAAACATTACTTTTAATATATATACAACTATCTATTAACTTCTTATCTTATCTAATTCATACCTTCAAAATATTTATTTGTATTTTGATTTATCGAATAACATAAACTAAAATATCTATTCATTCATATATTTAAAAATTATATCCTATCTTATTATCTTATCTAATTCACCACTAGATAAAATATTTACATATATTCATATATATAATTCTGTAGCATAATCTCTCTCTCTCTCTCTCTCTCTATATATATATATATATATATATATATATATATATATATTACAATCATAATTTTTATTCCATTCTATCAGATATTTTATCATCTTTGAATCCAAAACTAATAGTGTGGAGTTCATGCACGTGGAGTTTTCTTATCTTATGGTAGGTTTGTATATATTCAAAACTAACATCTCATCCATCAATCAAATCATCATCTTATTTTTAAATTATTCTTTCTTTAAATTAGCTTAATTAACTTAAAAGGCTAAATTGGAAAATTTTATTCCCAAACATACTTCAACTACACCCAAATCTTGAGACTTTTATTCCTTAACCTAATAACTCGAAATTTTATTTTTCCAAAATTTTGGGTTTTACATCTTTTAGTTTAAAATTTTCTCACGAAAAATTTAAATTTTTTAAACTTATTCCTAAAGAGAGAGAAATTGATACACCACGCATTGGCGAGGAAGAAGCTCTAAAGGCTACAGGACTGTACTTTTGAGTTAAGCTTATTTATTTTAATTAAATAATTTTTTTCCTTTGTTGTTAGCTTATTATTAGCTCATCCTATATAAAAAACATTCAAATAACATCTAAGCTAACTACTACAAGAAAACCAGTGCTTGTAAGCAAAGCAACAAACCCTAGTCTATTGTTAGATGAGCGATCTACAATAAACAAACATGCCTCTCAATTACCTTGAAAAGAATGAGAACAAACAGATACCATAGCAAACCTAGTATTGTAACATCCCAAAAATTTCACAAGTAAAATTCAGTGAATTTCTGAAATTTTAAATGAAGTTAATTAACTTAAAACAGATTAATTAATATTAATCTCAGGTTAAAGAAAATTAGAATAAAATGGACTGAAATCCATCCTTGCAACTATAGGGCCGAGAGAGGCCTTAATGGGCCAGGCCAGAGTTATATAGAATAGTTGGAGATGGATGGTCAACCGAGTTAGATTAATTAAATCAAATATTAATTAAATATTAATTAATCCAGATTAATTAAGTAGGAAGATTGGACAAAAGTTAGAGCCCCGATAAAGTAGATCTGACTGAGTCAAAAGCCAAGATTCGCGAATCTCGGATTGAAGAAAGAGGCTGACGTGATGCTACAGTCGGCCCAGTGTCATTAAGAGTCGTCGACTGGGATTCCGGATGCAGTGCGAGGTTAGAGAGCGAGCGAGGAGAATATCAGTGAGTAAGCCCTCGTGGACGCGATAAGAAGATAGGATCGGCGAAAAGATGTTGACTTGTAGTGGAAGATAATTTTATTTAATTGATTCCTTTTAAATAGATAAGATATTTTAATAAGTGAATTAGATTATAAGTTATCTTAAGGAATAGTAATAATTCATATTCTGGATATATATAAGAGAAGATAGAGAGAGAGAATGAAAAAGGATTTCTCCTCACTCTCTCTCTCGATCTAGTTGACCTACCATTCCTCAGGTTACTAGCTTCACTTACCCGGGCGGCGGACGATGCACCCTTCCTCCCTTCACCTAGCGCGCCCGCCGGCCAGCTTCTCCCTCCGCGTGGCCTCGGCTCACCGACGCCTTGAAACTCCGCCCGAGGCGAGACTGAGGCGGCGTGACCAACCGCGCCTTCACCGCGTGTGCACGCCTCGCGGACTTCCCCTCGCGCGACTCCGGTCCAATTGCCGCCCGGTACGGGCCGCCGAGTCGTGCTCCATCGAAGTTTCCGGCTACAGCCGTCACGCCTGCCACGGCCTGCGCCACTGCGCCCAGCCTCGAAGGCCGGCACCTCCACATCTCAACTCCGGTGAACTGAACCCTAGTATTTTGTGTGGTTTTGCAGGAGAAGGTATAATGAAACATGAAGCTTAATTACATGAGTAATGTTTATTGCGAAATTTGAGATTGAGTGGGGATTGTAGAGGAGATTGAGAGGGTAGATGTATGTGAGTGTTAATTTAGATATGTATGTATGAGATTATAAGTAATTGTGAATGTTTGTATCCATTTCTAAGCCCTAGAAATAGAGGAAGTGCTGCCCATTTTCCTTGAAAATTCATACTTAGCCCTTTATGATTTTTAGGGCCAAAGATGGTTTTTAAGGAAGCAAGTTAGTATCCTTAGATTCATACTAAGGAAGATGACACTTACATTATCTAATTAGTGAGTTTTGTATGTTCATGCTCCTTAGAAACATGAATTACATGTTAAGTAAAGGCAAACCTTAATTAACTTAATGGAAATTAAGATAATCCTTCTAGTATGAGTTAGAGATAAGTTAAGAGGGTGTTGATGAAGCATGAGTAGGAGATAGTTTGAAGTATGGAGAAACACGAGCATGGGATAGTTTCGTATTTTCATCGTATTCTATTGAGTTTAATATAGACTACGAGCCAAAATACGACCTCCTCAGATTTATAGAATTCTTATTTCAACTTATCGGTAAGGGCAGGGTAAGTCCGGCCATTGCTTAGAAGGGAGTCGGATTTAAACTTCGACCCAGGACCCGGGTGAGGGAAATCTACACATGCAGTTCATGAGTCTTTCCGTATTTTTTATACGATCACGGTTTTCAGTTTTAGAAGCATGAACTCGAAGTTTTATGAAGTTTCCGAGTTTTATGAAAACCATTTTCATGCTTAGTATTCAAGAATGTAAAAAGAGAAACAATTACAAATACGGTTAGATTATATTCTATTGATGTACATGTATAGACCGGTGATTGGCTCGTGTAGAGCTAGAGAGTGCGACATCGAAGTTAGGAGAGGGGTGATTTAAATTACATTTTAAGTCCAATTATACATTTTAAAAGCACTTCCATTTTATAAAAATCAAAACCCCTTTCCATCCCTTGGATGCTTAGTGTATGTATATATTATGCGACCACTTGTATCGAGATATACTTGTTGGTCATTTGGCCATACAAGTATTGAAGTAGATGTGTAGTGGAGAATAGTCTTGTGTATTAGATGATACCGCGTTCCTCAGCCTTCTAGAGATAGAGCTCATCTCGAGGAGAGAGAGAGGGCAGTGCAATTACCCAGGGGGAATAGCCGGTTTCATATTTAATTCACAAGATGCAGAAAAGCGAACTTCAGATATGCATTTTTAAGAGAATACCTTGATCAATGTTTACTTGCTCAGTATTCAGTACAGTTTTCAGTATTTTTAATCCAGTATTTTCTATTCATGTTTTACACGCCGCTTTTACTTCTACGCTTTTGTTATGTTTATATGGGTACGATTACACCCGGCCGAGGTTGTTTTACCGAGCTCCATGAGCTCAAATGCTTCGGCCCAGCACTTTTTGATAATCAAGCTTTTCGCGGGGCGTTAGGGCGGGGAGTTCTTCTAGAGGGCGATGCGGCCCGCTAATGAAGTTAATGATGATGCCCCGTGAGTCGGCTCCTCGACTCAGGTGTCTAGTTTATGTTAATTTAATTTCGAGTGTTGTGAGACATTAAGTTTAAGACAAGATTTATTTGGCTTTGTATTAATTCATATTGAGTTGGTGTTTTAATTTATGTAGTTTGTTTATTACCTTCCGCTTGTTGTTATTTTCCCAGTTAATTAGCAGATTACAGCCTTAGGTTTAGGGCTCATTCCCTAAACCTGGCTGGTGTGACACCTGGGTCCTGAAAAGGATAAGGGTGTTACAAGTACATTGTTAGATAACCAGTACAGTAAAACTGTGCTAGCGCAACATCCGACGTGGAGATTCCGACAGCCACGAAAGATTAAAATGGTTGGAATCCCCAGGGTACTCTCCAGGTGAAATAAAATTAATTTCTGATACTAAAAAAGAAATAAATTGACATTCAGTAACCAAAGTGAAAAAATGGCATAGTTCGGTAACCCACCAAAATTTTTACCCTCACATTAGATTATATTAGATTAAGAACCACCCATTTAATATATTTATTTTATTATTATTTTTATATATAAATATACACAAATGACTAGCAGAATAACAAAGATGTAGTTTGAATCCTCGACCATTCTTTATAATAGAGAATAGGTTACCAATTTTTGTTATGAAAGATGGTGATTGATTCAAAGTATTTATCATTATAAGTCTTTTAACAAACCTTATATTTTTATTTCAACGAAAACATGTTTTATCATTTTTATAAAAAACGAAAATCTTTTTAACAAGTACATTTTTAAAATCCAATTGAATGTACTTGAAGGATGATTCAATGCAAAATCTTTTTGGGTTATTTGTTTCACAGTGGAAAACAAAATTCTCCAATGTTATTGATAAAGTGACTTTCTAAACAAAAAAAAAAAAATATATTATTGGTACCTTCACGAATCACGGGTACCTCCATGGTGAAGGTCACCAACTTATATTGGTACGTCCAATGGTGAATGGTGAAAGTCTGGCTTTTGTTGTCCCAAAGTTTTCAAGGTTTCTTTTTTTTTTTGACAAAGGTGACAATGCAGCCCCTGGGAAGTCAAAGGTATGCGGCCCGCACTGCGTGCATACGCCAGCTCCCAAGAACACCTTGTAAGAGGGGGCTCAAACTCGGACACCCGCGCATCTAAGATCGAGGCCAAAGACTTAACAAGGAGCGCTGTATCAATAGTAATTCATGTAGTGCGTTGGTGCTTTAAAGGCCTCTTTGATAAGGGATTTTTCTCAAACACCATTAACAAGGCTCCATGCAGTAAGCACAAGTACTAATAGTGCGGTAATTAGTATAGTATGTTGAGTGATTGTTTGAATATTATAAATAAAGTACACGTTTAATAAAAAGTTAAGCAACTTTAATTTTGCTTTATTCTTAAGTTGGTCTCGGTACAACGTTGGCCCGATACAACCCATAAAGCTTAATTTCTTTCACCATATATATATATATATTCTAATGGAAAGATTATCACGCACTTAATTAGCAAAGAGAATTAAGGAGAAGAAGAAGAAGAGAGAACTTCAGGCAACAAGCAGGAAGAGGGGAATTAGCTAGAATTTGTTGCTGTACCAGAAGACGCCCTTGTTAGCGTTGTTGTTGTCGTCGGTGGATTCGTGCTCGACGAAGACGCACTCGCGGACCTCGCGCCACAAGGCACGCAAGATGGGAGTGGGATCATAGCAATAGTAGTCACCGAGAATGGGCTTGATGGCCTTGGTGGCCTCCATGGCGTGGTAGTGTGGAATGGTGGAGAATAGGTGGTGGATCACGTGTGTATTGGTGATGTTGTGTAAAACTTTGTTCAGGACACCGTAGTTGCGGTCCACTGCCGAGAGGCGCCGGAGCCAGTCCCACCTGTCACTGTCGAGTGAGGAAGGCTCGGATGTGTGTGATGGAGGTATGTGATGAGGACCGTGGACCCGCTGGACGATCAAGAGAGGGACACCGTAAATGAGATCACCCTGTGAGAGGGAGAAGCCGGAGGCTGGCTGTAGAGGAGGTAGGAAAGCGCCGAGGATGCCGACATCGGAGATGAAGACACAGGCGCGCTCGTGGTCTGAGTAGATGGGCCCGTATGGGTGAAGTGCGGCGATCTGCGGGGCCATCGTAGGGGTGGCCGGTGAGGTTGATGGCGCAGGTATAGAGGCCAATAGAAGGTGAGAATGAAGGAGATGAGGAGGAAGCGCCCGTGGGGTTGTTGATGTACTTAAACCAAAGTAGCCGGGATTTGGGCTTGGGGACATACACCTCGTCGCGATCAAGGGACCCTGTTTTGGAGTGGTGGCGCTGGTGGGAGTATTTCCATGAGAAGTAGGGGACCATGAGGAAGGAGTGGAGGACCAAGCCTACCATGTCGTCAAGGGTCGATGAGTCGGAGAAGGCGTGGTGCCCGCACTTGTGGGCGAGGACCCACGGCCCCCTGTGGCAACAATGCCTTGGAGGACCCGTGGAGGCGAGGGCCAAGCCGCCAAGAGGGGCATAGGGGATGGCAGGGATGGCGTAAAGGGCGAGGACGAGGAGGCCAGAGGCGATTAGGAGGTCGTGGACAAGGTAGGAAAATGAGCGCAAGACTGATCGGTGGAAACAGTGTGGAGGGATGGCCTTCTTCACCGACTTCGGGGCCGTGAAGGGGCGCTTCTCCGCAGGGACACGGGAGGGGAATTCCTTCACCGCCCGGCCTTGCACGTCCTCACTCCTCGATCTCATCGTCCCACCGCCGCCTATCCTCCTTGTTCTAAGGTTGCCGACCTCCACGGACGAGCTCTGTGGAACATGACAACTAGAGAAGATTTATTATTTATTTTATAGGCAAATTAATGGAATCTTTAACTAACAACTTTCAAAAAGAAAGTTTGGCGGGTTTGTTGTTGGGGAAGATCGGGCCAATCGGAGACAGCAAGGCTTGAGGTGCCCTATGCCAAACCAATCCACTCATGTCATGCCATATATATGGAGATTCCCCATTTTTTTGTCTCCCTTCAAGAAGGTATGTGTTACAATCTGATTTTTCTAAAAGTTAAAAATATTTTATTTAATAAGAGTAAAATAAGTAGTTTATGTTATGATGAGGGTTAAAAAATTAATTAGATAGAAAATGGATAAATGAGATAATTATGGGGTGTTAAGAAGTTTAATAAAGAATCAAAAAGAGGAAAATGAATTTTTGGAAAAACAAGACTAGCTTGCATGTAAGGGTTTGAAGAAATAAGGAGTAGGATATAAATTCTAAAGGATTTCATGGTAAAGATTATTTTTGGTCCAGGGACTAGAAGATAATTTTCCTAAAAAATATCAACATCCACTCGAATGGAATTCTGTGAACCCTTCTTGAATGTTCCTTCATTCGCCAATGATTTTAGTTAATAATGAAATTTATCTCTTTTGAGTTGATGTTTTGCATTTGATGAGACTGGGAAACATATCTTGATCGCGAAATTAATGGTAAAATTAAAAACCACAAGAGAATATCTTGCCACATGGAAAATCCTGATGATGAATTAGTTATGTATAGCAAGAAGCCCTTCTTAAGGTTCATGCTGCTATAGTAAATGTTCTGGAGAAAAGTGGAGATTTAGACAAGAGACACAAGGAAGAGGCCGGCCTTTTTCTTATCCCATCCACTCGAGCTGCAAGTATTAAAGGCAAATTTGGGATTACTACCAAGAAACTTAGCTCAAAGATTAGGGCTAACATAAAGGTTTACGGACCCAATTAAAGGATCACAGTGATGCCACGTGTTGGGATCGGAGTACGTGCAAATTAACTTAGTCACATCGGATATGAGAGAAGAGTGAAGGGGCTTATTAATGGTTGGATACATTCTATAGTATAGTAATGAGGTCTTTTCGGTGAAACAAAAAATAAAACCATGCGAGCTCCGCTTTGATAATTTGTTCTTTTGATAACAGGTGAGTTCATGGTTTTTTTAAACATGATAATATGTCTTAGTTGTTGCTTTGATGGGTTGATGGAGGAGATGATGGGTTATATTTGATGCCATAAGATATGATTGGAGAAAGCATAGCTTCATGTACTTTGATTACAGTTGACTAAGGTTAACGAGAAGATGTTATTATTAACCTTTTCCTATTAATCCTATGAACTATCTCTGAGCGGAGTTGGTCCTGACTCCTGAGGCATGTAATGAAATCTATTAGGGTTTCATATATAAATCTCTTTATATTTTTGTATTTATCTTTTTATATGTTTAGTTATCGTTTTACCCTCAGAATGGTAGTATATATACCCCAACTATTATCAATAATATTAAGTTTTTCCTATTATGGTATCAGAGCCAAGATCCAAAAACCCTAGATTTCTTTTTCTTCAAGCCGCTTGCCGGTAATCAAGCCGCTTAGCCGCATCGCCGGCCTTCTTGCCCCTCACCGTTCCGCGATCCCCACGCTGCTCTTCTCGCCACACGCCAAGTTAAGCTAAACTTGCTACCGCTTCACCAACGCTACCCAGTACTGCTCGTATGCGGATCTTCCGCCCCACGCCACGCAGGTTACGTCTTGATGCCTAAGCACCCGCATCGCTGACGACCGCCTTTGTCAACACTATGCTTCAATCGATTGCCACCAGATTCCAATCTTCACCAAACCAAGCAATTAAATTGGTCGATTTGGTCAACACCAAGGTTTCAAGTAATTAGTTTCTTGGTCAAAGTTTGGTAACCCCAAGGTTTCAAGCAACAACCTGGGCTTCGGTCAAAAAGAAGCTTTGTTTAATAGCAAGCTTTAATTCACGTACCACCACGAGTCCACAACTCACGGCCAACTACTTCCACTAAAACACCAATCTACACTTGCTCTCCAATTGATCAAGCATGTACCCCATGGTCAGCCCTCCCATCTCCTCAGTTCTTCCTCGCTCAACGTCTCGCTACTGGCCCTCCGCCCACCACATCAGATCTCTCTCCAAATCTCATTGCTATCAATGTTGCAGCGCAAGTTCCTCTCAAGTTGACTGCTTCTAATTACTGTGTGTGGCGTGCACAGTTTGATTCTCTGTTGATTGGGTATGATCTCTACGGTTATGTTGATGGCTCTCTTCCTTGCCCTTCCCGTACTCTCACTATACCTGGTTCTGATGTTGAGACTCTCAATCCGGGCTATTCTCTTTGGGTTCGCCAAGATAAGTTGTTACTTAATGCTATTCTTGGATCTCTCACTGCCAGTCTTGTTCCTTTTATTGCCTCCAAGAAGACATCTATGGATGCTTGGAAGACTCTCGAGAAGACCTATGCTTCCCCGTCTCGTGGACGAGTTATGGAATTGCGTCGCAAGCTTGCCACTCCTGTCAAAGGGTCTCGCACCATCACAGAGTATATGCAAGACATACAGTCTTGTATTGATTCTCTTGCTTTCATCGGCGAGCATGTTGATTTCGATGAGTTGTCCATTCGGATTATGAATGGACCGGATGACTCTTATAAGCATCTATCCGATTGCCATTCAAGCGCCGGGAGACACCTATCACTTTTGAGGAATTGTTTGAGAAGTCGCCTATGAGGAAGCTCAATTCCAGCCTCATCAGATCTCCACCGGCGCATCTGCCATCGCTTTTCCGCATTGCACCCATGGGGGTTCTCTCCTTCCAAGCAAGGTAATTCTAGTGGCCGCCTTCAACACAACCGCCGGTCCTCCAACTACAACCGCCCCTCTCCGCCTTTGTTTTCTTCCACTCCTTACGTACCACCTTTGGCTCCACGCCCACCCATCTCTCCGTGCTCCCTCCCGGTCGCTATCGTGGAAAGTGCCGGATCTCGTGGCACTCACAGGTCACTCTGCTTTCGTCGGTGTCGCCTTGTTCCACCACAAACGTGGGATCACATTCCTGCGCCGCCTGCGTGGTCCTCCTCCTCGTGTGAACACCGCTACCCACTACCCCGCCTCCAGTGCTCCCTCTACCGATTGGGTTGTTGATTCAGTGCTTCTCATCATGTCACCGAGACCTGTCCAACCCGTCACTTCATCAACCTTACGATGATGAGTCCGAGGCTATGCGTCATTGGTGATGGTACCTGTCTTCCCATTATGCATACGGGATCTCTGTGTCTTTCAACATTACATGGCTCTCTCTCTCTCACAAATGTGTTGCATGTTCCAACCATGCACTTGAATTTAATCTCTGTTTCGGCTCTTTGTGCAACTAATGCGGTGACGGTTTTATTTTTTGATGACTCTTTTCAAGTGCGGGATCGTCACACGGAGGCAATTCTGGTCACGGGATGCCGTAAGGATGGTGTCTACCTTTGGCCAACTACTCCATCACATCTATCGACTAGACATACTCGCTTACCTGCCCTCAGTTTGCTTGGTTCGTCTTCATCTTCTCTTTCCTTGTGGCACAGTCGCTTTGGTCATCCTTCTGTTAAAGTGTTTAGAAATCAGTTGTTATCTTTTGGTATTCCCTTTTCCAATTCCCAATTACTTAACTTTTCTTGTACTTCGTGTCATATTAATAAAAGCCACAAGCTTCCTTTTTCTCAATCTTCAGTATCTTTCTCTGCACCACTTGAAATAATCTATTCTGATGTTTGGACATCCCCTGTCTTTTCTCTTGATGGCTACAAATATTATGTTATTTTTGTGGATCACTTTACCAAATATATATGGTTTTATCCTCTTGTACGAAAATTTGATGTTCATACGACCTTTGTTGCCTTCAAAAGCCTAGTTGAAAAACATTTCCAACACCCCATCCGCACCTTGTACCTCGCATAACGGTGGAGAGTACATTGCTCTTCGCCAATTTCTAACTAGCAATGGCATTACTCATCTCACCACTCCCCCACTCCTGCAACACAATGGGTACTTTGAGCCTTGTGCATCGCCACATTGTCGAGACCGGCTTGTCATTGCTTCATCATGCTTCTCTTCCACTTCAGTTCTGGTCCTTTGCCTTTGCTACTGCGGTTTATCTTATCAATCGCATGCCCAAAGAAAACTTGCAATCCCGCTCTTCCTTTGAACTTCTATTCAAAAAGCACCCCACTCATACATCTTTTCATGTTTTTGGGTGTCTTTGTTTTCCTTGGCTTCGTCCGTACACTACTCACAAACTTGATCCTCGATCCAGTACTTGTATTTTTTTGGGCTATTCTCTGTCTCAAAGTGCATACATTTGCTACAATCTCTCCACCCACCAACTTGTCATCTCCCGTCATGTTCGGTTTGTTGAGGATGCCTTTCCTTTCTCTCGGTCCTCTTCCACCTCTGCCGAACCTTCTGTCCCGACATTCCTGGCGTCCTCCTGGCTTCCGCGACCATCGTTGCCCCTGAGTGACCTCTCAGCACCTGTAGCGGCCCCTCCTGTGTTGCCTCCTTCCTCGAAAGCGTGACTAAATTTCGCCTGCGCTCCGGCCACTTCCTCTGCTCCTCGGCCGAGGCTTGTCCCAAATGTACTGCAGCATCACGACCTTCCTCGTGTCCGTGTTCTTCCCTCTCACGCTCCCGTGAATGCCACCAATGTTCATCTCATGACCACTCGGTTTAAAAATTCTATTTTTAAGCCCAATCCGAGGTACACTCTCTCTCACGATTCTTTAGCGTCTTGAACCTACTACCGTGACTCAGGCTCTTCGTCATCCCCAATGGTTTCAAGCAATGCAAGATGAATATGATGCACTTCAACGCAACAACACTTGGGTCCTTGTTCCTCCTGCTCCACATCAGAATCTTGTTGGGAACAAGTGGGTGTTCCGTATCAAACGACGCCCGGATGGTACCATTGAACGGTATAAAGCCCGTCTTGTTGCCAAAAGGGTTTCATCAGTGTCCCGGTGTTGACTTTCATGAGACTTTCAGTCCTGTTGTTAATCCAAATAACGTCGCACAGCCTTGGAAAGTGTAGCCCCTCGCATCACGGGTGAATTACGATTCGTCGACTTGATGTCAATAATGCATTTCTCAATGGACATCTCACTGAGGAAGTTTACATGGCACAACCCTCTGGTATGCGTGATCCTCACTTTCCCAATTATGTTTGCCGTTTGCAGAAGGCTCTCTATGGTTTGAAGCAAGCCCCGCGGGCATGGTACCAGGAGCTAAAACTATTTCTTCAGTCTCTTGGTTTTGTTACTTCTTGTGCAGATACATCCCTCTTCATTCTGTCAGCTGGCTCCACTATTGTTTATTTTCTGGTTTATGTTGATGACCTTCTGATTACTGGCAATGATCCTCAACTAGTTGCTCATATTATTCAGCAACTTACCACTAAGTTTTCCACCAAGGATCTTGGTGAGCTCTCCTACTTTTGTGGTGTTGAAGTTACACCGACGTCTGATGGTGTGCTTCTTTCTCAGCACAAGTATATTATTGATCTTCTGCAGAAACACAACATGCTTGACTCAAAACCGGTTTCTACTCCTCTTGCTGTTGGTGCATCTCTACTTCTTCTTGATGGGTCCTCTCCTGTTGATACTACCAAGTATCAACAGGTTGTTGGTGGTCTTCAACATTTACGCATGACTCGCCCTGACATTTCCTTTGCTATCAATAGACTTTCTCAGTTCATGCATCAACCTACTAAGAATCATTGGGGAGCTGTTAAGCGCTTGCTCCGCTATTTGAATGGCACAAAATCTCTTGGCATTCTGCTTCGGGCAAATTCTCCTCTTGACTTAGCGGCTTTTTCGATCGCCGATCAAGGGGTAATCCGGATGATCATACCTCCACGGTGCCTATGTCATGTTCTTGGGTGCCAATCCCATCTCCTCGGCGGTCTACCAAGCAACGCAATCTGTTCTCGTCATCTACCGAGGCTGAGTATCGT
Source organism: Dioscorea zingiberensis (assembly GCA_026586065.1). Taxonomy (NCBI): domain Eukaryota; kingdom Viridiplantae; phylum Streptophyta; class Magnoliopsida; order Dioscoreales; family Dioscoreaceae; genus Dioscorea; species Dioscorea zingiberensis. Next base: position 71,617,249 of record CM048818.1, on the reverse strand, counting down.
GCTATTGCTTTGCCGCAATGAAATTCAATGGATCAAAACACTTCTTCATTTAATTGACGTCCCCTGCTCCTTCAAAGACCCACTCATTTACTCGGACAATCTTGGTGCCACGTATCTATGTGCTAATCCCCGTGGTTTCATTCTCGGATGAAACATCTTGCCATTGACTATCACTTTGTTCGCGATCTTGTTCATCTTCCCTTCTCCGGGTTGTTCATGTATCTCACATCGATCAACTTGCCGTCGCGCTTAACAAAAGCTCAGCCTCGCCCCTCGACTACTTGACATTTGTGACAAGATTGGTGTTGCTTCTCGTACACCATCTTGAGGGGGCATATTAGGGTTTCATATATAAATCTCTTTATATTTTTGTATTTATCTCTTTATATGTTTAGTTACTGTTTTACCCCTGTAATGGTATTATATATACCCCAACCTATTATCAATAATATTAAGTTTTTCTCCTATTAAAATCTTGCTCACGTTTAAATGCTAAATTGTAAAATTAGAGCTCCAATATTATGACATCATTAATTATATTAATTAATAACATAGTTATATATACTCATTACACTAATTACAATATAATTAAAACAAAACAAACCCTAACCCTACGCCCATACCGACCTTGTTCCATCGCCGTTCACGTTTCGCCAGCTTCTTCCTTTGTCTCCTGCTCACCGTGCACCTTTTGATCCCGCCTAGTGTACGGTTAGATCTCTTCCTCCGCTCGCAGCCGCCTTGACCAACCGCCAACTACGCCCGCATCTATCTCACCGACCTCCTCCCCACTTCATCCGCAATGTCATCTTCCTCGACTCGGCATCTCAAGGTCGTTGATGATATCGCCAAGCTCTAGGCCATCAACCTTGACCGGTAGCGTTCTCGACTCCCCTCAGTATTGCCATGCCAACTTCACCTCTAACTTCGCCGATTTCTTCCTCGGTCCTATCCCGCCTACCCGAGAACCTTCTTGGACTGCCGCTACCGCGCCGTGCTACTTCAACAACACCGAGTCATGGTTATGGATATGGAGAAATGGAGGCAAGGTGGGTACATGAAATGACCGGAAGAGTGGATGGAGGTACGAAGAGGCCTGGGTAGCGAGGATCTACGAGTGGGTTCTCTCTGTGTGTTCTTGATCGTGTTCGTGGGAAGTGTGGCGGGGATCTAGCACCGCTAGAACCAGTTACATGCAACCATGAGATGCCCAAACCCTAATAAACCAATTACCCTAAGAGAAGTTCGATCGATTTTCTCTTCAGGTTTGGCTCTGATCTGCTTCTTGTTGAGGATCTCCATCGGTTTGGAGGGGCTCTCGATGGGAAAAAGGTAGATTTGGGGGTGAATCTAGGGATTTTTCTTGTTGTTTAATTGGAATGGTCATCGGAGAAAGGCGTGGTCACCGCAGAGAGAAGACGTGGAATTTTAAATTTTTAAATAAAATAATTTATTTTTTATGCCACATCACGTTTTTTTTTTTTTTGCAATTTGACAAAATTGTCATTTTCAACTCAACAAGAGTTGACGTCGTTGACAGTTTTTCTACTTTTTGTTAGTAGGGGACACTACAAGAAAAAAAAGGCATATAAGGATGAGAAATCTCGTCCCTAAAAGTATGAATCCTTAAAAGTCAATAAGAACGAGTCAAATCCGGTCCTCACTCGCCCTTATAGGCTCTGCCCATAAAGGTTTTTAAGGACGAGAAGTGTGACCGATCCTTAAAATGTTTTAATGACAAAGTTGTTACTTGTCCCTAAAACCTCTTTAAGGGCCAGATTTATGGTTCCTAAAAAAAGCCAATCTCATGTCGAATGCCAAAATTCTTGTCCTTATAAATATTTTGGGACCGAATTCTTTCTGGTCCCTAAAACAAATTTTTAGTCCCTAAATCATTGATGAACTCCAGCTTTGGGATCCTCCATTAATGGACGGATGGATGCAACAAACTACTTCTCATCCGGCTCGATCGATTCCTTATATCATCCACATAGACAACTGAGTTTCCACAGGTATGGCAATTCGACACTACCAAGGATCCAATCTAGCTGATCATATACCAATAATGTTGGAATGTGGACCACACCACCCACGAGGCAACACATCAAGGTTTGACAGATCATGGGCAACAACATATGGGTTCTGGGAGATTCTGAGGATTGGTGGGAAGGATCCTTCTTCAGTAGAAGAGGGACTACATCTAGCTGGAAAAAAAAAAAAAAAAATCTAATTCTCATACGGAAAAGACTGAAGCTATGGAACAAACAAAAAAAAAGGGAAGAAGAGCGCGGGAGCACGAAAGAGGAACATTCTGAACACAATTCAGCTACTAGATCAAAAGGAGGAAACCTCCACACTAAGCATTGAGGAGAAACAAACCAAGCTGGCACTTAAAAAGGAATATGAAGATCTTATTTGTGCGAAGAAAACTATTGGTGACAACGCTCAAGTATCACCTGGTTAAAGGAAGGAGATTAGAACACCAAGTTCTTCCATACTGTGGCAAACGGGAGAAGAAACTGTAATTGGATACATAAGATATAGGTGGAAGGGAATACAACTGAAGGACAAGAAGACCTCACTACGAATTTCAACACACATTTCACCCGGCTCTTTAGTACCAAAAGCCCGCACAACTTGGCTACCAACTTCAGAACACACAAGTCAGCCTCAAACACTTAGACAATAATTTCACAGAGGAAGAAATATATATAGCAAGTGAATTCGCATCAAGGACCTAACTGGATAAGGTCCCGTGGATCGTATGGTTTCCTTATGACCCTATACCAATAAGGTTGGAGATTAATGAAATAATAGTTTAATAGCTTATTTGATGACTTATACCATAAACGGGTACCTCTAGAGAGACTAAATTGGTCTTACATCACTCTGATTCCAAAAACAAATTTGCCTATCTATCAGACAACAGACCAATTAGCCTACTAAATTGCTTAATGAAAATCATCACAAAGGTATTGGCCAACAGGCTTGGATGTAATATCCGGATTTTTTTTAAATTAATGAAATAAATCAAAATGAATTTAATAAATTTTTGGGGGTTAAAATGAGAAATTGCAAAAGAATAATAATAATAAAATATATAATACTAACTAATGGATAAGGATGCAAAATAATAATGATAAAAAAAAATAAAAAAAATAATATCACCGCCTTAGGTTGTTTCCAAGAACCTTCAAATAAATAATATATTTTTTTCCCTATTTAAACACAAGCTTAGCTTCGTCAGCCCACTCCAAAATTGAGAGAAAGAGAGGAAAGAGAGGAAAGAGAGAGAAAGAAAGAAAGAGAGAAAGAGAGAAGAAAAGGAGAGAGAGAGAGAGAGAAGGAGATGGCAGTGAAGTGAGAAAAGAAAGAGAAAGAGAAGTAAGTTTGAAGAAGAGAGTGGAGGGAGAGAGAAAAGAGAGGAGAAAAATAGAAACGGCAGAGAAGAAGAAAGAGAAAGAGAAAAAGAGAAGAAGAAAGAGAGAAGGAGAGAAAATAGAGAGAGAAAGTGAAGGAGAGAGAGAGTTGATTCTTTTTATTTTTTTTGTTGTTTTGTTTTATTTTTTTTGATGGATTGAGTATTTTAGAGGAAATTCTGCCCTTTTAGCTGTAGCACCTACAATAATCGGGAATCACAAATACATCATTTTGAAGGTTAACCGAAGTAAAGTGGAGTATCGTGAGTTGACTCAATGAAATGAACTCCAGTTGATTGTTGATGTTTTATCGATATTTTTCTCGATGTTTTTATTGATGGATTATGAAAGTGGGTGAGTTGACGGCAAATGAACTCCAGTTGATTGTCGATGTTTTATCGATATTTTTCTCGATGTTTTTATTGATGGATTATGAAAAGTGGGTGAGTTGACTGCAGATGAACTCCAGTTGATTCTTGGGATGTTTTTGCTCGATGTTTTATCGATTGGTTTTGAAAAGTATATTTTTAACATGAAAGTATATTTGCTCGTAAGAGAGCAATTTTGCATGTTTTAGTATGTCAATACGTGTCTACGTCGTGTAATGCTTGGCCGGTTGAGGGAGCGCCTATTTTTGAACTTAGTCCAAAGTGACCATTTTGTTCAGAATGTATGCAGCCAGGAAGGCTGATAATGTTATGTGAATAAGTATGTGATCTTAAGATGTGAGCACGGGTAGTACTGTTGAGATTTGGTGCATACAGACTGGATACGATTGATATCTATGTTTTATGGCATGATATGTTAAGATGATGCCGCATTATGTTTTAGCATGGATTTTGTTATGCTACATATGTTATGCAAGCTATTTTTATATTTAACCCCTGTGCGATGTTAGTCTCTCATCGTGGCTAGTTTTAGCTCACAACTCCCACTATTTCAAAATTAATACAGGGGAATCGTCTGAGGTGTACCTACTTGACTTGAAGGGAGTACGGATCTGAGAGATTGACCACCGCTTGAGAGTATAAATTAATGTATAAAATTGTATAAAATTATTTCATTTTCAGTTTAAAGTATGAGAATGTATCTAACCTCCAAACATCTAAACTAAAAAGATCCCGGTAGATATGTGTAATTTTATCATCATTATTATATGACTTTAATAAAAGTCAATTATATGAGCTATGAAAAACCCGGGATGTTACATTTGGAGGGGTCATAAATGACCCGGTGGATCAGTCGCAAACAACCTTCATTAAGGGCAGATGCATCCAGGACAATATAGTTGTTGCAGAAGAACTCATATGCAAGGTGAAGCATGAAAGGAACAATGGAGCGCTACTAAAGATTGATTTTGAATTAAAGGCTTGTGATATGGTAGGTTGTGAATTCTTGTTGGTCATGCTACAGGACTGGGGTTTTGGCAAGCGATGGATCACCTGAATCAGAGCAATACTCACTTCGTCCAAGGCTAAATTCCTCCTCAACGGTCAACCGACCGGCTATGTGGGACACCAGAGAGACCTGAGACAGGGGACCCATTATCCCCATTGTTGTTTGTCCTAATCATTGATGTATTCAGTTCGATGATGATAAACGCCACAAGGGCAAATATATAAAGGGGAATCCTTTATGGGAACTAAGAAGAGGAACAGATATCTACCCTCTAATACGCAAATGATTTACTAGTATTTTGCACCGGGGAACTAGGAAACTTCAAACCTAAGAATGATTCTTTTCCTATACGAATGTCTAACGGGTCTCAGAATCAACTTTCACAAAAGCGTCATCGTACCCATTAAGATGATCTCCTACATACCCAGGGACCTGGAGCAAATGATGGGGTGCAACATTGCCAGTTTACCTATTAATTTTACCTAGGAATCAATCTCAGGTACCAAGCCAAGGAAGGAGGAATGAAGGATGATCAATCATAGAATCAAGGTAAGGTTAACAACATGAAGAGGGAAAGTGCTATCATTGGGAGGACACATCACTCTGCTTAATGTGGTGCTCACAGCAATCCCCAATTATTGTCTCTCCATATCAATCGACTACCGGAATAGGCCACCCATCAAATAGACCAGATCAAGAGAAATTTCCTATGGCGAGGAGTTGAGGAGGATATATAGGAAGGCATACAGTGTAACACCCCGACCCGGATCCAGGGACCTCGGGAACGTCGACAGATTGGTTGTACCCGAAAGGAGATGAGCCCCAATCGAATACAATGCCTAAAATGATAAGCAGATAATACATTTAACCAAAATATAATCAATAAATAAACCATAAAGTCTCAGCGGAAGCATAATAAAATCAAATAAGGGTCCATAGCCCTCTACGCAATCCAGGCCCTACAAGGGTCCTAATAAATAAAGACAATGTCCTCACACACAAAGATAAAATAACCTAGGGAGGTTCTCCAACCTCAGCAATATCCCGGCCCAACTCTCGTGCCCCACGAAGCTCGAGTCTACCAACTCCTCGGGACCTGAAATGAGAGAGAAGAAAAGTCGTGAGCTTTGAATGGAAAGCCCGATGCGTCTGTTGTAAGAATCACAACTGGCCACCGGGATGTGACAGATATCAAAATATCATAGGATTATCAAATAAAAGGGCTACACCCCATACAAACAGATCCTAAGATCCAGCTACGGCCCTCAGAGCCCTGGATGAGAAGTCCAAAGACGATACCAAAGAACGATTTCCCTGGACGGCTAGCCTCGGTCAGAATCATGTAACGCGACCTCGATCGCGCAACAATGTTTCGGCCTGGTACATGGCGAACCCGTCGCGACTCGGTAGCGCCACCTCTACGTGCCGACACTACCCGATAAATCAACCCTAATCGACAGGATAACGGAGCCCTCTGACTCCACCGCAACTGGCGGAAGATCGTGAACCTTAGTTGGCACGTACCTCCCGGCCAACACACAAGACCATGTGCCCATGATCAAGTGTCGGCCTACGGGTGGGTAGTCCAACTAAGTATTTCAACAAATTGCAGCTTAACACTACCAACAGATCAACCAAACACATACCAGGAAGGAAACAATCAACATGTATGCGTAAATGGATCAAACAAATAGTACTAAGCAAGAACATGCTAACTAATAGCATCAAACAAAATCAAGAAAACCCATACAAGGGTGGAAACGAGGCAAGAGTGACTTACAAAAACAACAAATCCAATAAACACTCCGTAGAGTGGGTACTAGGCAGAAGTAACTTACCTTTAAATCGCTATCCAATAACTGTACTGTATCTGTCCCGTCAAAGATCAACACTCCACGTCGATATCTGGTAAACATAACCTTGTCTCAAACAATGCACAAGTGCTCGATAAACAGCTAACACTACGATGCATGTTCACTAAATGAGCCCGACCCATTTCTAAACCCGATTTACCCTTGAAACTTCACCACTTAATTAATTTACCACTTAATCAAATAAATACTTATTTAATTAAGTCCACAATTCTTCAAACAGGGCCAAAGGCCCACCCACAAATACACTAATCACCTTCTACCACAATAATAAACAAAACCAAACCATTCTCGTATTTATTAATTTCTACTAAAATCCATAAATACATGGCATCTTATTTTAACTGTTCAATACATGGCCTATTTCATGGTTAGTAGCATTCCTCAAAAATAACATAAAATAATTAAAAATCATTCCCCACTTATGATCATAAAATCCACAATTCCATGCTCATAACTTGTGTTATCATAAGTTCATATCCATCCCTTTCTCTTCCTAGTTCATCAAAATTTCAGAATCTATACCTCTAACCTGTACACCGGATCCAATCACAATCCTACAGAAGTCTTAGCATATAGTATTAACTATCCTCAGCTCACTAGACTTCAAACGGAGACCATCTCATCTATTAAATTCTTGACACTAAAGTGCTAGTTAGGTACTATGCCATCACTCATTCTCCACACCATGAACCTCTAAATTTGCATGTGTGCAGATAACAAAACTACTCATTGAATCACCTAACTAATTTCCACTCCAAACCTCAACTTTGCATCCATTGGACCTCCTGCCTCCTAAATCAGCAACATAGGCAAACTATGTAGACTATCCACACCTTTCACTATGTTTTGTAGATAAAAATCAAATACAATATCAATCTTGCTACTTGTTCATTCATCAACCACATTCAACTCTACTCAATTGCCTCCCATAATGCACTCCAAGCCATCACACCACATAAAATCGAGAAAAAATCAAACTCACTAAGTAAGTCAAATCCAAAACTATTTCTACTCTTCAAAACCAAACATAGTCCCCTCAATCCATATTTCTATAAAACAAAAAGAGAACATAAATTAATCACCAGACCTCAAAGCCATTAATATTCCCACACTTACACACCCACACACGATCACAATTCCTCCAAACTCTTCACAATATAAACACATCCATACAAGCTCTTAGCAAAGTGCAAGTCTACAAAAGCACAAAGAGAAAACAGAAGCCTTACCACCTCCGTGGCGTCATCCTCCATGGCCGTCGTTCAAAGCCTCCACCCACTGCTCAGCTTCACCTTCCCGGAGCTTTCCGATAGTACCTGGTTCCCCGGTGACAGACTTGGTTTCCTTTCTCCTTCTTCGACGACAATGGCTGCGTTAGGGTTCCTGGATGAGGGTTCTTATAGGGTTCGCGAAGCGAAGCAGGACGAGGTGTGATAGCGATCAAATCTTATCTTTCCAAATCCGGCAGGTATCCAACGCGGAGAGAATCCGTTTGAAGGTTTCTCTCTCTCTCTACCACTCTCCAATCTCTATCCTTATATTAATATATATATTTACACATATATATCTAATATATAACTATATTTAATACTCAATGTTCCGCAACGACGTTTCAAAACTAACGTGCGTACGGCCGCCTCTTTATAAAATATATAATATTATTATATAACATATAATATAATATATACTCATGATTCTATATATTATATTATAAACATATATTATAACATTTACTCTTTATTATATCTCATATAATTGAAGTATTATCAACGAATGTACATTCTCGTATCAATTTGTAAAAATGCCCCTCAACTTCTAGTAATTTGACTCTCCAGTCCTTATTATCTTTAATCTCTGAGAGGGAAAAATTCTTCTCTAGTCCTCCACAAAATAAATTCATGATATGGTCCTTGGATAACGAACAATTATAAAGATTATTAAATAAGATTACACCAAATAAATCCCCATTAATTCTCTAAAATGAAACTTCCATTTATTCATCCCTTTCTCCAATTAAACCAAATTTAGAAAATTTTCTTCTCAATAATAAAATAACTAAAAATCAGAAATTTCCACATTTATTATAAAAACCCTTGGGTTTTACATACAGTCTGGTCAGCTGGGATAGATTATGCAGACCCAAGATGTAACACCCCCAAATCCGGGAGCTCCAGATTGGGTGTGTTAATCCAAAAACATAACTTAAACATACATAATCCTTACATACTTTATTACATCTCCCAAGATCATATCAAAAGTTTAGGAGTTTAGGAGTTTAGGACACCATATACATTATTACAACCTTTTATACATAAGCAAATACTAAACACATAAACTTAGAGTCTTGAAGCGACTATAGCGTCCTATTACGCACTCTCCTCCTTAGACTTCTAGTTCACTTTGGGGTGGGGAATCAAAGAAATAAAGGGGTGGTGAAATAGCCCAAAAGGTAAACATGAACGTCTGAGTAAAAACATGAACCGTGGAAAGTAGAGTCGTTGAAATAACAAAGTCATAGAGGCACTAAACATCAAACATAAGCATCAAACTGGTGAAAAGATATCATGAATAGTGCGGATGTCATAAAACTTGTCAAGGCTAAGCTACTTGGTGACTTCATTCTTACTTTTCATAAATGTGTCGTGGCTAACCGCCATGACACCATACTTGTTATCCATTGGGTCTACCAATTCCGTGGGATATGCTTTACCCAATGCATTGGAGGTCAGATAATTCCGCCCACCCACAACATAACATTTATCCAGGACTTAAAAGCGTAAATAAAGCATTGAATCCCAAAGTTTGCAAATATTCACATTGTTCATAGGGAGGCAAGAAAAAATAGCTATAGAGCACATATAAAGAATTCAATCATAGAAAGACTTCAAGGTTAACTTATAGAATCCAAAATACTGCAAAAAAAAGGTTAACTTTACCCCAGTCAAGAAAGTGAATTCCTTACCTTAGCTCGTCTTTGTCTTGTCTTACTGTCAACACCCTTGTAGATTTTCTACGGCCATAATAAAAGTGAGGTCATTATGCCGTTTCAAATCTTTCGTTCATTTCGTTTAGTTTAAAGCGTGATTGTTCAAATTCTGATGAGTCTTTTTGTAGATTCCATATAAAAATTGATTTTAACCCTAAAATTCATGAAAATTTACCGGTATGTACTTATAATCATTGAGTACCATTCCAGGTTTGGATCTTGTGAATAATGAATAGATCTAAGAGGTCAAAAACGTATTCACAACAGGTTCGTAAAAGCTACTTGCAGCAGTCTTGGTAAAAGTTCAACACAAGTCTGAGGAAATGTCCAAAAATTCTGAAATTTTTGTATGTAGTAGATAACATCTTTTACTAAAACTTTATTATTTGTATCCAGTTCCAAATATCAATGGATGGTCCCCAGAAATATGGTGACATGTCCAGGTTCCAGCAGAAGAACAGATCCAGCAGGCCCTTTTTGTAAAAATCATTAAAAATTGTATTTTTCATGAAAGTTTCTGAAATTTTGTAGGAATAAAGGAAACATCCAGATATACAACCTTTGTTCACAAAGTTTTTGAAAAATAATTCGTCTATTACTCCAGAAAGAGATAATGAAGATCTTGTTTCCAGTAGCAAACTTGCACTAAAAACAGACCAGCAGTCCCTCTTTGGAAAATCATTAAAAACTGGATTTTTTCATGAAAAGTCTGAAAATTTGCAGTCACGAAGGAGACATCATGATCTACAACATTTGTATACAAAGTTTATGAAAAGAATTCGTCTACTGCTCCAGAAAAGAGAAAGACAGTAGGAACACGATTGATTGTTAAAACACATTTATGTTCCCCTTTGGAGATTAAAAACCATTGTAAAACTCTTCATAACATTGGAAAACTCTTTCATATGGATGGTTATGTGTGTAAGAGATGAAAAACCATTATAAAACTCTTCATAACTCATTCTTATGGATGGTTATGGATGGTTATATGTGTAAGTATCAAAGAAAGTTGGTAAAAGGAAAACTTAATACTTGAAGACTAGTCTTGATCTTTGAAGACTCTTGAACTCTTGATTTCTGCAGGGCTTCACCAATGGAATTTGGAGGATGAAGAAGAAATTAAGAGAGCAAGAGAGAAAGAAGAGCTTGCTAATCGTTGGAGAAGAAGTGCATATTTATAGAGAGGAGAGGCATGGACATTTGCAATGATTTTGAGAAGAGATGAGGGCAATATAGTAATTTAACAAGAGAAAGAACTTCACTGGAAAACATGATCTGGCGGTTAAGAAGAGGATTTTTTGACATTTTGCAATTTAACCTATAACATCCCAAATTGACATTTTGCAATTTAACCCCTATACTTCAATTAAATCCCAAACCTCCTTTCTCTTCATGAAATATATAATTAGTCATTCTTCTTTTTCTTTTTCTTCATCTTGTTCAATCTATCATTCCACTTAGTGATTTATTAAAAGTCGAAAAATCGTGGTATTATACAAGAACTAGGCGGATGGGACATTTGTAAACCTCCTCAGATTACTTTAACACAACTTACTATTAGGAAAATTGTTTTGGTGATTACTCACAGGATATGCAGGGCCTCTATCACGAAAATACTAAAGAAACAATACTTTAGAGGCGGGGAGTTCAATCCTTATACCCCAGAGCCCCTCATGCGTGCATCCTACTTACGGAAGGGGTCACACAACGCAAAAAGAAGCGTTACTACATATATAATATAACATTTGAGGTGGGACGAGGGAAGCTTGATCTATCTATGGCTTGATAGCGGTTGAAGCATACGAGCGCCCCTGAACCTTATTCGATGCCCTATACCCTATGGCCCGAAGGAAAGAACACACGCTACAAGAATCAATATTTTCCCTAGACCAAGGTAATCCGTTACGCCTAGAAGGTCTGCTTCACGAAGGCGGTGCAACTGAAATTGAACAACATGCAACTTACTAGGGGATTACAGGAAGCTCATAGAAGAAGCTGGCAGCTAATCACACAAAGGAAGTTTACATTATGCTTATACTATTGATTCCTGATTGATGGGGGTATATGGTCGAAAATCGGGAAGAGTCTCTGTAAACTACCCTTCCCTAACAAGATCAAGGCTTTCTTAATCTAGCTAGCGATGGATAACAAAATCCTCACCTTAGATAATCTAAGGAAACATGACTGGAATAGTACCAAGACTGCTTGCTACCTGTGTGACGAACAGGAGGAAATGGTACAATACCTACTCCTATGATGCACATATTCAAGAAGTATATGGTAACACTTCATACAGCTATGCCAGCTGGGAACCTTTCCCTCGCAAATACAATACTTGTGGGGCCGAACTACTATCGCCAATCTCTTTCCCAGGGAAGCCAGGATGGGATGGAACCTGTTAGCTATGACCGTCACATGGACAGTGTGGTTCGAGCGCAATAGGAGATGTTTTCATGACAAATGCCGCGTTTTCACACAAACAATATCCGCGACATTGACTTCCTAACATTGTCTTGGCTTGATGCAACTCACACTTCTAAGAGGCCGAATTAAGTTGGTGGCAATGAAGTCGATCGTGAAGCGAAGCCTTGCTTTCACAAGGGAAGAAGACTTTCAATACTCTTCAGGAAGGAACTTCGATGATACTCAAGCTACTTGAATAAGAACACACACATACTACTGCAGCTAAGTTTCAAGTTAGCAACCAAAATGGCAAGGGAAGATCCTCTCATTTAGAGTTTGCTTGTCCAATCTCTCCACTTCATTCATCACATTGGATTTTATTCTTTTACGAGAAACATGAACAAGTGACTTGTGTGGTTCAAACCTGAAAAAACATGGACAAGTATCATGTGTGGTTCAAACCGACAATCTCTTTCTATGAGAAAGATTATATTAATCAATTTTTTTTATGAAAAATGGTCATTGATCGCATTAGATTAGGAACCACCCATTCAATATATTTATTTATTTTGTTATTTTTTATAACCACCAGAAGCATGATAGTTGGAATCCTTGACCATTCTTTACAAGACAGAATAGATTACCAATTTTTGTTATGAAATTAAAGTCGTTGATTAATTCAATGTATTTATCATTATAAGTCTTTTAACAAACCTTATATTTATATTTCAACGAAAACATGTTTTATCATTTTTTATAAAAAGAAAATCTTTTAACAAGTACATTTTAATCCAATTGGATGTACTTGAAGGATGATTCAATGCAAAATATTTTGTAGTTATTTGTTGGAAAAATTATTTATAGGTCCCTGGAAAGTTTCAAACTTCTCATACAGTCCCTTTGACATTAAATTTTCCCAAATAGTTTCTCCTTTTGTATATTTGTTTAAATACCAGTTTTGCCCTTTCTTTTGGAGAGAATTTTCTCACCAAATCATGTCATAAGTTTTGAATTTTGTACTCCACCCATCACATCATCACCTTTTTGTCATCTTTTTACCTACTTTTTATACTTTTTCACAGCTATTTTTGTTGCAAGCTTCTAATCTTCTTCTTCATCAATTCCTTTTTTGCAAGCTTCTAATCTTCTTCTTCATCTGATCCATTTGTTCTCCGGTGTGATGAGCTCTGTGTCCATCTCTTTCTAATCTTCTTCTTCATCCGATCCATTTGTTCTCACAGTGTGATGAGCTCTGTGTCCATCTCTTTCTCAAATGAGTCGCCACTCAAGGCTAATTGAAGAAACATCCACCTTCGCGTGAGTTCCTTTTCTCATTTTTCCAAAATAAATTTTCCATATATATCTACGTGCGAGTTTAAAACCATGCAGGTGTAAGGCGGCTCGTGTTGCAAGTTGTCAATGGAGACTTTTGTGCGTCATCGGATACTGAGGGAGGGACCGCGTGTTGCGATTTACCATGTTGAACTATTGGGCGTTAATATACTAGCCGAGATATGTTAGGGATGCATAGGATCTTGAAGTTTCGGGTAAAGGTGAAGTTTGTCACCGGGATGCCAAACCTGTTTCCCAAATTGATACCGAGGTGGACTTTTAGTGTATGTGCCACATATACCACGTGTTTAATAAGCGTTGTAAATGCGACCTCATTGTTGATACCATTGAAAAGGCGGTGGGCATGCCCTCCAAATTCTCCTCGTTACCGTCGCCATAAATATCAGTACGCTTCTCTTGGATGAACCAACCGGCCCGGTCGATGTATTATGCGTCAATGCTTCATTTTATATTTCTTGTATTTCTTGTATTTCATGTTTCCGCTTAAATAGATGTGTTTCCTCTTATTATCCGTTGTTTCCATTTAAAGTCCATGATGTCATCGGGAACTATATTCTTCCACTCGAGCAGTGTGTATAGATGGTCCCGAGGTGTGAATGACTACTCGTTCTTCTATATGATGGTCCTGGGTGGTAAACAACATGTTAAACGAAAACTAAAAGTTTTTAGCGGAAAACCCTAAATTAAGCGAAAAATTGTACACTGAAACTCATAAAATTAAGTGAAAACTCATAATTAAGTTTACACGAAAACTAAGAATGTTGAGCGGAAACTCATAATATTAAAAGAAAACCAAAATAAATACATGAAAAATTTGTTAATGAACAAACGAAAAACTTGTCATTTCTGTAGTTTAGATACAACGCAATTGTTGCTTGCTCCAGTTCTTCCAGCCGTATGAAACCGCAAGGAGAATTCTCGACAATGGGAAACTCACCTATGCCCTGACATACACAATAAACTATAGGAAACAGTTGAAGATAACCGCACCCTACTAGTAATTGGTCGTTCCGACGGGGATCATTTTGAGGCTGCCATGAGGCTGGCCATAATCTGAGATCCTGCAATGCACTGATTGTTGACTGATAGAGAACGATATAAATGTAAACACTTGCTAACAGAAGGAAAACATATGTATTAAGAGTTAGTGCAAATTATATACATTAGAACTCTGAAACTTATGCGGAAATAGTCTTTGTGCAAATTGTATATTATGTCAAATCACGCCGCCCGTGAACCTTCAATTCGTCTCATCTTTCTTGCTCGATCTACATTGTCGCGAGCGATGTCGTTCATCAGTATGCGTGCGCGTAGCGCAAACGCATGAGAGGTACACCCAAATTGGGAAGGCTAAGTTTTTGACCATGGAGAGTTTGGTCTATAAGCCACATAACATAGACAAGGCAGTCGACGCTCCTCTCTTTACATTGCGGGGAGTTGTAGTCGTGGTTCAATGGGTAGGCCTTGGTTGAAATCTAACTCCAAGCTCGATTGCGAGGCAGTTGCCAAAGAGTTTACCGACTCATAAGGGCATTTTCATCATATTTGATGTTATTTTCCCACATTGTTTTAAATCCATGCATTGGATGACCCCCACTTACACATTGTTTTAAAGCCATGAATTGGATGAATCCATGCATTGGGTAACCACCATATTGTTTTAAATTCTTTCTTTGGAGAGTATTTTCGTCATATTCAATTTAGACTTTCCCACGTTTTAAATGCATGCGTTGGGGGGGCGTTTTGACATTATTTTAAATTCATGTTGTGAAAGGCATTTTCGTCATATCCGGATAAAAGTTGCTCTGTAAGTGGATGGAAGAATTTAAAAATCAAAGATATAATTAAAAGGAGTGATGTTTTGTGAAACAACAAATTTGAGTGGACTTTTTGTAAATTCATGGAACTTTGAGGGATCATAGATTCATTTCCACTTATTTGTTTCAGAGGAAAACAAAATTCGATCTCTCCAATGTTATTTCCTTTTTGTACTTGAAGATATTGTGAATTTTTTTTTAAAAAAATTATTATTGGTACCTTCACGAGTACCTCCATGGTGAAGGTCCTGGTCACCAACTTATATTGGTACCTCCAATGGTGAACGGTGAAAGTCAGGTTTTTGTTGTCCCAAAGCTTTGGTCTTTTTGATCAGGGATTTTTCTCGAACACCAACAAGGCTCCATGCATGTAAGCACACGTACTAATACTCTAAATAGTGTGGTAATTAGTATAGTATGTTTAGTGATAGTTTGAATATAAATAAGATACACAAGAATTTAATTGCACGTTTAATTAAAAAGACAGAAAAAATCAAAGAGGACCAGAGATAATAATAATTAAAAAGTTGAGCAACTTCCTTTATTCTTAAGTTGGTCACGTTACAACGTTCCCGATACAATATAGCTTAATTTCTTTCACCTTATATATATATATATATATATATATATATATATATATATATATATATATATATATATTCTAATGAAAATATTATCACGCACTTAATGAGCAAAGAGAATTAAGGAGGAGAAGAAGAAGAGCGAACTTCATGCAACAAGCAGGAAGAGGGGAATTAGCTAGAATTTGTTGTTGTACCAGAAGACGCCCTTGTTAGAGTTATTTGTTGTCATAGGTAGGGTGGATTCAGGCTCAACGAAGACGCACTCACGGACCTCAGCGCCATACTTGGCGCCAAGATGGGAGTGGGATCGTAGCAATAGTAGTCGCCCGAGAATGGGCTTGATGGCCTTGGTGGCCTCCATGGCGTGGTAGTGTGGAATGGTGGAGAACAGGTGGTGGGTCACGTGTGTGTCGGTGATGTTGTGTAAAACTTTGTTCATAACACCGTAGTCACGGTCCACGGTCGAGAGGCGCCTCGAAGCGGTCCCATTAAATCGTGCTGCGTAGTGAGGAAGGCTTTCGGATGTGTGTGATGGAGGTATGTGATGAGGACCGGGGACCCGTTAACGATCAAGAGAGGGACACCATAAATGCGAGATCACCCGGGAGAGGGAGAAGCGGCAAAGGCGGTAGAGGAGGTAGGAAACGCCGAGGATGTGACATCGAGGAGATGAAGACACAGGCGGCGCTTCGTGGTGGAGTAGATGGGCCCGTATGGGTCGAAGTGGCGAGGGATCACGAGGGCCATGCGTAGGGGCGGCCGTAGAGGTTGATGGCGAGGTATAGAGGCCAACCAAGGTGAGACACAAGAAGATGAGGAGGAAGCGGCCCGGGGTTGTTGATGTACTTGAACCAAAGTGAGCTGGGATT
This sequence comes from Dioscorea zingiberensis, assembly GCA_026586065.1. Classification (NCBI taxonomy): domain Eukaryota; kingdom Viridiplantae; phylum Streptophyta; class Magnoliopsida; order Dioscoreales; family Dioscoreaceae; genus Dioscorea; species Dioscorea zingiberensis. The sequence continues at coordinate 71,600,546 of CM048818.1, read as the reverse complement.
TGGACCTAGGGACAAACACCTGCGTCGCGATCAAGGGACCCGATGTTGGAGTGGTGGCGCCGGTGGGGAGTATTTCCGGAGAAGTATGGGACCATGAGGAAGGAGTGGAGGACCAAGCCCACCCGCGTCGTCAAGGGTCGATGAGTTGGAGAAGGCGTTGTGTCCGCACTCGTGGGCGATGACCCACAAGCGCCCCAGGGCAAAAGTTTGGAGGACCCAATAGATAGGCCAAATTTGCCGGCCGAGGAGAGGGGCATAGGGATGATAGGGATGGCGTAAAGGGCGACGAGGAGGAGGCGAAGGCCATCATGAGGTCATGGACAAGGTAGGAAAATGGCGCAATGCGGATCGGTGGAAGCTGGTGAGGAGGGATGGCCTTCTTGGTGACTCAGCGTGAAGGCGGCTTATCCACGAGGGGCCTTGGAGAGGGCTTCCTTGATTTCTTGGCCGGGAGCCTTCGGCGATCCTCGCTCCTCGATCTCATGCGTCCCCACTGCAACCTATCCTCCTTGTTCTAAGGGTGCCGATCAACCTCCACGGAAGAGTTCGATTGGTGGGGACAGGACAACTAGAAGATTTATTATTATTTATAGGCAACACAATGGAATCTTTAACTAACAACTTTCAAAGGAGCCTTGTGCCAAATCAACCCACCCATGTTATGTCACATGGAGATTCCTCATGATCTCTCTACAAGAAGATATGCTCGTTATGTCACATGGAGATTCCTCATGATCTCTCTACAAGAAGATATGCGCTTGCATCGATATAAGGTATGCCTCCAACATAGAAGATGCATGTAGGGGTGGAGCTAGGATTTAGGTAAAAGGGGGGCCGAGATTAAAAAGATTATGTAATATAATTTAAGAACTAAAGACATATGTTTAGAAGTTTGATTAACAAAGCCACTGCTAGCAAAACTGTACACTAGAATTCTAATGTAAAAAATCGATAATTTAAGTTGTATTTCTCTAATCGGTTTAGATTTGCCGACAATCAAATTTAGAGAAAAAACACCAAATTTAAATATATAGTGAACTAAGCCACAAGGCTCAAAGATCCAACTTTGGTGATATTAAAGAAAACAACTAATGTCCAAAATATATTATTTACCACTCATGCGGTCTGATATGCGACCCATGCTCATCGATTATCATTGGAAAGAAATCGAGAATGTTTTGGCGTGAGGCACCGAGATTTTGTTTTTATTTTGGTGTGTCAAAATAGTGTGTATGAATACAAAAATAAGTACTCTATTCACCTTTTCCAAAAAAAGATCTTATCTTTGGGGGGGGGGGGGTAATAATAATAGTAAAATTGACAATTTAAGTCATAAAAAGAGTTTAAAAAATTAATTAGATAGAAGTGGGATAAATGAGTTAGTTGTGTGGAATAAGAAGATTAAAAAGAAAGGAAAAAAAGAAAATAAATTTTTTGGAAAAGAATGGATTGGCATGTAGAGATTTTTGGATAATAAGGACTATAATATAATTTTTCAAATATTTTATGGTAATTAAATTCTAAAATAGGGACTGATATTCTAAAATAGCTTCTCATGGACATAAACCTTTTTATTCATTATCATTGTTAATTTCACACTAAATCCTAAACAACAAACACAAATTTATAAAATAATAATAATAATAAAGAATCATTTGTCCATAACTAGCACCTTAATCATAACCATAACTAGATCAAACTTAATGAAGCACAATCATTTATTAGTGTCAACTTTTAGTGCTTGCATTAATATTCGAACCCTGATCTTTTAGTCACAAGATAACAACTTTACTGTTGCGCCAAAACTCCCTCGAAGAACAGAAACTCACCGGCTATAACATTTTTTGGTTCCTTATCAAAGGACAAACAATAAGAAATTAAATGGATCCAATAGCATAAAAACACCAAGATTAATTATTGGCATAAATCATTCAATTTACACCTTACAGCATTAGGCTAGTCTCTACAACCAACCACCATGCGCCAGCCAGTGTTATCCATTCTACTTCTGAAAAACAGAACACAATGCATTTTATGAGATCAGTAGAAAAGAAACATCGAGACCATTGGATATACAAATGAGGCATTCAGCAAAAATTTGACAATAATGAACTAATCTGTCTGTACAATATCAATGTGAGGTGACAAACACCTAACATCTTAAACTCCAGTATAAGAATAATGAACTAATAGTGGATTCAAGTCGTTAATGTGTAGACAGAAAGAACAAACAACTCCAGTATAAGAATAATTAAGTGTTAAAAGCCAGAATTAATATCCAGTAACAGGCATTTTGTTTGAAATTTTTTAACTGCAGTCAATTAAAAGAAAATGTTTCAGGAGAAAAGGTAACATTGAACTAAGAAAAGTGAAGATAATAAATCTCTCTACAGCGTTGGCTTGGCTATAATTATAGAACTTCCAGTGGAAGTAATCAACATTTTCCAACATCCTGACTGTGGAGTTGCATAACCTAGTAACTAATTACAGGCAATTCCAGTAGCCTTTTAAAGCTTTCGCCAATTACTTGCTTGGTTACACCATTGAGATGGAGTAAAAATTCAGACTTCTTCTTTAGAAGATTCAGATATGAATAAGTTTGACAAAAAAATGAAGAAAGAAAATTACATGATACAAAGAAATCTTAATCAGTTTTTATAACATGCAAACAAGATCCCAGAATGTTATAGAGTTTTGTGACAAGAAATTAAGGAATAATATTAGTTAACAAAAGATAACTAACTTCATCACCAATAAATAAATGCACACAAAAATTAAGATTCTTTGCAGGTCAAAATGGTAAGAACAAAATTATAATGGGTAACTGAGTTGTCCCAAGACCTACAGAGTTCAAAAATTTTATATCTGCCGTGACTTTTGCGTCCCCATCCTTGATCAACAAGTCCAATTGCAATAAGTTTGCCAGAGTTACATGAGTTCTCCTGCAAAAAACACAACAGACTTGGATCATTATTATCAAGGAACACAACTAAAAACTTGCAGCAATGATTTGGAAACATGATCAGGAGAGACATACTTCATCAGCAAGAAATGGAGATTCAAATACCCCAAGAAAGATGAAAATCACAAAACACAGAGGTACATACACATGCAAGTAAAGAAAACATCAAGCACGTAATATAATCAACCAAGTATTTCATCTACAATTAAGAAAAACTTGATTCACTATAATTTACAAATAGAGAGGATGCCTACTTGATCAAACAAAATCCTTGCAGCAAATGATCCTGGACTATTAGCACCAACCCACTCAAAATTCCATCTACCTTGGAGGAACGGTGATCTGCACATTGGGCAAATATCTTGTGTCAATAATCCATTTCATAATCCCCCATAAGAAAAAGATTTGCATATCAATCAAGTCATCGCAGTTAGTCAAAAGCAAAGGAAAACCCTATGGTCAAATCAGACAAATGATCATCCTCGGCCACCATCAAGTAAACTAATTAATGCTCAACATGCAAACATTGACTACAGTTTTTCATCCACCACTCAATGAATAAACATATGTTGTTGGACGGGAAGTAGGATTTAGCCATTCAAGACCAACGATTCTCTCATTAACGTCAATCCGCTGCATTTCCGTCATCTTCCCACCAATCAAAGATTTGAATCTCCCAACTTCTTTAAACTGAAATGGTAGTTTCATGAATCTTACTTACAAATAAAACATCCTTAACACAAGGCAAAGCAAGCAAGCTAAATGGAAAACTAAATACCCAGAACTTACTGAGCCTTTCCAGTAAATAGAAAGGCCATACTTGGAAGTCCATCTATTGGGTGTTGGCATGAAGCATTGCAAGATAAGAAAAGAAAAATAGAGACATGTGAGAATAACATTAATCCTCAAGGTACATTGACATCTTTTAATAAATTAATCAGAGTTATCGATACACTCTGTGTGAGGAATGGAGCCTTCCGAGCTTCATTACCGAACAAGTTGTGAGGAATGGAGCCGAGCCACATTGCCGAGCGGGACACAAGGAATGAAGCGAAGCTACATTTGCGAGCGCATCTTGAGGCTCTTGCCGAAGCTCTTGATCCTGAGAAGCTCTACCGAGGAGCTCTGCCGAAGGGAATTTTGCCGAGGAAGCGGTGTAGAGACCGAGGGGGCATCTGAGCGAGTGGGATCCACTCTTCTACACTCTATCAGCCGAGGAGGTTGATTGCAAAGGCATCCGATCATAAGCGAGGAAGGGCCCAGTAGAAGAAAGGGATCAAGGCGGGAATCCCTAGGCGCTGACATTGAGGGTATGGTGCCGAACCTTGGAAAGGTAAAAGTCTGTCACAACAGCCGAACATTGCAGAGAAGTGAAACAGAAGTGTTCCACAAGGCAAAGGCAGCTGTGTGTCTTGGAAGCTCCACCAACAAGGAGCCTATATAAGGCTGCCATCTCCTTCCATTGATGTTGTTGTTCAACTGTGTGTTCAAAGAGCGAGATATCTTTGTTGTTGACAACCAGTAGTGAGTGAGAGAGCTTGAGAGAGCTTTGTATCTCTTGTTCATCTTCTTTCTTGATTCTATCTGAAATAGAGAAGGGTGTGGGTCGTGGACGTAGGCACTGTTGCCGAACCACGTAAATCTTGTGTTGTGTGATTGTATGTTTGTTCTTGCTCTTGTTTGCAGGTTGTTTGGTTGTTTAGTTAATTAACAACCTCCAACGATCCATTTCCGTTGTGCTGGGAAGGCCTAAGGAATAGCAAATCTTGCTGTTTTGTAAGAGCAGTTCGGCCAAGAGCGGCTCGGTAGCAAAGGCGATATTTCCCAACACTATGCACATGTTTGTAATTTACAATCCTAGTTCTGATTTTCTGAATCCTCCTTTTCGATAATAAAAAAATACAACATAAATTTCTGATCGAAAAGTTCAGGGTTATTGACCTTGGGAAATGAATGAGGTTATCCAGTTTTGGATTGAAAATGGCACAGTGAATACACTCAGAATCTAGCCAGGGAATAAACAGGATGAATGGGGTTTATGGATGCTAGGTCCTTCAATTCCTCAGAAAAGAAGTAGCAAGTAATGTAAAAAAACCCTAGGCCTACTGTGAGAAGATGAGCCCATACAGGGCCCCATACGGGCCGTATAGGGCTACCACAGGCGGTATAAAGCAGCCAAGGAAGTGTACGGGCCCATATATGGGCCGTACAGACAATACGGGCTTGTATACGGGCCGTATAAGGGCCCGTATGAAGTGACTAGCAGGGCATACGGGCCTGTATATGGCCCGTATATCAGACCGTATGGAGGGACCTGAGGAGTATACGGGCCTGCATACGGGCCCGTATAGCGTAAGTATAAAAGCGTTCCTGTTGCGGCTGAAAACCTAATCCGAAATCATCTCAAATTTGGAGCTATAGCTGAGGGCTTGGAGGGCTTGTAGAGAAGAGGAGACACTTGAAGAAGCATCAATCGACAAGGGAGAAGGTGGAGATCAACTTGAAAGCTGAAGGAGAGTGCATAGTGAGTTGTTCTTGTATTTTCTTTGGTGTTGCATCTTTGTATGAGTGTTGTTTCTTCTTGAGACGAGCTTGAGTCTTGTTCAAGCCTCGGAGGTACTCATATCTAATGGATTCCCTGTTCCCTGCCCCCGTGGAGACGTAGGCAAGGTGCCGAACTCCACGCATATCTTGTGTTGTGGTGTGTGATTGTTTCGCTATCTTTGCCCTAGTTGTGCATGTGTGTTTGGAAATATTCTTTGACAGGGTGTTCGAGCTTGGTTGTGTGCGTGATTGGACTTCCGCAAAGGGTTGAATTGTAGTGTTCTTCCCCCAACACCTACTGATTTCTTAGAAGTATATGAATGAAAGCTGAATTTGGTTCAGTTGCCTTCAATACTCAAAGATAAAAGTTTGTGATTGAAACTGAAATTTCTTTCCTTGTCAGGCACTGAATTGATCAACATTCAGTGATTGGCAGCAGGATTGTGATCTCTGATACGATGCATTATTGAGCCACACCATCTGTAGACTCTATTCAAGATGAACTAGTACTTGGGTAGATGCTAGCTCATTGCTCACTAAATCTCAATTCATTATACGTTCACTTACTACTAGTAGCCACATCATCTAGTCACCCACATTCTTAAAAAATGCTTGACCATCAAAACAGCCTGAACATCAAACACAATACATTCAAATCAAACATCAAAACTTTTTCTATCTAAAGAGAGGCTCACAGAAAGGAGAAGGGATTCCTTGGCTGAGATCCGCTCCATCTCCCTGGCGTACGTCGCGGAAGCGCCCTGCATCGTCTGGGGCTGCAACATAGCCCTCCAACATCCACCACCATCCCGGCGACGGCATCCCCGGCGATGATTGAAGCTCTGGCGACCCTCCGGGAACCGAGCCCACCTCGGCAAGGACGGTAGAGACCCAAGAGCTGCAGCCATAGCGTCAGACCCAGCACGCAAAACCCTAGCCCGAGGTCCTCAATGCCCAAAACGTTCTCGCAGGCCACACGGGTAAGGAGTTCACTTGATGGCCTTTAAATGGGCCTCTTTCCCCTACTCCAAATATTGGGCCGGCTCCAAACTCAGCGGCTCAGGCCCCCTTTTTTTTTTCAAAAATGAGCGACAAGCCACTAACAAAGACAAGGGCGTGAACAATCTTTTGCGAATGGGGGCTGGGTCCATACATGAGGCAACTGGGACCCATGCGTCTTGTATTTCAAAAAATGTGTCATCACCCTCAAATCGAACACTCACGACTGTCAAAGAGTTTGTGCGGGGACCTAGATACTAATGGACCACTTGGTTATTGCTAGGCCCATATCTAATTTAACAAAATATTCTATTAAGGAGTACAAACATATGTTTTTCAAAAAAGCACAAAAAAAGAAAGATCTCTTGAAAATGAAACATAAGTGATATTGAACTTGTGAATCATAGTCTTCACAATTACTATACAAATTTTGGGACCATGCTATCTATGTAGAGAAGTACTTTTCATAATAATATGCGTTTCATTAACAAGGTATCATGAAACATTTAATAGATTGTGATCTTACATACTTGTTACACATTAAGTCGAGTAATCGGGTCCCAATTTGATTGACTTTTTTAAAAACTATAAACACTTGTTGAATAAGTTAAAGCATCTATGAACTATTTTTAAATATTACTTTTGATTTGTAAAAAAAAATTTAAAATAATAAAGCTCAGAGTTAGAAGAAAACAAATAAACAAAAGAATGTCCTTATTATTTTAAGTTTTTTTTTAATTTGTTAAAACCAAACTCAAATAAGAGAAACACTTGCCATGAATTATATATATATATATATAGATATATATATATATATATATATATATATATATATATATATATAATTTTTTTCAAATGAAACATGAAGCGTAACTTTCTAAGATACTGCGAGTCTTAGATTAAGCATCTTGCTTGCACATTCACATTGCTTGCACACAATTTACATAGAAATGCAAATCACAAACGGGCCCTTTGCACACAAGTTCTATAATCTTGTACACAATTTGCATAACCTTGCACACATAAGTATGCTACCTTGGGGAATTATATCCAAGGTATCTTAGAATTCACCAACATGAATGACCTCTTCTTATGCAGCATCATCCAAGATCCAACCAATAAGTCAGGGTGCAATCACTTTCTCTGAACCTGGGCATCAAATAGTGCCCAACCAGCCCAGCAAAGCATTTACTCTACTTCACATGCGCTGCCTATTCCAAGAGCAACACTGGTGGATAGGGCTGTAAACGGGCCGAGCTTGATCGGGCTGAGCCCAGCTCGAATTCGGCTCGAAATAGCCTAGCTCGAGCTCGAGCTCGGCTCGAGCTCGAAATTAGCTCGAATAAGTTTGCTTCGAGCTTCGGCTTCGATTTTAATTCAGCTTCGAATGGCTTCTAAAAGCTTCGAAATTAAGAACTTAATTATAATTTTAAATTTTGATTTAGTTTTAAATTAAAACTTATTTATAAATTAATTTTTTTATATTATATATTATATGTCAATACTAAATATTAAATATTTTATTAATATATTATAATATTTATTAGTTTTACTAATTTTATTAAATTTTATTGATTTTTTAAATAATATTTACATTATATATTAATATATTAATATTAAATTTAGAAGCTTCGAGCTAAGCTCGATCGAGCTCGACTTCGGCTCGAGCTCGACTCGAAGCTTCGAAATTCGAGGCGAACTTCGAGCTTTTACCGAATTCGATCTCGAAATGCTCGCGAACAAATTGATCGTTTGGCGACCCTCTTGGTGGACCCGCGGTCTGGCACCACTCCAAGAACCCTGATTTTTGCATTTATTCTTTCTTAATTTTAGGATTAATATTCTGATTATTCTCCACAAAATAGTTAACTAACATATAGGAAAAGCAATTTACATCATTGAAATCTCTTAATTGATGGTGTTTGTTAAGAAAATTAGAAGCAAGTATTTGATAATTCACATTCAAACACCGATTTTCCTGATTTCTCCCTGAATAGTAAGTTGGTTATGAACTCTCATAAATTGAGAAAATAGCAAGTCATTGAATCTTTCCTACACGTTACATTAAGCAATTAAAAGCTAACATCTAAGCTAACAAGTACAAGAAATCTAGTGTTTGTAAGCAAAAAGTAAGCAGCAAACAAAGTCTAATGTTAGATAAGCACAATGAACAAACATGGTTCTCAATTTCCTTGAAATGAATAAGAACAAACAGATATCAGTGCAGCTGAGTTTCAAAATAGTAAAGAAAATGGCAAGAGAAGATCCTCTAAGGTAGAGTTTGCTTGTCCAATCTCTACACTTCATTCATCACATTGTATTTTTTTTTTCTTTTATGAGAAACATTAACAAGTATCATGTGTGGTTCAAGCCTGAAAAACATGGGCAAGTATCATATGTGGTTCAAACCCTCAATCTCTTTCTACGAGAAAGAATGGATTAATCAATTTTTTTTCTTATGAAAGTTGGTTCTTCATCACATTAGATTAGGTACCAACCATTCAATATATTTACTTTTTGTTATTTTTTATAAATGTACAAAAACCATTTTTTTTTTAAGAAAGAATAGATTACCAATTTTTCTTATGAAAGCTGCTCATTCAATGTATTTATCATTATAAGTCTTTTAACACACCTCATATTTTTATTTCAATGAAAACATGTTTTATCATTTTTATAAAAAAAAATAATAATAATAACAAGTACATTTTTAAAATCCAATTGGATGTACTTGGAGGATGATTCAATGTAAAATGTTTTTGAGTTATTTGTTTCACAGAGGAAAACTAAATTCTCCATTGTTATTTCCTTTTTGTACTTGAAGATCTTGTGATTTTTTTTATTTATTTTTTATTATTGATACCTTCACTGGTACCTCCACGGTGAATGGTGAAAAAGTCAGGCTTTTGTTGTACCAAAGCCTTGGTACCCTTTGATCAGGGATTTTTCTCAAACACCAACAAGGCTCCATGTAATCACACATAGTTGTGGTTAGTATTTGCACAAGAATTTGCACTTTTAAAAAGAAAGAGAAAAAAAAAAAAAAATCAAAGAGCATCACACAGATGATAAAAAGTCGAGCAACTTGCTTTAGTCTTAAGTTGGTCTCGGTACAAAGTTTCCGATACATACCTTTTTGTTGCTGTACCAGAAGACACCCTTGTTAGGGTTGCTTTTGTCGTCGGTGGATTCGGGCTTGACGAGACGCACTCGCGGGCCTCGCGCCACATGGCGCGCCAGACGGGAGTGGGATCGTGAGTAGTAGTCGCCGAGAATGGGCTTGATGGCCTTGGTGGCCTCCATGGCGTGGTAGTGCGGCATGGTGGAGAATTTAGCCGTTCAAGACCAACGATTCTCTCATTAACATCAATCCGCTGCATTTCTATCGTCTTTCCACCAATCAAAGATTTGAATCCCCCCGCATCTTTAAACTGAAATGGTAGTTTCATGAATCTTACTTATAAATAAAACATCCTTAGCACAAGACAAAGCAAGCAAAATAAATGAAAAACTAAATACCCAGAACTTATTGAGCCTTTCCGGTAAATAGAAAGTGTTAGCAATTTCATTAATGTGGACTCATATGTTTATCTTATCAATTGTATATGAAAGATTATCCAATTAATTAATATGCCCTATTTAATTGTGATCTATTGGGTAATATTTTAAAAGGGCTTAAAGATATATCATTTCAGTTAAAGTATGGGTTTAAATAATGTGTAGAAACCCTTATTAGTAATTAACTATTTATAATGGGCTAATGGTTAATTACTAAAATATCCTTTATAATTAATAAATAGGGTTGTGGTCCCGAAACCAGAGAGATATTGTTCTGTTTTCTTCCCATCCGAGAAAATGTACCATAGCGATCTCTCGAGGTTTTGAAGACTTACACCCGTAGAATCACTTCAACCGCTTCTAATGGATTGCGTATATGTCTTATTCATCTTCTTTAATTTCTTTTTGCAACGATCACCGAAACATACTCTTTTGCATGATCCTAAGTCTCTAGATTAATACATGAATATCATGCCATGAGTTCTTTATTTTATTTCCATCAATTGGTACCTAGAAGCGGTTCTTCTAGAGGATTGGAGATAGATTTATGTTTAATATAATTGTCACCGCAATCATGTATTGGGTTTAAAAGTCAAGGTCACCGCGTAAGGCGTCAATTTAATAAGCATAGCTTGTTGATTGTAGATTGAAAATTTTAATTCTATTTTCTTTCTCATTACTTTCATTATCCATGTGAAACAATCGGCCCAAAGGAAGGTTGTTTTGACCGGATATAATCACATATGCCTGATCCTTGTGAAACAATCGGCCCAAAGGAAGATTGTTTTGACTGGATATTTGGTTTCTACCGGGTTTTTTTTGCATATGGGACAATTTTTGCATATGGGACATTAACTTTTATTTTAATTTAAATTAATGACATTATCCTTTATCTATTATTTATATGATATTTTGGATGTTTTTAAATTTAATTATTCATTCTTAATAGATAAATATTGTTTTGGATTCAGCGCCATCTATTCAATAGAGAATTGTAATTATAAATGTTTAAAATTTCGTTTAATAATGGATGATGGTGGTTTTTAATTATTATTTTTAAAAACCATCATTCAATGGATATTGTTTTAAATATTAAATTTGAAATTATATTCTATCATCTTGACTGATAAACATAATTTTGAATATTTTATTATTTCATGATTCAGTCTTGAATATATTAACTTTACCATGCTTATATTGTGTCGGTCCAAAGAAAGGCATAATTATAAGGCCGGTCTAGTTAATTAATATTCTTGTACTGTAATTAAAGAGTACCACTTACAAATTGTTATTTCTGTCCAAAGACTAAATAACAATGTTGTGTTAGGTATCTTAAGATGGGCCCACCGATAAATACATGTATATATATTTAATATTATTTGATATTATCATGTATACATGTTAATTAGATTGATTATTAATTGTGAGTATTATTTGTTTTTTCTTTATAGTATTTTCGATTTCTGCCAACATGAATAACATTCCCGTACTTAATGGTACGAACTTCAAGACATGGAAAGAGCACGTAATGATAGTGCTTGGTTGCATGGATCTTGACCATGCATTAAGATTTGATCGCCCCGTGGAATCACTCAATTGAAAGCATTGATGCTTTCAATCATCACCGAGGTAAGTGAGAGCGATCGAACCGCATGAGTCTTATGATCATGCAACACTCAATTCCGAAAACCATAAGGGGCGGCATAACTGAGGAACAAAATGCCAAAAGTTTTCTTAAGCAACTTGCGAACCCCTTTACTGCTAGTGAGAAGGTGGAAACAAGCACTATCTTGAGTAAGCTTGTTTCTATGCGGTATAAGGGCAAAGGAAACATAAGGGAGTACATCATGGAGATGTCCAATCTTGTCACAAGACTGAGGAACCTAAAGCTTGACTTGTCGGAAGACATACTTGTTCACCTAGTCTTGATCTCCCTTCTTGCACAATTCAGTCCATTTAAGATTACTTATAATACTCAAAAGGAAAAATGGACTCTAAATGAGCTTATAGCTCAATGTGTGCAAGAAGAGGATAGATTGAAACAAGAGAGGGTTGAAAGTGCTCATTTGGCAACTTGTTCTCAACATAAAAATGCCAATAAGAAAAGGAAGAGGAATACGGGTAAGGAAACTGCAAACTTAGGAACATCGCAGCATAAAGATCAGAAGAAATAGGATAAGGTTACCTCCTGCTACTTTTGCAAGAAAGCTGGTCATGTCAAGAAAGATTAATCCAAATACGCCGCATGGCTTGTAAAGAAAGGTAAACTTCTCAACTTTGTTTGTTCAGAAGTTAATTTGGCTTTAGTACCAAGTGACACTTGGTGGTTAGATACTGGTGCAACTACTCACATAAGTGTCACATTGCAGGATTGCCTTCATTACCGAGTGCCAATTGATGCTGAAAGATACATCTACGTGGGCAATGGAAATAAAGAATTTAGTCAACATGGAGGCCATTGGTGTCTTTAGGATTAGTTTAAGTTACGGTTTATTTTTGGATTTATTAGAAACTTTAGATTTTATGCAGTCTTTTGAGGCCGAATTTCTAATTTATGTTTCTTGTTTGGACAAATCAGGATATTCTTGTTTATTTGGAAATGGATTATTTAGTGTTTCTTTGAATTCAAATCTTATTGGTACTGGGACTTTAATTGATAAATTATATAAATTGGACACCATAACCGCCAATGATAATGAGAACCTGCATTCAAGTAATCTAAGTACTAAACGCAGATTAACTGATGAGAATTCATCCATGCTATGGCATAAGCGATTAGGTCATATCTCTAAACAGAGAATTCAGAGGCGTGTGTCAGAAGGAATACTTGATTCTCTAAATCTATCAGACCTTAAAATCTGCGTAGAATGCATTAAGGGAAAACAAACAAATAAAAGGAATAAAGGTGCCTATAGAAGTAGTGAACCTTTAGAGTTGATACATACGGATATTTGTGGCCCATTTCCTAAAGCATCTTGGAATGGACAACAATAATTTATCAGCTTTATAAATGACTACTCTCGATATGGTTATCTGTACTTAATTCATGAGAAGTCACAATCATTGGATATGTTCCAAAATTTTAAAGCAAAAGTTGAAAATCAATTAGGCAAGAAAATCAAAGCCGTCAAATCTGACCGTGGAGGTGAATATTACGGTAGATATGACGGATCAGGGGAACAATGTCCAGGGCCCACTACAAGAAAATTGCGGATTAGAAATGACATTTTCCGTTTCTAATCCGTTGCTAATTCGATTTAGCAACGGATTAGCAACGGAAACACTCCGTTTCTAAAAGGCCCGTTGCTAATTTGTTAGCAACGGAAGGGGGAGTCCGTTGCAAAATTTAGCAACGGATTTGCAACGGCAAAAATCCGTTGCTAAATTGCAACGGAATCAAATCCGTTTCTATGTATTAGAAACGGATTCGATTCCGTTGCAATTCCGTTTCTATAGTTAGAAACGGAATTAATCCGTTTCAAAATTTTGAAACGGATCTGATAGATTTATTTCCGTTGGCATTTAGCAACGGATTTTATTCCGTTGCCAATCCGTTGCTAAATTCTGAAACGGATTTGCAACGGAATAAAATCCATTTCTAAATTTAGAAACGGATTTGAAACAAAAATCTTTATGTAAAAAATTTGAAATCCGTTTCTAATCCGTTTCTAAAATATAAAAATATATTTTAAAACATATTATTCCGTTTCTAATCCGTTTCTAAATCCCTAATACCAAAAAAAATTATAATAATTTATATATTAATAATTCAAACGAATTAACACCTGTTACAATAAATTTATAAGCCTAATAATGATCACAACTGATAATATCATTAATTCAACAATCAACAATCAAACTACAAGATGTTCAAACTACAATCAATAATCAAACTACAAGATGTTCAAACAATATATATTAAAACACCAACAATCGAGGAAGCTCTTCAACAGATCTAGCTTTTACTTTGAATACCGCCCACCAGTCAACTTTGTCACGCTTTAAGCTAGGATACGTCGTATAATTAACTTGTGTTGCCTGAATTGCAAAAACAAAGGGTTCATATTTATTAAAGAACCGCCTATGGTTGACATCCACAAGTTTATAGTGTTGATGACATCTTGTCCCCACATTTGGTGTTGGATCAAACCAATCACATTTAAACAAGATGGTTCGCTTGATTGGTAATCCTGGGTACTCTAAGCATAAAACCTCGATTAATTGGCCATAATAGTCATTTTCATCTGTAGTATAATTTGTGCCTTTTATGCATACACCACTGTTCATTGTTGTGCTGGTTTGGCCTGTGACTTGTTGTATGAAATTTATAGCCATTCACTATGCACCCACCGTAAGACTTGTAGCTTCTTAGCGGTCCTTTTGACAAGTCCTTCAAGAACTGATTGGAAATATCTTTAGAAGGATCATGAGCAAACCTGTAGAACCATACTGCGAATTCACGTTCCAATCTCTCATCGACATGTCTATCATCAATTTGTGGATTGGCCGAACGTAACTCATCGACATAGATGCTTCATATATTAAAACAACAACAAAAATAATATAAGGAAAACTTGTAAATAAAACTAGAAGCAAACTTAGAAGTATCACCATTTTAAAATAAATTTCCATACTATAAGAATGGATGCACCACCCCACAATTCAATAAGATGTACATATGTGTCAGCTTGAATACTCTTCTTCTGTGTGATATTTGTTTTTTTGATTTACCTAATTTCCTGCCAGACGCGTGTGAAAATTGATAAGTTACCGTGACATTCTCTACGGTATCTTCTTCAACGTCAACATTGCGTGGCACCTTCTGATGCCTTGTCTTCACATGTGGTACGAAATAATGTGCGCAAAATGATGATGCTTCCTCGACCAAGTACGCATTGCACATGGAGCCTTCTACTTTAGCTTTATTTCTAACATTAATTACTTAGGAATCATGTGTACAACAACAAATTAAAGGTCTTACCTTTCAAACGGATACATCCATCTATATTGTACTGGACCCGCAATCCATGCTTCATAAGCCAAGTGTACCGGAAGATGTTCCATTGAATCAAAAAAACTTGGGGGAAATATACGCTCTAGCTTACAGAGGATAAGAGGAATTTCATCATTAAGCCGTAACATATCAGCTTCTCGTATTACAGTTGAAGTGAGCTCTCTGAAGAAATTGTTTAGTTCTGTTAATGGCCGCCAAACACTTGATGGAAGCAGTTCCCTGAATGCTATCGGGAGTAATCTTTGCATAAAAACATGACAGTCATGGCTTTTCATACCGAAAAGCTTCAACTTTCGCATGTCAATACATCCGCCATGTTTGAGGCATATCCATCACGGGAATCTAATGTTTCAAGCCATTCATAAAGCACGCTTTTGACTGCTTATCCAAAGTGTAACATTCTTTGGGATATTTCCCTGTAGCATTATTTTTTCTAACTTTCAGCCAGGTAGATGTAATTCTTTTAGATCTTCTCTTGATTTAGCATTATCCTTTGTCTTTCCTTCCACATTCATCACAGTGTTGAATATATTCTCAAACACATTTTTCTCGATATGCATAACGTCAAGGTTGTGACGAATTAGATTTGTTTGCCAGTAGGGTAAATCCCAAAAAATGCTTCGTTTTCTCCAACCAGTACTCTTAGCAATGCGGTTGTTCTTCTCATGGGCATCAGAATCTATAACTCTTTTTAGATTCAAATCTTCTATTTCTTTTAGAATTTCATCACCGGTTTGGGTTTTCGGGGCCATTTTTGTTCTTGTTACATTTCTTGGCGCTTTGTTCCGTCTAAACAGATGATTAGGAGGTAAAAACTTGCGATGATTGTCAAACCAAGATTGCTTTCCTCCTCTTGTTAAAGTAAATGCATCTGAATCATCCTAACAGTATGGACAAGCAGTCATGCCTGCAGTGCTCCATCCGGACAACATTGAAAATGCTGGGAAATCACTTATGGTCCACATAAGTGCAGCACGCATTTGAAAATTATTCTTTCTTGCTGCATCATATGTTTCAACTCCAATTTCCCACAATTGCTTCAATTCTGCAATAAGAGGTTGCAAATACACATCCAACATCTCTTTTGGATTTTTTGGTCCCGGAACTATTACAGTTAGGAACATATACTCCTCTTTCAAACACATCAAAGGAGGCAAATTATAAGGAGTGATACCTAACCGTATTTTCATCGTGATAGGCACGATTCTGACATTTACGATGATTACAAGCGCACTTAATTTTGATTCCATCCATACATTTTGGGTGTCTCTTCGCAAACTCGATAAATTCATCAATACCTTGCAAAAAAACAGGGTTCAAAAGGCCATCCTTAAGCCTAACATACATCCAACTCCTTTCTGAATCCATTTTAACAAGCACTGTGTTATAAAAGGGTAAAATCAGTCAATATTGTTTATTATAATGCTAACAACTGAAATATCATATTTAAAGATAAAACTGCATCCCATTATCCCAACCATGGACCCAACTGCTCACTGAAAGTAGAATGGCGAATTATCTTGAACAAATCAATAGATATGCATGAAAATAAATTAACGCCACCTCAACAGTTAATGACTCCAATCAAACATTAAGCATTGACATGTTTAGTCAAATCAAAATAAACGAGAATACGAAACACGATGAATACAAGAACCAAAACTAATATACGGAGAAGTTTCCTCACCTTATGTCCCTCGCAAATTCCTAGTAGTGGCTTAGTCCTTAGCCTCCTCCACGGAACCTATGTCTCTTCCTAGAATCAGTAATAGTAACCAAATAAGAATACAGAATACGGATTAGGTTCCGTATTCAAAAATAAAAATCTTAACTCTAACTTATAACTCGAAATCGCTAGTTTAGAGTAGTCAACTTGGACAGCTCATAACTTCCGATCCAAAAGCCCGATCGTATCGATCAAGCTATCATCACGAAGGTCTCTCGATGACCTTTCTAATGATCGCTAATACTCCCCGATCGGGGAAGGCATCGTGGGCTAAATCCATCCCTGAAAGGGGCAGCCCGGTACCGACTTCTAAAGAAATTCCGGCAGAGTTTCCCCTATTTCTAGGGCTCCGAAACTCATACAAACATTCACCATATTTGCATAATTAAACAAAGTTATAATTTTAATCAACACTTAACAAGTCCCATGCTCATCCACCATACATCCATTCATACATTCGATTCCCTAGCTCCATTCATAACTCTAAATTAAATCAAGGCATCTCACTTTGATTCGAGGCTGAAGATCGCTTGTTTGAAAGTAGCAAGTGGGGCTCGCAATGGTTCACGGTGAATGGCGAGGTGGCGTCGAAGCACCTGGCCACCGGGCGAAGTGGCTCAAGACAGCGGCGCCGGGTCAGGGTTCTGGCCGGCGGCGAGGAGGGCGCGCAGCAGGCCTGGAGCTCGCACAGGGAAGAACGGGGGCGCAACCAGGTGGCAATGGGAGTTGCCGCGGAATGTGACCAGGAGATGGCGGCACCGGAGGGGGGAAAAACGGTGGCTAGAGCCTGACAGTGAGGGCCGAGCTTCATGCGAGGCGCGCAAAGCGGCTGCTTGCGCCCGGAGCAGGCGAGCCTTGCTGGCCAGCGCCGACCTTGCTTTCGAGTCGTTGGTAGCTCCGTCGGCGGTGATCGGCAAAGGATAGGGAAGCGCAGTAGGGATTGAAGAGGGAAAGTAAGGAAGAAGAGGGAAAGGGTTAGGGATGGTCCCTCTCATCCCTCTCTTTCTTTTATTATTATTATTATTATTATTATTATTATTATTATTATTATTATTATTATTATTATTATGTTTGAAAGTTTTCATTAACCCTCTAGTGTGACAACAATCTCCCTATTTATTCAATAATAACAAGAGTTCATTTTAATTGATAGATTAACCATTTTAATTGTCACATTCCTTGGTTAAATAATTTAATCATTTATTTACCTCACACAACCCGATTTATTTTCAATCTATATAAACATGGTCACCCGTTTAAATGGTTGGGTTGGGCTTGGCCCAATAGTTACTGGTTGGATTCCCAAACCATTAATTTTCCTCGAATTTCACTTAATTGATATTTAAAGTAATCAAATCTCTATTAGTTCCGATCCATCTCTTCATTTATTATAAAGAGTTTGCCAAAAGATAACTTAAAATTTTTGGGGCGTTACAGAAGGGGAAAATAGCCAAATAGGAGAGATAAGAGTGAGTGAGGAGTCCAGCGAAGGGGAGTATGATAATTTCCATAAAGTTTAAGGGTATTACGGTAAAACCAAAATAGTTCTAATAGATGATAGAAAAGTATGATAATTTCTATAAAGTTATGATCTATGTCATGATCATAACCGTAAGTTTGCAGATCAACAGCCTTTATTAGCTCAAAGTAACATCCTATTTCTTATATATCAAATTAACTCAAAAGTAGAAATAACATTTATATAAATCCGTTGCTAATTTAGAAACGGATTTTAAAATCCGTTACTAAATTATATATATATATATATATATATATATATATATATATATATATATATATATATATATATATATATATATATATATCCCATTGAGACTAGTCAACAAAATGGATTTAAAAACTATGTTTACTTTTGACATATTTATATGCAATTTTTAAAACTAATTATATATTAATATACGAATTACTATATTCATACAATTTATATATTTCTAAAGAATTATATATTACATGACTTAATATTTATGGATTTAATTAAGTTGTATTTATATTGTCGATTCCATTTCAAAAATGTATTTATTAAATAATCATTATTATTGTTTAAATATTTAATGTTTTTAATGAATTTTCTAAAGAAATTAAAATTTAAAAAAAATTAATAAGAAATACTGTTTAGAAACGGATTTGAAAATCCGTTACTAAATTTACTAAATTTATATATATAGATACATATATATATATATATATATATATATATATATATATATATATATATATATATATATATCCCATTGAGATTAGTCAACAAAATGGATTTAAAATCTATGTTTACTTTTGACATATTTATATGCAATTTTTAAAACTAATTATATATTAATATACGAATTACTATATTCATACAATTTATATATTTCTAAAGAATTATATATTACATGACTTAATATTTATGGATTTAATTAAGTTGTATTTATATTGTCGATTCCATTTCAAAAATGTATTTATTAAATAATCATTATTATTATTATTATTTAAATATTTAAGGTTTTTAATGAATTTTCTAAAGAAATTAAAATTAAAAAAAAATAATGATAAATACTATTTAGAAACGGATTTAAAATCCGTTTCGAAAGTAGCAACGGATTTTCTATCCGTTTCTAAATTAGAAACGGATTTTATATCCGTTTCTATTTAGCAACGGATTAGAAACGGATTTTATATCCGTTTCTAAAATAACAACGGATAATATATCCGTTGTTATTTTAGAAACGGATATAAAATCCGTTTCTAATCCGTTTCTATTTAGAAACGGAATTAGTCTGTTTCTAAATTTCCGTTGCTAATACATCAGATTCTTGTAGTGGCCTTTTGCCAAATATTTAATAGAATGCGGAATTGTTCCTCAGTACACCATGCCTGGAACTCCTAGTCAAAATGGTGTGGCTGAGAGACGAAACCGTACTCTTAAGGACATAGTAAGAAGTATGATTAGTCATTCTTCCTTACCAGAATCACTTTTGGGAGAGGCCCTAAAGACTGCAGTTTATATACTGAATAGAGTACCTAGCAAAGCAGTATCCAAAACCCCATATGAGATGTGGACAGGCAAGAAGCCTAGCATTAGGCACTTGCATGTTTGGGGTTGTCCAGCTGAAGCTAGGCCTTATAGGCCTAATGAAAAGAAACTGGACTCAAGAACAATAAGCTGTTATTTTGTGGGTTACTCAGAAAGATCGAGGGGATTCAAGTTTTATGATCCCACCAACAGATCCTTTTTCGAAACTAGGAACGCCAAGTTCATTGAGGATGTTGATTACAGTGGGATTAATTATAAGGATAGCATTGTGTTTGAAGAGGAACGTGCAAACATTCCTACTATAGTTACAGTTGATAGTGATAAGGTAACCATTCCTATCATTATTCAACCTGTAAATCAAGAAAATGTCCCAAACACAATTGCACCAACTCACATTCCCATTCAAGAAACATCTCCCATTCAAACAGAAGAGTCACCGGAAGTGATTCCTAGGGAGATCTCAGATCAACAACCTCAATATGAAATGCCTATAAGACGATCCACAAGAGAGAGGAGAAAGACAATATCTAACGATTATGTTGTCTATCTCAATGAACATGAATTTGACTTGGGGTTGGAAAAGGATCCTACCTCATTCAGTGAAGCTCAATCATGTTCAAAACTCTGGAAAATGGATTGAAGCCATGAAAGACGAGTTAAAATCTATGGATGATAATGGTGTTTGAGATCTTGTCGAGTTGCCACAAGGAGTGAAACCGATTGGTTGCAAATGGATTTACAAAACGAAACAGGATTCAAATGGCAATATCGAAAGATATAAAGCACGCCTAGTCGCCAAAGGCTTTACTCAAAAAGAAGGGATTGATTTTAAAGAAACTTTCTCGCCGGTTTCGACGAAAGATTCTTTTAGAATTATCATGGCACTTGTAGCTCATTATGACTTAGAGTTACATCAAATGGACGTTAAGACAGCGTTTCTCAATGGAGACATTGATGAAACAATTTATATGGTGCAACCGGAGAATATTGAGTCCAAAGACTCAAAGCACCTTGTATGCAAACTAAAGAAGTCCATCTATGGCTTAAAGCAGGCATTCCGCCAATGGTACCGAAATTTGATCAGGTGATAACCTCTTTTGGTTTCAAGGAAAACACCGTTGATCAGTGTATATATCTCAAGGTCAGTGGGAGCAAATTTATTATCCTAGTGCTATATGTAGATGATATTCTGCTAGCAAGCAGCAATATAGGCCTATTGCGTGATACCAAGAAATTTCTATCAAGTAAATTTGAGATGAAAGATCTTGGTAATGCATCTTTTGTTCTGGGTATACAAATAGATCGAGATCGTACTAAAGGTATACTTGGACTATCTCAGAAGGCCTATATTGATAAGGTTCTCAACCGCTTTGGCATGCAGAATCAGACATAACCGTGAGATACACCTGCCAAGGGCGCACAAATTTAGTATGCTCCAATGTCCAAGGATGGACATAGAGAAAAAGGAAATGGAAAAGATCCCATATGTATCTGCAGTTGGGAGTCTTATGTATGCACAAGTAATATGCACGCGTCCTGATATATAGCGCATATAGTGGGAATGTTAGGTAGATATTTGAGCAATCCGGGTATGGATCAATCTTTGGAAAGCGATTAAACGGGTCATGAGATACTTGCAAAGAACGAAGAACTACAAGCTCACATTTCAAAGATCAGATCATTTAGAGATCGTGGGGTACTCCGATTCAGATTTTGCTGGATGCATTGATAGTAGGAGATCCACTTCAGGCTATATCTTTATGATGGCTGGAGGAGCAATTTCATGGAAAAGTGTCAAACAAACACTTGTTGCTTCCTCCACCATGGAGGCAGAATTTGTAGCCTGCTATGAAGCATCTAATCAAGGAATATGGCTGCAGAATTTTATCACAGGATTACAAGTGGTTGATGGAATTGATAAGCCACTTAGGATAAATTGTGATAATAAGGCCGCTGAGTTGTATTCCAAGAACAACAGGAGTTCGTCAAAATCGAAGCATATTGACATCAAGTATCTTGTTGTAAAGGAAAGAGTTCAGAGTCTTCAGGTGTCAATAGAGCACATAAGTACAAACTCCAATATTGCGGATCCGCTCACCAAAGGTTTACCACCTAAGGTGTTTCATGAGCATGTTGCTCACATGGGTGTAGTTAGTCTGGATGACATGTCTATATAGTGGGAGTTTGTTTTTTGGGTTTGTTGCTTATGACATGATTTATATTTATATTTTGTTTATGTTCGTATTGCATCTCAGCTTCTTTATGATATTAATGAAATTCATGTTTGATTGAATACTTTGAAACTAAAGATTATATAACTTTCTATCGTGGTTGACATCAGGTATTAGAAAGTTAGACTCTCGGAGTCATAAAGTATGACCAGTTGGAAATAGGCATGATTTGGATCACATTACATGCAATTTCCATGCTACACATCCATACTTGATCTATGTCATTAATTATGTTGATATTGTGACCATTGATAGGTTTAGTCACGGATATATGTGACGAAGGTCGCTTTGATCCTATATTAACATGATTGATGGACCAGATTGTTTAGGATATTTCAAAGTTGAGATAACAACATTCGTGCGCACTAAAGTTTACATCTTATACAATCTTAGGAAACATATGTTGTCCAAGTGGGAGATTGTTAGCAATTTCATTAATGTGGACTCATATGTTTATCTTATCAATTGTATATGAAAGGTTATCCAATTAATTAATATGCCCTATTTAATTGTGATCTATTGGGTAATATTTTAAAAGGGCTTAAAGATATATCATTTCAGTTAAAGTATGGGTTTAAATAATGTGTAGAAACCCTTATTAGTAATTAACTATTTATGATGGGCTAATGGTTAATTACTAAAATATCCTTTATAATTAATAAATAGGGTTGTGGTCCCGAAACCAAAGAGATATCGTTCTGTTTTCTTCCCCATCCGGTAAACAAAATGTTTCATATGATCTCTCGAGGTTTTGAAGACTACACCCAATAGAATCGCTTCAACCGCTTTTACAATGGATTCGTGTATATCTTATTCATCTTCTAATTTCTTCCGCTAATCCATCCCCTAAACATACTCTTCGTAATTTGATCCTAAGTTTCCTGATTAATACATGAATATCATGCTATGAGTTCTTTATTTTATTTCCATCAGAAAGGCCATACTTTGAAGCCCAACTATTGGGTGTTGACATGAAGCATTGCAAGATAAGAAAAAAGAAATAAAGGTGTGAGAATAACATTAATCCTCAAGGTAAATTGACAAAATTTAATAAATTAATCAGAGTTATCGATACACTTTGCCCATGTTTGTAATTTCCGATCTTAGATCTGATTCTCTGAATTCTCTTTTTCCATAATAAAAAGTACAACATAAATCTCTGCTTGAAAACTTCAGGGTTATTGACCTTGGGAAACGGATGAGGTTATCCAGTTTTGGATTGAACAGGACATAGTGAATGTACTCAAAATCTAGCCAGGAAATAAGCGGGATGGATGGGGTTATGGATGCTAGGTCCTTCAATTCCTCGGATAAGAAGTAGCAAGTAATGTATAAACCCTAGGCCTACAAATTTCTTAAAAGTATATGAATTAAAGGCGAATTTGATTCAGTTGCCTTCAATACTCAAGATAAAAGTTTGTGATTGAAACTGAAATTTCTTTCCTTGTCAGGCACTGAAATCCTTGTCAGGCATTGAAATTATCAACATTCAGTGGGGTTTTTTTTTTTTTTTTTTTTTGGGACCAACAGCTAACTGGCTAGGCCAGCGCTGATAAGTACCAGGGATGGGGCGACCCGGGATCAATTCCTGGCCAGCGGGGAAATGCCATCCGTAGACTGGCCCCCGCCACATGTGCACAGAGAATCGCCACGAGAAGTCCCCCAAGGGAGTCGAACCCACGCCGGGTTTGAAACATTGAAACATTCAGTGGTTGGCAGCAGTATTGTGATCTCTGATACGATGCATTATTGAACCACACCAACTGTAGACTCTATTCAAGATGAACTAGTACTTGGGTAGATGTTAGTCTCATTGCTCATTAAATCTCAATTCATTATACGTTCACTTACTAGTAGCTACATCATCTAATCACCCACATTCTTAAAAAATGCTTGACCTATCCAAGCAATCTGATCAAAAAGAGCGCATAAATGCAACAAAATTGTCAAAGGAACACAACAGTTTAGCGATTGAAAACAGCCCGAACATCAAACACAATACATTCAAATTAAAAAACAAACTTTTTCTATCGAAAGAGAGGCTCACAGCAAGGAGAAGGGATTCCTTGGCGGATACCCGCTCCATCTCCCTGGCGTACATCGCGGAGGCGCCCTGCATCGTCTGGGGCTGCACCGCAGCCCTCCAACATCCACGGCCATCCCGACGATGGCATCCCCGACGATGATTGAAGCTCTGGCGACCCTCTGGGAAACGAGCCCACCCCGGCAAGGACGATAGAGACCCAAGAACTGCAGCCATGACGTCAGACCCAGCGCGCAAAACCCTAGCCCGAGATTCTCAAAGCCCAAAACCTGGTCGCGGGCGTGGGACAGGCGTGGGCCACGAGTTCAACTTACTATTGGGCCTATTACCCTAACACGAGATATTGGGCCGGCCCCAAACTCTGCAGATCAGGCCCATATCTAATTTAAGTTAATATTCTATTAAGTTTATAAATAAAAAAAATAAAAGGGTCTCTTGAAAATGAATCATAAGTGATATTGAACTTGTGAATCATCGTCTTCACAATTAATATACAAAATATGGGACCATGCAGTCTTTATTTCTTTTTTGAAAACCCCACAAAATACTTTTCATAGTAAAATGTGTTTCATTAACAAGGTAACATGAAACATTTAATAGATTGTGATCTTACCTACCTGTTACATATTTAAGTCGAGTCATCTCATCGGGTCCCATTTTGATTCACGTTTTTAAGAACTATAAACACTTGTTGAATAAGTTAAAGCATTTATGAACTATTTTTTATATGTTTATATATATATATATATATATATATATATATATATATATATATATATATATATATATATTTTCAAATGGAACCAGAGAGGTCTTATCCATTCATCAATGGCCTCTTCATATGCAGCATCATCCAACCGATAAGTCAGGGCGCAATCACTTTCTCTGAACCTGGGCAGCATTAGTGCCCAACCAGCCCAGCAAAGCATTTGCTTTACATCACATGCGATGCCTATTCCAGGACAAGAACAACACTGGTGGACCACTTCGCACAACCTCCGAGAACCCTGATTTTTGCATTTGTTCTTTCTTAATTTAAGGAATATATATTCTGATTATTCTCCACAAAATAGTTGTTAACTAACATATAGGAAAAGCAATTTACATCATGAAAATTTCTTATAAATGATACAGTTGTGTGAGACCTCTACTCTGATGAATATTAATTATTGATGGTGTTTGTTTAGAAATTAGAAGCAAGTATTTGACAATTCACATTCAAACACCGATTTTTTTGATTTCTCTCTGAATTAAATAGTAAGTTGGTTGTGATGAGAAAATGAATGCAAGAACTCATAAATAATAGCAAGTCAATGAATCTTTCCTACACGTTACATGAAGCAATTAAAAGCTAGATGTGCAACATCCAAATAACATCTACGCTAACAAGTACAAATAATCTGGTGTTTGTAAGCAAAAAGTAAGGAGCAAACAAAGTCTAATGTTAGACTAGCACAATAAAAACAAACATGACTCTTAATTTCCTTGAAATGAATAAGAACAAACAGATACCAGTGCAGCTAAGTTTCAAGTTAGTTGTAAAAATGGCAAGAAAAGGTCCTCTCAGGCAATGTTTGCTTGTCCAATCTCTCCACTTCATTCACCACATTGAATTTTTTCTTTTATGAGAAACATGAACAAGTACATATGTGTTGGAAGCCCATTTGGGCCTTGATTTGTGTTTGGGCCTTCCTATGTGTGTTTCAAAACATTCATATTCAATAGAGTAAGTTTAGACTGCATCATTCTTTATTTACAAAAGCGATGATCCATTTTTTTATATGCTCTACTCTACAGTAGACGTTGTAATAATTTAGTAGATGCTTCTCTTTACGCTACCAAGTATGAGGGTGCAAATCCGGGTCCAGTCTAGCTTGGAAATTCTGAACTCGTGTGGGCGCGTCATGCGCACACCTCAGTCACATCAATCAACACTCAACTTGTTCAAAGCAACATCTGTACCGATTAATATACAACAATATGTGGTTCAAACCTGAAAAACATGGGCAAGTATGTATCATGTGTTTCAAATAACCCACAATCTCTAGAAGCATGACAGAGATGTGCAGGTTGAAATCCTCAAGCATTCTTTCTAACATAGAATAGATCACCAATTTTTCCTATAAAAGTTGGTGATTCAATGTATTTATCATTATAAGTCTTTTAACACACCTTATATTTTTATTTAAATGAAAAAAATGTTTTATCATTTTTATAACAAAAAAATCTTTTAAAAAGTACATTTTTAAAATCCAATTGGATGTACTTGGAGTTGGAGGGATGATTCAATGCAAAATGTTTTTGAGTCAGTTGTTTCACATAGGAAAACTAAGTTCTCCATTGTTGTTTTTTTTTTTTTTTTGTGTACTTGAAGATCTTGTGACTTTTTTTTTATTATTATTATTGGTACCCTTCACCAGTACCTCCATGGTGAATGGTGAAAAAGTCAAGCTTTTGTTGTCCCAAAATCTTGGTCCCTTTGATCAGGGATTTTTCTGAAACACCAACAAGGCTCCATATAATAGCGGTTAGTAACTTAGTAATTTATTAGTAACTTAGTATAGTATGTTGAGTGATTATTTGAATATAAATAAAATACACAAGACTAGGCACTTTTAAAAAGACAGAGAAAAATCAAAGAGCATCACACAGATAATAAAAAGTTGAGCAACTTGCTTTAGTCTTAAGTTGGTCTCGGTACAAAGTTTCCAATACAGACCTTATGGAAAGGTACCACGACAAACAACAAAAGTCTAAATCCTCAATGCCTTTCTCTCTCTCTCTCTCTCTCTCTCTCTCTCTCTCTCTCTCTCTCTCT
Organism: Dioscorea zingiberensis; assembly: GCA_026586065.1. NCBI lineage: Eukaryota > Viridiplantae > Streptophyta > Magnoliopsida > Dioscoreales > Dioscoreaceae > Dioscorea > Dioscorea zingiberensis. Next base: position 71,573,616 of record CM048818.1, on the reverse strand, counting down.
GACTCTCTCTCATGGAAACAAAAAAAAAAAAAAAAAACAGACGAAACAGGGGACTAATGGAACAGAGCACTTAGCAAAGAGAAGAAGGAAAAAAAAAAAGCAAAAGAGAGAACAAGAAGAAGGAAGGGGGGGATTAGAATTTGTTGCTATACCAGAAGACGCCCTTGTTAGGGTTGCTGTTGTCGTCGGTGGATTCGGGCTCGACGAAGACGCACTCGCGGGCCTCGCGCCACATGGCGCGCCAGACGGGAGTGGGATCGTAGCGGTAGTAGTCGCCGAGAATGGGCTTGATGGCCTTCGTGGCCTCCATGGCGTGGTAGTGCGGCATGGTGGAGAACAGGTGGTGGGCCACGTGAGTGTCGGTGATGTTGTGGAAAACTCTGTTCAGGACGCCGTAGTCGCGGTCCACGGTCGCGAGGGCGCCACGGAACCAGTCCCACTCGTCGCCGTCGTAGTGAGGGAGGCTCGGGTGTGTGTGCTGGAGGTATGTGATGAGGACCAGGAAGCCGTTGACGATCAAGAGAGGAACGCCGTAGATGCAGATAACCCAGGAGAGGGAGAAGCTGGCGACGAGGCGGTAGAGGAGGTAGGAGACGCTGAGGATGCCGACGTCGGAGATGAAGATCTGGGCGCGCTCGCGGTCGGAGTAGATGGGCCCGTATGGGTCGAAGTGGCAGGCGAAGCGGGGATAGGGGCGGCCGGAGACGTTGAAGGCGAGGTAGAGAGGCCAGCCGAGGGTGAGAGAGATGAAGAGGGAGAGGAAGCGACCCGGGGGGTTGTTGAGGTACTTGGAGAACCAGGCGAGCTGGGATTTGGGCTTGGGGACGAACACCTCGTCGCGATCAAGGGACCCCGTGTTGGAGTGGTGGCGCCGGTGGGAGTACTTCCACGAGAAATAGGGGACCAAGAGGAAGGAGTGGAGGACCAAGCCCACCACGTCGTCAAGGGTCGATGAGTCCGAGAAGGCGTGGTGCCCGCACTCGTGGGCGATGACCCACACGCCCGTCAGGACGCAACCTTGGAGGACCCAGTAGACAGGCCAGGCCGCCAGCCGGAGAGTGGCAGAGGGGATGGCCGGGATGGCGTAAAGGGCGAGGAGGAGGAGGCCGGAGACGATCAGGAGGTCGTGGACAACGTAGGCAAATGAGCGCAAGGCGAAACGGTGGAAGCAGTGAGGAGGGATGGCCTTCTTCAGCTGGCTCAGCGTGAAGGGCGGCTTCTCCACGGGGACGCGCCGGAGGGGGGCGTCCTTCAGCTGCTGGCCCGAGCCTTGCACTTCTTCGCTCCTCGATCTCATCCTCCCGCCGCCGCCCATTCTCCTTGTTCTAATGTCGCCGACCTCCACGGAGAGCTCTGCGGGACGGAACAACCAGAGAGGATTTACTATTTGTAGGCATTACAATGGAGAGTTTTTTTGCAAAAAAACCATCTAATGTTTTGAATTTTTAATAAAGTCCCTACTCCTATTTGAGTGGAGAAACACATTAAAGCATGCCCCCACCTGTGTCACAGACTTCTACTTTTTCGCTGCTACTTGACATGACAGACAAGTGGCCGAAAGTATTTTTTTTTTTCATATAACCCCTTATGAAAATTTTCAATTACATTTACACCCTTGTATAACTAGTAATAGTCTAATAGATAAAAGTTATACCAACTTGAGAAAAGGCGTCCAAGATGGGAAAAAATTAAACATTTTGGGAAAAGAAATGACGCATGTGCGCGCGGACATGGTGGGGTCTAGGAATCATAGGACGGCCCGGAAAAGGGTAGGAAACAGGCCCACAGATAAGACTATTTATTTAATTATTATTTATTACAGGCTGGGTTGGTTTGGTTTGCAGATCTCGTCTTTCAGTATTAAAATTTAAATGAGAATAAATTTCAATATTTTCAATGGGAAATGGGGAAAAATGGATATCATATTAATTAAAAAAGAGTATGTTGTTTGAGATTGCGTGGGCTCCGGCGAGAAAGGATCCTGGCCGGTCAGAAACAGGGATACGTAACGGCCATTGAAAGGTGGGTAGGTGATGGGGGCAAAGGATTATTATTTAATCCCTACTAACTTTATAAAATTGCTTTCAACCCCAAGGAACAAGATCAAAATAATAAGGACCGATTAAAATATCGAGTCTTTTCAGGCGTCTAAATAGAAATTTCTCTTTGTATTAATTAAAAAAAAAAAGGGAATCAAGTCGGCGCTGGCACAGGGGAAAAAAATGTTTTAATACAAAAAATGGAAAAAATCTACAGAGAATAAAAAACAGAGCCAGTGGGCGAACAGATCTCGTCTTGCAAAATATAAAAAAAGAATCCACTGAAAAACACAAATGCGGATAAAATAGCGGTCTGGATCTAAAGAAAACGTTAAAGATCAGTATTAATTTAAAAAAAAATTACTGATACACCACGAGATCTATCAAAACAAGAACCTGGAACCCTAAAATGACCATGAAAAGAATGGAATCGTACCTGGGTGACAAGAGAACACCCTTCGATCGGCGCGAACAAGAGTAGAGAGAGAGAAACCTAGAAAATATTTGATAAATAATCAAATATTTCTCTCTCTCTCTCTCTCTCTCTCTCTCTCTCTTTGTGGAGATGCGATCTTGGAGGAGGAGGCCGGAGGGTGAAATGAGGGGGTAATATAAGCCCGAGCACCCCAGGCTCACGAGACAGGGTGGGCTCCGCACGTGCTTTGAAAAAAACGAGGAAGGACACGCGTCGTGAAACCAGTGGATGGAGTGACATACTCTGGTTGAGAAACGACAGGGGATCCAGCTAATGCTATTCCAGCCGTTCATTCACCTCCCCAAGCGACGATGAAGGAAGGGCTGGGATAGAGCGGGGAGAAAAATATCTGGATGTTTGCGAGTCAAACTGACGCAAAAACCCTCTCAGACAAGTGGCTTCAATACAAGGACCGTAACGAGGTGCGCTGCACGTGAACGGATTCTACGAAATGCCTCTTATACCCCGGAAGGGTGAAATAGTCTTTTGAGGTCTTCAGTGGGAGGTATTTTTATACGGGTTCTTTGGTGGACACGAGGCGTGCATGCACTGAGAAGCGTGACACGGGAGCAGGGTTATAATTGTAACTTACACAATCAGAACTGAATATCTTATTTGAGTTGTAGTGGGGTGTTGTCGCTCTTTCACGTTTTGAGGTGCGAGACCATTTGGTTTCTTGTGAGTTGTTAGCACTTATCAATCATCTCCATCCAGTTGCAATTATAATTAGAAATTGAGAAGTAGATGAATAAGAAATAAATCTAGATTAAAAGAGTTAGCGAGTCAATTAAGTTACAATTGAAAGATCCATCTTTTAAAAATGTTGGTGTTTAAAAGAAATATGGTCATATTTATGAAATAAAAAAAAAAAGATAAGAGTTTTCATTTTCATTGATAGTAGAAAGAAAAAGTGCAGATTTGTGTATTCAGATCGATATTAGTCTCATCATGAGGACAAGGAAAGCTTCCTGATCTATCAACTTTTTCTTTTTTTATGAAATAGGCCGTTTGTTAGTTCACATTTGATAGAAACTTATGAAGAAATATGAGCATCCAGGAATATGTCCAGAGTATCCATCCTTGTAAACGTTCAGAAACAACTAGGAAATTGATTGAGAGTGATGTCATTTCAACAAGGCTAGAAGCAGTAGAATACTTCAGACAAGCAAGCCCGAGGAGAATAAGAGGTTGATTCTTATACCTCAGTCATTTTCAAGTCAAGCTTGGCACTTGGAACTTATGAAACAACGTTAAAAGCAGTACATGACAATTGATACTAACAAGCCGGGGCAAGGCTCCAAGTGCATCCAGTTGCTGAGATGGACCGAGTAAATGTCTTCTTAGAGATTTGACTGATCACCATGCTGCAGAGACATTTGAAAAAATAATGGATTTAAGAGAAAATGGAGAAAGAGCAAGAGAAATAACAAATTGTAGGCACTTTTAATAATGCATCCACTATAAGGAATCATTGTGCAAAATCAGATTCAGGAGAGTAATGGTTTCATATTTTCATTGATAAAGTTCATTAGATTTGAGAGTTTTACACTATGATTCCAGGTATTGCTTGTGGCTGAGAAAATAGACAAACAATCCTGTATGTGAAATCGTGGGTCAGTGCAGTGTAACAATTGTATCAGACCAGAGAACTTTGATTGTCTACAATGTGGCAAGCCTTAACAAAAAAATATTGAAGCATAGTGCGTACCGGCTTTAACTACAAGAATAATCATGACTCTTTCATGATTCTTATTTCTCGCTCTAAACTCAGGAATATATTGAAGATCATGTATATAGCTCAAAGATGCATAGAAAAGAATACCAGCATCACATCACAGAGGACACCAGAAGTTGAAGTTCTGCGAGCCAAATGCTATTAGGTCCCAGTGTGAGACTATTTTTTCGCTATTGTACCAAATTAATAAATGAAATCATAAAGCATGAGAGCAAAACATGGCAAACTTGTCAGCATTGAATTGTGCAACAAAATAAATAAAAAGTTGAAACAAAAAAATATATTCAATCTTGGTTTGTGTGGATTATTTTCCAGTTATATAACATCCTAAAAGATTTCCTGGAGATGATATTGTGCAGATAATATTTTGCGAGGTTGAAAAGTTCACACCTTTAAGTGGGTATCCACAAATTTCCAAGAGAGGCAGGTTTCTCATTATTTGCATTTGCAGCTTGAGTGCGAGGAGGAGGTGCATACACAGTCAAGGGAAGAACCCAATCACCCTTTTCTCTTTCTTCAATAAGAAGAGGATGCTCATACCTGCCACATGGTAGTAGTAGACCAAACTTATAGAGAATAAAGGGGTAAAAATGATAAATCACCATCATGGAGTCAAAATGACTCATAAAACACAAGACATGCATTATCCAAATTCCCTTGTACCTACTCCCCCTAAGAACGCATCAAGGGTGTGATACTGACAAAATACAGAGATGCCTTAGCATATGTGAGTCTAAAAAATACTATTCACAATTGAGGAAACGAAGATGGAGAGAATTCTAGGACATTTTGTGGTTGAGTAAGAAAAAAGATAAAAATCAAATGTCACCCAATAATCATTTTCAACCACATAAGAATACCTGGTCAAGTCCACATGTTTCGGAGTTGTGAAAAATTCAAACCGGAGAGCCCATTGCACAGATATGTAAGGCGTGGAGAACGACATGGGCCCATCCATTGGAATTGAAAAGAGAAAACTTGTCTGCACCAAATCTGAAACTACCTCATGGTGATCACTATGCACCTGCAAATAGATTCCAAGATTCAATGTAATAGTTTGATTTCACCAAGAACACATATTATCCCCTTAATCTTTAGTGGCCAAGCGGAATTATTCACAAGAACAAACATAATCGCAAAAATAAGACTGGCAAAGCAGATTAGACTGCAACAAGGTTGCACATGAATAAAGATGAATTATCATGAGTAATATATAAACATTATTTGGTGTTGAAAAAGCCCTCATCATTTTGTAGTCTCAATCTGAAACTAAACTGTATCCAGATTAACCAGTTTCTCAACTGCATACACACTCCAACTGATTTCTCAACAAGCCAATTTCACATTTTTATGAGTTCAAACAAAAGGTGTTAGACTGGAAAATTCTCTGCTTTGAATTATCAAGTTAAATGTACAAGAACTGTAACACATTCAGCCACAAAATGAGGTTAGTTTTACAATCAAATATTAGGTCACACCAATAAATGCTAAAGATGTATCAGCGCACAATTACAGCATTTGTGCTTTAGCAATCAATATATCACATGAATTGCAAAATTAATAACCAATAAGTGAAGTTTATATTAACATTCAACAATAATGTTCAATACCAAATGCTTTCATTTGATCAGAATAATTTAGTTTCCCACCTAGTCATGCATCCTAATTCTGCAATAAATTGATAAGCAATAAAAAAAATTAAAAAATTAAACAATTAAAAAAAAAAACCTTAGTTGTCATCAGAGAGCTTCTTCGTGAAGGATGTACAAAGCGCTGGTTGATGGTTTCTGAACTCTCTAGGGTTATCGAGACCTGTTATTAAAGAATGCAAACATTAAAGTTGAAGGTATAAATGATATAAACATAGAACCACAACATAAAACAAAGCAATTAAAACAGAGCATAACAGTTACCTCAAGGCATCTCCTAGGGCCTTCACCATGAAAGAAGGTCAGAGTCCCACCAATCTATACCCAGGATAGCACAAATTCCAACCACTTGAGATGTTTAATGAATGGATGAACACATGAATGACAAGCATGTGATGTAGAAAATACACTTACCATATCACCAAAGTAATAGGTTGAATCTGAGTTCTTGGGGGAGAACCGGAGCAAGACTTGATCATCTAACCTAATATTGTAAGACCTTCCTCGAATAAAACCTTCTGCTGCAGGAAATGTTTGCCTCAAATTAGATTAATGGAGCTCACATGATAATATGGGATTTAATTGCCAATATTAGACTGGATTAAATGAGATGACAAAAGCACAATAATTTACATGCTACAGGTTCAGCAGATTTTGCAGCAGTTGGTGCTCCAGCATCATCGTTGGCAAAGGGGGAGCTTGACTTCCATGGCAAACTTGGAGAGATGCCAGATGCAGAATTATTGAGCTTTTCTTGAGATGAAACCAACCCTGTAATTGGAGCATATAGTTGAATGGAGTTTTGTAGGATACAACATTAAAAATAAAAAAATCATTCACACAGTAGCAATGTTGTGTTAATCACTAAAATATAGTATTTTAATAACATGGCGATGAGAAAATACAAAGGATATTAAACCAGGATGATATGTGAAGAAATCATAAAGAAATTTCAACACAAAGATTAAATATAAAATGTCAGTGTTTAGTACACAGAGATGGAATGCTTACCCCCACCAGGATCATCAACGACCTCAGCTACCAACAGTTGAGAGATAGGCATATATGAAGAACTGGTCCGTGCTCCTTGTGAATACTGAACCTCGCCATTGTTTGATACCCTTGTTGTCATTGACTGTAAGGATAAGGAACTTCTGAAGGACAGGTCAAGGTTCCCTTTAGTAGGATTGTAGGAGGAAACAGAAGATATCTCATCTCTTGAACTATCATATCCTTCTTCAAATCCATCAGGAATTTCATTCACTCTAGTCTACCAAGAGTAAATGTGGTCTAGTAAGATAACAGCACAAACAAAGGTTTCATTTTGCAATAATAAATTATTACTTGGAAGAAACTATTCTACGACTGCCTCAGACATGGATGTAAGACTTTGCAATACATGGCACCCTCACAAAGATGTAATCCACAAAATATGGCATTCACATAATCATACTCCGTTCTCTCAGAAAATGGAATTCACAAGACTGGTTCATTTAAATCATAAAGCAAGATTGTTGGCAATGGAAACTGTCAATCATTTTATCAAATAACTAGATTTTGGCTTCTTGTGTTCTGTGTATGGAAGAAGGTACAAAAGATATCACTAATTCTAGTTAATTTATACGTGGTTTATCCACATTATCAAAAAAAAATCTAGTTAATTTATAAATACATCAAGTGTTCAAATAAGAAAATTTTTATAATCTTTTCAATTTTAACAAGGCGACATAATACAAATTTCAAGTGGAAAATTAGAGCTGTAAAACCTTTGTCATGAGAAATACGAGGTAAGCATGGACGAACTACCAACAACAAACCTAACAAAAATTCAAACATGGTTTCTAACCAAACTACCCAGTGCCAATAACAAAGAGTGAATCTAATCAACTGCTCACCCATTCAGAGTTGTCATCCTTCTCCTTCCAATATATATCCATTTGATCAGTTGCAACTGATAGGCCACCTGAAAATTCATTTCCCAATCAGAGAGGCTCACTAGTAGATTTAATCAGCAAAGCTGAATTAGCTAATAAACAAAGGCTCAGGGGGCAACCATATTGCATATAGTCACCTCATAGACAGTGCCATACATAGAAAAAGATATTGCAACACACAAACCTTCATTGAGCAAGTTGTAGTTTTTTTGAGTGACCCATATTTGCAATGGAGCACGTGCTTCCTGCATAAAACACAATTGGAAGTGATACAAACAATGAAAACAAAGCATAATGTTCAAATGGTAGATCAGAATGATGCCTCATCAGGAAAACTAGAGGCATTTATAGATGAGTGACAAAAAGCAAACATCATAACAAGATAAAATAAATTCACTGGGAGGAATTATCACACTTTCTCGTTAAAATCAGATTAATTTATAACAACATTAACCAATGAAGTAAAAGGACTGACCAGTTGGACTGGGCCATCCAAGGACTCTCTACTATGATGCCCATTCTCCAACATAAGCCACCGTCCACGAAGTGTGCTTCTAACATAATACATATAGCGGATGGTGGTGCCCTTGTACGATGGTGGTAAAATCTTTGGCAGCTCTGCTCGTACTATATCTGAGTAAACATAAACAAATAGTCTAATGATCTAAGGAACAGACACCATGTACAAGCTATCACTAAAGAATAAAACAATGAGTCAAAATAAAACCTTAGATTCTTGGCTCTTCCAAAAACAAAAAGGATTCTATATATGACTAACAGGAAGCACCTAAGGTAAATTATCAGAGAAATACAAAATTTGAGACAACACAAAGGCCATTTGTTCAAGTAGACAAGTCAGCCAACTTCAAGAAAGCATGCGACCCACATCATTAAAGTCAATGAAGTACTAAACAAGTGATCATCCATTCTGCCTTGCACAAGCAATGATGGCTGCAGGATGCTTAAATTTAGCTTAACTCATAACTCCATGCACAAACTAGTTCATTTCACCAATGCTTAAATTTCTCTTAGCCAACAAGATCCAGACTCAGCAAGTAATATGGTAAAATAACAGAATAGGCCCCAGTCTAAAGTCAACTTATCACAAATGAACAAGGCCAAATACTACCAAGCAGGAAGCGAGGAAAAATGTTTTCAGTGATGTTAAACCATCCTGTGTTAAAAAGAACATAATCATCAGCACATCTTGCTATAGTCATCAACAAATCTTGCTAGCAGACTACTGTCTACCAAACAAACAACCCAAATCTTTGTATAACATCAATACGGATTGATTGTTACGTCTATCATCCATTTAAGGTCACATGCCAGTCAAAAACTTTCAAACTTTCTGTCCATGTACTAGGAGTTAATTGATGAGATGTGAATTTGTATTACATCTGCATTCAAATATTATGAGGATGACATAAATGATTTTGGCGAAATATTCATCTAGACACCACTGTATACTAGAAAGTCTTTGAGATGCTAGACCATCAAAACATTTCTCTTTGATAATTTTAAAAGCATGTGATATCCCAAACAACAGGTTCACTTACATGTTTTAGTAGATCCAGATGAAACTATTGCTTTTGAAACCATCGATGGAGTTGAACAGTCCAAGAAAACATGCTCACCTGCAGCAAGATAACAAACTGGGTCAAGGATGTCCAAGGACACCAGATCAAACTAAAGGCATCAAGTAAAAATAAAAAAGCTACTATACTCAACCAACAACTGCACCCATATTGTATATATGTGTACATACTACACACACAAAGAGATATGGTACTGAATCAAACTCAGTCATCAATTAAAAAAGAATAATTTAACCAACAACTGCCAAAACAAAAAAGACTTTACACAAGACTGAGCAACAGTGCCTCATGGAAACTAAATCATCTATACACCAAAAGAAACAGGGATTCTCACATTAATTTGAATATGTTTGATAAATCCTACACTATAACATTCTAATTTCAGGTCAGCAAGATTAAGGAAAAAATGTTTAGCAAGTTAGCAACCTAACCATCTCAATGCAATAGAATCTAATCAAACATGGAGTACATTTAGCAAAATTATTCATGAGACAGTTGTACGCTAGAGTTGGAGAGAATACAAGTTACTATATCAAAATTGACCAAAATATTCAAGAACTTGAATGCTTTCTGGGGAGTATTCAGCAAATCACTTGAAGAATAGCTTGCTTAGATAGCATCAAAACAAAAGCAATACCTCGGCTTTGCTTAGATCCCGGCAGAGGTTTTGGCACGGCAAACCACTGAGTGTCCAACTTCTCAATCCCTTTAACCTCAAATGTAAGGTTATCAACCAACAACGAGGCAAAAGCATAGCTGAACTGCTCCTTCTGTGCCTCCTCTTTTGACAGCTTAGGACTGAAAACTTCTATAGTGGCAGTGATCGTATCACCCGGCCTATAAATCTCTTTACTCGTTTGGAGCTTCAATGAAGGCAAAAGTTCAGATTTAGCAGACAAGCTCCCTTTCTTCTCATTCGAGGCCCCGATCCCAAAGAAGGAGAAGCCTCTCACTGACATCCTCTTCCTCCTCAACGCCACAAAGACATGCAAATGCGCCACTTCACCTTCATATACAATGCATTCCAAACAAGATCATCGCCTCACTGTTGGACGAAAATCAAGCAAACAATTAACATTCTAAAACTTTCTAAACATTTAAAAACCCAAATTCAAAAAAATTCAGATCCCAGCTTAATCGAAACAAAATCCAAGCAAATCACCATCGAAATCAATCAAAAACCTTAATAGGAACAAGGATCACACACGCGAAAACATCAAAATGGCGAAATATTGGGCTGAAAACAACGGATCTATGAAGAAACCCAGAATTCTGGAACGAAAGAATCCCAGATCACGATGGGGTTTCGCGGGGGAATGCTTGCGAAGCGAGAGAGAGAGAGAGAGAGAGAGAGAGAGAGAAGGGGAAATCCACACCGTTGAAATCACCCGCTGATATTTCTCCCAGGGGGTTTGGTGGTAAGTTGCTTCGTGCTTACCGCCTTTCAAGTCATTAAATAATTTATTTATTTATTATTGATTTTTTAAATAATATCCTAATTATCTTGGAGTCTTTAAGAGTGTTTATTTATTATTTAATATTATATATGTGTTTGATTTAAATAATCCCAAGCTCGTAGACTCGTTACGGTTGTGTTTGGTTGGGAGTTATCCCCACTTAAAATTAGGAATAAGTTTTGAAAAATTTTGAAATTTTTGGAGAGAAATTGTAAAGTAAATGTATTAATGATAAGATAGTGATGTGTTGACTATATATTGGTTGGTTATATTTTTAAATCTTAATTAAGGATTTCATAAAAACTTTTTTCATCGGTAATCATGTGCGTTATCCATCGAATAACCCGCAACCAAACAAGGCCGTAGTTTATAGGTTTGGTTATCTTATTCTCACCTCCCGGTTAAGCAAAGCAGATGATGAAGGGCAGTAGCTTAATTAGATATTAGGGCCATTTTTCAAAATGGCTCTGTTTTTATTTTTTATTTTATTTTTTTACTTTACGTCTAATTTAATTGTTAAAATGGTCCTGAAATTGCAAAAAATGTTTTAAAGTTTAAATAAAAAAAAATATAAATTTTGATATAAGGACCTAAATGAAAAATGGAACATGGTGTTTCATTGCGTTCTACAATACCGTAGAATTTTTCCCATGTTATAAGAACTTTGGATCTTAACTTTCAAATTTTGGATCCAAACACTGTAATAAAAATGGCGGTCCTGTTATAGAAGTAACAGTACCCAAAGCTCCAAACTTGAAACTCAACACATTTTTTTTTTGTTGGAAAAAGGGGATAAACCCCATTCTAAACCCAGGTGAGATGGAGCGGAGAGAGGACTATCACAAGGCCCGGCCCACCGGGCCTCAGCCCCTATGCAAAAGGCCCGTCCCTTAGCTCGTGACTACCTCTCACCACCCCATTTTCACTCCATCTCCCAGGATTCGAACCGTAGTTCTCGTCCTAGGAGCGGAGGATCCTTGCCGCTCGACCCGCGGGTCTTTGGCTGAAACTCAACACATTAGAACTCAAAATATATTACCCTACAACTCACTGTAGTAAATGTTTCAGAGAAACAAATAAATTGAAATCTGAAACACTGCCAAAATCATGAATGCATAACCTTATCATGAAATTAAAATCTTAAAACACTGCCACAATCTTTGGAAACCTTGTAGCACAAATTGACCTGAGGGTCGGATTTTCTCGTATTTTTCTCGAGTGATTTGAGGAGATTAGGGATTCATTGAGTTCTTGGATTGTGGAGCTTGGAAGCTAGGTATAGGGTTTGATTGAAGAGGATTGAGGGATTAAAGATAGGGAAGCCTGCGACGGTAAAGAAGAATAAGAAGAAGCGGCCAGGGGGAGGAGCGAGATCGAATGAATGAGTCGACGCCGAAGCACAAGTCCAGTGAATCCAATCCCAAAGTGCTTGATGAATGATGATATGAGGATCATAGTTAAGTTTTTTTTACGCTTTACTCTCTGAGAAGTAATGATAATATTTGTTAGGTCCCTGAAATTTTTTTTTATAATTTTTTATTAGCCTAATTAAAAGCCACACTGTTGATCAGGCAGGCCCAAGGTCATTTTGATAATTAAATTAGATAAAGATTAAAAAAAACAATAAAATAATTTAAGCAGCGCCATTTTGGCAAATGGCCCCACATATTAATAGGGTTGTTTATCTATAATTGTTCCTTTATATACAAAGTAATTCATTTTAAGATTTATCCTTATTATGTTAGAACATATTAAAATCTTAATATTTGATAAATTGTGATTTCTATAAAATGAAAATTTTTGAACCTGATTATTGAAAAAGAATGCAAACGATATAGATCTATATATTATAAAATAATAAACATTCATCCCTTTTAATCTTTTTATGTATCTAGAGATATTTATAAACTTAGGAGTTTAAAATTGATGTATTTAGTAATAAATTGTGGTTCATGTAACTACATGTCTAGAAATCCTATAAATACTGCTTTGTATTATTAATTTGATAATAAAATTGAGAACAAAAAAAAAATCTGTTATCCCTAAAAAAACAGTAATTAATTATTCATTCATGAAACAGTGGCCATTTTCATTATAGGCCCCTAGGATATGTGTTGGGATGGGTGTAACTAATAGTGGGAGCACTGGGAGGGAGGGTCCCTGATAAACAATGTCACGGACCTATAATTCATTTGCCCTGTCTAATTTTATTGTAATATATTTGATTTTTTTTTTCAAAAATGTTAGAATTGCTACTTCATGAGTGCCCAAGTCTCTGCGGTGAAGCAAAAGTCTTTAAAAACCTTTTTTTTTTAAAATATATAAAACAATAAAGTCCATCAATAACCTACTTAAAAGTCTATAATTACCTATTTATGTTTGGATTTATCAATAATACAACAATACAATAAATTAATATAACTAGGACTTCAGAGTTCATTTCCCTGTTGGAGTTGTCGGAAAGTCACTGACGTCGGTGGGATCAACTTCCCCCCATTTTGGCACTTTTGTAAGTTTGGCTTAAAAAGCCCCACTTATTACACAAAGACCACAGACAGCAGATGAACATAAAAACAGAGAGACAAGAAAACTAATTAATAAAACATAAGCAATGGCTAATCTTATTTTTCCATTTCATCAATGAGCAATGGCTACTAATTAAACCTTGTTGACCACCTTCTCCTGCTGCTCTGCTTCACTACTGCCTTCAAGCTTGATGCACTTGTACCACTTGGCACAAACCAAGTAAAACAAGAAGTCCAGCAATGTCAGGCCGCCGAGGAGGAAGAAGAACCTATCAAGGTGGCCGGAGTTCAAGTTTCCGGGGATCCAGCCTGGCCGGTCACCGTCCTTGGTCACACTCATAACAATGGTGACCAGCATGATGCTCACATAGTTCCCAAGTGATATAGAAGCCATGCAGAGTGAGCTGCCGAAGCTCTTCACGCCGTCCGGCGCCTGCCCGTTGAAGAACTCCAGCTGCCCGACGTACATGAACACCTCCGACGCGCCGATGAGTGCGTACTGCGGGATTTGCCACATGATGCTCAATGAACTGGGTTCATGGGGGGACTTCACCCTCTTCAACCTCTCAAGTTCAACAGTTCCGGCGGCGACCATGGCCAGCATTCCAATCACCAGGCCGACGCCCATGCGTTGGAGCTCCGTGAGCCCTTCAGGGTTCTTTGAGAACTTCCCGGTCAATGGAACGAGAACGTGGCGGTAAATCGTGATGAAGGTGAGGACACTGAGGATGTCGAACACCGACATGCTCGCCGCCGGGATGTGGAAGCCATTTATCTCGGCGTTCATGGCGGCGCCTTGTTCCACAAACAGGGAAGCCATTTGAGTGAAGACCACTGAGTAGATTATAGTGCATAGCCATATGGGGAGCATCTTCAACACACACTTCACTTCTTCTACTTGTGTCACTGTGCATAATCTCCATGATTGATGATGTTCATGATCCATCTCTTCTTCTCTCGTCATTGTTGCAGCCTTGTCTAGAAACCTAATGAAATCAAACCAAACTTAGTACTGCATGTTCACATATTATAAGTAATCAGAGAGGATTGGATTGAATATATACCTGAAGTCGTTGCTGTGAAGGATCTTCCTACTGCCAGCAATGGCAGACTCCTTGCCTTGAACTTCAAAGAGCAAGGTGTGATCAGAAGGGACCTTGGCATTGAATTTACGGAAAGCGGCGACTAAGACTTGAGCTATACGAGTCAAGGGATTGCCGGAGGGCTTGAAATAGCGATAACCGGGAGTTCCGATGAGGAAGAGGAGGAGAGCAAGAGCAGCAGCAACGGTTGAAACCCAGAAGCCCATGACCCATTTGCCTGAATCTTCATAGTAAACAAGGACTGTGTTGGAGAAGAGGGAGCCTGCATTGAGAGCTAAGTAGAAGTAGCTGAAGAATGCCACTTTTGATCGGCTTTCATGGGGATCCATTTCATCAAATTGGTCTGATCCAAAGGTGGCAATGGATGGCTGGTAACCTCCATTGCCAAATGCTATCATGTATGTTGATAGATAGAACAAGATTGTCCCTGCAGATGATGGAGGATTGCAGTGTTTCACTGAATCCCCACATCCTGATGGCTTCACCAGTAGGAACCAAGATGATAGTGATAGAAGAGTTAACCCCTGTTTCAAAGAAAAAAACAATCTATCGATGATGATGATCTTCAAAAAGTTTTATCTGAATTTTGACAAGATTTGAGGGGTGATACCATGACAAAGATGAACTGGAAGATGGCACAAGTGAAGTAGCGACCCCAGTAGGAATCACTGAGGAATGCACCAAAGAGTGACAGAATGTATACTGTCCCTGTCCATTTGCTCACACCGTTGGCCGCCTCTGCATTCTCTTGTTGCATAACTCTTGTCAAGAACAAAACAAGGTTCACTCCAACACCAAAGAACGCCAGGGTTGAAAGGCCATAATTCACTGTATTAGAGCGAAAGGATTAAAAATTCAGATTATCACGTTCAGAGTTGCGGCAATGAAAAGTAGAGACAGTACCTAGCAAGAGAATCGCGTATTTCCACCCCCCGGTTTTTTTCTTGATTGCTGGGTTCCCCTTTCTATCCATGGAACCATCTTCAGTGATTGGTGATATGAGTTTTCTACCTTCATCTGAAACATTAATGGTATCCTCTTCTTTAACCTGTGTTGGATAAGAGTTTGGTAAGCAAGCAAAGAAACACTAGCCGATAAAATACGAAATCAGTGCTTGTTTGTGCCACACTGTTCACTGAACTTACCACCAAATTAATTTCCTTCAGCTCTGATGCAGCCATATTTCTGATTACAATCACAACGAAAGGTAACTTAATTAGCACAGAGAAATCAAAGGCGACATGATAATTTGATCAACAAAAGGCCCAAACTGTTCTTATATGAGGATTCTCAAAATGAAGGTGTTATAATTAGAAAAGAACACGACATAGTTTTAATTCATGGAAAGATACAACAAAACCACCTTCAATCATATACAAGTGAGCATTTCTTACAAGAATAGTATGAGTCTCGAATTAATTGCAAAAATATCCGAAAGAAGCCCTGTCAACATCTCAATAACTAGATTTGGGTGGAGAGTTCCATGTTAAGTTCATTTCTTGAATCTTTCTTACTTGTGTCTAAACTTCAAAAGCTATATCTGAAAGTAACATCTAACAAAACAAAGAAGACTAACTTTCACAAGAAAATGGTTAGTCCATTTACCCTTTCAAGGAGAGTATTGAGTGTTCGAACACACTTCAAGGACACAAGATCCGTACGACTCATCTACGCGTTATCAAAAACATTAAAAAAAAACAACAACAAAAAACAAAAAACCAAAACAAAACGAAAAAAAAAAATCATATACCGATAATGAAAGATCACTCTGATTATCTATACTTTTCATGAAGATTAAAACACTGATCAATATATTTTATGATAACCTATACAAACCCGGATTCCCGATAAGCAGGTTATCTCTAACTGAAGACATTGCTAGTGAAGTTGAATCCAAGACCAATCAAAGGAGAGAAAGCCTGCCACTATTCACTTCTATAATTAGAACCAAATGAAATTGAATTTAAGTGCTTTGCCATGTAAAGATTGTGGCTCACCAATCTACTAAAACTATGGAAATGGAAAGCAGTTGAGAATTGAATGATTTAGGAAACTCACATAAAGGCTAATTCAGTTCCTCAAGATTAGGAAAACTATATTTAGATATATAAAAAGATTGGAATCATGAACTAGTCATGCTGAAACAACATGGAGCTAATTACTTACACTTGAATGGCCGGCATCACATACATTATAGAGTCATTAGAAACAAACAGTACCTGTTTTATGTTGTAGGATCACTGGCAGACTCCGGTGAAGGCAAAGAGAGCAAAGTGAGGTAAGAACACACCGAGAAGGCCCCGAAAGCCGATCGGAGAGCAAGAACGACAAACGAATAGTACGACGACACGGTTGACCTTATAGTCATTTAAGGATGGAAGTGTACAACCTTGAAGAAGCAATACACACTAAATGAAGCTAAGTACCAGCCCTCAGCAGTATAGAATGAAATCCAAGTCCTTGATGTAGTACTCCTTAATTTTGTTCTCTATCTCTCTCTACCTTTGATGTGTTTATCTTTGTACCTTTCTAACAGCGGAGTGAAAGGGAGAGGAAAGTAGGAATCACAGGAGAATTGTGAGAAGGAGGGGGAGGTGGAGAAGGGAGTGGAGGAGAGGAGCGAAGAGAGCTATTTTTGGGGTTTAGGAATTAGGGATACCCTACGTGGCGTTCATGTAAGGGTATGCCGGTTGGGAACCTAACAAACTTCAAGGAGTTCCCGCGATTTATGAGACTCTTGACTAACTCATCTCTGTGCCTCTCTCATATGTTACATATATCTATATCTATATATTGTCTTTTATGTATTTATTATTATTATTGTTCATCATTTTGAAACTACAAAAGTTTCAGAAAAACTTTATATATGTTTGTTTGTTTGTTTTTTCAAAATTTGAGAAATGTTGATAAAATGAAATTATGCGTTTTTAATAGTAAGGCAGACAGTGCTGGTTCCCAAGGAGACAAATTGGTCTTTGGATCCCGGTATCGCCGGTATACGCTGTGTCATAAGCGCCAGATATTAGCAATGCTGCAGCAGAGGAAAATTTTGTTAATTTTTTTAATTAAAAATATCTTTTTTTTTTTTGGCAAAATGCCAAAATCAGTAATTTGGCAATGGTAGTGCCTAATATGATATTTTATGTCGAAAATCAGTAAATAACAATCAATTAAATATAGAAAACAACATTAGGATATTATTTTAGTTTTCTGTCAATTTGATACTAACCAATTTAGTGCCAAATTGGCCTCCAATGTCTAAATCAAGTGCCAACTTACAAAAGCGAGAATTGATTTTTAGGTCAAATTAATTCCATACAAATTGGAATAGAAAGGAAAAAAAAATAGAAGAAGCAGCTAGATTGTCAAATCATGTCACAAGAACACAAATACAAGCCAATTGTACAGTTTGATTTTGTATCCACTACTTTAATTCATGAGGAATTGACCTCTGCAATGCAAATTGCCACAGTGTACCTGTGAAGGTTGTTGACAATTACACCTGCAATACAAGTTCGTATATATGAACTCATCTATTCTCATTTTGTACTCACCTATCAAAAAATAAATATAAGAGTTTTCTATAACACAATTCTAGATGTTCGAGGTACCATGTCAATTGTCTTTTATTTATTGTAATTATAGAGAATTATAAATTTTACCATAAGCTTTATATTTAGTTTTATTCATCATATGCTCCATTCCAAACTGCTCTACTGTTTATTAAAAATTTAAAATACAATATTCACCTTTAAAACTAAATTACTAAAATTAATATGAATTATATACCTTAGTTAAAAATTATATGATATGATCTTTTGCTAAAGAGATTTACTTGGTAAATTTAAAAACTATTCACATAATGTCCATTACAGTACTTAAATTGATATAATTTTAAATATTTTAAAATACATTTGAGCAAAAGATAACGATCACATAATTTCTAGTCATATATGTTAAATTGTGACCATTTTCTCTGTACCGATACCAACTCAACCAGTCTACTTGCCGGGTCTAAATAGAATACATATTTACAAGTTGAAATAAAGATTTGATTGAATTAAATCCACCTAATAATACAGTAGAGAGGTTGGGAAATTCAATCAGCGTCCTACGCAGAGCCTCCTACGGGTCACTCGGGGAGACCCTTTGTCGGGTGTATCATCAACTACGGACTGCTCTTGTATCACCAGACCACGATTCCGGGTCAGTTTTCTAATTGGTGTTGTGGGTGCAGCTGACTGTGATTCTCCATCTAAGGGCTCTTCAGTGTGTGAGGGCATAGCCATGCCTGGATTTGTCCTGTGAGGCATCAACTC
This sequence comes from Dioscorea zingiberensis, assembly GCA_026586065.1. Lineage (NCBI taxonomy): Eukaryota > Viridiplantae > Streptophyta > Magnoliopsida > Dioscoreales > Dioscoreaceae > Dioscorea > Dioscorea zingiberensis. The sequence goes on along the minus strand of CM048818.1, from coordinate 71,554,782 downwards.
TTCCCCCTCTGCAACATTGGACTTCATGAACTGCAAATCATGAAAAAAACAAAAACAAAGAGTGAAATCAGAAGTTCTTTTGAATTCCTTAATCTTTGTTCTATCTTTGTCTTCTACAAATTGCTTTCCACGAAAACTTGAGAGATGATTTCTTGTTCATGCTTCAGAAGGTAGTGAAAAAAAAAAGAAAAAAAAAAAGAATTGAAACTGTTGCAAATTCAATATGTATGGAAAGATTCTTAAACAACAGTTCGTTCTAGGTTTTACTTGCGCAATGGCCATGCGGTATTTTGCTACAAAATGTCCTAATCCAGCTGCAATAATTCAGACAAGCATGCAATACAGGGGAAAGATGACGGAGTTTTGAGATGCACACCTGCCAATCTTTGAAATCAAATCTAAAAACAAAATGGTGGTAAGAGACATCCCCTGATGCCACAGCACTAGCAGCAGGAGCATTCTTTGGTGCTGACAAAACAAATATAGCTGTTTAATATCAACTGAAAAGAAGCTAGATGATATGTGTGTGTCTGTGTAGACCAAACTTTCAGAACCAAGAAAACTTACATACTAGATGATGCCTCTGGTCATTTGTAGAAATTGAAGCTCTCCCATCTTTCACGAGAAATGAGAGTGCAAAAGAGGTTCTCCACAGTCTGAGCGTAAAGAAGATCTATTCAGCACCAGGTTCTCAAGTCTCACAATCTTTTTCTTTCTCAAGATATTAAACATGGTTGACATGTTCTTATCAGTATCAGTTTTCTCCTCCATCTCAGAAGCCAGCCCAGCTGCCCAACAATGAAGGACATATAAGTGATAAACTACAGCAGGTATGTAATAAGAGGCTTTATCAAAATGAACTTTAGCCAATGATCTTGAGTAGCTATTAGCTTATAAAAATGCAGCATCAAGATGATATTGTACCATGACATCGGCAAAGGAAACTGAACGAGATAACAGTGAACAGCAAGACAAACACTCAGGAGCTTGATCATTTATCAAATGACAAAATGACCCACTGGGTGGGTTGAGCAAAGTTGCCTATGCTGACTTTTGGCCCAAAAAGCTCATACTACAGTACTAAATTTGGGCCTTGACAAAGATATAATCATATAATCACTATAAACCACACCATCTCAAATGAATGAAACTCACCAAAAACTAATGATCAAGACATGACATCACAAAGAGCATAAACTAAATAACTAGAACACCACCAAGATTATATGTCCCGCTGTTATTGGCTGCATAACATAATTATGGCAGTAACATTTTTCACATAAAAAGGATGTAAATGCAACTCCTAAAGAAAAAGCCATCCAGAACAAAACTGTTACCCATCTTCATCCTTATGTTATGATTATAGATACTTCTATACTTGATATAGATAATGTAGAATCAAGATTGACTATACCCAAAATACAATATGATACCTCTTCAGGGCGAGTGCTTTCAGTTGGTTTTGTCTTCCTCTTGTGTACAGCAACCTTTCTCTGTTTCATCTCAGTCTCCATTGGACCAATCCTACCATTGTCAATAAGAAGTGTAAGAGCATTTTACATAACTATGGTCATTCATAGAAAAACAAGGTCAAAAAGAAGAGAGAAGCAACAGGGTCATAAAAGATTCAAAGGAAAGGTTGCATGAAAAGTTTTATACATTGTACAGCATCCAGGAGCCAGTCTGAGGACATTAGAGACAGAAAGGCCAACATCAGCCCATGAAATTGTATTCTGTGCATTTCCAAGACTTGCATTTCTAACTTGTTGTCCATAATTTCTCAACAATGCAGTTACAAAATTGGATGGGGTCAATCCATCATTAATTTGAGACTTCACTGATGTCACCAAAGTGTTTGCAATGTCCAATAGGGCCTCTGCATCAGCCACTTGTTCCCTAGGCTTCTGGACTGAAAGCATAAAATATGGATCAAACTAGGAAATAATCCGGTTCCAGGACACCAGAAAACACTGAATGATAAAAACCACTTTATACAAATGGTCGGGCTTAACATCATAATTGAAGATGACAAAAGAAAGATTGAAATACAAGATTCCACCTTCTTACATGAAGATAGAACATTAGAATGAAGTCAAGATGATAAACATCACTATGCAAGCACCAATGGACACAGAAGAAGATGAATTCAGTCAAACCAGAATTCAAAGCAGCACTAATCTAAATTTATGTCTGCAGATGAGCAGACAATTCAAACTGTTAATCAACAAGCATCAACAATAACTGAATCCAAACACCAAGAGCAACATCCACATGATGCTTAGCAAGAACTAAAAAGCAAATGAATAATGCCAGCCACAATAAAACCATAATCAAACGTGAAATTGACACACACTCACACACACAAAAACACATCATACAAAATTAAAAATAAGAAAAACAGGCCACAGCAGTGGAAGACTAGATGGAACAGTAATTAACAACAAAAACAGAAGTAGATCAAACACGCATAAATTATATCGCTCATAAAATGAAATGCACGTAACTAAAGATGAGAAGGACAAAAGCCTAATTTTTACCAAATTGGTGCAAACTCTCAACTTCGGTGATTATCGTCCGAACTTATCCGAATCTTCGTTACTAATGCCATCGCGTTCGTCTGCAAAACAAAACAACCAAATTCCAACATAAAACGAAATGGGTAATGTAAATCTCAGAAATCCACACCAAAATCATAAGACAAGATCGAATCCATACCACTGATAAGGTTCTTCACTGCAAGATACCTCGACCTCAAAGCCCGCCTCTCCATCGCCCCATGCGGGCTCTCCCTCTCCTCTCCTTCCGTAGCCTCCGCTTCCGCCCCTCTGCTTCCCCTTTCCCTCTTCAATGCCCTCGCCATCGATCCCCCTCAATCGACCCTAACTCCGGGAATCCATGGAGTAATCGAAGAGAAAGCCGAGAATTTGGAGAAAATCAGAAACCCTAACCCTAATGTTAAGGCCCAAGCGAGGGGATTGAGAGCGGGGAAATGGGAGAGGAGTGGAGGTTTTGAAATTTATCGACGCGGGGCTAAAAAGGCTACGAAATTTCAGAGGGTTTTGATTTCCCGCGCTGATCTTCCTCGCTGCATTATTTCGGAAATCTGAATAACAAAACAATCACCCAAGAAGGGGACGATATTGTGTCAAGGTGATGGCATTCGCGTTCCGGTGTCCACAAATAGAGGTTTAAGCTAATGAATTCCCTCGGATTAGACTATAATAGCTGGTTTGAAATTGAACCAACGGTTGATATTGTGTCACGTGTGCGACAGCATCGAATCTTCGATGGGTGTAGGGTAGTAGTGTGGAGCAATATACAGGAGCCCTCAAGACAACACTGCCCCTAGAGAGGAGATAATTAACTAAAGCGAGAGACTGGTATGGTCGTAATTTTGTAGAACTTGGATGGCGATTCTACGGATTAACCTATAAGCGTCAGCCGAAACAGCTCCGCTGTGCTTTCATTCTAGTGGAAATCGCTTCTCGAAGGGACGAAGGCCCCCAAATCCCGCGCCCTAATCCCCAATTTCAAAACCCTAACCCTTCCCTTCTTCTCCCCGTCGTCCATGGCGATCTAGGGCCTGATCAAGAAGTTGGAATCTCGAATCCGTCCAACCATGAAGGCGTCTCTGAAGTTCCGAGAGGATCAGAAGCCCTTGGTGCGCGCCAAGTTCCCGATCAGCATCCTTGGCCTGCCCTTCCTCTCTGGTGTTTCCGTCGGCGACGCCCGTGAGCTTCGCCTCGACCTGGCGACGGCCTTCGACTCCGGTCCTTCGCTCCGCGCCTCCTACCGCCCGAATGACCCCTCAAACCCCTTCACTGTCTCTCTCCGCACAGGCGTCGGATCCCGTGGCTCCCCCGTCGCCGCCCCCATGACCATCACCGCCGAATTCAACCTCCTCTCCCGCGCCAGTTCCAGCTGCCTCCCCTCTTTCTCTATTCTATTCAAACCCCGTCTTGGTGACTTCTCCATCAAAAAATCTATCGATTCAACCGCTGCATCGCGGCCGATCAAGATCGCTGTTGATACGACAGATGAGTCCGATCGCGAGGAGGTTACGATAGCCGGATCCCCGCCGGAGAGTGGGATCCTCAGCATGGTATCCGGAACTGAGGTGGCGGCAAGCAGCGCCCTGCCGCTGCGCGGCTGCACCGCGGTAAGATTCCGGTGGGGTTTAAAGTTACCGACGGAGCTCCGGACTGCGTTGGCCGACAAGAATCGGACGGCGGTGATCCCTTTCGCCAGCCTCCCCTTCCTCGTGATGAGCAAGATCTCAATCGAGCACGTGTCAGATGATAAGAAGGCGAAGGGAAAGGCGGACTTGCCGGATGACGTCACAAAAGGAAATGGTGACATGGCTGACACGTGTGCTCTGATTCGACGGCAACTGGAGGCCTTGCGGGCGGAGAATGGGGCGATGGTGAAGGCCGTGGAGGAGATTAGGAAGGAGGTGGGCCAGGTGGCCGTTGCTGACGTGGCCAAGGGCGGGTCGGTGACCAGGAGGGAGACACGTGGCTCGCCCCCAAAGGCCACGCCGGAGGAGGTCGGTGAGGAGCTGGCGAAGGCTTTGATGAAATGAAGCCGGGTTGTAGTAAATACTATTATAAAGCTGCTAGAGAGAGATGTACTGTTGTGCGTTTTATTAGATTGGATGGTATTAATAATATTATATCTTATAAGTAAAAAATGGTAAATATATTATTAGGTAGCTCTGCCAAGTATCTCTTTTGGAATGAAGTAGAGATATGCTGATATTTATGTCTGTATTCCAATTATTGTATGAAAGTAGTGCAAATTAGATTATGAGATATGAATTAATTGGATTGAAATTTAGAAAAATGTTGTTTTATAATCCTCCTCTAACCCCTTTTCCTATCATTATTAAATATTATTTATTTCCATCTTTTTTTATTTTTTACTTTTGTAAATGGTCACAATGTAGTTTATGGATGTCTCAATGATTCTCCATGGATATATAAATCTTTATTCTCCCACGCACATTAAAAAATCAATATAAACAGAAGAATGAGGGGAAATAGAGAACCAAATCCAAGGCCCAGCCATACACGCATTACCCACCTAACAAACCTCTAAAAGAATGCTACAAATGATACATAATAAATGTGATGAGTATTAATTAGAAATTTTAAAAATCAAGGCACATAAGTTTATTTCTGGTACTATTTTAGTAAGTAATCAATCACATAATTACTTTTAATTGCCATACCCATCACGGTAAGTGAACTAAAGAAAATATTCAGCAATTCCACGTTTCAAAATAATATTCGTCCAAGTGAAAATCCCGCCGTCCGCCACGTCATCACACAGCCTTATCACAACAACGTACGGTCCAGATCCCTCCCCGATAACCAATCAACGAGCCCAGTCCACGCCATTCACCGACGAAAAAGGCGAAACCCAACAGGGCTCATCTGGTCATTCCATCCAAAACGAATTGTTACTCTACACCCTCAACACCACATTAACGCCAACCCCAACCCCCACTTAACGACATCTTTCTCCCCAACCAACACCAAAGCCTAACCCGCCACGTCAGAGAACAACGTTAAGCAAATCCCTCCCCAAGGACACTGCACCTTTCCTAAATCCCCTGGTCGATCGTGTAAATATCGAGAAAACAGCAGGGTCAGGAAGGTAAAACTAAGTCCCTTGCGTGCTCGTTATCGAGCCCATATAAACCAGAGACCCAAGAGAGAAGAGATTCAAAGCAAAAATAAACAAGAAATATATAAAGAAAAGGGTGGGATTAATAGTAATAATAATAAGGCACGAAAACGAAACCCTAGAAATGGAGAAGAGATAGAGAGAACCGAGACCACGATGATGATGGCGAGGAGATGAGCGGCGGCGCCCATGGCGAGATCGGAGGATCCGGAGGAAGGGGAGGGAGAGATCTGGGGGACCTGGGAGGAGCTACTCCTTGCCTCCGCCGCTAGCCGTCATGGCACCAACCGTTGGGACTCCGTTGCCATGGAGGTTCAGTCCCGTATCCCTCCCTCCTCCGCACATCTTTTCACATCTCTCCGCTGCCGCCAGCGTTTCCACCTCCTCCAACATCGTTTCTCCACCACCGCCGCCGCCACTGCCGAAGGTGAGCCGGATGTCGGGTCTTACTTCGATGTCCCTCGGCTCGAGGAGCTCCGCAGTTCAGTGGTCGCCGAAGTTCGTCATGAGGTCGACCGATCCGACCTATCGATCAGGTATTTTATTTAAGTACATGATATCTTTGTTTATATTATTTTTTTTCTATTTTTCTTTTTTATCTTTTCGTAGCCGTTTGATGAGGATCTGATGGCTGTGAAGTTTTCATCGTTTGAGATCTTGGAAGCAAAAAGTAAAATTGTTTTTTTAAAAAAATTAAATTTATTTTTTAGGAATTTGCAATTAAAGGTGAAAAGGCTTAAAGACGAAGGCCAACGCTTGAATCTGAAAGCATCGGAGAGGCGGAGCACCCAAGTATGGAGGCTGAATCTAAGTCCTGGGAGGAGAGAAAGGATCGGCCGGATCCACGCCGGAGGCGCCATGGGATCGGATCTCCTACCGATCATGCAAGGGAATCCAACTCGACGGATCCCAAGGAGGACGGAGGAAACCCGACCGGGACGCTGAGAACGCCGGGATACCGCTGGGACGGCAATGTAGAAGACAGATCCGATAGCCGGAGAGCGGTCCGATGACCGAGCTCACGCGGGCGATCCCGACCCTGCCGATCCTCGCGAGTCGGGTGAGTCAGCTGCCGAGTCAAAGGGCGACGAAGCGGAGGAGAGGGAGGGGGAGAAGGAGAGTAGCGAGGTGCAGAGCTCACAAATTTTACGCTGACGGGCGGCGGATGGGACGGCGGGCGAAGGCACCGGCGAAAGCGGCTTAGCCGCCGCCGCCGCCTTCGCCGAGGAGCCGGAGACCGATGTTGTTTCACCACACGCGGGTAGCGTTCCTGGCGTGGGATCGCAGCCTTTGTTTTCGTTTCTCCATATCGTCCGATCAAGCAAGCCCGGCTCCGTCTTTGCGCGCCGGCTCGAAAGCCAGGTACTACTAATTTCTCGCGTGTTTTTCTCATGACCCTGAAGTACATACTAGACCAGGCCCTGGGGTTACGCGATAAATACGAAATATCGCGAAAATTGAATCAAGATCTCGAGAGTCGCCGTTATCGAGCCGGCCGTGAGAGGAGAGCTCTAAATGACGGGGTTTTCGGATAAGAAAACCGAAAGATCACATCCCACCGGTGACACTGCCGTTGGATCCACCTTGCACGAATCTACAAGGAAGACATGTCCCTCCTTGATTCCAATCCGACAGGGAAGGGAATCTTGAGAGGAACGCGAAACGCGTATGGGATTCGATGGGAAACACTTTGCGGAGTAGTTGTGCCTCCCTGGCGGATGCAGGCCATGACCGCCTTGTCCAATAGTGTGTCGCCACGTTTTCAGATGAAATTTGTTTTTTATTTGTCGGCCGCGTCTCTTAATTAGTGTTAACATACTCTTGCGGTACAAGGGAACGAACTGCATATCAACCATGCGTATTTTGCAATCCACCGCGATGACGTTGGAAACGATACGCGACGAGGGTCCTCATTTTGCGCGCTTTTGATTTCGTTCTTTTTTTTATTTTTCAGGAAACCGCGAAATACAAGGGCTTGATTAGGCGCCACGTGGACTTGGAGATGGTGGGGTGGAGAATCGAGCGGTCGGGAGGCGCATACACGAGGGCGGAATTCTTTCGCGACCTCCTACTTCTCTGCAACAACGCTATAGTTTTCTATCCCAAGGCCTCTGGCGAGGCCATCGCGGCCGTTCATCTCCGGGAGCTGATCTCCAAAGAGATGGCGGCGAGCAAAGAGAGGCCGGCTCAAGCACAGCCACCCCCGGTCACCCCAGCACCGCAGCCACAGCCGCAGCCGCAGCTGCCGAAGCCCAAAGAGGATCCGGATCTCGCCGGCTCGTTGCTAGAGAAATCCACATCCGCTGCCCCGTTGATGATCGTATGCCGGAAACGGAGCTCCATCTCAGCCAAGAAAGTGGATCCGGACCGGAAGGAGGAAAAGGAAGAGAAGTCTGATCCAGATAGGAAGGAACGCGATGCCGAGGATCCGACACTCAAGAAGAAGACCAAGGAGCGGTCTTCTTTTCCTCCGACTCGGGGCTTGAGGACCAACAAGACTCGAAGTCTCCCCAAAAACTCTAACCCCGATCCCTCCCGAATCTCAACACACGTAGTGATTCCACGGCGAAGGTGACAAGAAGAGCAAATAGCCTCACGGCCCCACCTCCGGAGGTGGCGGTGGGTCGCTGGGTAAGAAGCGGAGCGCGACTAGTTTCTTGAACCGGATGAAGAGGAGTTCCCCATCCAACGGGACGCTTCTGGAGTCGCTGAAGAGCTCGGGAGCCGGCGCCAGCGGCGGCGCGAAAGCGACGGAGCAGAAGAAAGCGGGGAAGGGAGACGGGCGGAAGGAGAGCTCAAAGTCGGGAGGTGGCGCCACTTCAAGCGCTGCGGCAGAGCCGAAAGGCCCGGCCGAAGAGAAGCGTGGGGAGGCCACCGAACGGGAGCAGCCTCCGGCCGGCTGAAGCGAGGAGGAGAGGAGGCTAATGGTCGGCCGACGCCACGGGCGAGGAAGAGAGGGAGGAGGTGAGTGAGGACATGATGGGCCAGGTGGCATTTCTTTGTAAATTGTGTGCAATCGTGAACGTGGGCTTACTTGTGACCAAAAATCCTTGTAATTTTTTATTTTTCTTTTTTAATTTTTTTTCGCTAAACGGGTTAGCGGGTTTTTTTTAACACGAACCTGGTCAGTGGTGTTAGATCTGTCGCACACTCACTAGGAACTAAAATAGTTAGTTTACAAGCAAATGGCCCTCACAATGTTCGGGTTGTTTTATTCAAAATTTTAAATTTTTAAATTTACATATTTAATAATTTAAATATTATAATAATTATATTGTTTTTAAATTAAATTTTAAAAGAAAATATTTTAAGAGTTTTTAGATAAATTTTCTAAAATAATTAACGATTTAAAACATAATTTTTTATGAACTAAAAACATTAGTTCTTTAAAATTTTAGAATATTAAAAAATTTAAATTTCGAAAGAAATAATTTAGAATGAAATATTAGGATTAATTTTTTACCCGCATGATATTTTCTAAAGGCCTAAAATATAAGTCAAAAGTTATTAAATATGTTTATTATGTTTTATATTTTAAATTATTTTTAAAAGAAAATTGATATGGTTTGGAGTTAAAAATAATAGAAATTTATATTTTGTTTGATATGAAATTTAAATTTTTTATTTGCACTTAAATCAAGAGGGATTAAATATTTTAAATTTTAAGCATTATATTTTATGATTAAAAATTTTATTGTTTAAAATATTCTCTCTCTTTTTCTAAAGTTGATCATACGTGTTTGTTTGGATATCTTATTAGACTAAAAAAATTAAAATAAATCTTATAAAAGAGTTATTTTTTTTTAATAAAATTAACTTTCTGAAGAATTTTTATGAGAAGGAATACTAACTGAATAATCATATGTTTAAATTTAACAAATACATGAAACATCCATACAAAATATATTAATTAATCTTTGCATTGTTTGTAAACGGATTTTGATAAGGTTTGAGCGGTTTTTATTAATATATTTTTTTCTATTTCATATTCTTTTACGTGAAATCACACTGTTTATTTGCAATTTTTAGTAGATTTTTTAAAGGGTTTAAATTTGCTAAATTGTTGTGCAATATTCTTAATTCTTAAAGGGATGATTTGTCCATTGAATATTGAATTAAAAGATAAATATGAAATTAATTAATAGATTTCAGATAGTTATGAAGTATATTAATTATAGAATATTTGTTTTGTTTATAAACGGATTTTGATAAGACTTGAGGGGTTGCCTATATTGGAATTTTTATTTAATTTTATAATATTTTGTGTAATTTAATTATTTTTATCTATACAATGTGAATTCTACTGATGATATCGTAAAACCTCCTTGGGAGAGGCTGGCTATTATAATTTTTCCTTTTTAATTGTTCTCTTGGCTCGTTTTACTAAGATATAAGATTGTAGCCCTTCTTAAAATAAAATTTTTCAATTTTAGATATTTTAAAAAAATCAAAATAAAATAGAGTAAAGGATTCTATGAAATTCTCAGTGAATACTCAAAAGTTCTAAAGTTTTACGTAATATATTTTCAAATGAATAAAGAAAATAATATAAGATTCAATATTGAAACAAATTTGGAACATTGATTAATGATTAAAATTTTAAAGTATGTAAAATAAATTTTAAAACAAATAATTTGGAATGAACTCATGAAGGGTTCTATTATTTAGCTGATATTTTTTTCACTTGTTTAAATATATTAATTAAAAAATATTTGTATTGCTTGTAAAAGGAATTTGATATAACTGAGGATATAACGTATATTCACAAACCTTATTAAGAAGATTAGTAATCGTAATGCATATAAATTTTATTCCATGTCATATTGGAGCCGATTTGTTATAATTAATATTATACTTTATTATTTAAAGTTCAAATTAAATAAGTTCATATAAGTGAAGCTAGTGTTTTTAAAAAATTAAATGTTATCTCCTAATAATACCACCAGAGAGAATTTTTATAAAGAAAAAAACATTCAAACAACATATAATGTGGGCAATAAATTTATGTATAATATAGAATGAAAAAAAAGCAAAAAAAAATTAAAACTAAAAGGAAAATACATTCTGTGCTAATAAACAACACCAGCCGTCCTAGAATATATCAAAATAATTAAAAATTTTAAAACATTACTGCCAAAAGAAAGAAAATTAAAACCTACTTCTTCCTCTAATTAATTTGGCAGACCTAACTTTTGCACCTAAAAATTCAAGCGAGGCTGAATCATAAAATTCAAAAAACAAAAAAATATAAATTAATTAAAAAATCACTACTTTATCATTAACAAACCAAATCTAAATCAAAACATATGTTAATTTATCCTTACCAATTCCCATTCTTTATTGGATGGAGAGAGAAGTTTTAAAATATCACGTGGTATAAAGAATTATCAGATGGAGAGAGAAGTTTTAAAATATCACGTGGTATAACAACATGAGAAAGAGTGCGATGCATTAGATTTTTATCCCTAAGAAACCAAATCAAAATCCTAACATATGAAAATACCCACTTTTTTCCGTCGGTGACTATTTTGTGCACTCGCTGCTCGCGACCAAATGAGGGGAGAAGTTATCAATGATGTGAGACTGAAGAGGTGCGATATCCCATAATAACAACCACCACGAACCGTAACAACCTTCAGGAAACCAAGCAATCGTGTGTTGGATTTTTATATTTTAGAAAATACAAAAATTTGAGAAAATCCGAATTCCCCAATCCAATTTTCTCATGTTTTTGAATTTTTTAAAAAATGTTCGGGTTATTTTATTCAAATTTTTAATTTTTTTATATTCACATATTTAATAATTTAAATATTATAAATATTATATTTTTTGAATTAAATTTTAAAAGAATATATTTTAAGATTTTATTTTTTTAATAAATTTTCAAAAAGGATTAATTATTTAAAAAATAATTTTTATGAACTAAAAAATTAGTTCTTTAAAATTTCAAAGTATTAAAAAATTTAAATTCCAAAAGAAATAATTTAGAATGAAATATTAGAATTATTTTTTTACCTGCATGATATTTTCTAAAGGCATAAAATATAAGTCAAAAGTTACCATATATATTTATTAAATTTTATATTTTAAGTTATTTTTAAAAAAATATTGTTATGATTTGAGGTTAAAAATAATAGAAATTTATATATAGTTTGATCTGAAATTTAAATTTTCTTATTAGCACTTAAAGCAGATTAAATATTTAAAATTTTAAGCATTATATTTTATGATTAAAAATTTTATTGTTTAAAATAATCTTTCTCTTTTTCAAAAGTTAAAAGTTTTCGGGTAAGTGTTATAGGAAAAAAAATTTATAGATTTCAAGAGAAAACTATAGTAGGTTGGAAAATTTAAGAGAAAACGTTTCATTTATGTCAGTTGTGGACATCTTAAGAGTTTAGATTAAAAAAAAGTAAAATAAATCTTGAAAAAGACTTACTTTAAAAAAAATAAACTAATAAATAAAATTAATTTTTTAAATAATTTTTATGAGAAGGAATACTAACTGAGTAATCATGTATTTAACAAATATATGAAACATCCATACAAAATCCTTATTTTCCCAACATTTGTAATAAAAATGATAAAAATAATAAAGAAGTTTAAATCTAAAAATAGAGAACCCAAATCTAGATGCTCTTTTCTGTGATCACAGTGACATAAACAACACCCCACAAGAATAGGAGCAGAGCCAAGAAAAAGACATTCAAGAGACTCATATAAAGCAAGTATCTTCAAGTGTTTTAGAGGGATCCTGGAGAGGAGATTGAAGTTTTGAGAGGTGGAGGGTGTGATGACACGTGGCAGAACCACCAACAGTATAGGAAATAACGTAATAGATATTTCAAATTTTTAATATAAAAAAATTTAAAATTCAGACAAATTTATAATGCCTAATCTAATTTTATTTATTTATTTTTTCTAAAATAAAAATTCTAAACCGTTTCCGATTAGTAATATAGATAGATTTCAAAATATTTAATAAATTGAATATTATAAAATAATTATATATTTAAAATTAAACTTTGAAAGAAAATAATATAAGATTTTATTTAAACAAAATTTTTAAAATGATTAATGATTTTCAGTATTAGTTTTGACGAACTAAAAAAATTAAATATTTAAAGTTTTAAAGTATAACAAAATTTCAAATTAAAAATTTAGAATGAAGGGTTCCATTTATTTTACTGCATGATATTTTTTAAAGATGTAAAAATAAATTAAAGAATCTTTGTATTATTTTTAAAATGATATTGATATGTTTTGACTGATGTGAAATTTTAATTTTCTTATTTGTATCTTTTAATAGTTTTTTCAAAGTGATTAATTAAAAAATAAATAAATGAAAGGCATCGATTATTTGGATGATATTTTTAAAAATTTATAAAATATACTAATTAAAGAATCTTTGTATTGTTTTTTATGGCCTAGTTTAAAAAAAAGAGATGTAGGCAAGTTATTTTTTATTTAGATTTAATTTTTTAACAAATTTTCTAAACTTCTCAATGATTTAAGAATTAGTTTCGATGAACTAAATTTATTATTATTTCTAATGTTTCAAAAAAAAAAATATTGTGAATGTTATAAATTTTATTCTGTCTTATTTGATCCAATAATTTTAATATAAAAATAAATTTTATTAATTAAAATATTAAAGTTTAAATTAAATAATTATAGTTTAAGGATGGCTACTGTTTATAAAAAAAATGAATCATATTTCTTAATAAAACTACCAGAGAGACTATTTAAAAAGTAGAAAATATTTAATTAACATACATTTCTGGATTACAAACCTATTCCTACTCTGTTATACCCACCTCTGATGTCAAATCTATGCAAAAATTCTTCAACATGCTGAACTTTACATTTGTTGCACAGGTGTCTGCATCATAAAAGAAAAAAAGAATCACAAAATAGATTTACACTAATACAAAAAAAAACCACTCTTTTTATAAACAATACAAAGATTATAGGAGTGACAGTTTGGAGCCTGTAATTTTTTAACCCAAGCCATAACAATTTTCTTTTACAAATAATTTAAAAGATAAAATTTAATAAATTAAACCCAAAATAAATTATAGATTTAAACATACCAGTCATGTATTTACTGATAATAAAGTAGTGATTTTGAATGTAGCATCCAAAAGGTTATCAGAACGTAGCAAAGTTGCACAGGAGTCTGCATCATAAAAGAAAAAACATTTAAACATGCAATATATATCAAATATAATCTTGAATTATTTAAAAATTTGATAGTAAAAATAAAAAATAAAAAACGTATTGGTATATTTTCTTTCTCTCAGAAGGTCGATCCAATGAACTGCATATGAAAGAAACTTAGACCAAAATTTCTAGAATTATCTTAACAGAACACTATTTTTAAGAGAAATGATCTGTGCACAATCTATTAAAATACTTAGAATGCAAAAAAGTGAAACATTTAAACATGCAATCTATATTAAATGTAAACTTGAATTTATAAAAAATAGATAGTAAAAATAAAAAATAAAAAATGTATATGTATATTTTTTTTTCTCTTAGACTGCTAATCCAATGAACTGCATAAAACACAATCTTTTAGAAAGTTATCTTAAAAATCATTTAAATATACTTAAACCAGTATATTTTCTTTAATTTGCTAAACCCAAATTTCCAAAATTATATTAATGTAGCATTGTCCTTAAAGAGAAATGATAAATTATATTTTTTTTAATAGTAAATACTTAGAACTTTAAAACGAAAAAACATTTAAACATGTAATCTATATGAAATCTAAACTTAAATTTGAAAAAAAATATATAGTAAAAATAAAAAATAAAAACGTTACCTGTATATTTTATCTCTCAGACCGTGATCCAATGAACTGCATATGAGAAAATTATAAAAGAAAAAAAATTTAAATAAATATCTATATCAAAACTAAAATTGAATTTGAAAAAATAGATAGTAAAGAGAAAATTAAAAAGCGTTACATGTATGTTTTCTTTCTCTCAGACCGTAGATCTAATGAATTAAGAAGCACAATCCTTTAAAAAATCATCCAATAAATCATCAGAAAAATCATTTGAATTTGTTGCAATCTGTATTTAAACGAATCATCTCTGTATAAAGAACTATTTAGAGAGAACATTAAAACACAACACGATCTAAAAAGAAAAGGGAAAAAACATTACCTATGCCTTGTGTTTTTCTCAGATTTTTGTTTCAATGACCTTATAGATTGGACGAAGAAGATAAACAATTGAAAACGATAATCTAAAAATACGGCCGTGTTAAGAGATTGTGACGATAATCTAAAGACATGGTTTGTATTGAGAGATCGTGACACCGTGATATTTTAGTTAAAAAAATTCTCCTTAACCATCCGGAAAAATAGGGAAAAACGCATATAAAATTTTAAAATAAAAAAAATTCAAAAATCAGAGAAAATTCGATTACCCCAATCCTATTTTCTCGTTTTTTTTAAATTTTTGGAAAAATATAAAAATATTGCAACCGTTTCTTTCTATTTAGTAATATAGATAGATTCGAAAGCGCTTGAAGCTTTTCAGTGTTATATTACTATTGTGAAGGTTGGAAATATTTCAAAATGTTTAAGATCATGAAAACTTTTGAGAGATTAATTGCAAAAGGATTTTACGTGTTATCAAGTCATGGCTTCACTTATAAGTGGTCCAGCTGTGTTTGATTGGTAACTTTGGGAACAAACTTGAGATTAAATTTAAAAAAATTAAAAGGCCTGGACTATGATGAGGCAAAGTTCATCTGATTAAAATTATTTTATTTCGGGTAAAGCATCCTATTGATCTTTGAATAATAAGATTTTGGTCAAATTTTTAACTTAAAAATGAATAAAAAAAATTGGGCAAGTTATTTATTGGTCCCTGCAACTGTTTGCAGGGACCTTAGAGTCAACACACACACAAAAAAAACAGTATATACAACTATAAATAAACCACCCCAGGGACCAAATGACAAATAGTTCACTATTCAATAGATGAATAGTGAATTATCTATAAAAAAATCGAACCAAAATAATTTTGGAGAAATTTCACGAAATTATCATGTGATTTACCTCTTTCTCATTTCGGTGCATGTGGTTCGACTTTGATCATTTTAGTACCATGTAATTTAACCGTTAGATAAAAAAATACCAAAAAAAAAATGGGAAAAACTTATAAAAACCCTAGAAATTGCATAAATTCAAAACAAAATAAAATCTTTAAAAACACAAAAAAAAAATGATAAAAAAATCCGTAATCCATGAAATTCGGGAAAAAAATTCAGAAAAAATTGTAAAAAGTGAAGAAAATCCCCAAAAATCCACAAAATCCACTAAAGAACAAAAAAAACCTAGAAAAATTTGAAAAATATCGAGAAAATTAAAAAAAAAATCTTAGATTTTGTCAAAAAAATCCTTCAATTTTCATAAATTTCCCCAAAATTCCAAAATATCTATAAATAAATAAATAAATTAGAACACAAAATCTCCAAAATCTGTATATAAACTTCAGATTTTTTTTTCATTTCCCTTATTTATTTATTTATTCATATTTTGGTTTTTTTGGATTTTTGGGAAATTTATGAAATTTTCTTGGTTTTTTTTGACAAAATATAAGTTTTTTGGGGTTTTTTTTGTTCTTTAGGGGTTTTTGTGGATTTTTGCACTTTTTTACAAAATTTTCAGATTTTTCTGTTTTTTAAAGAGTTTTGTGGTTTTTTGTTTTTTTTTGTAAGTTTATTTTATTTTTTATGTTTTTATTTTATAGGTTACGGATTTTTTTAGAATTTTTCTAATTTTTTTTTGGGGTTTTAACGATTTTATTTTATTTATTTTGGAATTTAAGCGCTTTTCTAGAGTTTTATAAGTTTTTCTTTTTTTTGGATTTTTGAAGATTTTATGTTTTTTTGGGTAATTTTCTAAATTTATTTATAATGTTTTTAATATATGAGATTTTATGTTTTTCAAAACTTTTTGGAATTTTTTCCTATTTTTTAGTGATTTTCCTTTTTTTTCAATATTTCATTTTTTCTATATTTTTATTTATTTATTTATTTTTGAATTTTTTATACACCTCAGCAATATCTTAACGGGATTAAATGTTTTGGTATCTTTTTGCTAACTATCAGATTATATGATACTAAAGTGTTTAAAGTTGAACTACAATTGCTGGATTGAAAGAGAGATAAACCATACGGTAGTTTTGTGAAATTTTTCCAATAATTTTCTAATAACGGATAATTTAGTCATTGTCCATGCATTTATGATATATATATATATATATATATATATATATATATATATATATAAATGTGATAATAGGCGGTTGGGGTTGATCGAGTGTATTAGTCACCTTCCATTTGCCTTCTTTTAAGACGTTTGAATGATTTCTTACCATACAAATGAGAAGATCATCGAAAATAAAGTTTCAAGATGCTCATTTTAAACCGCTCGTGATTTCTATAAAAATAAGAACCGCTAAAACGGTATGATCAAACTTCTACCAAATCAGGTATTGAAAATCGACACGATAAATTATTTTTCACGATCTTTCTATCCGCATCTGATTGAAAATCATTCAAACACGCCTTCCAAAAGCCAAATCGCTGACGATCGAGAATGCATAGTGTTGTGACCGACCGCCTGTTATCATATGTATATACATGTAGGGTGTGTTATATATTTTTAGTTTTTTAATTTTTTAATTTTTTAATTTTTTTAACAAATATAAACATAAGGAGCCACATATGCGGACTAATACTCACGTTGCGTGGCTGATCGCTCCAGAGTGTTCTTTTAAAAGAAAAATAAAAAATATCAAAAATATGTGATACATGGTTTATAATGTGCCATAATTACTAACATGTCCACACCACATTGAACCACTCTTATGTCAATGAAAAAATAACTTTTATTTATACCATTAAGATTTGTTGACGCTGAGATTGGTTTCGTCTAAAGATCTAGATTGATTACATCAATGAGTGGAATGTGTTTTGGTTGAGCTAATGACTGAGAAAAAAATTTTAATGCCGTGGATGCATTCTTTCTTCCTAGATGACAGTCTTCTAGAATCAAGTAATGACAGATCATTAGATAGAAAGATGAGAGACGAGTCCTCATGTTTATGGATGGCTTCAATGCTCAAGTTATAAGAGAATAAACATCATGGAAATAGGAAAAACAAAAAATTGAGTGGAGTATACCAATTACCATATGAGAGGATTCCATTCTTGGTGTAGTAGTGTCTATATTCATTTTATCGTCTCTAAGGAGTGTTGATAGCCATTATACTACTATAGTGGGCGATGACATCGATTGTTACCTTGGTAATTTTGATGGTCACCGCGATATATAAGAAATTTGTGATCCCATAAGACCCATATAGATTCGGACACTCAAGATCATGCTAGGCCACATGTCGATGGAAGATTTGATCTTGTAGTACTCATGATGCAGAAGGATTAAAAGTGCCCTTTGATTTTAGTTCAGGATTTTTTTTTGAGTCAATTTCCAATTTAAAAGCTAATTTGATTATATTAACAGTACACTTAACCTTATTTTAATAAAATAGTACACTTAACTTATTTATTTTTATATTTATTCTATAAGATTTTCAAGGGATTGGGTCAGCATTTGCATTATATCTTACTAAGGACTTATTTAGATTGATTTTTGAAAAAAAAATGTTTTGTTTTGTTAATTTGATAGAAAGACTTATAAAAAAAATGATTTTGAAATAAAAGTTAGCCTTTAAGATCTAACCGCAGGGGCCAACACCGACCACGGCCCATTTGGACGAGTGAGTCTCCACATCGACTATCTCAATGAAAGTATCATTTGTTACACACACATGTGACGGGTAGAACTTACTCTTAAAAGCTAACCTTTAAAAAGAGGGTGCCCACCATATATATATGTATTACATCTTCTTAATTAGCTGATATGGGACTAAACTATTACAAAATGATATGACCAGAGACGCTAATAGATTGGAGATGGCGCTAAGAAGATACAGGGACTCTGTTGGAATTCAAAGATGTTGAATAATTAGATGAATGATTAGAATTTGTATTAAGTAGTTATTATATTTAAGTTTGTAATCACTAATTAGGCTAAGGTGAGGGGAGCATCTTTCAAGTAGTGCGCCTTAAGCGCATATAAGTTGTTAATATGCGCCAGTGAACCGTTACATTTTTCCAGAGGTTGTTACAAGAACCTTCAAGCAAGAATTATTTCAAATCCTCTCTTGTTCTTTCTTTGTTCTTCCCCTCAACCTTCTTCTGCCTTCAACCTCATCTCTTCTTCCTCTTTCGCTCTTCTCCTTCCATAATCTCATTGTTTTTCCTACTTTCTTCCTCCTGGCTGCATTCCTACCAAACAATCTGCATCATATTATTTTGTCTCATAAAATATTTAACTTACTCTGAAGTATTTTTAGGAAAAAAGTTCATCCAAATGAAGCCCAAGTATCTTCTCATGTTTTCTGTGTTGGCTTTGTTCATTAAGGTGGTATTTGGATTGGTTTTTGAAAAAAATATTTTTGAAAAAAATATATATATTTTTTCTAGTTTGCTAGGACTTTAAAAAAAGGACTTCTGAAAGTAAGTTAAACGCTTTTGTTATTTTTATATTTGAGTATGTTAATCCAGAAGTACTTTTATAATAATAAAAAATAATAAAAATAAATAATAAAAATACTAATAATGAAATTTTGATAATTGATCATTTTCAAAAATAGGTTTAAAAAGGTTTCAGAATGGTGTTTTGATAATTAACATTTTCTAAAACAACTTCTACAAAACGGCTTTTTTCAGAAGCACTAAACCACTAATTTCTGTAAAAAATATTTTTGGGGTTTTTTAGTGCTTCTGTTTTTTTTTAAAAACTCATCCAAACACCTTTCTTTTCTTCAGAAGTGCTTAACTTACTTCAGAAGTATTTTTGGAGAAAAAAAAAATCTCATCTAAACACCTTTCTCTTCTCCAAAAATGCTTAATCTACTCCAAAAATGTTTAATTTACTCTGAAGTGCTTTTAGGAAAAAAGTCCATCCAAATGAGGCCTAACTTCTGTTGTTTTCTGTGTTGGCTTTATTCGTTATCCCAATTAATCATTTCAAAATATTTCCCAAAAATCATTTAATTATTATATTAATTCCTGCACTGATTATTCCCACCGCCCGTGCAACCGTTTGCCATTATTATTCACACCCACCTTCTCGCCATTAAAAATCCTCTTTTTTTTTTTTTATCGTTATCATTCTCTTTTCATTAAAAAAAACAAGGAGCTTCTCTACTTCCCAATCTTCCATCTCTCCGTTTTCAAAAAGAACTCTTTCGATCTCTCATTCTGCGAAATTTTGAATGGAGTTCGTGAGCATCGAGAGCAGCGATGGCGTCAAGCTCAGCGCGAGGCTCTTCAAGGCCTCCAGCACGGGGAACGAGGGCAAGAGCAATCTCGCCGTGGTGCTTGTTCACCCCTACACTGTGCTCGGTGGTTGCCAGGGCCTTCTCCGGGGGATCGCCATGGGCGTAGCTGAGAGAGGGTTCACGGCCTTGACCTTTGATATGAGGGGCGCCGGTAGGTCCTCCGGGAGGGCTTCTCTGACGGGCTTTGCGGAGATCCAGGATGTGATTGGGGTTTGTAAGTGGGTGGTCGAGAATTTGAAGCCTGATGGGATTGTTCTTGTGGGATCCTCGGCAGGTTTGAATTCGCGATCTCTGTTGTTTCTCTAGTTGCATCTTTTTTTTCTTCTTCTGGGAATTCATTCGAGTAGTTTGAAAGTCTGTTTTTTTTCTGATAGATTTTGAGGATTTTAGTGAGATGTGTTTATGTTCAAGGACTGGAGCTTTTGGGAGTGTCTAAATGGAAGCTTGGGATGGTTTTGGTGAAATGGATTCTACCTGCTTGTGATTGGAACTCTTGTGTTATTTTTACCAGAAATTTAGGAGTTTGTAGATGTTCTTAGTGGTCTGGAGCTCTATGGAAGCGTTCTATGGGGTTTTGAAATGGTAATGATCTGAATGATTCTATTCCCAATGATTTTTGGTGGTTTTGGTGGAGTATTGGTATGTTATTGTCAGTAGAATGTCCTCTTGAAGAATTGCATCTCATTTTGGTTTAGTGAGATGGATGGGCTATGTCAAATACTGCCTCTTTTATGAATTTTTGGAAGTGTTTGTTGGCTAGTGCTAATTGGAAGTGTTTCTAGGAATTTTTTTTTCCTCCCCTTTAGATTGATTTTTGGAAGAGAAATGGCTCTAGAGAGTTATTTTGGAGAAACCCTAGAGTCCTGGATAGTTTTGGGGAAATGGATTTACTTTTTTCAGTAAAACTTTTTTTTCTTTTTTTTGCATAAAACTGTTTAAATGGTCTTCATAAGCCTCAATAATTTGGATCCCTTAAATTTGTTGTGTATTAATGCTTTCCCTATTGATGAATATTTTCTTATATGACAATATATTGTTTGTAGCATTCTCATGTTTGACTAAGTTTACATTTGTCATGTTTCTTGCCAAATCTGATTTGACATTCATCGGGTCATCATTCAGTTTCAGATAATCAGTGAACTTTATTCTGCCGAAGATTCCTTCAACAATTTCACTTTTGTTTCTGTTTATTTTTCAGTCTTTCATTTAAGTGATTGGTTATGGTTTTAATGAATTTCACATTCATTCATGATTCATATGCAATCTTATGGATAGACTGCTAATGTAGGATCAATAGGTGAGAGTGAGCTTTCTTGAATTTTGGGATTGAATTGAATCAAGATTAAACTTGTATGTTTAAACACTCGTGATTATGATATTTGCACTCTTATATTTTTAGAACAAACTCATCAAAGTCTCCGTGGATCACACTATCATTTCATATCACTCTAGATGGCTACTTTGATGAGTACTAGTGCTTAAACAACTTAAGGCCTTCTAATGCATCAGATGATTACCCTTTATGTGGGAGTTCTCACTAGTCAAATAAAATTGGTCCTGCAAATGAGACTTTATTTGATGAAGAGGTGAAAATCTTTATCTTATGTGTTGGATTGAAAGTGCTAATGAATATTTTGTTAAGTGGTGAGTGATTGAAACACGTGAATGAGAATCTGGTTGATGGGATTTGTTGCATCTAACATATCTCATAATCATCGAATTAATGCTTTGCAATGAAGATAATGCATGTTGTTTATCTTCGATTCATGTTGCAGGGGCACCAATAGCTGGTTCAGCGGTCGATAAAATCGGTCAAGTTGTGGCTTATGTTAGCCTAGGATACCCATTTGGCTGGACTGCTTCCATCCTGTTCGGGCGGCATCACGAAGCCATCCTCCGCTCTCAGAAACCAAAACTCTTTGTCATGGGCACAAAGGATGGCTTCACAAGTGTGAAGCAGTTGCAGAACAAGCTCAAGGCAGCTGCAGGCCGAGTCGAAACACAGCTGCTAGACGGAGTCAGTCATTTTCAGATGGAAGGCCCTGCTTATGATGAACAAATGGCAGAGCTTATTACCAAATTCATTCAATCATTGTAGAACAACCACCGGTGCATTTCTTTTATTTGTGAATTAATTACTGCCCATCTTAGGCTTTTTTTTTTTTTTGTAGTTTTTGTGAAGTATTACAGTACATCACAACATGTTCACTAAAATGCGCTTGTATTTATTGAAACCAAGGCTGGAACTTTCTTGTGTGTCAGTTATCAAAGTGCACATTTCCTTGTGTGAATTCGTCGGTTTCAGTGTGGATGAAAGTGTGGAAGTTAGTTAGGAGATTGTTTTCTGTTAATGTGGTGTGGTGGTCAGTCCTCCTTTGGATTGCTGAACGAATGTGATGAAACCATATGAAACCATATTTGAGTGATTGTTGAATGAGAAAAGGTCTTGTTTTGGCGGTGAGTGGCTTCTTCATAAGTGATGGTATTTTCTTTGGGTAGGTCGTCCGAGGTCCCCTCCTCGTCAAAGACTAAGCCTACAAAAGATAGGATGGCGGGCTTCATGTCCAGGGATAACTTTGATACTCAAGTCAACGAGAGAAGGTCTGAAGGAGCATGAGGAAGAAGAAGAAAGTAGAAGGGAGTTTGGTAGATGGTACCAGGCAGAGGAGATCGGTTTCTTGATGTAGTGCTTCTTTATTTCTTTTATAACTCCCCATAGGAGGTTGGGGTTGATTGCAACCATTACTGCATGATAGTGGGCAATGACCTCGATTGTTACTATGATATTTTCGGCTAATGTTGAGTGGTAGCCTCGGCAATCACGGCGACATATAAAAAATTCATGACCTCGTGATCGCCCTTAATTTATTTGGACGTTTGAGATGGTGCCACGTGTGGGTGGGAGATTCTACATGTATCATTTTTTTTTTTTTAATATGTGAAGAAATATGAGAAGTTTCTCATTCCAAAATTATATATATATATATATATATATATATACGGGGCTAATACTATGCGGTGGCCTCGTTTTGGCTACTGCCACTTCAGACAAATAGTTTTGAGGAAATCTGGCTTGGGATGGAAAAAACATTGAAAAATAAGCTAGCATGTCAATTTTTATACAATTTGGGAACTTATAGGGTCTTCATCTTAAATGGTGAAATTTTGAAACAATAAGATTTCTATAAATTTTCACCCGTTAAGATGAAGACCCTACAAGTTCCCGAATTGTATGAAAATTGACATACTAGCTTATTTTTCGATGTTCTTTCCATCCATACGGTTGGAAATCCTTAAAACATTGTGCAAGTGGCCAAATGGGAGGCGACCTTACTTGCACAGTAATCCGGTCGGCCTTATAATATCACTCTCGTAGATATATATATATATAGGGTCATGATATTATGCGGTCGGCCTTATCACTGTGCAAGTGTGGTCGCCTCTTTTTGGCCCATTTGCACAGTGTTTTGAGGAAATCTAATCGTATGGATGGAAAGAACATCGAAAAATAAGCTAGCATGTTGATTTTCATAAAATTTGGGAACCTGTAGGGTTACAAAATTTCACCCGTTAAGATGAAGACCCTACAAGTTTCCAAATTGTATGAAAATTGACATGCTAGCTTATTTTTTGATGTTCTTTCCATCCATACGGTTGAAAATCCTTCAAACATGCTCCAGGTAGCCAAATAGAGGCTTACCGCGAAATGAACAAATAAGTTTCGACCGACCTTACCTTATATATATATATATATAATATTATATGTTATATATTATATATATACCGTCATGATATTACGCGTCAATCTTTATCATCAAGTGTTATGGTCACCTCCATTTGACCCACTTGCACAGTGTTTTGAGAAAATCCAACCGTATGGATGGAAAAAACATCGAAAGATAAGCTAATATGTCAATTTTCATACAATTTGGGAACTTGTAGGGTCTTCATCTTAATGAGTGAAATTCTGAACCAGTAGGATTTCTATAAATTTTCATCATTTAAGATGAAGACCCTAGTCCCCATATTGTATGAAAATTGACATGCTAGCTTATTTTTCGATGTTTTTTCCATCCATAAAGTTGGAAATCCTTAAAATATGCTCAAAGGGCCACTGTAGGGTCTTTATCTTAACGGGTGAAAATTTATAGAAATCTTACCGGTTCAGAATTTCACGCCACAAGTTCCTAAATTGTATTAAAATTAACATATTAGCTTATTTTTCGATGTTCTTTACATCTATACGGTTGAAAATCCTTAAAACATGCTTCCAAGGCCAAAATTAGAAATAATCTTTATTGGAGCAATGTTCCTACTGATTGATCAGATCACGCCGTATATATATCAGTCATGTTAGAGTAAGGCTGGCCGCACTCTAACACCCAAAATCAAAACCAAAAATAAAATAAAATAAAAGCTCAAACAAAAAACCCATCCCTCGGTGAGTGATAACACTCTATCATTCTTATCTATATATATATATATATATATATATATATATATATATATTATCTCCATAATAGAGAACATACATGATACATAAAGAGACCTCTTGCGCATTGTCCACGTGTCAACTGTTTACCTATTTTTCAACCCCCGCACACGAGCCAACGAGGAGTACCCACGCGACGCGAGTACAAAATCCAGAACCAAATGCTCGCCCATTTCTCCCCCTCGTTCGCAGCTGGCCTCCCCCGAATCCCTAGCCCTCGCCGTCGATTCCTCTCTCTTCCGATCCCCTACCTTCGCTGGAGATCCCCTCCTCCTCTCCCCCGAGTTGCCGCTTTCTCCACCGCCAAGCTTTCTTCCAGTGTCGCCCCGATGGAGTCCTCTGCTGCGGAGGAGCGCACCCAATTGAAGCTCGAGGAGCTGAATTGGGATCACTCGTTTGTTCGCGAGCTTCCCGGGGATCCCAGGGCAGATATCATCTCCCGAGAGGTATATCTGTTTCTTTCTTTAAGTTTTAGAAGGAGAATTGCAAATCGAAGCTGTATGGATTGTGCAGTAGTTATAAAAAACGGGAACCTTTTTTTTTTAAAAAAAAGAAAAAGATTAACTTTTTCTGTGTTGATGTGTTAATTTATTCCTCGTCGATATTAATTGGTTATTTGAGCTTAGATCAATGATCAAACTTTATAAAAGATGAGATTTTCATGTATGTACTGAGTTGTTTAGATATGTAATGGTGGGAGAAAGCATGCCATAGTTGTTGAAGCGGGTATTTGGAGGTTCCACCAAGGATTTAATGTGTTATCCTTTGTATGTTTGACTTAATTAAAGGAAGAGTTTTATGGGAATTTGATGAGAAGTAGATGGTCTCATTTTCGGTGTTGTTATGTGGCCATTAACACCGTGTGATTTTGGAATTTTTTCACTATCAAATCTTTGAGTCTTTGACACTATGTTAGAGATGGCCATTAACACCATTCAATATAATTTATTACCATCTCAAAATCTATTTTTATGTTTTGTGATATAGTGCAAATCACAAGTTGTTTAATTTGTTTTTTTTTCCGGTCAACATGAATTTCAAATGGTTGGAACTTGGAAGTAGTGGGTGGATGCAAGGTTATAATTCATTATCTGATGAAAGTGATTAGCAGAATTTTATGATCAAGGTGGACTGTAGTACATAATTCTTACTAACATTTTTTATTATTTTGTTTTTAGGTGCGCCGTGCTTGTTATACAAAAGTATCGCCATCTGTGGAAGTGGAGAAGCCTGAGCTTGTAGCATGGTCTGATTCAGTAGCCAAATTGCTTGATTTAGATCCCAAGGAGTGAGTGGCTTTACTTGTTCCATTCTTTTCCTCTGTTATCAAAGCGTATCTTGCAAATTTAACCATATTTCTTGCCAGACTACCTGTGTTGTCATTGAATCGTTCTTTTATCAGCGCTTTTGTTTTATGATTTCAAATTTTTCAGGATTTGAAATTTAAGATTTTGAAGAATTTTTGTTTTTCTGTTGTATATATGGAGTTAAAGTGTGATAGCAAGTATTATGTGTCAGATTTGACATACTTCATTCTCACCGAGTAACTTTGTGGTTATCCTAATGATTGTATATCAAAAATTATCCCCTCAATTGAATGTGTTTCATCTTCACCCTGTCTACCGTTCCTCACAATCAATCAACTCTTCCTTTCACATCATAATTTTATGTGTCGAGCATTTTTCAACTCATTAGAAAAGCTTGTGGGGCTTTTTGATTTTAAGTTTATCTCTTCTTCCAAATGCAGTAATTATTGAATTTGAAAAGCATCCAAGTCCAAAATGGTGATTTGAATATGTGGTTGAGTCAAATAAAAGATTTTGCTTTTATGTTTGAAATTTAACTTAGTTGAGTTAGCTGTCCTGGAGGTTAGACTTCAGACCAACATTTTAAGTTATGTGAAACTCTGTTTTGCTTGAACATAAAAGCCAGGAGTGCACTCTGTTTGCTATTGATGGATGAATAATAGCTCCTCAACATAAAACTGTATTGTTGGTTATAAACATTCAACTTTGGCTAATGGTAGATCATCTTATGTAGCCAATGAGGCTGACTTAAAAAGAAACTTGAGGTTCTGTTATGCGGTTTTAAGAGCCAATTTTTTTTGTCGCTACTTGATTGATTGTTAATTAAGTTATGAATCTTGATTTAGGTATTTCAATAGGATCGATCAACTTGGATCTGGAGTTACCCATGCTTAGCCCATATTTAGGAGTTAACCTGCTAGGATTCATGGCTGATTCTTGTGGACCTATCAGATATTAATGATAAGTACATTTATCTATTTCAGATTTGAACGACCAGATTTTCCACTTATATTTTCTGGAGCATCACCATTGGTGGGTGGGTAAGTCGCTGATTTATTTCTATTATTTGAACACTGTGAAGATTTATTATCAGTATTTTATTCCTTTTATAAGTCAAGTCTTATATTCTGCAGTTTGCCATATGCACAATGCTATGGTGGACACCAGTTTGGTGCATGGGCTGGTCAGCTGGGCGATGGTCGTGCCATAACATTGGGGGAACTCGTGAATTCTCAAGGTAAAAGATGGGAGTTGCAGCTGAAGGGTGCTGGAAAAACTCCTTATAGCCGATTTGCAGATGGACTTGCAGTTCTGCGTAGTAGTATCCGGGAATTCCTTTGCAGCGAGGCAATGCATGGTCTTGGAATCCCAACAACACGTGCTCTTTGTATTGTCACAACCGGCAAATTTGTCACCCGTGACATGTTCTATGAGTAAGCTTTCCTGTTCTCGAATGAGATAGCTCCATGGTTAGGTGGTTTTTGGGAGTGCGTTCATTTCTTTCCAAGATACATATTTATGTATTCTAATGGGGAAGGTTGTAGGCTTTAGGCCCATTGTTGCCCATATGTCATTGATCCATTACCCTTACACCTTTTTTTTTACAGAAGTAGAAATCATCTGTTGTTTTGATAAAATTGCATCCATTGCTTTTGCAGTGGTAATCCAAAGGAGGAGCCAGGTGCCATTGTTTGTCGTGTTGCTCAATCTTTTTTACGGTTTGGTTCTTACCAAATTCATGCCTCAAGAGGCAAGGAAGACTTGGACATTGTTCGTATTCTGGCAGATTATACAATCCACCAACATTTTCCTCATCTGGAGAAGATGGAAAAGAGTGAGAGCCTGTCTTTCGAGGTTGGACAGGAAGGCAGTTCTGTAGTGGATTTGACATCTAACAAATATGCAGGTAGATCGTTTATTCTTTGTAGATATTCCTCATTTTGTCAATAAAATTTTGGTATTGCTCTGTATCTGGTAATGGTAGAAGATTCTGATGTAACATCAATCAATGCCTGGTTTTTGATGAATATTATCAGCTTGGTCGGTTGAAGTTGCTGAGCGTACTGCTTCCTTGATTGCTGGCTGGCAAGGAGTAGGTTTCACCCATGGTGTGCTAAACACAGACAACATGAGCATCTTGGGCCTAACAATTGATTATGGACCATTTGGTTTCTTGGATGCTTTTGACCCGAGTTACACTCCAAATACAACTGACCTTCCGGGAAGAAGGTACTGTTTTGCAAACCAGCCTGACATTGGCTTGTGGAACATTGCCCAATTCACCACAGCGTTATTGGCTGCAAATCTTATCAGCAAAGACGAGGCAAACTACACCATGGAGAGGTATTGGTTGTTTGGTCTATTATTTGATCACAATCTGCTATTCTACTTATTGATGGGTAACTCGCAAACACGCTGCAGGTATGGGAATAAATTTATGGATGAATATCAGTCTATCATGACCAGAAAGCTTGGTCTCCCCAAGTATAATAAACAGTTGATTGGTAAGCTTCTAAACAACATGGCTGTTGATAAAGTCGACTACACGAATTTCTTCCGTGCCCTTTCTAATATCAAGGCAGACACTACCATTCCTGAGAGTGAGCTACTAGTTCCACTAAAGGCTGTGTTACTAGACATTGGCAAGGAACGAAAAGAAGCATGGACCGACTGGGTACAGACCTACATCCAAGAGGTGAGTTGTGAATATATCATTTAGAAACACCATCTTTATTTTCTATGATTTTTTGTTTATCAGAACTCCCCATAATATGGATGCCCGACACCAAACTCCCTTGTGCTTTGTTTTGTTTTATCATTCTACAATTATTCCTTTTTATGGCTACAATTATAGTAGAACATTTCGGATCAAGTAAACAGAGGAGTTTGTAAATAGATACAGAGGCTTAAATAGATATAGTCATAAAAATCAATGGGGAGTATTAATTCGAGATTTGGTATTAATAGAAGACATCCTCACTACAGATATGCCAGTAATTTACAAACTACTAATTAGTTGTCTTTCAAAAATCTTATATTATAGTATAAATTGAATGAAGGGGAGTCTTGGCGCACGGTAAAGTTGTCGCCATGTGACCTGGAGGTCACGGGTTCGAGTTGTGGAAAATTGGAAATACAAGGTAAGACTAAGACTGTGTACAATAGACCCAAGTGGTCCGACCCTTCTTCAAAACCGCGCATGCGGGAGCTTTATAGCACCGGGCTGCCTTGAATAGTATAAATTGAATGTAAAATTAGAATCTTGCATTCATCTTTTCTGAATCTTCTATTGTTTGTCTGTTAGCTCGCATCAAGTGGTGTTCCAGATGATGAGAGGAAGGCAGCAATGAACTCAGCAAACCCAAAATATATACTAAGGAACTATCTATGTCAAAGTGCCATTGACATTGCTGAACAAGGTGATTACGAAGAAGTTCGCAGGCTACTCAAAGTGATGCAACATCCATATGATGAACAACCAGGAATGGAAAAATACGCCCGATTACCACCTGCTTGGGCTTATAGGCCTGGTGTCTGCATGCTGTCATGCTCCTCCTAATCATGTAATCTAAAATCAGCAGATATTATCAATCTTCTGATACTGTCTCATGTATTATATTTATGCCAAGGTACTATTCAAAAATAACAGAACAAATAGAACCCCTGAGAAAACATAGAGAGTAATTCCTTTATTTTCAAGCTCTTGCATTAGATCTCGTAGACCATTTCGACTCGCAATACTTTGCCAGGAGGAATCTTCAGTGTGGCCACTATTGACCTGCAGTTTTTCTGCAAGAATCTGTAAAATGTATTTATCACCAATCTCTTGAACCATCTGCCATCTTCCCTCATCTTCAGTACGATCCTCCCAAGCACAAAGACAACTCTGCGGTTCATCGCCTCCCCTAGCACCGCCGCCTCTTCTGCGCTCTCCACCTTCTCAAGGAGCCCAGTGATCACTGATGCCAGGAACTCTTCTCGGGCGATGTCAGGCTCGTCCTTGTATCCATACTGGACTAAACACCTGTACACACCATCTGCATCCAGTTTTGCCATGGCAAATCGCTCCTCGGGCAAAACAGACTTCACCGGCAACATCCTCACCGTCACAAACACCATGACCTGCCGGAGAGCTCCAACGTGCTGCACGTAGTGCCTGACTATCGGAGGATAGCCGTTCATGAGGTCAGTGCAGAAGAAGCAAATTCCAGGGACTCTCACCTCGGTGCTTGCCAATAGTTCTCTGAACTCTTTCTGACTCATCTTCTTTTCGGCTTCGTACTCACTCTTCTTCCCTCTTCCATAGGTCCATGAGAGAGTAATGATCAAGAAGAATGCTGCAATGCCGAAGGGCACCCATCCTCCTTGCGGGACTTTGTTCAACAAGGACGTCATGTATGTGCCTTCAAAGGCCAAGAAGACTGCGAAAAAAATTCCGACCAAGAAAATATTGGTGTCCCATATTACAAGCATCACAACTACCATTAAGAATGTTGTGATGAGCATCACCCAGATCACAGCCACACCTAACAATCAAGAACAACAAAGAAACGCCATGTTCAGCAAGATCATAATGATATTCTGATGAAGAGATAGAGGCAATGAGTTTAGCTCACCGTAGGCATTGCCGATCTCCACACCCCCTTTGAAGCCAACAGTGATGAGGATGGATAGAACCATGAGGAAGTAGTTCACTTCGGGTGAGTAGACTTGGCCCTCATACTTTCCTGATGTGTGATTCATTGTCACTCTAGGGAAGCAGCCAAGAGCCATAGATTGCCTGATGATGGAGAAGCTTGCTGATATCAAAGACTGGCTGGCAACAACAGCGGCGAGAGTGGCGATGATGAACATTGGCCAGAAGACCGGCTCCGGCACCGAGCTGTAGAATGCTGTGCTCATCTTGTCAGGATTCTTTATCAGGAATGCAGCTTCACCACCATAACCCAAGATCAATGCTGGATAAACCAGTCCTGAGAAAGCAATCTGCATCAATACATAGATCAAGTCATGTTATTCACTATGTGAATCACCAAAAAAATAAAAATGTATAGTTGAAAGAAGGCAGTGAAAAGAAATACACCTGAATTGAACTTGTGTTGAAGTGGCCAAGATCAGCAAACATAGCTTCAGCACCTGCGTGATTGATCCATGCATGTAGTTCAATTTCAGTTAAAGAAAATGAGAAGATAGTAAGATACACAGAGACTGACCTGTAATGCAGAGAACAATGGCACCAAGAAGCTCCCATCCCTTTCGTCTGTTTCTTTTGAAGAAATGGTATATATAGTGAGGGGATATTGCTTTGAGGACAGGTGGGTAGAATTTAATGATGTTGAAGAGGCCGATTAGTGCAATGGATCCAAACCAAATAATCATGATTGGGGAAAAGGTGAAGCCAACCTTGCTTGTGCCAAGCCTTTGGAAGAGGAATACCAGAAACAAGATCACCACAGATAAGAGAACAACATGTTCTGCAGCAAAAGAAAAAAAAAGCTTCAATCAATGTTTAAAAATATCAATGCAGACTTGTATCAATATAAATTGAGGCAAAACTCACCCTGTGTGATTTTGGATGATCTTGACTGGATTCCTTGAACAGCAGATAGCACTGCACAACAGCAAAATTAGAGCAATACCATTCAATCAATCCAAGCAGAAGGAGAATTAAAGATGAAACTTTATTTATTAATTAATTACTACCTGAAATTGCAGGAGTTAGAGCTCCATCTCCAATCACCATGCATGTTCCAACCAAGACTATCAAGGTAAGCACAGTCTGAGCTATTTTACTCCCCTCCAAGAACTTGTGCGTCTTAGATTGCAATTTACTGTGATTGCTGTGATACAATAGGTTTACATCCGATTCCAATCTTGCCGTCACCGGCACAATAGACTTGTTCTTGAAATTTATATGTTGTCGAAGCAATGAATAAAGCGCAAAAGTCCCGCCTAAATCCAGAGAAGTGATTAAAACATATTTGATAAAAAAGAAAAAAAAACAGGTCTTGTATGTCTCTATCTATGCATGTATATATGTACATGTTCTTCACCTTCTCCATGATCATTGGCTCGCAGGACTATGAAAACATATTTGATCAAAGCCATGACTGTGAGTGTCCAGTAGACCAAACTCAGTATTCCAAGTATGTCCACCTCTCCAGGATTAGATATGCCGATTGAAGGGAAGGTATACAGTGGAGATGTCCCAATATCACCATACACAACTCCAAGTGTTTGGTACGCCATTAACAATGTCTGTGCAGTTGTGTACTCCTTCATATAGAACAACAGTAATATAAAATTATTACATCATCCCATGAATCTCATCAATGGAATTTACTATAG
This sequence comes from Dioscorea zingiberensis, assembly GCA_026586065.1. NCBI lineage: Eukaryota > Viridiplantae > Streptophyta > Magnoliopsida > Dioscoreales > Dioscoreaceae > Dioscorea > Dioscorea zingiberensis. Next base: position 71,522,515 of record CM048818.1, on the reverse strand, counting down.
ATACATACATATATATAGTATATACACAGAGAGAGACTAGTGTATGTGTATATATATGTGAACATTTATAAAAGAGAGTGAAAGAAAGAAAACAAAGGTAGGTTGTCAAGGGCTTTTGAACAAACAGTATTATGTTGTGTGTATGCATATTGTTGATTCGATCATTGGAAAACCCAAAACCTAACGTACATCATCCTCAATTCTTCTTAGAGATCTTGACATGCTGCCAACTTCAGTATAAAAAACAACCGAAGATATAGAAGATAGCATACAATGAATTAGCTAGTATATAAACATATATAGGTTAATTAGTTTCTCTTAAAACCCTAACAAAAGATCTTACATGCTGCAAACATTGATGTAAAGAACATCCAAAAATATAGAAAATAGTATATATGCAGTTATATAATGAAACCAGTAGGGGGGGATGATTTCGAGGAAGAAGATCCAGAAATCGGAGAAAATTCGGAGTAAGAAGCTACCCTTACTCTAGTGGGGTCATGCAGCGAAAAAAATGTAATATTTGGCCATGATCAATTCTGCTTCCATAAATATTACTATCCGCTATCATAAATATCTTTTATAAATAAATAAATGTGATTTATCCATTTTTTTTCAAAAAAAAAAAAAAAAAAGAAACCAGTAGGGTTCTTGAACAAACATATATACATCTGACAACCCTAACAAAGAACCTCTTCTTACGTCTACTATGCCCATAAACCCTAATAACTCTCATCCTTCTTAGACATATCCTAACATGCGGAAGACTTCAGTATATATGAACAACAATGAAAGACATATATAGATGATGATAAAAGAAGAACAAATCAAGAATTAAAGGTTTAATTAGCCAGGTTACCATATTCTTCCGCACAGGTTTGCGTTGCAGAGGGTCATGGTTGACATCTCCTTGTTCAATGTCCTGTTCTTCCTCCGGCTCTATACTGTCATCATCCATGGCCTCCATCACTTCAACCAAAATGGCAGAAGAGAGAGAACAAAAGATTTCCTCTACGTATATGTATATATATAGAGAGAGATGCAAGCGTGTGCAGTGGGAGTTCGATTGCTACGCGTTTTTATTTATTAGATAGGATTTGGAGGATTTTTTATAATTAAAGATAGATAACTGTTTTGTAACTATTTAGAGATCGATAGGATCAGATAATATATATCTGTATATTTATTTTATTTTTTTAAAAAAGGAAGATATTATGAACGTTTATCCTTTTGAGAAAAGAGAAAAATCATTACTTATTATTTATTTATTTATTTTAAATTAAGGGTTAAGGAAGGGTTAGGTATGGAAGTGAGAGAGAAAGGAAGGAAGACTTCGTCTGTGAAAGTTTGTTATACTGATCGATGAAAGAGAAACTATATATTATGTTTGTATTTGAAGAAAATCTAAAAAAATTATTTTTTTTTAGTATTTTAAATTAATAAAAGAATTCTGTTGGGAGATATTTGATGATCGTGGGAGAAATTCTTGCCTGAATTGACTGAGCCGATGTATAAAGAAGCTATTTATTTTATAACGCGCTCTTAAAAAAAGACCTACTCACGTGACGTGTGTATTAAATGGTTAAAATTAGGAATTATATAATTGATTTTTAATAATTTATTAGTTTTAATTTAAATTGGAATAGAAGTTGAACTGGAAGAGTCACTTTTCCTATTTTTAAATTTGAACCGGAATCTTATTAATATGGTTGAATTATAAATTAAAAATAGAATAAAAAATAATCAATAAATTTTAGTTATTACTTGCTCACTCTCCCTCTCTGTTAATATTCTTCCCCAATAATATTTTTAAGTTTTTAACAGAATAACAGATTTTATTCTTGGGTCCATAAATATTTGAGGAAATAATTTCATTATATATATTTTTTAATTATTTTTATTCTCTAGCCAAAATTTTTGTTGTGCTTAATAACTAGCAATTTGTTGTTATATATATATATATAGTCATGTTACTATGAGTTCGGCCTTACTACTATTCAAGTAAGGTCGCCTCATTTTCACCCATTTTGAGAGTGTTGTTTACAAATCCAACTGTACGAATTAAAAAAAACATCGAAAAATAAGATAATATATCAATTTTCATACAATTTGGTGTAAATTTTCATTCTTTAAGATGAATTATCATACAGTGACCAAATTATATGAAAATCGACATGTTATCTTATTTTTTGATGTTCTTTCCATCCATACGGTAAGAAACCCTAAAATGGGTGAAAATGAGGCGATCTTACTTGAATAATAATAAGGTCGACCTCATAGTAACATGACTATATATATATATAATTGACAAGAAGTTGCGAATTTCTCCCATATATATATATATATATATATATATATATATATATATATATATATAGCACTGATGCCATCCGCCTACCGCAACACCGCTCATTTAGCGTCGCGACCGATTTATCCCTGAGATGTTTCAAAGATTTTAATCAGTATGGATGGGACGCATCATCAAAAATAAGTTAGCTTGTCAATTTTCATACAATTTGGGAACTTGTAGGGTCTTCATCTTAACGGATCAAAATTTATAGGAATCAATAAATGAGAATTTCAACCAAGTGGGAGAACCACACTGCTACCAAATCAGATTTAAAATTGACAAGTGAAATTTTATTTTAGCAGATCTTCCTATCCATACTAAAAAAAATCTTTCAAATATGCTCTAGAGGTGATAACATGCGGTCGACCGGATTTGAACAGTGATCCGGCCGGCCACATGTTATCACTGCTATATATATATATATATATATATATATATATATATATATATGGGAGAAATATGCAACTTCTTGTTGTCTACAAGTTTTAATTATACTTTAGCTTGTGCTTTCGTTGAAAAGAGGATGTAATTTTTAATTATTATTATTTTATACAATCAAACACAAGAAAACACTTCACTCTCTTTTTTTTTTCTTTCTTTTTTTTATAATTAATATGTACAAGCTGTTAGAAACAAATCATTGACATGATTTCAACCCTCAACCTCTCATAAAAAAAATTGAGCTAGCCAAATTTCTTTAGGAAAGTTGATTCACTCTTGTTTTATTACTTTCGTTCCCCTTCAATATCCCAAACACAAGCCTTGGTAATGCACAAGTAGAGAATGTTTTCATTGTTTTAGGCTTATCTTTCTCCACAGGAATGATCCAATTCAATACAACTGTGATTTACTCTTTATCTTTCTTTATCATGTTATAATTTTATTAATTTGCAGTTCCTGTGACATGAGGTGTATCTAGGGTTTTAATCCTTACAATATGTTGAAATTCTCTCAAAGTATAACATCATGGATTCATGTCAAAAAAATTGTCATGCATTGATTTACAATTTGTTTATAGTCCCAAACTATTGCATACTTAGGTTGCACATTTTGGTCTTAGATCACTGATTTATAATTTGTTTATATTAATCGGTTCTGTTTTAAGTTCTAAGATTTTTCTTTCCGGACACTTCATTTCTACAGAATACAGCTTTTCCTTTACTTGGAATAAACATAATGTATATTGAAATCAACTCTGTTCATTATTAGTCCTTGTTGGTAATCAGACCTCGCCACACTTCTCTATCTTAGAATCTACCTTAGGAATGAATATTTAAAAGCCTCAATAATTCTATCAACTTGTGGTCTCTCTTTCTGATCTCCACTTTTGAATTCATGCACTTTATCTTTTGTTTACTTCTCTGGATGTTCTTAGTGTTTTATTGCTTTTCCTTTTCACAAATCAAGTGTCATTGATATCCTTCATAGGAATATGGAAAAGAACATACTTGAGGTGATGCATTTATGTTCTTATCTTGCTCATCATGAAGTATTGTGGACTATATAAAAGTAATTCCTGTTGATCATGTTCTCCAAATGAACAATCCGAAGATTGATGATCACTGTGAGACAATGAGCTCACATTTCTGTCAAACAACTAGATCATACTCTAATCCATTAGTTTCTTCTGAGGGGAGCTCTAAACAGCCACTAGTCATGCCTTCCTTTCATGCTACAAAACTTCTCATGGGGTTTCCTCAGTTGATCATCAACAGACATGGAGAACTTCAGAAATGGAGTCTTGTGAATCTTCTGAGCCAATCTGCTCGATTGACTTAGCAAAGAAAGCAGATGGTCTTTCAGATTCTGTGTTGAAGTTTCCCCTCCAAGAGAGTGATAATTCAATAGGTTTCAACGACATGATTCAATTTGGTGATGAAGAATCAGAGCTTCATTCATTTGTACACAGTATGCAGAAGTTGCAATTGAATTCAGTTAGAGAGGTGTGTGATTTGCTGTTTAGTCTGTGAATTTCTAACTTCATCTAGGAATGCTAGTTGCGATCGGTTTTTGTTTCAGACTCAGGAGGAAAAGCAACTGCTGAGAACTCATGTTGATGTTCCTATTAGTTCTACAAGTCAATCAGGAAAATTCTATCCGAACAAAACACCGATCAGGTGGACTCAATACCTCCATGAGCAGTTTGTGAAAGGATTGAACGAAAGACCTGAGCAATAGAAAGACGAAGAAGAAGAAGCACACACACACAGAACAATCAGGATTTACGTGGTTCGGTCAATGTTGACCTACGTCCACGGCCGCAGTAGAGTTTCTTATTTCTTGCTTCACAAAATTAGGGTTTTATAAAATACAGAGATATTTATAGAGTCAGGAAAACTAGACATAAAATCCTACATGAGCCTGGGACTCCCGCAAGCGATGTAGTCAAGGTCGTCAAGGCATCCATCAGACTCCACATACTCAACAGTTTGTTGAAGCTCTAAAAATTCTGGGGGGTGTGAAAGTAAGTAGTTTCAAATCAATCAAGAAGAAAAAGTGTTTGATTGATTTCTGAAACTCAATTTCTAATTAGAGATTAACCACTCAATGCAAAGAAGGGGATTCTGAAACCGATAAATTGTTATGGATTGACCATTTATCATGTGAAGAGACATTTACAAGTACTTTTTTTTTTTTTTGATCAAAGTGGATAAACCACAGTCTTTATTTATAATAGATAACGGTTACATAGAGGGTCCTTTAGTGGACCGGTACAACAAGAGGGACATAAAGAGGGACATAAGCCCTTGCAGATCCCTTTGACTTCTGGCCCGTGGATGGTTCCAGAGTAGCCCAAATTGTCGATCGATCCCTGTAGTGCTGTGGGCTCCTTTACTCGGGTTGAGTATCTTCAAAGTCTCTTCCCGGTGAATCTTGTTGGCCGTCCTCCCTGGTGAATGCAAGGCTCCGTTTGACGATGGATTCGATCGCGACCAGCTTTGGCTTCTTTGATACAGGGGCTGCATCAAACCAAGACAATGTCAGGAAGTCAATAGCACGGATAGTTGTCATGAAAACACGTCGTTTATCATGAAAACATCTTCTATTGCGTTCCAGCCACACGGTCCATGTAGTGGCCATGGCCAAGATGTTCCATCCCGTCGTTTACAAGTACTTCTCAAGCTACAAATCTTTTCATATTCTTGCTGACTGATACTAAGCCTGTTTATTGTATGATCTGCAGAAATATCGTAGTGTGAAATACACCCCTGAATCAGTAGAAGGTAATCTAATTCTTAATTGTTCGGCAATGTATGTAGATTAAAAATGATGGTGACACTGAATGAATTAATCAAGAATTGATGCTTACAATTATGTTTTAATGGTTTAGTGCTTGAGAATGGAATAATGTTTAAAATAGTTTATACAGTGGCATGCAAATCACAGAAGCATTGAGGTCAGAATCGATGTTCAAAGGCTCACCTATGAACAGCTAGAGGTTTTATATACCTCAAAACAAATCAAACTCTCAATCAATTCTTATGGCATTTCCCACTTTGCTTTGATCCAAAAATATGTTATCTCAGATTCAGAGGAATTTGCAGATGAGAACTGAGTATGAGGGAGAAAAACTTCAGCAGATGTTTGAACAGCAAATGAATGCAAGTACTGATCTCATTGAGCCACATGATTTGGACATGATGTTTCAAGAAGAGGTTACGTTAGGAGTTTAGGAACTAACAACACATGCTCTATATGCCCAAAATCAGTTAATTTCAAGACACCACACAATTCAAACATTGTCCACCATACAAGTTGATAGATTTCATGTTCTAAGATTTATTAACTTTTAATATGTTAAAAATTTGCATATATATCCACGTAAAAGTGTATAATTATTTTGTAGTCCCACAAAACCATTTTTGCACTCACAAAACACCTAATTTATATACTTTCGAGAGGAAAATGAAGTGAAATCTTTTATTAAAAAAAAAACCTAAATTGCTCTCATCCTTGCTTTCTATTCTTATCGTCAGATATAATATAATATAAAAGAGAATGATGATAAAATAATATGTTTTGCAGGATAAAAGCATACAATTTATCTAATAATTTTAACATTTTATATCGAGTCACCAAAACGCGTTCTTGTTTGGATATGCTCAAAGAAAAACAGCCCAAACTCATTCCAAAAGTTTGACAAAATGAAAGTCTAGTCAAACACGCAATTTTTCTTTATTCACAAAATATAATAAAAAAGACAAAAACTAAAACCCCACTGAAGTCATCCCTATACTCTCTGTCCTCCAATAAGTACACACTACTAATTCCTGTTTATCCATCTCTATTGGTCAAAGTCAACCATAATCCACTATACATACATCCATAAAATCTCTCTTCTCATCATCATCGACCACAAAACTGAAAAGCTAATTAACCATGCAAGCTCCTCTCTTCTTCTCCTCCTTTCTCTTCATCATCCTCATCCTACCAACATTAATCTTCGCACTTGAATGCCTGGAGAATGACAAGCAAGCTCTCCTCAAGATCAAGAACAAATTCGGAAACCCTAAACAGGTCTCTTCATGGATTCAAACAACTGACTGCTGCACACAATGGACCGGTGTCAGCTGTGATGTATCTCTCGGCCAAGTCCTCTCTCTCAACATCTCCAACACCAAGAACATCTCAGGACCCATACCTGACGCCATTGGAGACCTCCCTATACTCTCCTACATCACTCTCCACAACCTCCCCTTCCTCACCGGCCCTCTTCCTACCTCTCTTTCCAACTGTTGAAGTTGTGAAGAAATCAGCACAATCACCACAGCAGAGATATGAAGAACAAAACAAAGAGCTCTTCTCTCTTTCTCAATCAATCTGCAGCTCAGAAATCACCAGTTGATTCAAGCATCCAAATCTCAATTGATGGAGAAAAGAAGAGAAGAAAAGATCTAGGATTGGAGAAGAAGAAACTTTCATTTCACTTTGTAATGAGAATCAAAAGTTACAATGGATCTCGATTCAAGTAGTATTTATACAAAGTAAAAGTTTCTAATCCGTGATGTGGCATAACATGTAATTTTAATGTAATCCAACCACACCGATGTGGCATAACAGAATTCTAACTCCTCTTTGTTCTCTGTTTCTTCTTCTCCTTCTTAAACAAAAGTTCACACTTGACAGCTTCATAATTGATTAATAAATTGCAGCATTAACAGCTTCACAATTTAACCCATTAAGTCTAACACCCCCCCTCAAGTTGGAGGGTGTATAAGAAAATGTTATAACAGCCCCAACTTGGAGAGAATGTTATGGTGTTGAGGTCCTGAAAGGGGTTTAGTGAATATATCTGCTAACTGATGCTGTGTAGGCACATGATGAAGTGTAATTTGTCCAGATTGAAGCTGTTCTCTTACAAAATGGCAGTCAATCTCTATGTGTTTTGTCCTTTCATGGAAAACAGGATTTCTTGCTATGTGTATGGCTGCTTGGCTATCACATTTTAGAGGAACTGGAATAACTGCAGGAACAGTCAGCTCATGGAGAAGTCGAGTAAGCCAAGCGAGTTCTGAACACACTCTTCTCATTGATCTATATTCAGCTTCTGCAGAGGATAAAGCAACTGTGTGTTGTTTCTTTGATTTCCATGATATTGGGCAATGTCCTAACATAATAAAGAAACCACTAACAGAATGTCTGGTTTGAGAACAAGCTGCCCAATCAGAATCACAATAAGCTTGTAGTTGAAATGAGGGCTCTGAACTCATTAAAAGACCTTGATTTGGGTTCTGTTTCAGGTATCTTAATACATGAATTCCAGCTTCAAAGTGTGGTACTCGTGGTGCTGACATAAATTGGCTGAGATGTTGCACAGCAAAGGCAAGGTCTGGTCTTGTGTTGGTCAAGTAGTTCAGCTTCCCTATTAATTTTCTGAAAGTGGTTGGTTCAGGGAGAAGTTCTCCCATTTCTGAGTTCAGTTTAACACCACTGATAAGAGGACTTGAAACTGGGCTAACATTTTGACAATTGAATTCCTTTAGTAAGTCAATGGTGAACTTTCTTTGTGTGAGGATCAGATTTCCTCCCTCTTTAATTGCTTCAATGCCCAAGAAATAGTGCAGTAAACCCAAGTCTTTAATTTTAAATTGCTGATCAAGGTATTGCTTTAACTGAAACATCTCATTCTCATTATTTCCTGTCATGAGAATATCATCTACATAAACTGCAAGAAAGGTCACCAACCCTTCACTCTTCTTATAGAAAAGAGAGTAATCATTTTTTGAGTTCAGATATCCTTTATCTCTCAAGCAATCTGATAATTTGGAGTACCACTGCCGTGAGGCTTGTTTGAGACCATAGAGTGATTTCTTGAGTTTGCAAACAATGCTTTTATCTGAGACATGAAGACCAGGTGGAACTTTCATGTATATTTCTTCATATAAATCTCCATGAAGGAAGGCATTGTTTATATCTAATTGATACATGTTCCATCCTTTCTTTACGGCTATAGCAGTTAAACATCTGATTGTAGTCATCTTAACGACTGGAGAAAATGTCTCAGTGTAATCTATCCCTTCCTTTTGTGTATAACCTTTCACTACTAATCTAGCTTTGTGCCTTTCTACCTCACCATTTGCCTTGTATTTGATTTTGTATACCCATTTGCAACTAATGGGTCTTTTCTTAGGAGGTAGTTTAACAAGCTCCCATGTTTTGTTTGCCTCTAGAGCTTCAAACTCCTTTTGCATAGCTTCTTGCCATGAAGGTTCAATTACAGCCTCTTCATAAGTCTGTGGTTCTTTGAGTATTGTGAGTGATGCAAGTAATTGTTGATTTGAATGGTGCAGTGATGCAAAACTAATGTGATTGGGTATGGGGCAGGTATTTGTAATAGTATGTAGGCAGTTTTCTGGACATGGAGGGAATTTTTGAGAATTATTCCCTTGGACTTGATTGCAAATATAATCATTCAGATAAGAAGGAGTTGTATGAGTTCTGGTGGACTTTCTGAGAGGCACTGTTAAGTCAGGAGAATTTCTGGAGGAAGGAATTGTATCATCAAAAATGAAGGGATTTTCTGTACTGTTAGTAGAGGTTGTAGGTTCAATTATGGTTGGAGAATTTTCTGAAACTCCATGATATTTGTCTGGTATGGGAAAGGGTAGGTGGTTTGAGTCATTGGCAGAGAGTTTATGAAAAGGAAAGGATGTTTCATGGAAAATTACATCTCTAGAAATAATTATTTGAGATGTAGTTAAATCCAGAAGTTTGTAAGCTTTCTTACCAAAGGGGTATCCAATGAAAACACAAGCTTTAGCTCTAGGTTGGAATTTATCCCTATATTTTTCTATGGTTGAAGCATAACACAAGCACCCAAATGTTTTCAAATGAGAGTAATTTGGTGATGAACCAAATAAAATCTCATAAGGAGTTTTGTTATGTAAAACTTTGGAAGGAAACCTATTAATCAAATAGGTGGCAGTAAGAACACATTCTCCCCAATACTTCAGAGGAAGTTTGGATTGAAAAAGCAAAGCCCGGGAAGTTTCAAGAAGGTGCTTGTGTTTTCTTTCAACTACTCCATTTTGTTGAGGGGTATGAACACAAGTGGTTTGATGTAGAATCCCTTTTTCAAGGAAGTAAGACTTGATTTCTGAACTAGATCCTAGTTCAAAAGCATTATCTGATCTTATCTGTTTAATTTTTGTTTGAAATTGAGTGTCAACCATTTGAACAAAGGATTTGAGGATGGAAAAGGCATTACTTTTACTTCCTAATAAAAAGGTCCATGTTGCTCTACTAAAATCATCAACCACTGTGAGAAAGTATTTATAACCATCATGAGTGATGGTATGATATGGTCCCCAAATGTCTATATGAATTAATTCAAAAACTGAATTGGTATGGATATGACTATGTGGAAAAGGTTGTCTATGTTGTCTGGCTTGGGGACATATATTACATACAAAAGGATTGACAGAATGTTGATCAATAGAATGATGATCATCATTGATTAGAGATAATTGTTTGATTTTATTCAATGGTAAATGGCCTAATCTATTGTGCCAGAGTAAAATGGAAGAATTCTTTACAGAAGAGTTTGGAGAAAAGCAACAAGTAGACTGACAATTTGTTGAAGAATTATTGCAATTGCAGAAATTAAAGGAATTACAATTCAGACAAGAGTTGTCTTTATTTGCAGAGAGGGAATCCACAACTTCCTTCTTATGTAAATGGAGCAAGTATAGGCCTTTGTAAGCCTTACCAAGTACCAGTGGCTTCCTCATTGAAGGGGCCTGTAGAATGCAAAATTCAGTGGTAAAAATAATTTTGCATTTTAGTTGTTCAGTGAGTTTTCCTATAGATAAAAGGTTATAATGGAAGTTTGGGACAAAGAGGACATTAGAAATGAGAAGATTATCAGCAAGTCTAACTGTTCCAATTTGAGAAACAGTTATTTCAAAGCCTGTTGGAAGAGTAATTTGAAAGGGTCTAGGTAAAGGTTTCAAGGTTTCAAAAGATTTTGCATCATAGCACATATGGTCTGATGCCCCAGTGTCAATTATCCAGGGATTCAGAACAATTAGTTGCATGTTTTTACTACTAAGAGCAGAAGAATCTTTAGAACCATGAAAAAATTTAATCAGAGTACCTGCAAAAATGGCTGAGGAAGCAAGATTTGTATTCTGAGAAATTCCATCTGAATTCTGATTCTGTGATGGTGATTTTGGAGTTTCATTCAAGAACTGTATCAATTTGTTGAATTGAGTTGCCTTTGTAGTTCTGGATATGTACTTGAATCAAGTATTTGCGATAAAGAAACTTCGTAATTCCCTCCTTGAACTTGAGAAGCAAAACTTTTGTCCTTACTCCCTTTGTGATTGTTAGGAAACCCATGTAGTTTAAAACATCTATCCTTGGTGTGTCCTGGTTTCTTGCAGTAATTACAAAAGAAATTATGTCTTTTCGTGTCTGGTCTGCCTTTTGAACTCATTTGCATAATGTTTCTGTTCTGTTGACTTCCAGTTCCATTAACAGGATTAACATTCAGAGAAATGGCATCAGAAAAATACTGTGAACCTGAACCAATTTCCCTTTGCTTTTCTTCTTGAATTAATAGAGAGTAAGTCTCTCTCACTGTAGGTAGAGGTCTCATCATAAGGATATTTCCTCTCACAATGCTATAAGAGTCATTTAATCCCATTAATAGTTGTATAAGCTTCTGATCCTCTTGAAATTTCTGCAATTCTTTAACTGCACCACAAGAACATTCAGGGAGATTATTTAAGGCCTTGATCTCATCCCAAATCCTTTTGATCTTTGTGTAATAGGATGTAATGTTACTAGATCCTTGAGAAATCTGACTTAATTCCTTTTGCATTTGGAACAATTGAGGCCCATTTGACTGCCCATATCTCTCATCAAGCTCCTGCCAAATTTCATATGCAGTGGTAGTATAAACTACACTCTCAGAGATCTCTTTCACCATGGCATTTAAAATCCAAGAGATTACCATGCTATTACATCTTTCCCAGTTTGGTAAATCAGAGGAATCATAACTAGGTTTCTTACATTCTCCATTAACAAAACCTATTTTATTCTTAGCCGATAAAGCTATTTCCATGGCTCTTTTCCAAGAACCAAAACTTAAACCATCAAAAGGCTTGGAAACCAAAATCATTCCAGGATTATCAGAGGGATGAAGGTAAAGAACATCAGATGGATCAATTGATGTTCTTTGTCTCATAGAATTATATTCAGCCATCATAAACCAAAAAAAAATCTTCAAAGAAATGAAGAAAACTCAATCACCAAAAGAAATCGAACCAGGAGATGATCGAAATCTTGATCGAAGTCTCTGATACCATGTTGAAGTTGTGAAGAAATCAGCACAATCAGCACAGCAGAGATATGAAGAACAAAACAAAGAGCTCTTCTCTCTTTCTCAATCAATCTGCAGCTCAGAAATCACCAGTTGATTCAAGCATCCAAATCTCAATTGATGGAGAAAAGAAGAGAAGAAAAGATCTAGGATTGGAGAAGAAGAAACTTTCATTTCACTTTGTAATGAGAATCAAAAGTTACAATGGATCTCGATTCAAGTAGTATTTATACAAAGGAAAAGTTTCTAACTGTCAGCTGATGTGGCATAACAGAATTTTAACAGAATCCAACTGTCAGCTGATGTGGCATAACAGAATTCTAACTCCTCTTTGTTCTCTGTTTCTTCTTCTCCTTCTTAAACAAAAGTTCACACTTGACAGCTTCATAATTGATTAATAAATTGCAGCATTAACAGCTTCACAATTTAACCCATTAAGTCTAACACCAACCTCACGCTACTCAAAACCCTAACCATCACCTACACCTCTCTTGCAGGTCCTCTACCTCCATTCATCACCACCTTCACCCAACTCTCCGAGTTCAACCTCTCTCACAACCTCATCTCCGGTCCTCTCCCCGTCTTCCCCGGCGACGGCACCTACTTCTCCATTGATCTCAGCCACAACTATTTATCCGGTTCCATTCCTTCTTCTCTCTTTTTTGGAGTACTTACAAACCCTATACTTGACATCTCCTTCAACAAGATCACTGGAAAGATACCAGGATCTCTGGGCAAGATCAACTTCGGCTGGATCAACATGGCTCACAACAAGCTCACAGGAGATGCTTCCTTCTTGTTTGGAGAGTCCAAGTGGGCTACGTTGATTGATTTATCTTGGAATGAGCTGCAGTTTAACATGTCTTCTTTGAGGTTTTCTACGTTTCTTGAGAACTTGGATTTGAGCCATAATGAGATTAGTGGGAGTATTCCCAAGCAGATCATCAAGGCTAAGAAGCTCAAGGCTTTGAACTTGAGTTATAATCAGCTTTGTGGGAGGATACCTACTGGTGGTCCAATGGCGAAGTTCCATTCTTCAAGCTATGTTCATAACTTGTGTCTCTGTGGCCGGCCTCTTCCTCCCTGCCGCCGTTGATGTATTGTTTTAAGGAGATGTAATGTAATGCCTTTATCTGATGTTGTGAAAGATGTAATGCAATAGATCGATTTGGCTTCCAATAAGACCTGATTAAGTTTTTCTTCTTGGGATTATCTCTGTAAGGATATAATGATTAATTAACTATGTTCAACTTGATCTCATGTTTGTGTTTGACGTTTCTAATTAACTGGATAAAGTTCATCTATTACGTCATGAAGTAAACCTATTCTTCAATTGACCATATTCCCTCTTGTTTCTCATCCTCTAAATTATGGTGTCCATGTAATTTTGAAAAAAAAACAGAGACAAGATATTTATAAGTGGAAAATAACATAGGGTCCCTCAAAGTTGATTTATCTTTAAAAAAAACCTCTCCTATTTTGCGCATCCTCTCTTTTTTGAAATAATGACCCGTCTGTCCGGTAGCCAATTAACAGAGTTCAAGAATGACCATCCACTCTTCAATGGACGTACGGGGCATTGGAACTCTACGCAACACTGGGTTCACAGTCCGACGGTATCTCATGCGTGATGTGGAGTTGTCCACCCATTCACCCCTAAGAAGCAACTCACTACCTCTAAAGCACAGTTCCTTATTAATGGTGCGCATGCGGGATATATAAGGAGCAAGAGAGGCTTAAGACAATGCGACCCCCTTTCATTGCTACTCTTTGTATTTGCCATGGATGTGCTATCCAGGATGCTTTCAGAGGTCGTCAGGTCAAACATCTACCGGGGAAGCCCAATTTGGATTAATGGGGAGACCACCGTCACGTCATTACAATACGCTGATCCAACATCCTAGTCTTTTGCACATGAGGATTATCGGAGGCCCGACTTCTGAAACTCATTTTCTACCTGTTCGAGGGATTATCGGGGCTAAAGATCAACTATACCAAAAGTGTTATTATTCCAATCAAGGCCCCAGAACAACATATCCATGACCTCGCACAAGTGTTGAACTGTGCAAGAGCTAACCTTCCAGTAAGATATTTGGGAGTACCGCTGTCTGAGGGTCGGCCGAGAAGAGAAGATTGGAATATCATTATAGAGAAGATCATGGGCAAGTTGAGGACTTGGAAGGGGAAGCTATTGTCACTAGGGGGACGACTCACACTTTTGAACTCAGTTATCTCCACAATACCAATTCACTGGATGTTGGCCTACATTCTCCCGGAATGGGTCATCCAAAAAATCGATGGTATTAGGAAGGAGTTTCTATGGAGGGGAGTGGACAAAAAAACAAGAAGTTACCACCTTGTGAACTGGGACAGATTATGTAGGCCCAAAGAAAACGGAGGTTGGGGAATCCTGAACCTCCGAACATTTAATGGGGCCCTGTCAGGAAAATGGTGGTGGAGGATCCTTACAGGTAGTGTAGGAATCTGCCAAAAGATCTTTCAAGAAGCCTACTCCAGAAGAGGGTACATCAACCCCCACAAGCCGACGAAGGGCAGAGCATCCCCGTTTTGGAAAGACATCTGCCGGGAAGCCCAGCCAACAATGGCGAATATGTGGGTCAAATCGGGGACGGGAGAAACTACCAACCTCTGGATGGACAATTGGTGGGAGGGACTCTCTTTATGCAATATCTTCCTGGGGCTATATGAACTATCAATCAAACAACATCTTACTATCCAGGAAGCAAGAATCAAACTACAGAGGGGCATACCACTCCGAAAGTTGGGCCCACTCAATAACAAGGAACAAGAGGGCTTTGACCTGATTAAGCAGGCAATCTTGAACCTCAATCCAACCCCCTCCGTGACTGATACAAGGGAGTGGAAACTCACACCTAACAAAACATTCACGGTGAAATCACTGTATCATTTCAGAGTGGACGGTGGGATTCAGAGTGATCTAAAGAACTAGTTCTAGAAACAACCCTGCCCCCTTAAGGTCAAACTATTTGCATGGTTGGCAAAAGAAGACCGGATCCTCACACTCGATAACTTACATAAACTGAATTGGAGGGGGAACGTACAAAATGCTACATGTGTGAAACAGAAGATGAAACTGCAATATATTTGCTGACTTCATGTCCCATTGCAATGCAAATTTGGAACCATTTCGGGAGGATGTTTGGTCTACGAACAAGTCGATTCGAGACACATGCGCTTTGGGGAACCAGGGATGCTTTCTTTGGGGGTGGACAATACCCTACGAGGAGGCTGGGATATGGCCGTAATGGCAATCACCTGAAGCATTTGGGGTGAAAGGAATAGACGATGTTTCCAAAACAAACAACGCGTTTGTTCAAGAATTATTCGTGATATTACTTTCCTCCTTATCTCTTGGTTGGATGCAACCCCTTCGGCAAAGCGGCTTAAGCTGGAAACGGCAAGAAACCTGGTGAAGAGCAGTCTTGAATTCACCTTGGATACGCAAGGGCGGGCTAATGAGGGTAGCGATGTGTTCGAGGATGACCCACCACTAACTCAGGGAATGATACAAGTAGGCATGATGGGGTAGGTCAAGGAGGCAAGAGGAGGCAACATCTCAGGTAGGGGAGAGCACTAATAGATGTATTTTATTTCTCGCTGTATGAGCAATGTAATGAACTCCTATTAAATTAACTTATAAATAAACTGTGGTTTATCCACTTTATCAAAAAAAAAAAAGACGAAGAAGCAACTCATTCGCCTTCTTTGCATTGTTTTCCCTAGCTTCACCACCTTCCTCTACTCTTCTTCCTAGCCTCATTGTTAGAAAACACAAAGCGTAGGAATTGAAAAAGATCAAATCGGAGGCACGTTTCCGCTGTCCTTAGAGAGATTTACGTGCCCTATCACAAAGATCTCCTAAGAGGGTTTTATGCGATCTCTCCCAAGATACAACCGAAGATCACGACTTAAGAAAAAACGTGATTTTCCAACATCTTACTATTTAGAAAAGGAAAGGTTGAAGACAAAGTTGTTTGAATAATTAGAACTTCTTGAAATTAGCCATTATTTATAACTTTTCAAGAGACTCATTTAAAGGGTTACAACCTTACCAATGAAACCATTAGCCCTCAAAAGATGAATTTGAAGTGTCACATCTTTTGATATAATAGGATCATTCAAAGTCATAGCACTATTTCAAAACATAATGATTAATTTAATTAATCATATTGAAGATGCTTTGGAAATATTACATTTTTTGGCTAAAAATTACACTTAATATTAACAATCTTTGTAACATTCGCAATATTTAGTCTCCGCCAGCCGCCATGAGCTTCCAGTAACCATTCTCCAAGCTTCACGATAGAGTTTCATGGATCTGCATGAGGATTTCTCCTATGCTGACATTTAATTGGGCATAGTTGCTGAAACGAGCAACTTAACTTCTTCCTTCTGATTCATTTCTTGGGTTGGAATCTTAGTTTCTTGATCAAATGCTTTTGAGTTTCTTAGCTCTCATTATATTCCCTTTTTGGTTTCTTTTGTTTAGTTTCTTCCCGCCTCGGCCTCGCTACCTGAACCTCCTTGGTGTTGCTATACTTCTCTACTCTAGCCAAGAGTTCAACCAAATCTTTAGGTTGTTCCTTAAAAAGAGAGAACTGGGAAAGAGATCGGTGTAATCCTTCCATCAGTGCGCCTACGACCAAGGTATGATTGAAACCATAAATCCACTTCGAGTGTTTCCATGTTGAAACGACAAATATAGCATCGAAGACTCTCTCCATGTTGCTTCACTCTCATCAACATAGATGTTGTTTTTTTTTTTTTTTTCTATTTCTTGTTGTTGATGAAATGGTTGACAAAACGTTCACTCAACTATTCGAAATAAGAGACATATTCCGATAGTAGACTCGAGAACCACATATGAGATGCGCTTCATAGCGTGGTTAAAAATGCCCTGCACATGATATCCTTAGGGGCTCCATGAAGCAACAACATCATATCTCTGAAGGACTTCAAATGATTGATGGGAACTGAGGTATCATTATATGTCTCGATCAATGACATTCTAAATCCCACCTGTAGCGAATCATCAAGAATTTTTGAGATGAAAGGAGAAATCATTCGAGCAACATACCCAGGTTATTCTTTTGTTTCTTGTGAGATGACCTTGAACAAAGCTCTTGGAGAATTTTCTGGCCTTGGCTCAAGTGATCCTCTACTACTACTTGATGGGGCGATATCTACTTCCTTCCTTATACGGATCCTTTCTTTGGGTTCTAGGGCTCCAATAGCTGAATGTCACATCGTCTCTAATGAGTCGATTATAGCATTTAGTAGCAATCACGGAAGCTGAGATACCTGTTGTTTCGTGTTCCAAAGTATTCAGGTTAGCGCCTCGATCTTTTCCTCAATAACTTGATGCCTCGAATTTTGAAGTTCATCTCCAAGGACCGTGTGCTAATCTTGACGGGTTTCCTGATCAGCTTCTTGGACGTCATTACACCATATATTTTTGGTTTTCTTCAACTTGATAAGAGATGTAATTAACTTCGTTTCCACTTGCTATGGTTGAGCTCATGACTTCTTATTCAAGAAGATGATTTCAACAGATGACGCCAAACTTTTGATGCCAATATATGCTTTTCCTTGGGATCTGAATGGATCTTGATCAACAAGAAAGTCGGTCTCTTGGGTCAGTAACTCCTCTTAGAATTGGTCTTCACATACACAACACACAAACTTGCTCTGAAAGAGGAAAGAATCATGGGAGAAAAGGAATCTAAGCACTCGTGCTGGGGGTACTTTTCGACGATCAATTCATAACTCAAAGAGTAAGAGAGAGTCCAAGAGAGTGAGAGAGAGAGAGGTTTTTTAGAACAGAGGTTTTATCCCTTTATCAAGGTATGGGTGACCTCCTTATATAATTTGAGTAGTGCTATATCTTATGAACAAATCACAAACCCTTGATGATACCTCGAAATGGCCGCGTTGATGATCCCGAGGTATCATCAATGGTTTCATGTGGTCACTTTTATATGATCTGTTTATCATATATAATTTCTTATATAATTTACTAACCTAACTCACAAGATCTTGGCGTCTTTAGAAATTCATTTTTCACTGTTGGATGATTGATTATTCAAGTTTTCCTGTTTTGATCAGGCCACGTGTCCATTTGAAATTTATGAATATTTTTCTTCATAACAATATTTATATTTTAAACTTTATTAATAAGAAAGTTATTTAAAAAATATTTAAATCTATATAGTTATGAATCTAATTTACTTGTGTGTGAAACCCCTAGTATATATTATTCGATATATTAGAATTTAGAACACCTTTTTATTTATCTACTTCATAGAAATTAGAATCATAGTCCATCCCATTCTTAAATGTACCCAAGCAAGTTGTTCAGGTTGGACAAGGATTTATAATGCCTGGCCACGTGAAGCGCAAGGATTGAGGGTGGAACAGGAACAGTCAGTCCTCCCTGTTAAATAACTCCAAGCTTCAGGACATGATTCCAAGTGCATGCAAGTGGATCCCTTATTTTAAATCATTATATAAAAATTAAATGTATATATACTATATAGCAGATTAAATCTCAACATGATAGATTTAGCCACAGCAGCATGCCCCTCAGTATCGATAAATAAATATAAATATAAATCAAAATATTTTTATAAATAGATGAGGCGTTAGGAAATTACTAATCCACTATATATACCTCCATAAAATCGCTCTTCTCATCATCCACCACAAAACTGAAAAAGCTAATTAAGCATGCAAGCTCCTCTCTTCTCCTCCTCCTTTCTCTTCATCCTCTTCATCCTACCAACATTAATCTTCGCACTCGAATGCGTGGAGAATGACAAGCGAGCTCTCCTCAAGATCAAGAACAAATTCGGAAACCCTAGAGAGCTCTCTTCATGGATTCAAACAACAGACTGCTGCACACAATGGACCGGCGTCAGCTGTGATCCATCTCTCTGCCAAGTCCTCTCTCTAACCATCTCCAACACCAAGAACATCTCAGGACCCATACCAGACGCCATTGGAGACCTTCCTATCCTCTCCTACATCATTCTCCACAACCTCCCCTTCCTCACCGGCCCTCTTCCTATCTCTCTCTCCAAGCTCACGCTACTCAAAACCCTAAGCATCACCTACACCTCTCTTGCTGGTCCTCTACCTCCATTCATCACCACCTTCACTCAACTCTACGAGTTCAACCTCTCTCACAACCACATCTCCGGTCCTCTCCCCGCCTTCCCCGACGCCTACTCCTTCATTGATCTCAGCCATAACTATTTATCCGGTTCCATCCCTTCTTCTCTCTTTTCTGGCTCAATTACAAACCCTATACTTGACGTCTCCTTCAACAAGCTCACTGGCACCATCCCAAGATCTCTAGCAAAAGTCGACTTCGGCGTGATCAACGTGGCTCACAACACGCTCACCGGAGATGCTTCCTTCTTGTTTGGAGTGTCCAAGCTGACTACGTTGATAGATTTATCTTGGAACGGGCTGGAGTTCAACATGTCTTCTTTGAGGTTTCCTAAGCTTCTTGAGAACTTGGACTTGAGCCATAATAATATAAGTGGGAGCATTCCCAGGCAGATCGCCAGTGCTGAGAAACTAAAGGCATTGAATCTGAGTTATAACAAGCTCTGTGGGAGGATACCTTCTGGTGGTCCATTGAGGAAGTTCCACTCTCCCAGTTATCTCCACAACTCTTGTCTCTGTGGCCGGCCTCTTGCCCTTTGCCGTCGCCATTGATCAAATGTTCTCTCCGGAGCTAATGTTTTCTTTGTGAGCAGGGATGGCAATGGGGTGGGACGGGCCGGGGCGGGGCAGGCCTCTATCACCACCGCCCCACAAAATGTGAGGTACCAATATACCCAAAATGAAGATAAATTTACAGATTAAATTTGAATAAAATAAACTTAATGGTAATATAAAAGCACTTTGATATACAAGCTTGAGAGAAGAGTGGGAAACAATCACAAAAGTTCAAAGAAATTCAAACAAATCTTCACAGATTCTAAAATTATATAATCTAATATATATATATATATATATAAAGGTATTTTTGTATTTTTTTAGCAGGGCAGGGTGGAGCTAATTTTAAAGAGTTTTTACCACGCCCCGCCTAGCCCCGCCCCACATTTCTCCATCCCATTCGGGGCGGATCAGGTCGGAAATCACGGGTCAGCTCGGGTACTGTCATTCCTATTTGTGAGGTTGTCTCAAGTAAGTTCCTGTTATAATTTTCTTAATTTTTTGTATGTTTTTTATAAGAAAGTTCTTGAAGAATCTAGATCGACAAGCCGAAATAATGGTCCATTTTCGAATAGACAGCCAGCTTGCGTCCATTTACTACTTTTGTCAATGTTTTCCAATCAGCCCTAATTGCCCCACGGTTTTTCTATCTTTTATTAAACAAGCTATATTTGTAGTTCTTTATCTTTCAATATATATATATATATATATATATATAATTAGTAAAAATTCAGAGAGTAGTATAAAAAAATGACATAAAAAAGCTTATCCTTTATGATTTTAATCCCATGCGCGCAAAGCTAATATTCTTCTTGCTTCTTCACTTGCGTAATCTGTTTGGTAAGGTCAAACTACGTGCATGAAGATCAGCAAAAACAACTTGTCTTGTCTGCTGATTTTGGTCCAATTTCATTCCCAGCTGTATGTACTTTGTATATGATGAACCTGCACTAGATCTCTCCTTGCTTGCTATCTCCAAAAATGAAAGCATGTAGGCAGGTAGCATTTTAATTCTAGCCCTCCAAAGTTGACCATACATTATATTTATATATATATATAGATAGATAGCTATACATTCACAAAAACAAGCCTCAACGTACAATGGCAGCCAAATCGCCACCCATGTTATCCATCCTCCTCTTCTCAGTCTTCATACTATCATCTTCTCCGGCGCCGGCTATCGCCGGAAAGTGCAACAAAGATGACAAAAAAGCACTTATAGCCATCAAAGCCCACTTCAACGACGCCTACCACTTCGCCTCCTGGACCAACACCAGCGCCTGCTGCGACTGGTACGGCGTCGAGTGCTCCCCGGACTCCGGCCGCGTCACCGGCCTCTACGTCATCCAAGACAACCTCGTCGGCACCCTCCCCTCCGCCATTGGCGACCTCCCTCTCCTCACCTCCCTTCGCTTCCACAAGCTCCCCAACCTCACCGGCTCCATCCCTGAGTCCATTACCAAGCTCCAGAGCCTCAGCGTCCTCATCCTCAGCTGGAACTCCCTCTCCGGTCCCATCCCCTCCTTCCTCAACTCCCTCAGAGCCCTCACTGTCCTCGACCTCTCCTTCAACCTCTTCTCCGGCGCCATCCCTCCCTCCCTCTCCTCTCTCCCCAACCTCCTCGCCCTCCACCTCGACCGCAACCAACTCTCCGGCCCCATCCCCTCCTCCTTCTCCTCCTTCCCCTCCTCTCCAGACCTGTACCTCTCCCACAACCACCTCTCCGGCCCTATCCCCCCATCTCTCGCTTCCTCCCCATTCGACACCATCGACTTCTCTCGGAACAACCTCTCCGGCGATGCCTCCTTCTTCTTCTCCTCTTCCAATCCCATAACTCATATTGATTTGTCTCGGAACCAACTGAGTTTTGATTTCTCAAAAGTGAACTTTCCGGCAAACCTCACCGTGCTAGACTTGAACCATAATATGATCTTCGGTAGCATCCCGGCGGAGATCAACAAGTTGACGGGCCTAAGCGACTTCAACGTCAGCTATAACCGCCTCTGCGGTGAGATACCGCCGGGGACGGTGACGGCGAAGTTCGATGAGTTCTCATACTTCCATAACAAGTGCCTCTGTGGACCACCTCTCGCTGCATGCAAGTGAATATTAAGAAGAACACGAAGAATATCAATAAGGATCAGCTTTATAGTTACAGCTGGCTTTCTATCTAATATTTTCGCCTCACTTACTTTTATTTAATAAATCAAATTGGCGCTTTTACATATATACCCCATACCCATGAATGATATTATTAACTTTTTATTTTTATTTTTTTAATATATTATTCGGTCAGGATCATGGGACACACTATTTTGACACACTATTTGACATCATTTTTCATTCATTAGCTTCCACAATGTTTTAACCAAATCTAACCATATGAATGAAGAGAGCATCGAAAAATAAGCAAGTATATCAATTTTCATACAATTTAGGGTCTTCATAGTCAGAGAAACAAACATGGGTAATTGATAGACACTAGAAGTGCTTACTGGTTACTGCTAATCAAGCCAAAATAATGTTTAAGCTCAAAGAACCACAAGAAGTGCATGGTTTTCAGAAATACATGCAAAACAGACAGCGTCCTTACTGATTAGAGTTATCACCATGTCCTAACCCTCAAGTTAAATTATTTTCACACAATTCATCAGAAATGAAGGCTATTAAAGAGTATTCAGAAATGCATTGGAATAGGATGCAACAGGTCCGGAAAACAACATTAAAGAACAACAAATAGGATCCAAACAGAAATGAAACAGAGAAGTGGGCTGATTGAATTTTCAAACCAGAAAGATGAGGTCCACGGTTCACTTGTTTCTTTCCGAACTGATCTATCACACACACACACACTAATTTGAAATGCATCATTCAGTATCTTTCATTTTGGCGTCAGAAATCAGAGTAGACTCCACAAATTAACAAATTTGATAATCTGAACACAAAGATATCAGAGACATAAATAAACGGAATCCTTGAAGTGCTTATAAAACAAACAAGTGGAACAACTGGTCCTTGTCTGGCAAACACATTGAACAAATGGAAAACATGCAGAATAAGGATCAGTCATAAAAGGAAAAAATTGTTCAGCAGCTAAGCGAGGATAATTGAAATTATTGGCACCTTAAATCTTTATAGTATATTTCGAGATAATCAATTTGATCATTAAGCATGCCACTTTGAGAAGAAAATAAGAAGCTTATCAGAAGGCAATAACAATCAAGACCAAGAACTGGCTTCCAATATGCTATCAAAATAATTTGATTTATATTTACTCTCCGGCAACTTTGATAAACTTGGTTTTCATATCAATGGTTTATCTAGCGTGCACTTTCGTGACAGTGATAATTCAAACAAATGACATAATATGAAGCAGAAATTAGAAACATGTATCATGCTTTCCGCATACTGGTGATCGCATCCTTACTGCAAAATAATCCATAAAAAAATACATGAACAAATCTGTTGCGTCAGTATTGAAACAACTACAAACATATTATTGTGATTCTTTTACAGAGAATTCCAATTCTATAGTGTGGACATAATTATTCAGTTCACAGAGCTGAAATCCACCACAGAGATGTAAACAACTTCGAAATCCCTGCCATTTTCAAGAATAGTGAATAGAGTACGCCAACAGATGCAAGCATAGCATAGAAAGACAGAAAAATGATATGAACACCATAGTTTCACTACTAGGAGCAACATGGTGAAAATGTACCAATGTTAAGAACAGGAAAAAGGGGAACTCTTAGATGCATCTTTCATTAAAACCCTAATTTGTAAAACCTATTCAGCACTAAACTAGATACTAAAGTTAGAGTATGCACAAACAAGTATCCTAGAATTTGGGATGGTTACTCCAGCTATTAGTATTAGCATCCTTTTGAAGAAATCAAAAAGTGCATATAAATAAAACCATGTTTCCTCCAAGGAAAACATACTAACAAAATTGATACAAATGACAGATAAGAAAGCCTCCTGTTTACAATTTGCACGCAATAGAAATTACAATTACGATTATGCAAATATCTAAATACCAGCTTCATGCTTCCAGTGAAGATAATTAAGCAGTATATGCAGCCCATAAAATTGCAATTTAATTCAAGTGCAAACAAGGAAGGAAATGTAAAGACATATCAAAACACAAAATTAAGATACCAAAAGGGCGTTAATACTTGTGATCCTCTGTTTATAACAAGGAAAAATCCCATCAACACTGGCTATCAGAGGCTTCACTTGCACTCAACACCTGCTTCAGCAGCCCGCCTAGGTTTGCTCTTACGTCGGTTTCCATTTTGCCGAAAACCATTAGGTTTAGCAGGATCCTCAACACTGGATTTGGTCCCAGCACCATTTTCATCTAAAGCTGAATCAGAGTTTTCTTTCACCTGCTGTCGCTTCCTCTTCCTTCCATTCTCTACCACTGCACCCTTTACTTCTTTACTCGATATGGTTGGCTTAGTATCATCTCCTTCTTCTTCCTCAATCTTCTCAGTCTCATCCTCATCGATGTCATCCTTCAATGGCTTTTGCGGTCTTCCCCTTCTCTTGTATGCAGAAAGGGATTCTTCACCACCACTCCCTGGGTCATCATGGCCAGTGACAACAGTCAACTTCTTTCCCTTCCCTCTGCCTCTTCCCATTAATTCAGACTACCCCAATCACAACACTGCAAGAAAATTATAGAGCCTGCAATCCACAAGAAGTGAAATCTAGAAATAAATAAAGTGTCACAACTATACTTATCACAAAACCTAAGGTGTAGATTGCAAATTGAAACTTGGAATATGTAAAAAGAGGAACTACTAATCTTTCAAAAATCGTGACAAACATATTCAATGCATGAACATCCTAAAGATAAGATCGAGAGGCATATGAGGAAGTTATATGTTCTAGACCAAAAGAAAAAAAAAGAAAAACAGAAAAAAGGATTCTTGATCAAGCATGTATGTTTCTATTTCAGTGAGAAGCTAGATCGAATCCATAAACAACCAAATGGTAGTTGATCTCAAAATAACAAACCAAGAAAACACCATTTGGGTTTTTTTTTTTTTTTTTTTGGAGAACAAAGCCAAGTTTATCCCTTTGGAAGAAATAACTCACTGATTCTAGATAGGCATGAATAGATTCAATTTTTTTTATCAGGTTCAAGGTTTGAATCAAGCGACAATAAAAAATGGCTACCTAAAAGGGAAAGGAAAACGAAACAAACCCATCAGGGAACGCTATCAAAAGATCAGAACTCTCTACTTCTCCATCAGAGGATGCTTCTAACCCAACTCCATCCTCCATGAAAAGTAAGAAAAATGAAATCTTTCAGGCCAACAAGCATCCTCCAAACCTCATCCTTCACCCAAGGACATCAAATCTCCAAACAACCACAAAAAACGTTCATACAACCAATCTCAAAACCAATCTTTTTATTTTTCCAAGGAAGAAATCCATGCTCAAATCTATCCACAAAACACGAAGGGAAGAATGAAATAGAGAAGGGGGTGCAAACCATGATTCCAAACTCACCTCATACAAACAAACAACAAGCTTTGACACCAGGCTCAAGCCACCCATTTCTCCAAATCTGATGCCTTTGATACAAAAAAAAAAAAAAGTTGGGATTTTTATGAATTTGCAATGTAAAACTGGGATCTTTGATTGAAAAAAAGAAGAAACAAGATCAGAAATAGAGAGAATAAAGCTCAGATTTGAAGAAGCAACGCAAAGCTATTGCAGAGCTCCAAACAGAGAGCTAAGAACTGTGAAACAGTAAGAGCAAAGAGAACAAAGAGGGTGCAAGACTGCAAGTAGAGTATAGAAGAGATATTTCTATATTTTGTTTTGCAATTAAATAAATAAACAATACATAAAAGGTTTCAATTTTTTTAATAATTCCTTTATAAGACGGATCCAAACCCCAGACAGACCTCCTAAATACCTAAATGCCCCTTGAATGAGGTCCAATCCATTCATGGGTTGATTTGGTCTCATAATTCACTAAATAAATTTAAGAAATATATTACCAATGAGAAATTAACGAAATTTCATTTTTATCGTTTTATAAAATTTGAAAACCGTAGCTGTAACCCAAATTAGATTGGGTCCCATCCAATTGGGTGGAGGATACAAGGTCTCATTCTCAGGGACAAACTCTCCTGTGAAGTGGTTGGCATGGTTCAACCAATACTATCAAGGGCAAAACAGTCACTTCTAATTGTTTTCCTTTATTTTCCTTATTTTTCAGAAATCCATTCCCACGCGCGCTTCCTCGCATTGCGGCATAATCACGGATTAACATGCCCAGCAATATTCAATAAATCAACAAATACTATATTTGAGATGACAAAAGTACCCTGCATAGGAATGATAACAATCAGAGAAATCAGGGCCGTCTGTTTGGGTGAGACAGGAATTCTTCAAATGGTTGTGGACCAATATTCTGTACGGATTGCTGCTGATCTGAAGCTTTGAATAACAAATAATTGAATAATAATAATAATAATAAATTAATAACTGAAAGCAATTCCCATTAGACAAATCAAACAAGAAGTTCAGTTCTATCGAACAAGAAGAAGCATGAATGGTACATTTGTTAAGGTTTCATGAAGCATGGTAAGATTGATGAGTAGTTCAGTAGTTCATATTCATGGTGTTATGACGGAGCACCTAAATAAGATGCCAAGCGTAATATATCACTGAAAACTCCTCCGGCAGTGACTTCAGCACCGGCGCCCGGGCCGCGAACAATCAGAGGCTGGTCCTTGTACCTTGTGGTGGTGAAAGCTATGATGTTATCGGAACCTGAGAGCTGTGAAAACGGGTGATCTTTCTTGTATCTCCTCAGTTCAACCAGGCCTTTCTGATTAACCACGTCGACAACTCCCACATATCTCAGCACCTTCGAGAAAAAGAGAAAGAAATTAAACCTGGACTTCTCAAAAGATATATCGAAACAATCTACCTCTCCAGCAGAATCCGCATCGTTTTGTTCCGTTGCCAACTCTCTGTCGAAGTTTGGAAGTTGCTGCATGAATTCTTCGGCGGATGAACTCGCCTGCAGATTTAACATGGTGTTAAAAGAATGTGATCAGAGAAACAAGGTTGGGTCTGCATGTTCCTCACTCTTAATGGCTCTGGTACCAGGTTCCGGACCGGGAGATCGGAAAGCTCCAACTTTAGGCCACACTCTCTTGCAAGAATTATGACCTACAATTCAAAGTAGCTGGTCAGTGCAGTGCTGGGAATTGGATGGTGCTTGTGAGTTTCTGACAACCAAAATGGACATACAATTGCACGCTCTAACAAAGCATTTTATCCAGTCAATGTCTGACAAGTGCAAATTGACCAAGGTACAACTAAATCATACAAACTCAGTCTAGCCATCCGGAAATTTTCAGTAATTTTTATTAGCAAGAAGAGAAATTGGAAAAAGTTGTCACCTTTCTAGCAACATCAGTTCCAGATAGATCATCTCTTGGATCAGGTTCAGTATATCCAGCCTGTTTTGCTTCAGCAACCACATCACTGAAGGCTCGTGATCCGACGAAATTGTTGAAAATATAACTAAGAGTGCCACTGTTGATACAGCCACCAACAACAAATATAGCAAGGAAACTAGCAGTTATACTTTTGGCTTTTGTTCATTAACTTAATGCAGGAAAAATACACATGATAGAACTTCGAAGTTCAAAGAACAGGCAGGTGTCAAACTTAACTGACCTGAAAATGCCCTCAATTTGCAAAATCTTATCACCGGTTTCAAGGAGCCCATGCAAAGTACTGATAATTGGGAGCCCTGCTCCAACAGTTGCTTCGTAGAAGTAGTGCGTGTATGATTGCCGCTGAAGTCTCCTCAACTTCAAATACTATAGATGGGGGATGCGTGTTAATAGAAGAAAAAACTGCAATAACTAGGCCTGATATTTTGCAGCAGGAGTAATGAGCGTCAAGGAATTGCACAAAAACCATTCAAAATGAGAGAATTTAAAATAAACTTCACCAGTACAGAGCATTTGTTAATGTATTGTCATTAACAAACATGCACTATGTCAAGATAATTTGAACATAAAAAAGGAAAACAAGCAGATAAAAAACTATAAAATAGGCAACGGTGAAGCCACATGATCAAAAGCACATTGTTACCTGGTCAAGGGGTCCTGAGTTGGCCTTTTTGTTCGGTGTAATAACATGAATTCCTTTCCGTAACCAGTCATAATAATGGTTTGCAATGTTTGAATCAGCTGTACAATCTACCAAAACTGTATTTGGGAAAAAGTGATTTTCATGCACAAGTTTCACAAATTTCTCCAGATCAGCTGCTTCAGCTTTTTCAGCCATAAGGTCTTTCCATTGGGATAGGTCTATCCCTCTGAAGAAAGGAATAAAGAGAAAAATTAAAGACGCCTAGCAGAAAGAAAACAAGGAAACAGCAGAATTGTGCAAATTATTTGTGAACATAAAAAAGGTTGCAGTCATTGGCCACAAAGCATTGTTAAGTGGGAGTTCAGTACTGTTGAAATAATTTGCAAAAGACAAGCTGTGGATAACAATTAGAATCCAGAAATGCAAGAATTGATTTTCAAATATTAAATTTCTATTTTTGTGGCCAACTAAATAAAAAAAAAAAAATAGAAGTACAATTTGTTTAAGAAAGAAGCTTACGTATTGCTCAAAATCATTTTCTTTGAACCAGTAATTCCCATGACACGTAAATCAATGTTAAATTTTTCCTTGAGCGCTGCTGCCTGTGAAGAAACAAACATCTGTCATTCTGTAGTAGGAAGGACAAAGAGAACTAGAAACTAAACAAAAACTGAGAGATTCAGCAATATAGAAAACCCCCCCTCAAACTTAACATCACCTAGAATTTCATAACTTCTCCATTCATCAAGCTTGATGAAAGTATACATGAAATGCACCAACAATTGAAATTTTATAAGAAACACAAAGAAACAATGCAGTGTATGTCAACCACACCATGGCATGCAAATATAACTCTACTTTTAGAGCATGATCCTGAGTAATGACAGAAAGCCTCATTATCAAATTCTTTGATTTGACAGTTATGCAGAAACTTACAGTGGAGATTACTTCAGAGTCCAATAAAATAACTCTAAGTAACTCTGAACCACTTGGATTGAGATTCATTGAGTAGGATATTAATTGGCTTTCAGATTTCTGGGATAAAGATTTGCTCTTGACATCAACCCAAAGATCCCAAATCACCATTGCTATAACAGTTGTTAACATTTTAGAAGTACCACAACATAATTTGGTACCCAATACCAAAGTTTAAGTTGCCAATCCTAGAGGATGTAAGTCAGACACATTCAAGGTGACAAGACATTGAAAACACTTTTTACCCACCTGATCTTTAAGTTGGTTGAGTAGAGTGGCACCAATCAAGCCCGGACCAATTATTCCCATAGCCAGTGTCGTTTTTGAGAGATAAAACCTTGAATGAACAGCTCTAAGGCCTCGGACACAATCCTCTTGCTTTAGCACCACAGTAATATTGTATTCACTACAACCTTGTGCTATGGCTCGTACATTTATGTTGGCCTGAAATAGATAAATAACAAATAAGCATGATATACCAAGTTTATGGGCACTAGAATTCTTTAAAGAAAGGTACTAAAGGTGATTCACACCACAGTTTATTTTCAACCAAAACCCTAAACCCTAAAACCTAAAAGCTTAACCCTGAGGTTACTGAGCATGCAATGATTGTATACCTTTGCTATAGCATCAAACAGAGTAGCACTGACTCCAGGCGTGCTTGCCATTTTCTGGCCAACTGCAGCCAAAATGCTACAATGTCGAATGACCTCAACCTGAAAAGAGCAAACAATTAAACAAGAGAATGAAGAACAGCATGAGCATTATATTAAAAGACAGACAAAACATATATCTTTTTTTAAACAACAGACAAAATATACATCAAAAGAAAACAATCTGTGTGCCCCAATTCATATTCCCTCTTCCATCTACTAATTCTCCATAATTCTCACTGTACCAACACTTCCAGACAAAACATCACAGGCTTTCTCAATGATATCTCTGTGAAAGATGAACCTTTCCATGACCACATGAACATCTGTTATAATTTCATCTAGTAATTTATTTAACAATGGGCATCACCCATATAGCAAAAAGTTCTCCAAGGAAAAAAACTGGGTATGGGGTTGTATACCAGGTCAAAATTCATTATCTCAAATAATACAGTAGAATTACAGAGTGATTCTCTACAAACTGCTTCAAAAAGAGGATAAAACCACCTTAACAAGTAACAGGGTCAAAAAAGAAAACAGTATCAAACCTTAGAAAGTCTTCCTGCAACCAGAGCCTCGCGAAATCTAGATTCTAAAATCTCAGACACTGCTCCAACTTCTTTTTCGGGGACAGCAAAGCATACAGAGTGTTCACTACTTGCCTGTAAAATAGTTCAGTGTTTACTGGAGGGACTTGAAATAAAAAGTAAGCATAGAAGGAAAAGAAATGGTGAGTACCTGGGATATCATAATAACATTGGCTCCAACCTCTTTTACAGCACTAAATATAGCACTTGCTGTACCAGGAACACCAGCCATTCCAGTTCTGCATAGAAATAACGCTAAAATTAATGAATACTCGAATAGTACATATGCCACATTTGATCTGCAAGGACAGGTCATACAGATAGCTTACCCCTCAACATTTACAAGGGCCAAGTTGTCTATGGTAGCAAATGCTTTGACAACCGCCTTCAAATTCTGTCCATTTAGATTTTCATCTATAGGCTGCTGGCAAATAATTGTTCCCGGGGCAGAAAGATTGAAAACATTCCTAATGAGAATAGGAATGTTATACTTCATCACGGGAATGATAGTGCGTGGATGCAGAACATTTGCCCCAAAATATGACTGCATACAGAGGCGAATTTTCTTGGCTAAATATGCTACCGGTAGCAGAAGATGTAAACAAACTTAGAAGATTAGAAGCTCACCATCTCCCAGGCCTCCTGATAAGATAATGTCCTTAATATCACAGCCTCACTAACTGCAAATTGGAACAAATCATCAAAACAACTGGCCATGAAACAAATACCGATTATAAATCATACAAGCACATTAGATTAAACATGAGAAGAGCATAAGTCGCTTACAAAACGGTGTTTTTCGGAGCAGTATTAGAGTGCAATTTTTCAAGGTAACTGGAATTTAAACCAGGAAAAAACAAAGTATCAGAGTTACATATAATTGAAGGGGCAAACCTTTTCTGGGATCAGCACTGTATACACCATCTACATCTGTCCAGATTGTCACTTGATGAGCCTTAACAAGAGAACCAAATATTGCTGCTGAGAAATCACTTCCATCTCTTTTCAAAGTTGTAGGAATATTTTGAGGTGTGCTAGCAATGAAGCCAGTAGCAACAACAGTCTCTGCTGGATTCTGAGAAAACCACTTTTGGAGTCTCTTTGCAGACTCTTGATAGTCAGGGTCCACTTGATTAGAACTAGTAGGGTTAACAACGAGGACATCTCTTGTATCCATCCAAGTGCAAGGCCTTCCACTCTGAATGATAGAGATAATATCATTCTCAAGCTTCAAGTTTATAAAATCATAATAGTACACAAAGTTACTGAAGCAAACCTTCTTTATGACATATGACAGCATTTGAGCAGACCATAACTCCCCATGACCCACAACAAAGTCTGAAAAAGATTCCGTCACATGACCGGCTGCAGAATAAATAGGTCACCTTAAGTGTAAATACACAGAAGGAATGGTAGAAGTAATATAGTATCAACAGGAGTGACTGATTTGGCAAATAAATTTCTACAAACACCTGAAGATTACCAGAAAACTGAAATATATATGAAGCTATAAACTTGAGAGTGGAATTAGAGAGATGCAAGGAGATGCATACCACAATAGGAAAAATAAGTTAGACAAAGAACAGTGGAAGAAATAGAAGAATCTCTTATCAACAACCAAAGCAACAACATATTAATCTTCACACCTAAGCTGCTCGAATATGGTAAAAATAATTAACATGAAAGAGAAAAAAAAATGCCCGATTCATTTATTTTAGTATGCTAAAAAAACAAGTATTGACATCTAGATTTTAAGAAAAGAGTGGACTCAGAGTAAAAGGTCAGTGACTACCTATGTAAATAGCACGGAGCATTACTTTAAGGTTGCTAATGTCACTGTGCAAGTGTGATAAGAAAGTTGCAAGATCATCTCCACCAAGAAGTTCCTTTGCTGTCAACATGTGTTTCTCAAAAACACCGTCAAGTGCAGACATGTAGGAATCATCCCTTGACTGAGCCTTGACTAAAAGGTTATAAAGCATATCTGTTACTTTTGACATTGCAGAAACAATTATCAACTTTCTTTCAGAAGGATCATCAAGGGTTATATCTGCAACACTCTGAATCCTTTGGGCAGTGCCCATACATGTCCCACCAAATTTATGGACAGACCACAGGTCACCTTTAGGAAGCCCATCTTGAACAGTTTGGTTGAAGGAAACATCTATTAGAACAAAATTCAGGAAATTAAAATTGAATATATTTTGAAGAACTGATAAGTCACAACAAGTAAATGGTAAGAAAGAGGAAGCTACTCTTTAGCAAACTATGGGCAATTAGACATTGCACTGGAGTTTGTACCTGTAATAGCAGCAGAGATGTGGTTACAAGATATGCCCTTCCTTGTACTCTTGGAAGCCAAAGCAATTCTACATTGATAAAAGAGAGAGAGAAAAAAAAAAAAAGAATGAATGCCTGTCAACTAGAAAAGACTCATTCAAGTGTACCTTGATGAAGGTACCAAGGAATGTAAGATGCTGAGGTTAAAGAAAAGAGTATATCGACATCAAATAGAATCCCCAACATTTAGAAGCATATCTAATTCAAATGGGGAAAACTATTCTGGGTTTTAATCTCTTCTTGTTTATGGCAGTAGACTTCTTTATCAAATGTATCTTTTTAAATATTTCAAGATTTTTCCCAGATTACTTCCTTGCAAAGCATGTGAAAAGGCACATGCTCTCATCTACAAGTAGAAAAGTGTGATTAGTTTCCAGTACCTTTGGCATTAACTCGATGGTTAACCTCTAGTATATCAAAAGAAAAACATACAGTTTGCTATATTCGCTAAATCAACAACAGAAAGTACTCGCCTGAGAGCATGCCCACATGCCCACCTTCCCACTTTCCCCTTGTAGAGACAGCGCAAAATTGGATTGCTGCAAAGAAATTGACCACATAAACATGTGAAGTTTGTAAACCATGGAGCATCACAAAAAAAGAAGCTTTAACATTTAAAGAACAACCAAGCCAAAAAAACACCAATCTATTTTCTCACTGCCATAATAAAACCAGAAAAAGATATTCAAACTAAGAATTGTATTGCAAATGGTAAAAAAAAACTAAAAAATTTTTTTTACCAAAACATCTCATTTTGATACTAAGAATCATGAGTGCTATTCAAATAGAAGTATTGAGCTAAGGTTTAAACAGCAGTGTGCAAATTTTTTCACAAAATTCAGGTAATTCAAGATTCAACTAAGTGGAATGCATGCAACATTGATCATCCCAAAGCCAGAAGCCAAGAAATGCAATTCACGGCAGACTTTCTCTTGCATATAAATTTATCATGTAGTACTATCCACATATTAAGTTTGAATTGAGATCAGAAAGCAGGAGTATCGTACCTTTATTTGTTTCATATATAGGTTAAAAAATATATATGGTATATATCAGTACATAAAACCAATTCAGAAGAGGTCCCGTACAAGGATGATGTTCGCAAGCATTTCCTGGGAAACTGCTTCAAATTGAAATTTTGCTTAAAAATTTACAAAAATCTATGCAGCCTATGATTGTAAAGCTCGAACCTCACAGTATAAAGCGTATCAAAATGCAGTTTTGA
Source organism: Dioscorea zingiberensis (assembly GCA_026586065.1). Lineage (NCBI taxonomy): Eukaryota > Viridiplantae > Streptophyta > Magnoliopsida > Dioscoreales > Dioscoreaceae > Dioscorea > Dioscorea zingiberensis. The sequence continues at coordinate 71,488,653 of CM048818.1, read as the reverse complement.
TCTAAGATCAACATAAAAGTACACAAGTACTACCAACAACGTTAAAATTCAAAAACAAGACTTGGATGAAAATGTCAACAAAACGGTGAAGCCTCTACAAATGCTCCCAACTCGCTTAGTCAGGGAAGCAACTCAAAATCTAAAACACTAAAAATGAAGCCTTAGTATGGGATACAAACTAAAGTTCAGGTTCCTCACTAACATTCAGAACGAAGGTCTCGGAAAAAGGCATTGGGATCAAACTACTCCCAAATTGAAAAAAAAGAAATGGCAACTAAAAATGAAGCCTTAGGTGGGATTTTTGAATACCCGACTTGGTTCCTCCGTGGCAGCACCTCACGAGCAACCACCGGTGACGACGCCGAGGGCGATGCCAGCCCGAGGGACAGCATCGGGCTTCGTTTCAGAGAAAAAGTTGAGGTCTTTTGGTCACCGAGTGCGAGCTTAGAAAGGAAAATACTTCATTTTTTTTAGATGAGACGGCGGACAAGATCGAGAGTTAGCAAAGTGGTGTAGGGTTTTAGTTTAATTATATAACATTTTTGCATCTAAACCCCTACACAATTCTTAAATTAGAATATACAACTTAAAAAAAAACACTTGATTATTTGCTTAAATAGTTTTAATTAATTATACAAATAAGTTTTGTACTAACCAGAGTTTTGTTATTAATAAAAGAAGTCATGTGATACATGAGGCAAGATTTGTTTTTTAAAAGATGAATAAATCATAATTATTATAAAAAAAGTGAAATTTATAAAATCTATAATTTGATGTCCCCGAGCACCTAATTGGTTCTGAAGCACACCCCAGACTTGTATTTTCCTAACTTGTATTTTTCAAATCCGAGATAGTGTTTTTGAAATCGTCCCTCAGCAGTGTTTCCATCTCATCTTGGATAAAAGTCAATCTTTTTTTTTTTTTGCTATTATTTCCAATGTCACTAACTTCGATCATGAGACAAGATTCATGCATGAATGAATCCATTAGACATCATGTCTTGATTTTTATTTCACTACGATGATGTCCTTAGGATGCAACAAAAGACACAACAATAAAACAATTGGAAGGTAACCCCACCATGTCTCCAATAAAAAACAAAGAGAACGCACAGGGAGATTTCTTTCAGAGAGGCTCGATTAATACTGTCCATGGGGATGTGGTTTAACTTTCACAAGATTAACTTAAGAGTTCACGAAGTTCAGAATGTTTTGGAATAAATATATTAATTATAGGAAAAGAAGAAGAAAAAAAACAATAGAAATTAGTTTTGAAAAGGATGCAAAAGCAAGGCCATCAGAAAGCACTGAGCACCAAATCCCATTCATTGGTATCCCGGATTTGCAATCAATTTCCAAGAGCGCACATTCCCCCAAAATAATGGGGCTCAAATAACCAAAAACCTCAATATTATTATTGGTCCCATTCCAAAAGATTCCCACCATCACCAATCCAGTTCTCCCACATCTTGTCAAACATCAAAAAGCCAACCTTTTTATCTTTTTCTTTTCTTTTCTTTTCTTTCTCCTGGTGCACACAATCCTTTTAAACAGTACTTCAAAAAAAAAAAAAAAGGAAAAAAAAAAAACTAGTTTTGAGGTGTAAAACAGTTTCCAGAAAACTAGGAAGGTTATGATCACAAGCTACTGTAAATGTATATATCAAGCTAATATATTGTTCTTTGCATGTACTTTTATTCCTTGAAGCTCACTTGAAGCTCACCATACACTGCTGTGATTTGCCTTCATTTGTCAGTTCAGCATTTAAAGTTGCAATTTTGATGAGTTTATTGTATTAAAAAGTTGAGATTTTGGAGATGTTTTTGATGTTTTTTAGGTGGATGTTTATTTTCTCTTTAGAGTCCATTTCAGAGTACAGTGGCCAAAGCTGGCAAGGCAGGACTGTCTGCCCTTTTAACCAGTGACAGAAAGCCCAGGGGGGCCAGTGAAGAGCTGAGGCCCCCACTTCACTATTAAAGAGAGAGACCCACCCTCCTTTTGGGCTTTCTTCTCAGAGGCCATGGATGGGAAGTAGGAGGGAGGGAGAGGAGGGGGTAATGCAGATGGGTTCAGGCTCTCAGGGGACCTCTGAGGCCAGTGGCTCCAGTGACAACCTCAGTGGGCTCAGCATTGGGAGGAAGATCTACTTTGAGGATGGTGGTGGTGGTGGGAGCTCCTCTGAGGCCTCGGAGAAGCCCCCGGCACCAAAGAAGGGCAAGGGAGTGGTTCAGGGGGTTCAGCAGCCACCCAGATGCCAGGTTGAGGGTTGCAAAGTGGACCTCAGTGGTGCCAAGGCTTACTATTCAAGGCACAAGGTCTGTGGCATGCATTCCAAAACCCCCAAGGTGATTGTCAATGGTTTGGAGCAGAGGTTCTGTCAACAATGTAGCAGGTATGCTTTCCTCTTTTCTTTTCCTTTACCCTATTCTTCATTCGGTGGTATTTTTTATCTTGATAATCATTCTTTGCCCCTAAGTTTGGTTTTGGAATCGACGCTGATATGATGTTGTACAACTGTGTGCATGAATGAATGCCTTTGGGGTCTTTGGTACTAGTTGCAGTGCATGAAAGCCTGTGTTCTTTCTATATTATGCATGGATCCGGTTTGGAGGCTGACATTTTTAGGTGGATTTTAGGTTTGTGCATTGATTAACACTACATTCAGTGTGGGATGAGTTTTAGGTGGATTTTTCGGTGTGGGTTTATTACCTGATTCTTTGGTTGCTGTTTATATTCTGGGGATCTTGGTAGGTGGATTCCATAAAGGCCTTTCTAAGTATAGATGGATTCCTGTTGGTTGGGTGTAGAGTGGCTTGGTTATTCAAGCAGGGATGATTGATTATATTTTTATTGTTTGGAGAGGCTTGCTTTTGTTCATAACCTGTGGACCATCAGTTTATTTATTGAAATGTTTGGTGGTGATGTGGACTTTCTTATGTGTTGATGGTTATCATTGCTGTACTTTAGCTGCACGCATGCATGTATGCATGTGAAATTTCTTGCCTAATCATGTCTTAGCTTCCACTTGCTTTACATTGTAAAAATGATTGTTTGGGTGATTAGTTAATAGCTTAATGGTTGATTTTGGTGTGTGAGGTCTCTGTATTTCGTTTCTGTTTTATGGTTTTCTTTTAATATATAGACTTCTTGTTTTCCGTGGTTTTTGTTAGATATCTTATGGCTTTTTGAGGTTCTATCAGGGGGCCCTAAATGTATCATCTTTGCTCATCTGTTCAGATTCTAATTCCTCATATTCATGTCTGTTTTTGGGTTGGAGTGACTTTTATAGCATGATCATATTGACTATTGGGGTTTGTGCCATTTGAATCTCAAGTTTTCTTTTGTAAAAACCTGTTTCATTCATTCATTTAGTGTACAGCAAGACATCCAATTTTATGGTGTTTGCTTTCCTCATTGACTCTACTTCTATGTACATACGGTCTAAAGTAATTTGTAGCATACATTTGTGTTCTTCGTTCAATTATGACAGGGAAATAGATGCAAGTATGCTGTTCTTCTCTGTTTCTGTTTGATGAAACAATTGCATTGGTTACATGGTGCTTGATACTGCTTTTCATGGCAATCTTAGTGAGTTTTGTCCAGGAAACAACTTGAGTTTCTCAATATCCAACTTTAGAACTAAGTACAATGTTTTACAAATTTTCTTCTAGTAGTCATATGATGGTTGAAGGAAGGGGAGCCTTGCCGCAACGGCAAAGTTCTTGTGTTGTCATGGAAACAACCTCTTGCTTTAAAAAGCAGGGTAAGTCTGTGTACAATAAACCTAAGTGGTCCGACCCTTCCCCGGACCCCTCTCAATGCGGGAGCTTTGTAGTACCGGGCTGCCCTTTTTAGTCATATGATGGTTGAAGGAGTAGTGAAATCTGAAGAATACCTCTAGACTGATTAGGTGTATATAAGATGAATGCTAAGAGAAGGGTTTAGGCTTCAATTCCATTAGGTGAATTGAAAATAAGTCACAGATGACTGTATTAAGTTTAACTACATTGAGTATCAAGCATCTGTGCTGCAAAATTCAGATCCATGTGTACAACTTTTGACAATTGCCTGAAGATTGCAATTTTATGCAAGATTTTTTACTTGCTTATTTTTACATTTGTTTCTGAAAATTAATATTTTTCACATTGATAAGATGAACTGTTCCACTTGACAACTTTATAAGTTTCCATAGTGACATTAGTATGCCTACTTGAACTTTATTTTGTGGATCTATGGACAGATTGATGCAAATGCATCATTATCTGTTTTGGATAAATGTTCTTTAGCGTTCTTTTATTTTTTGTCTTTTGATTTCATTTAGGCTGTTATATGCTTAGCTTGGAGGTAGTTACAGTTGAATGTTATAATTTATAGAAGTTGGCTCAGAAATGTGTTCATATGGAAAATTATGACTGTGAAATCATTCAAGTTGGCGAATGCATTTGTTAATGAAGATTTTGGTATTTTTCTCCAGTATTAGTAAAGATTCATGTTGATGGGCCATGAAAGAGTGAAACAATTATATGGTCTCAATGAAATGTCAGAAAGCAAACATGAATTTTCTGGATGTTTTTTGGGTTTATACTTGATAAGAATTGAGGCTGAACAATTATCAAGAGGTTTTGTAAGATTGTGTTTAGAATGTTAAACAAGGTTTTGGCTTTGACTAAGAAGTAACGGTTTGAAAATTGAACATGAGGCTCAACCAGCAGTAGTCCAAAGAAAGTAATTTTCAACCAGGAAATCGCCTCTTCAATCAATAAAAAATTATCTAACTCAAGCATTTGTGCTTCTAACTGCTTGAGGAACTGGTGTAGGTTGTTTCCGAATAGCATTTAATCCATAGTTCTTCTAGTTATGTTATTCAGGAATTCTTGAGTTATAATCCAATCCTTGGATTGAGCAGCTGTAGAAGGATTGATCAACAATTGAATTAAAGAAAGAATCAAAGCAGTTGCCATTGTTTGATGGCCATTGTGTTTCTGCAAACATATCAGTGTTTTTCAATTTCGTTATACGATCTTCATCATGCCATGTTTGTAAGTGTAACTCTATTTGTACCCATAAATTAGTATTATGAGGCTCTAACATTTGCTCGAAGAAGTGTTATTTGAAGATATCCATCATTTCTCCTGTGTCACCCACAGGTTCCACCAGTTACCTGAATTTGATCAAGGAAAACGCAGTTGTCGTAGGCGCCTCGCCGGGCACAATGAACGCCGGAGGAAGCCACCTCCCGTGCCTCTATCATCTCGCTATGCACGACTTCCATCATTCCAAGGTTAATTAAATCACAATACTAACAACTCAATCCTCGTTTTTTCCTTGGTTTCTTAGAACAAAATTCATTCTGATTTGCATGTGTTTGTCAACAGAAGAAAGCAGCAGGTACCGAAGCTTTCTTATGAACTTCAGTTATCCAAGGCCTCCAATACGAGAAGTGTGGCCAACTATCAGGGCCGGAGACCGAATTGCTAGTGGCCACTGCCATGGAGGCTTTGGCCCTCCGACATCCAGGGCCCTGGAGCATGGGGCCCAACAGTATGTGCAAGGCTCGATGGGTGGGTCCCTCTTCTCTAATCCAGAAGCTCCACCTGTCGATTGCCTTGCCGGAGTCTCTGACTCCAGCTGTGCTCTCTCTCTTCTGTCAACTCCGCCATGGTGCACTGCAACCAGAAGCCAATCTCCAACAATGCAATCTAGCATCAGCTTCGAAGGAGCACCGATGGCTCACCCTAACTACGCAACCAACTCTTATGGTTTCAGAGGCCATGAAGTCCAGCACGAGATGGGCACAATGCAAGTCCCGCACAGCGGCAATGCTCAGTTCTCCGGTGAGCTTGAGCTAGCTCTTCAAGCTCCCACTGGTAGGACCTATGATCATTCCAGCCATTGCCACTGCCATGGAATGCACTGGTCCCTCTAGAACCCCTGCGTCGTCGATGGATCTGAAACTGTTGAATGCTTGTCTGGTTAAAAGCATTGTGTTTTTTGCTGTTTGTTGTCTAAGATCTTAATGATCTGAAACTCTACTATGTTTGATGTTGTTTTGTGTCAGAGTTCAAGAATCTGAAACTCTACTATGTTTGCAAGAACTAGTCACTGTTGTTTTCATCACTGAATGATTGCCTTATTCTGAATTTAGTGATCAAAATCAATTTAACATTGCATAACTCAATCATACGAATTAATGAAAATAACAGATTGCTTTATGAGCATCAATGCATTCAATGCTACTTATTGCGAGAAATCTACTGATAAGATATGCAGTGTCATTGTTCATTGGCCCATCAAAAATCACTCTGGCCCATCTAAAATTTGATGATCTGTGAAAAATCTCAGCATTGCTCTAGAGAATCATCATTGATGTATGATTGATAAGTTATAACATTAATCATGTCCAAATTAATCTCCATATCTTGCACAAACTTTGAACTGATGATCCAAAAGATGCAATCAGGGGACATGTCTAGCATTAATCACCCACTCTCTAATTAATTAACTTCATGTGAGAAACAAGCACAATCAGGGATTTATTTAAACTCGGCTGTTGAAACATGAAAGAGCTTATTCAATGAATTGAACCAAAGAAAATCTTATACTTTGATAATGTAGCTTTGAAGATGACATGCAAATCACTTATATTGTTATATTGTATGCTAATCAAGATTAGTCATCTCATTAAACAAATAATCATATGCTTTTGATAATCATCATTAATGTGGCGTTTGGTAAAAGAATTTTCCAAGGGAATAAGACACCTACTGGAATAATTTTTAAAAATTTTGAATTGTTTTTTAGGGAAATTTTCTTAAACCAAGACGCTTAATGATGGTATAAGTTTTAAACCAAGGTGGTGGATTTTAATTCATCATTATTACACATAAAAACATTTACTTTGTAACAACATTAATTTATAAATCTCCATTATATCAGTTGGTGGGATTCACTATTTATAGGAAAACGTGTAAAAGATAAATCTTTACCGAACACGAAATGAGAGAAAGAACTCAAGAAGACGGTAATGTATCACACGAATGCCAACTTCCAAATATAATAAAAGATAATATATAGGAAGGTGGTTGAGAGGCTATATTATATTAATTAATTAACCAACCACATGGAATGGTGGCTTTAGATTAATGAGAGATCAAAATTCAAAGTTATAGGTTAATTACAACACCAACTTCAATCTTTTGAACTAAAACTAAATGGTTGACCATTTCTACATTTGAACTCTCTTATGATCTGTAAGATTTTTAATTTATTTTTCTTTCTAATTCTTGGTGGTTTCAAGGTCACTTCATAATTCAAAACTTGAAGTAACATGTCAAATATTATATTATATTAAGATCAATCTTAATTATTAAGATAATGAGATATTAAAATATTGTTTTCTAGCTGGAAATGTCCTTCAGATTATCTTTTATTGTATATTATACTGGCCTTTCTTTTGCTTCTCTGATCTACATGATGAGGACATTGCATCTTATGTGGGTGAGGTCTTTTATGAGTGATGGTTGGGTTAGTCAAGATGAGATGAGTTACAAGTTAAAGCTTCTATGCTATTTTTATTTATTTATTTATTTATTTATTTTTGAATAATCTTCAAAGGCTTCTTTTGAATTGTATCTTTATGTTGAGGTGTTTGTCTTAAGGTATATCTTACACCATTAAAATATGTGTTTTTGTGTGATAGAGAGAGAGGGTTTAGTTACTTTGGTTACTCTTAAACCAAACTAAATTAATTAAAATTAGAGAAATTAAGACAGTTTGGTTACTATTAGTACAAATGCACTAGGATTGGTAAGTATTTGACACAAGTCCAAGCCTCTCTTAATCTGGGTGCAACCCAAGCATAGAGAAGATATTGATCGATTTCATTGGTTTGGAGACTCCATTCTTGGAAGAGAGCATCATCAAAGGCTGACTGAATCAAAGCTTGAAGACTCCATCAAAGGCTGATTGATTGAAGATTGCATGCAAATGCATGCATGCTGATTGGTGCTAATTGGGAGGTATCATACAAGTGGCTATAGACTAGATACGATTGTAACTAATTGATGATAAGATTGGAGGCTAGATTTGGCAACTGATATGTGATTGATGAGGTGCTGGATTAAAGTGATTGATGCATGTCAAATCATGGGATGATTGAAGGTCACATTTTGTGGTGATCAATATGGAATAACAAGTCAAGTTGTGGTGAATCAAGACCAAGTTTGGAAGGAGATTGGTGGAGCCAATCTACAGCTCAACCTTGTATGACTAAAGATGAAGGTTGATGAAGATCTCGCGCCATTGTGGGGTGCGACCTTGATAGACTGAGAACGTAACGGAGAGGTGAATCGTCTAGTTGCATTGGTCGGGATCAGATGGATCCGACGTTGTTGACTTGGAACTCAAACAGGATAGTTGGAGGTGTGTCGAGGTCGTAGAGCAATGGATATTGTAGTCTTGGTCAGTTCGTCAGCCGGGCCGTGCTGTGGTCGTAGTTGCAACTAGTTTGCAACAACTAAATGTGGAAGGGGTCCAATTTAGCAGTCGCAGAGATTCCGGAAATCCTAAAGATGGTAGGTGTGTTGTGAAGGCGGGGAGACGTCTATATAAGACCAGGACTCAGAGGATTGAAATGAGGCGACTAAAGTAGTCCCTCTAGAGAAGGGTGATAGTGGTCATTGTCAATCAAGAGTGGGTGCTTATGATAGATTGAGTGTGAGAGTGATTCTTGTATTCATGTCTTCCCTACTTCTTTAGTAGATTGTCTTCTCTGGGATTGATCCCCCAAATGTAGGCTTGGTTAGCCGAACTGGGTTATCAATTTCCTTGTCTCCTATATGTGTGATTTGCTTTGCTTGAGTGTGTGTGAATGTGTTTGAGAAACTCTGTGAGCAGCTAGTTGTAATCTGTGTTACAACTTATTTTACAATAGGCAGACAACCCAACCCGACGGATACAATTACCCCTAATCAAAATTAATTTGAGAAAGGTTAGAGAGACCTTAGTAACTACTTCTTTTGGTGTTAAATTATTTAGGTGTTTTTTTTTTCTATATATATACTCATATAGTCATATTTAATATATTTTTTTAATAAAGATGACGAGCGCCCTCACGAGGGAAGTCAAGGACATGTGCAGACATGACGGCTCAATTCCGGATTAGTTCACATGAACATCACCATACTTAACTCTCATCTTATAAGAGTGGTGATTTGATTTTGGATGATCTACAGGAGAATTCTTTAGCTTAGTAAGGGATCTAGATACCACTAAATTTGGGTTCGGATGGTATATATATTCAACATCTTTTATTCATTTAAGTAAGGATAATTTATGAGAGAGAGAGAGAGAGAGAGAGAGAGAGAGTGAATGAAATAAATTTCTTTTTAAACGAAGGTTGGAGTTATCGGTGCCCTCTATGATACCTTTCAAGGCTACTTGTCTTGCCCTATTTTGCACCCACAAATTATAAGCCCAAAACCCTATTTGCACCCTGTTGTATAGGGTTACAGGCTACTTGCCTTGGGCTACAACCCCAGGGTATCTTAGAATTAACCTGGAGTTATTATGCTATAAACATCAATAATGTTTCCTATTAAATAGTCTATGATACGCAACATTTATGTCTACAGATGAGAGGGACCAACATGGCAGCATTATCTATGATACTCTTCTCCAACCACCGTAGATTAAAATCCTAATAAAACATATTTATAGTATAGTGCTGTTTCATTTTGCAGTCTTTATTTAAAGTAACGTTTGAAACGATTTTCCTTTTTATGGAGATGAATAACTCACATTTATTTCACTAGCTTGAAAATAGATAAAGTCAATCCTGTCAATTGTGGGGTAGGCTCCTTAGGTGAATAAACCATATTTTCCACATTGCCTTTATTGCCATGTCATGGGTGTTCTCAGAGAACCTTAAGCTCTTCTTGATTAGGCCCGGAGCCGTTTCCAGTTTTGGGCATTTGTTTGATTGAATTACATCAAATTAAAAGAAAAAATGAGAATAATTGTTAAGAAAATCCATCATTTATTTTAAAAACATTTCATCTCTCTCCGTATGACCATGGCCGTAAGGTTCCAACTCCATTACAAGATTTTGTCTACTCTTAAAAAGAGTAACTCTATGTGCCGATATCTTATAGATTTCTCGGGCCATTGTTTAACTAACCTGAAAAAATCTCTAAAGTTGTTCCTAATACAGGTGGTGAAGAGGTGTGCCACCAACAAGCTTTTTCCAAAATAGAATTTTAGTTTTTTTTTAAGTAAAGTTTTTTCCAACAAAGTTTGTTACGGGAACTAATTGACCATCAAACTCACTATTACTTAATTAATTAATTAATTAATTATGATAAATATCAACAAACAACTGTCATGATTCCAACGCGTATTTTATGTGTAAATTAGAAATCAGAATGAAAAACATTTGCATTATTATTCTCTAAAAAAACAAATAGATCAGACAAATCTCTCTCTTTCTCTCTCATGATCCCAGTCTGGATATCCCAGTCTGCTAGGTCACACCCTAGAATGTGCTGGGATAAAAAGTTGAAAGTATGGATATCCCAGTCTGCTAGGTCACACCCTAGAATGTGGTGGGATAAAAAGTTGAAAGTATGGATCTACTACCAATGCCAAGGTCATGTTCATCTTTGTGTTCTATATATAGTGGGAGTTTATAAGGGGATAGGATCATACATAGGAAAGCAGTGTCTTAATTACTTAGGCACACACACTTGGCCACCTTCACAATGGCTCAAAGTGCTCGTGCCCTTCTTCTTTTCCCTCTCCTCCTGCTTGCAGCCTCTTCACTCACCTCGGCAGCCTTTAACAGGTCCAGCTTCCCCCCGGACTTCATCTTCGGTGCCGGCTCTGCGGCTTACCAAGTTCTCTTCTTCCTCTCTTAATTAAAACTTCAAATATTTCTTTCACAATGCATCCCCCCATGATATTCATTCATTCTTCATCTTGTTGCTTTCCTTTTCCAGTATGAAGGTGCTTGGAATTTGGATGGCAAAGGTCCTAGCATTTGGGACACCTTCACTCACACTCAGCCATGTCTCTCCCTCTCTCTTTCTCTCTCTGTGTGTTAATTAATTATCTCTATATCTATAGCTGAATACATACATACATACATACATACATATATATATAACATGAAGAGTGGAATCATTCTGATGGACAGGGAAAATATTGGATGGAAAAACAGGAGACGTGGCCATTGATTTTTACCATCGTTACAAGGTTAACCAATTATATATATAGCATATATTATTGTTTAATTTCCAAGCAATATTTCACTTTTAAGCTAGCATATATATATAGTGCTTAATTAATTAATTAGTAGTTTTGGCTTATATATATATTCTCATAATATTCCAAGCAATGGAGTTGCAGGATGATGTGAAGCTTTTGAAGAGCTTGAACATGGATGCATTTAGGTTTTCCATCTCCTGGGCAAGAATTCTACCAAGTAATATTATTTAATTAAGTATCTATATATATGGTTTGATCCTTTGGTTATTTGTCCTAGATCCCTTTAATGATCGAGTTCTTTCTTATATTTTTTATGAAGTCTCTTTAATGAGTTTTAAAAATGTTTTTTCTTCTTTTGTTTTTCAACGACTGACTCTGTACGCTGTTTATTAATGGTAGCTGGAAGTCTAGCTGGTGGAATTAATAAGAAGGGTGTTGAGTTTTATAATAACCTCATCAATGAACTCTTGGCACATGGTAATACTGTTTGGAAATCTTGAAATTAAATGTACTTTATATATATGTATGACGTTATGTGTTTAGCAAGCATATTTAATTAATCATGCACTCACTAAATTTTCTAAATGTTTGAAGGAATGAAGCCTTTTATCACCCTCTTTCATTGGGACACCCCTCAAGGATTGGAAAACAAATATGGTGGCTTTTTAAGCCCAAATATTGTGTAAGTAATCAAAATTATACTTTAGCAAAATACAACAAAATGGATTATTAATCTTGCATAAATTTAAAATTTTTACAGCGAAGATTACCGTGATTTCGCCGATCTTTGCTTCAAGTTGTTTGGAGATAGAGTGAAACATTGGGTCACTTTCAATGAACCATATTCTTTTTGTTCCCGGGCTTACGCCATGGGCACATTCGCCCCTGGCCGGTGCTCCCCGTGGGCCGGGAATTGCACCGCCGGAGACTCCGGCCGTGAACCATACTCTGCTTGCCATCACCTATTACTTGCTCATGCTACTGCTGTTAAAGTATTCAAACAAAAATACCAGGTATGCTTGCACATACATATATAGATTGATGTAGAAAGGGTTGCAAAGGAGTTTCTAAGGGGGTGTTTGTTTCACAGGATTTGAGTGGATTTGAGTGGATTTGGATTTTCAAATCCAGTAACTTTTCAAAACACGTGTTTGTTTTGGCTGCGTTTTCAAATTCCTTTGTATTTCCAAATACGATTGATAGGGGATTTGGTTTTACGGCCAAATCGGCCGTAAAACCAAATCCACCGCTCAAATCCCGCACGTGAATCACGTGAGCGTTAGTGGCGAGGTGTGAGTGAAAAGTTTTATTTTTTATTTTATTATTATACAAGTAAATAACCTCCTATTTGATTATTTAGAGTTTTAAAATTTTCAATGAGTATAGATGGAAAGATCATTGAAAAATAAACTAGTATATCGATTTTAAGTATAATTTGGTAATCGTTTGGTCCTCACTTAATAGTTGAAATTACGGACCATCAAATTTCTATAAAATAAGAAGCAGTTAAGTGGGGGAAACGATTCTGACCAAATTGTATGAAATGAAACGCTTAAACTTATTTTTCGATGATCTTCCCATCCATCTGATTGAAATCCTTCAAACATCTTTCAGGCCAAGCAGATGAGGTGGGAATGTACAGTAATATCACATACATCAATATAAATATATAAAATATTTTTTTTTTAAAATAATCTTTAAATTTATTTACAATAATATCAATTATTTATATAATTATTATCAAAAATTAATATTATGTTAAATACATCCATAATAATCAAGTATTATAACATAAAAATATTATTATAATTATTTTTTTAAAAAATTATATTATATATATAATAATAATATATTTTTTTAAGAAAATAATTATTAAAAATAATTATATATTAATTAAGAAAATTTTGTGAGGCTTTTATTATTAATAAAATCTACTAATAGCCTATGATGGAGGTAATCTCACCATGTGAATAGCAATATCTGAGGATTATAATCCAACATTTCTAAATACATTCAAACCAAACACATCTTTTTGAATCCAGGATTTACGTATCCTTCTAACCAAACACCTTTGGATTTGACTCTCGCGTATTTTCAAATCCAGTATTTCTATTCTGATGTAATTCAAAATCCATGTATTTGAAACTACTTCTAACCAAACGCACCCTAAGAGTATAGTAAATAAAGAATTACCATGCCATACATGCAGGCTCAGCAGAAGGGTTCAATTGGTATAACCCTAGTGACCAACTGGTTCAAGCCTTACACCGATTCTAAGGCTGATCTGCTTGCACAGCAGAGATCTCTTGATTTCATGTTTGGATGGTGAGAACTATACATTTATGAACAATACTAATATATTTATACCATCTTATAACAGTAACCCATATATAATCATCTCTCTTGTTTATAATTACTGATAATTAATTAATTGAACTTCCTGTTTAATTAATTAGGTTCATGGATCCTTTAGCCTTTGGAAACTATCCTTCAACCATGAGGATGATTGTGGGAAATCGTTTGCCAAGATTTACAAAACAAGAGTCTGAGATGGTCAAAGGAGCATTTGATTTTATCGGAATTAATTATTATACTACTTGGTATTCTCAGAGTGTTCCTCCCACTAATAGCTTGGTTAACACAAGTTATACTACTGATCCACAGACTAATAATTCAGGTATATATATGCCCTTCTATTTATTTCTTCCTTTTTTTTATAATTTCAACTACATTGAGTTTAATTTATGCATGATCCTTTCAAACAGTCACCGGAGTTCGTCTGGGGAAACCTATTGGCCCTGCAGTAAGTGGTTTGTTTGGCATTGAGTTTCAAACCTCTAGCTAAGATATTTTTTGGATCATTGAAAACTATTTGATTGGAATTAATTTGTGTCACAGGCTGCTTCAGATTGGCTCTTCATTTATCCCCCGGGGATTAGAAATCTTATGTTGTATATCAAGAACAAGTACAACAATCCCCCGATTTATATCACCGAAAATGGTTAGATTAGTTGGTTTGGATCATGTCATATATTCGAGAGTAGTTTAACTGTTACTTGAACATGGTTTAATTCACTTGATTTTTAGGTGTTGATGACAACAATGATGACAAGACACCGGTCAAGGAAGCCTTGAATGACAACGTTCGGGTTCTCTACTTCTATGATCATCTTCGGTATCTGTTGAGCGCAATCAAGTTAGTAGATTTAATTTAATTAACACAAGTATATTTTGATTATTTGGAATATATATAAACTTAAGCTCTAGTACCACTTGTTATGATTAATTAAATCTTTATTACAGGCAAGGCGCGAATGTAAAAGCATATTTTGCGTGGTCGTTTTTGGATGATTTTGAATGGGATGCTGGTTTCACGGTTCGCTTTGGCCTCGGCTATATCGATTATAAAGATAATTTGAAGAGATACCCAAAGAAATCTGCTCTTTGGTTCCGCAAATTCCTCAAAAAATAGGCTTGTTTATGTTTGAGAAGAAAGAAGAGAGAAGAGAGGAGAGAAGAAAGAAGAGGTATTCCTTGTGTTGCAATAAAAGTTATGCTTGAGTTTACTTTACATGTATTTTACTTCATGTACTACTTTTATATTCAATAATCTTCTCCCAATTTAATGAGCAAAATTGTTAATTATTTTCTCGTCCAATTCCTTGATCAATCATTTGCTTGAAATTTTTAAATAATGACTACAAGTACATTGCCAAAACTGGCAAAACATATATTTACATATTCATGCCATATCTTCTCTTTCTCTTATTTTAATAAAAATAAATAAATCATATTTTATTAAAAAAAATAATATATTTGTTATATAGTAGTTATATAAGTATATAACTTGTTAGCTTGGTTTGACGCATCAACCACAAGCATTACAGAACAAGGAGGTCGTTAAAGATGAGTCGATGGGACCAATCTCTTGGGAGTAGTCCGGTACGACTCCCGAAGAAACCCTTTGAGGGGCCCATAAAGGCATCTATGTAATAACCTTTTATCTTTTATTAATTTAATAAATGAATATGATTTATCCACTTTAATAAAAAAAAAAGAGTATATAACTAGAAGTACATAGATAAATATATTTGGTACCAAAAAGAAAAAGATCAAAATGAGCTAATACAATGGATCATAAGATGAATGAAAAGTGAGGATGTTAAAGGCCATTGCGACACTATCATCAAACTTCCTCCTCAGTGTGTTTTCTATATCGGTTAAATTAGTTGTTGGAGCTTGTGGGGGTTTTCCCTAGTAAAGACCAAGCTTCTTTTAACCAAATTCTATGTCATTTCTATCTTGGCTCACTTTTGGCAAGTTAACGGCATCAAACCAAGAGAGGGTGAGAAAATCAATGTCTCTAATTAATGAGTTTTATGTAAATATGTTGTTTATCATTAAAACATCTTCAACTCAATTCCAACTATAAGACCTCAAACCCCTGTCTTTTAAGACCTCAAACAGTAAGTCTCAATCAACAATATCAAAAAAATTTCTCATCTGTGGATTATTTTTTTCATGAACAAATTATCATTTTTTTTAGACACAAATATAAACCACAAATCAAAAGAAGATTGAAGAGCCTCCTTCTTCTGGAAAGGAGCCACTCAACAACCGGAAGCATTGTTGTACAATATGACTGCCACTACCGAACAGGGGGAACACCATCAACCTATGGGCCGACAACTGGATGGAGGGCAGCGCACCCAAGTCGAACTGGCCATCATTATACGCCCTTGCCCGAAAGCCAGGGAGCACAGTATAGGAGGCCAGGCTATAGCTCGCCATTGGGGCCTCGCTGATCCAAGAAGGCCCACTAACTCAGGGAAAGGATAGCGCTGGAACGGATTATCAGTAATATCAATGCCCCCACAGTTACAGAAAGGGATGAGAGGCACTGGAAACTCACCACCCAAGGTGACTTCTCAGTGCACTCCTTCTATCAATTCTTAATAGACGGTGGCACCTGACCAAAAATCAAAATGGGTTTTTGGAAACTGCCATGCCCTAACAAAGTGAAAGCTTTCGTTTGGCTCGCCTTGGATAACAAAATCATGACCTTATACAACCTAAGGAGGCGTGGTTGAGGGGACCGAGATCGCTGTGCTAACTATGTGATGAAGAGGAAGAAACGGTTGAGCACCTAATTATAGGTTGTGGTTTTTCATCGAATATCTGGAGGCACTTCGCACAGCTCTTTCAACTGGGCTCCTGTAACGCCCCGACCCGGTTCCAGGGACCTCGGGCACGTCGACAGATCGGCCGTATCCGAAAGGAGACGAGCCCCATTCGAATACAAGGCCTAAAATGATAAGCAGATAATACATTTAAATCAAGAGATAATCAATACTAATCCTTAAGAATCTCAGCAGAAACAATATGAAATCAAATAAGGGTCTACACACCCTCAACATAATCCAGGCCCTACAAGGGTCCTAACAAAATAAAAACAGTGTCCTCACACACAAGAATAAAATAACTAGGGAGGTTCTCCAACCTCGAATATCCCCGGCCCCAACTCTCACTGCCCCTCGAAGCTCGAAGTCTACCTACTCCTCGGGACTCAAATGAGAGAAGAGAAAAAGTCATGAGCTTCAATGGAAAGCCCAAAGAAGTACCTCAAGAATCACAAATGGTCACCGGAGCGGATAACAAATAACATAGGATCATCAAACAAAGGGGCTACACCCCATACAAATGCATCCTAACATCCAACTACGGCCCTCGGGGCCTAGGATGAGAAGTCCAAAAATGTACCTCAAAGAAACACTTCCCGGACCAAATGACCTCAGTCAGTAATAAGAAACGCTAGCCTCGATCAACAACAATGTTTCTGGGCCATGAGCGACGAACTTGTCACATTCGATAGCGCCACCTCTACGTGTCGACATTACCGGCCAAAGAAATCAACCCCACCGACAGGATACGAGTCTCGGACCCCACCGCAACGGGCGGAAGATCAACTCGGTTGGCATCGCATCTCCCGGCCAGCACAAGACCATGTGCCCATGATCAAGGCCGCCCACCGCGGGTGGTAGTCCGACTAAGCATTTCAACAAACGGTAGATCAAACACTACCAAACAGAGTAACCAAGCACATACCAGGAAAGAAACAATCAAACATGTATGTGCATGGAATCAACAAAAGCAGGGACTAAATAGATCATGCTAACAAATAGCATCCAACAAGGCAAGAAAACCCATACAAGGGTAGAAACGAGGCAAGAGTGACTTACCTCTAACGCAATCCAACTGATCGCTCCGAATCTGTCCCGTCGAAGCACCACGCTCCTCGACGATATCCGGCTACCACGAAGTCTCAACTCAATACTGCATCAGGTGCTCAAACAATAATTTCCATATTAAACACACTATTTAATGGGCATGACCCATAATCTTCAATCAACCTTTAATTAATCACATATACCTACTTAAATAGGAAAAATCCACTATTTCCCCAAATTGGCCCAAAAGCCCATCAAATGTGCCCATTCTGCTCTTTAATAAAATAAAAGTCAACTATAGCATGAATAGTAGTTTCATAAATAGTGAAACTCCTCAAAACACTATTCTCTATCTTTCTTTCTTTTCTTCCGTGATCTATATATATACAACTTTGTAGAAGCATCTCCGATTCCACACTTAACTAATTAAAGATCGTGTTATGTAAACCCATTATTTATTCTTAATCACAATTACAATCCTCAACATGATTCTTATAAATCTCAAGCAAAACTTTCAAATCTACGTGTCCTCCTCATGGCATTCAAATCAACTTAAACCCAATTTCCATCCCTGCCAAATCATTATCCAGCCTCATAAAATGATAGAATTAGTCTCACACAAACCAACAGACCTTATCCATGCCATTCCAATTCTATCCTTGTTGGAGAACAACAAGTCCGACCCTCATTTTTCATGTTTCTAAATCCTTTCTACCTTGCCCATGAGATCAGAAGCACGATCATATCCAGGTGATTTAAATTACCAAGCATGCCAAGGTTTAAAACAGGTCCATATCACTCAAGTCTAAAGAACCTCAAGCAGAGAAACCATTCATCCTTCATAACCCAGTTCATGAACCACCTTGTAAACATTAAAGAATCCAGAACCATTTATACTTGTGCTTTAATCTCAAGAAAACTTTATCTCTACACTAATGTCCATAGATTAAACACAATAGCCTCATCTGATAAAACTATACCCACACATAGCAGCATAAAAAGGAAACTATAAAACTGCATGCATAAAGATAAGAGACTATACAATCATCATCTCACAAGCCCGAAAGCATCTATTCTCCCTCTAATCAAAACCCCATCTCATCCTCAATGAGAACCAAAGACACAATCACATGTCCAGATCCCAGATCTTAAAAAGAACAACACTTCAAGCCTTTCATTAACAATCCAGACGCTAACAAGGGATCAAAAATAATTAAAACCATCACCCAAAGCCACTAGATATCACACTCATACACTAACTGATCCCACTCTCATAGAATCACAAAGTTTACAGCCTCAATTCTTCTCTCTGATTCCCAGCCAAGACATTAGTCCCCATGGCCTATCTTCATGCCCACAAAACTATCACATGAAATCATAACCTCTCCCACTTATAATATCAATCCCTAAAGACTAGATCCAAATGCCATATTAGATGACAGCCCATTATATAATCCTTCACCATACATAAAATAACACTACAATTCTAGAACCTCTCCAGCACTAACACTATAATATTTCTCATTTCTTCTTATGAAACACAGTAAGCTACAAACGCTTGCACACTTGGTCCCCAGCCCAAACGTGCAGTAACGGAAGGAGATAAAGGCAGAGGATGGGGAGGCTTACCGGCGATCAACAGTGCCTTCCCGGAGGTCCTCTGAAGCCGGCCTGTCTCCTCGCCGTGGTCTGGAGACGACACCGGGATCAACAATACCCCTCTCCCTCGATCTCCTGCCTCATTCAGCCGGTGTTTCTCCCCCTCAACTATCCTCGATCAAGGCTTCAACCAGCAGGGAAGGAGAAGGTGGGAAGAAGCGACGGCGTTTAGGGTTTTCTCTAGAATCCCTTCGTATATAAATATACCCGATCCTCCATGCACTTTGATCGCGATCTCCAGCAGCCATACTAACCGTTTTTATCTTTTCTTTTTATTTTAAACAAACTAAGGACGCTCGTCGATCGTGGGGTGTTGCGCGCGGCTCATCCGCGGAAGAAGGAGCTCAGCCACAAACCAATCCTCAGGCCACTCCACCGCCACACATCTGCCTTGTGATGGTATTTGATCATATCCCCGCCGTTGAGATTTCAGGTTATGGCTCACGTGCATGCATGATGTATTCATGCGTCCCTTTGCTGAAAACCCCCTGGACTTTTCCTCAGATTTAACCTCACCAATCCAGCGAGAGAGGGAGACTTCTTTCTAGTCCCTCAAAAGATTCTAAAACCACGCCCCGTCCTTCATCCCCGAGAGTGTGGCAAATTCATCAGCCCGTCCTAAAAATTTAGCTTCATACTTTGGTCCTTAGCAGACTTTTCTCTTATTATTATTATTATTATTTTTATTTTATTTTTTTTTTACAAATCCCAATTATTAGATTTTATCAATTAAATCCTCAATCTTTCCAATTATTATTTTTTTTTTTGTATCCATTATCACCCATGGAAATAATTAACATAATAAAATTTCTCACTTATTCAAAAGACGAAAATACCCTTGGGTTTTACAATCTTCCCCCCTTACGTAAATTTCGGCCCTTGAAATTTGACAACAAATAATCAAAATAAATCCCAAGAACAATCCTCAAATAAATAACTCCGGGTAGAGCTCCTTCATGTCTTCTTCGCTCTCCCATGTCGCCTCTAGATCAGAGTGACGGTTCCATCTCACCTTCACAAACTAATAGCTTTCGTTTCTCAACTGCTTCTCCTCTCTGCCCAAGATCTCCACCGGGCGTTCCTCATATGACATATCCTCCTGAATCTCAACTGGAACCTGTGGAATCACACGAGATGGATCTCGAATACATTTCTTCAGCATAGAAATGTGGAACACATCATGGACCTGTGCCAGGTTTGGGGGTAACGCCAACCTGTAAGCCACGGTCCCAACCTGGCCCAAGAACCTCAAATGGTTCCAATATAGCGTGGAGCAAGCTTCCCACGCCTCCCAAACCTCACAACACCTTTCATAGGCTTACACCTTCAGAACACTTCGCCACCCACCAAACTCCCGACGATCTCTTCTTATCAAAGATAAGTCTTTTGTCTACTGCAAGTGACCTTCACCTCTCCCGATCATCCTAACATGCTCCTCCTGCCTCGCCTCGACAAAATCCGGGCCGCTTAACCGCCTTCTCTACCATCGCCTTCCTCTCACCCACATCTCCCCAACATATCGATTGTCCCCACTTTCTCCCATAAAGTGCCTCATAAGGAGCCATCCCAATGCTCGCCTCGGTAATCGCTGTTGTAGGCTTAACTCCACCAAGCCTCGTGACGCCATCCTAAGACCCCTGAGAAATCCAGTGCACATGCCCTGAGCATATCCTCCAAAACTTGAATGGTCCTCTCGCATCGCCCATCCGTCTGGGTGGAAAAGTTGTAATCAAAGCCGCACTGTGCCCAAAGCCTCATGTAGACTATCCCAGAACCTCGACACAAATCTCGAATCCCGATCAGAGATAATAGACACTGGCACTCCATGCAACCTCACAATCTCATCTATGTACAACTGAGCCAACTGCTCCAATGAAGCGCCCATCCTCAACGGTAAGAAGTGTGCCGACTTAGTCAACCGGTCCACAATGACCCAGATTGACTCTTTACCCCTCTGAGTACGGGCACTCACACGAAGTCCATGTTGATATGCTCCCACTTCCACTCCTGAATGGGTAAGGGTCAGAAGTCCCAAATCGGCTTCATGCTTTCGCTTTCACTCACCGGGTACAAGTGATGCACTTCACACAAACTCCGCATAACATCCTGCTTCATACCCTTCCACCAAAATGGTCCTTCAAACCCTTATACATCTTGGTACCTCCGGATGAATCGTGATAGCCCTAATAATGTGCCTCCTCAAGGATTTCCTCCCTCAACTCCGGGACACTAGGCACACAAAGTCCTGCCATCGAACCTTAGTGTACCATCCTCATGAATCCCCAACCGTGACGGTTCACCCCGACTCAACCTCACCCTCGATCTCCCTCCAGACCTGATCCCGCCTCTCGAAAGCATCTCCGATCCTACTCAACACCGAGGGTCGAACATGCAAGCCGCCAAACTAACCTCCATGTGCGGCAAAATCACCTCTAACTCCAGCCTCCTCATCTCCTCTAACAAGGGCCTCTCTCGGATGTCAATAATGCGGCAACTCCATAGTTGGACTTCCTACTCAAAGCATCCGCCACCACGCTAGCTCCTTGCCCGTGGTAAATGAACACTCAAATCATAGTCCTTGATCAACTCCAACCACCGGCCACTGCCCTCATATTCCGCCTCTTCCGTGTAAAAATATACTTGAGGCTCTTGTGGTCCTGTAAATCTCTACATGGTACAACCGTAGAGGAAATGCCGCCAAATCTTCAAGGCAAACACGATCACGCAAGCTCCGTGATCGTGTGTGGGGTAGTTCTCCTCATAGGGCTTCAACCGACGGAAGCATAAGCAATCACCCGCCTGGCCCCGCATCAACACACACCCTGTGCCAGTCTTGCAAGCATCACTATATATCTGTGTAACCACGCCCACTCGTGGTAGTGCCGTAATAGGTGCGGACACCAATCTCTGCTTCAACTCCAGGAAGCTCTTCTCACATGACTCTGACCACACAAACTTGGTGCCCTTCCTGGTCAATCTAGTCAAGGCCTCGCCACCGAGAAACCCTCAACGTAACCTCCCCAGTACCCGGCCAATCCCAAGAAACTCCGGATCTCCCTGACTGTGGTCGGTCTCCTCCAATCGACAACTGCCTCTATCTTCTTGGGGTCCATGTAAACTCCAAAGACCACCGATCACATGCCCCAAGAATGCCACACTATCCAACCGTAACTCACACTTGGAGAACTTGGCATACAAATGCCGCCTCAAGATCCCCAACACCGCCCTCAAGTGCTCCTCGCGTGCCTCGGGCGACTCTGGAATAAATCAAGATGTCGCCAATGAAGACCACCACGTAACCGGGTCCAAGTAATCGCCTAAAGACCCGGTTCATCATATCCATAAACACCGCAGGGCATTAGTCAACCCAAAAGGCATCACTCAACTCATAATGCCCATATCTGGTCCGAAAGGCACTCTTCGGGATATCCTCCTCCCTGATCCGCACCTGATGGTATCCAGACCTCAAATCTACCTTCGAGAACACCTGGGCCCCCTGCAACTGATCCAACAAGTCATCAATCCTGGGCAGAGGGTACTTGTTCTTCACTGTCACCTTGTTCAACTCTCTGTAGTCGATGCACAGCCTCATCGACCCATCCTTCTTCTTCACAAACAACACCGGTGCCCCCCAAGGTGACATACTGGGCCTAATGAACCCCTTCTCCAATAACTCCTCCAATCAGGCCTCTCAGCCTTCAACTCACCGGGCGCCATCCCGTAAGGAGCTCTAGACACCGGGCCGTAATTCCTAACCAAATCGATAAAGAACTCCACCTCCCGTTCTGGAGGTAGTCCTGGTAAATCATCCGGAAATACATCTGGAAACTCCCTCACTACCCGCACATCTCCCACTGCGGGTCCACTCTCCTGCTTTGCCTCCGAGATCGAGGCCAAATACCCAATACAACCTCCATCAAGCAACCTCCGCGCCTGGAGAGCTGAGATCTCTCGAACCAACGAGCAATCCTTGCTACCATGAAAGGTGAACTCCTCGCCACCCGGCACCCTGAATGTCACTCTCTTCCCACGGTAATCCACTATTGCATACGCCGAAGAGAGCCAATCCATCCCGAGGATCACGTCGTAATCCCTCAGGTCCATCACATGCAAATCAGCGGGCAACTCCCGCCCCTCAATCATCACTAGGCATGCCAGTGACATCCTGCTCACTACCTTGGCAGCTCCCACCGGGGTATCTACCCTCAAGTCATATGATAACTCCACAATAGGCAAAGAATGGCGTCGAGCAAATAAAGAAGAAACAAAAGAATGCGTGGCACCCGGGTCAAATAAGGTACAAGCATAAAAGGACGATCAAATGGTACCTCGCTGACTACATCACGCCTCGCGCCTCCTCGGTAGCGTGAGGCGGTAAACTCGCCTCGAAGTCATGGGCCTATCTGCCGCTGGCCGGCCGTCACTGTAAGTAGAAGGCCGCCCAAAGAATGCCCCTTCCCTTTCTTGTCACCCCCCTGTGGCCTCGGCGGAAATCCAACATGCATCACTAGAGGCCCTATAAGAGCGCCGCTGGCCGCCCCGTGGCTCCACTCCATCAGGCCTCTCGCCTCGCCGCCTCTCAAGCGGGACACCGCTTCCTCCCCAGGTTTCTAAGCCGCCATGTGAAGCACCCTCCAAAGGATCTTCTACACCGAGATCTCTTGTGCGGACCCTCGCACTCATAGCATCTCAAAGTCTCAAGCAACTCCCTCAAGAGATGGTGAACCACCGCTTCCGGATGAGGTCAAGACCTGCATGGTCTACCATACCGCCTGCACTGCTCCCCGACTTCTTGCTACTCAACTCTTGCCGAGAACCGCCTCACTGCTCTCGCTCTTCTCCCCGCTTCAACTGTGGTGGCACAAAGGTACTCCCGGTCAGCGTGGCCTCAATAAACTTGGCCCTAGATATCGTGATCAGTAAGTAGCGCATATACGCCCAAAGAACATGGTCCCCGAGCGATGGATGCAGCCTCAATGAATCTCTCAACCTTACTCTCCGGGTGGAAACAAGGTTCGTGCAAATCTGCAAGCCTATCAAACTCGGCCTCAGACCGCTTCTACCGTCCGCCTCGGTAAGAAACATAAGTCAGCCTCTCCATCTCAGAATCCTTCCTCGTGAGAAGTACTTCGCCAGAAGGCCTTCTTGAACTCAACCTGTGTATGGAAAGGTGCTCCATCCTCGCCCGTATCTCACCGCGTGGTACCAATCCTCCTCATGCAACCTAGCATCAAATAAGCCACACCCCGATCCTCTCCTCATCATCTGCCTGATGCACCTCAAAGGCTTTCTCAAGCTCCCCAGCCAAGCCTCTCACCGCTCGAGGGTCCTGAGTACCTCAAATGATCTAGGAGCAGCCTCCTAATCTCACCCAAAGATACCTCTAGCGGCCGTGCCGCAGGCGTGATGTAGCCGGGTGGCGGTGCTGGTGCTCGATGTCACCGGGACGCCGCCTCATGTACTGCCATCTCTCGGGACGTTTCAACATAGTACTAGGGGGTACCTCCCCTCGGGTCCGCCCAGCCTCATGGCCCCCGTGATTCTCGGGATTGAGCAGTGCCGCTCCGCCAACCTCCATCTCACTGGAGGTGGGGAACCTCCTCTCGCCTCGGGTATGATCCGCATCGGAGGTCAAGCACATACTCATGTCCGGGTCGCCCTCACCGCCTCCCCAACCCACCATAACGCCGCCAAGTAAATCATACGCCGCTTACTTGATTTAAATCCCGATCTTCCCACCCAACACTCAATCAAATTTAATTGACTAAGTCACTAGGGCAACTAAGGTGTCAATTATCTGCTCTTGCTCGATACTCACTTCTTTAATCAGACGCCTCAACCCTGCCTGTGGACCTCTGCATCGCCGACAGATTCGCTTCATCCCGGAAAGGTAGACGAGCCCCATTCAATACAAGGCCTAAAATGATAAGTGATAATACATTTAAATCAAGAGATAATCAATACTAATCCCAAGAATCTCAGCAGTAAACAATATGAAATCAAATAAGGGTCTACACACCCTCAATATAATCCAGCCCTACAAGGGTCCTAACAAAATAAAAAAATGTCCTCACACACAAGAATAAAATAACTAGGAGGTTCTCCAACCTCAAAGAATATCCCGCCCCAACTCTCGCCCCTCGAAGCTCGAAGTCTACCTACTCCTCGTGACCCAAATGAGAGAAGAGAGAAAGTCGTGAGCTTTCAATGGAAAGCCCAAAGTAAGTACCCTCGCAAGAATCAACTTGATGAAGTCACCGGAAATGTATAACAAATAACATAGGATCATCAAACAACAAAGGGGCTACACCCCATACAAACATGTGATCCTAACATCCAACTACTACCCGGGGCCTAGGATGAGAAGTCCAAAATGTACCAAGAACACTTCCTGACACCAAAACCTCGTGTCAGTAATTAAAGAAACGCAAATTTCTCGGATCAAGAATAAATGTTTCGGGCCGCGGAGCGTTTATTTAACTTGTCAAGCGGTCGGTAGCGCCACCTCTACGCGGTTTCCGACACTGCCAAAGAAATCAACTCCACTCATGTGGATACTGAGTCTCGGACCCCACTGCAACCGGGCGAAGATCGTAACTCGGGCCAGACGCACTCTCCCTGGCCAAAGACACAAGACCATGTGCCCATGATCAAGTGCCGCCCACCTGGGTAGTCCAACTAAGCATTTCAACAAACGGTAGATCAAACACTACCAAACAGAGTAACCAAGCACATACCAGGAAAGAAACAATCAAACATGTATGTGCATGGAATCAACAAAAGCAGGGACTAAATAGATCATGCTAACAAATAGCATCCAACAAGGCAAGAAAACCCATACAAGGGTAGAAACGAGGCAAGAGTGACTTACCTCTAACGCAATCCAACTGATTGCCCCCACTCTCACTCCCAATAAGCACCACGCCCTCGACAATATCCGCCACCCACGAAGTCTCAACTCAATACTGTGACCGCGCCAAAACAATAATTTCCATATTAAACACACTATTTAATGGGCATGACCCATAATCTTCAATCAACCTTTTAATTAATCACATATACCTACTTAAATAGGAAAAATCCACTATTTCCCAAATTGGCCCAAAAGCCCATCAAATGTGCCCATTCTGCTCTTTTAATAAAATAAAAGTCAACTATAGCATGAATAGTAGTTTCATAAATAGTGAAACTCCTCAAAACACTATTCTCTATCTTTCTTTCTTTTCTTCCGCATCTATATATATACAACTTTGTAGAAGCATCTCCCGATTCCACACTTAACTAATTAAAGATCGTGCTATGTAAACCCATTATTTATTCTTAATCACAATTACAATCCTCAACATGATTCTTATAAATCTCAAGCAAAACTTTCAAATCTACAGTGTCCTCCTCATGGCATTCAAATCAACTTAAACCCAATTTCCATCCCTCGCCAAATCATTATCCAAATTTCATAAAATGATAGAATTAGTCTCACACAAACCAAATGTGACCTTATCCATGCCATTCCAATTCTATCCTTGTTGGAGAACAAACAAGTCCCACCCTCATTTTTCATGTTTCTAAATCCTTTCTACCTTGCCCATGAGATCGTATAGCACGCATCATATCCGTGTGATTTAAATTACCAAGCATGCCAAGGTTTAAAACAGTCCATATCACTCAAGTCTAAAGAACCTCAAGCAGAGAAACCATTCATCCTTCATAACCCAGCTACATGAACCACCTTGTAAACATTAAAGAATCCGTAACCATTTATACTTGTGCTTTTAATCTCAAGAAAACTTTATCTCTACACTAATGTCCATAGATTAAAACACAATAGCCTCATCTGATAAAACTATACCCACACATAGCAGCATAAAAAGGAAACTATAAAACTGCATGCATAAAGATAAGAGACTATACAATCATCATCTCACAAGCCTGAGCATCTATTCTCCCTCTAATCAAAACCCCATCTCATCCTCAATGAGAACCAGCACACAATCACATGTCCAGATCCCAGATCTTAAAAAGAACAACACTTCAAGCCTTTCATTAACAATCCAGACGCTAACAAGGGATCAAAAATAATTAAAACCATCACCCAAAGCCACTAGATATCACACTCATACACTAACTGATCCCACTCTCATAGAATCACAAAGTTTACAGCCTCAATTCTTCTCTCTGATTCCCAGCCAAGACATTAGTCCCCATGGCCTATCTTCATGCCCACAAAACTATCACATGAAATCATAACCTCTCCCACTTATAATATCAATCCCTAAAGACTAGATCCAAAATGCCATATTAGATTTACGTACCCCATTATATAATCCTTCACCATACATAAAAATAACACTACAATTCTAGAACCTCTCCAAAGACTAACACTATAATATTTCTCATTTCTTCTTATGCAACACAGTAGTTACAAACGCTTGCACACTTGGTCCCCAAACCCCAAACGCGGCAAAGAACGGAAGGAGATAAAGGCAGAGGATGGGGAGGCTTTACCGGCTGATCAACAAAGGCCTTCCCTGAGGTCCTCAAGCCACCTGCCTCCTCGCCGGGTCCTGAGACTACACCGGATCAACAATACCCTCTCCCTCGACATCTCCCTCGCCTCATTCACCGGTGTTTCTCCCCTCAACTATCCTCGATCAAGGCTTCAAACCAAAGCAGGAAGGAGAAGGTGGGAAGAAGCATGGCGCTTAGGGTTTTCTCTAGAATCCCTTCGTGATATAAATATACCCGATCCTCCATGCACTTTGATCGCGATCTCCAGCAGCCCATACTAACCGCTTTTATCTTTTCTTTTTATTTTAAACAAACTAAGGACGCCACGATCGTGGGTGTTGAGCGCTACCATCCGCTTAAGAAGGAGCTCACCACAAACCAATCCTCGTGCCACTCCACCGCCACACATCCGCCTTTGTGATGGTATTTGATCATATCCCGCCGCTGAGATTTCGTGTTATGGCTCGCGTGCATGCATGATGTATTCATGCGCCCCTTTGCCGAGAACCCCTCGGACTTTTCTCTCAGATTTAACTCCGGCCAACTAGTGAGAGAGGGAGACTTCTTTCTAGTCCCTCAAAAGATTCTAAAACCACGCCCCTGGGCCCCTTCATCCCAGAGTGTGGCAAATACCACCGGCCCTAGAAATTTAGCTTCATACTTTGGTCCTTAGCAGACTTTTCTCTTATTATTATTATTATTATTTTTATTTTATTTTTTTTTTACAAATCCCAATTATTAGATTTTATCAATTAAATCCTCAATCTTTCCAATTATTATTTTTTTTTTGTATCCATTATCACCCATGGAAATAATTAACATAATAAAATTTCTCACTTATTCAAAAGACGAAAATACCCTTGGGTTTTACAATCTTCCCCCCTTACGTAAATTTCTGGCCCTTGAAATTTGACAACAAATAATCAAAATAAAACCCAAGAACAATCCTCAAATAAATAACTCCTGTAGCGCTCCTTCATGTCTTCTTCGCGCTCCCATGTCGCCTCGCGATCAGAGTGATGGTTCCATCTCACCTTCACAAACGGAATAGCTCGGTTTCTCAACTGCTTCTCCTCTCTGCCCAAAATCTCCACCGGGCGTTCCTCATAAGACATATCCTCCTGAATCTCAACTGGAACCTGTGGAATCACACGAGATGGATCTCGAATACATTTCTTCAAAGATAGAAATGTGGAACACTATCATGGACCTCGCGCTGTGTTTGGGGGTAACGCCAACCTCGTAGCCACGGGCTGTCCCAACTCCGCCCAAGAACCTCTCAAATGGTTCAATATAGCGTGGAGCAAGCTTCCCACGCCTCCCAAACCTCACAACACCTTTCATAGGCTTACACCTTCGTGAACACTTGCCACCCACCAAACTCCCCATCGCATCTCTTCTTGTCAGCATAACTCTTCTGTCTACTCTGAGCAGCCTTCAGCCTCTCTCTGATCATCTTGACATGCTCCTCTGTCTGCCTGACAAAATCTGGCTGCTTAACTGTCTTCTCTACCATCAGCTTCCTCTCACCCACATCTCCCCAACATATTTCCAAGTGTCCCAGACTTTCTCCCATAAAGTGCCTCATAAGGAGCCATCCCAATGCTCGCCTGTAATCAGCTGTTGTAGGCGAACTCCACCAAGCTCGACGCCATCCCAAGACCTCGAGAAATCCAAACAAGACATGCCCTCGAAAGCATATCCTCCAAAACTTGAATGGTCCTCTCCCTGCATCAGCCCATCCTGCCTCAAGGTGGAAAGTTGTACCGAAAAGCCGCACTGCGCCCAAAGCCTCATGTAGACTATCCTGCACTCCTACACAAATCTCAATCCCGAATGTGAGATAATAGACACCGGCACTCCATGCAACCTCACAATCTCTTACTCTATGTACAACCGAGCCAATCAGCTCCAATGAAGCGCCCATCCTCAATCTGTAAGAAGTGTGCCGACTTAGTCAACCGTCCACAATGACTCCAGATTGACTCTTTACCCTCCTCGAGTACGGGCAGCCACATGCCACGTAAGTCCATGTTGATATGCTCCCACTTCCACTCCGGAATGGGTAAGGGTCAGAAAGTCCCAAATTGCTTCGATGCTCGCCTTCACCACCGGCAAGTGATGCACTTCACACAAACTCCGCAACATCCCGCTTCATACCTCTTCCACCAAAATGGTCCTTCAAACCCTTATACATCTTGGTACCTCCGGATGAATCGCATAGCCCAATAATGTGCCTCCTCAAGGATTTCCTCCCTCAACTTCCGGGACACTAGGCACACAAAGTCCTGGCCATCAACCTTAGTGTACTCATCCTCATGAATCCCAACCGTGACGGTTCACCACCTCCCACCAACCTCGGGACCCCCGACCTCTCCTCCAGACCGATCCCGCCTCTCGAGCATCTCCGATCCTACTCAACACCGAGGGTCGAACATGCAAGCCGCCCAAACTAACCTCCATGTCCGGCCAAATCACCTCCAACTCCAGCCTCCCCATCCCCTCTAACAAGGGCCTCTCAGATGTCAATAATGCGGCAACTCCATAGTTGGACTTCCTACTCAAAGCATCTGCCACCACGTTAGCCTTGCCCGGGTGGTAATGAACACTCAAATCATAGTCCTTGATCAACTCCAACCACCGCCGCTGTCTCATATTCAGCTCCTTCTGTGTAAAAATATACTTGAGGCTCTTGTGGTCTGTGTAAATCTCACATGGTACACCGTAGAGGAAATGCCGCCAAATCTTCAAGGCAAACACGATCGCTGCAAGCTCCAGATCGTGTGTGGGGTAGTTCTCCTCATAGGGCTTCAACTGACGGGAAGCATAAGCAATCACCCGCCTGGCCCCGCATCAACACACACCCCAGCCAGCCTTGCAAGCATCACTATATACCGTGTAACCACGCCCACTCGTGGTAGCTGCGTAATAGGTGCGGACACCACCCTCGCTTCAACTCTGTGAAGCTCTTCTCACATGACTCCTCACCACACAAACTTGGTGCGCCTTCCCCGGGTCAATCTAGTCAAGGGGCCTCACAAATGGGAGAAACCCTCAACGTAACCTCCTGTAGTACCCTGCCAATCCCAAGAAACTCCGGATCTCCCTAATCGCGGGTCGGTTCTCCAATCGACGACGGCCTCTATCTTCTTGGGGTCCATGTAAACTCCAAAGCACCACCGATCATCACATGCCCCAAGAATGCCACACTATCCAACTGTAACTCACACTTGAGAACTTGGCATACAACCGATGTCCGCCAAGATCCCCAACACCGCCCTCAAGCGCCTCGTGTGCGCCTCAAGTACCTCGGAATAAATCAAGATGTCGCCAATGAAGACCACCACGAACCGGTCCAAGTAACCGCTTCTAAAGACCCGGCCTTCATCATATCCATAAACACCGCAGGGCATTGAGTCAACCCAAAAGGCATCACTCAACTCATAATGCCCATATCCGGGTCCGAAAGGCACTCTTCGATATCCTCCTCCCCGATCCGCACTCGATGGTATCCGCATCTCAAATCTACCTTCGAGAACACCCGGCCCCCGCAGAATCGATCCAACAAGTCATCAATCCCGGGCAGAGGGTACTTGTTCTTCACCGCCACCTTGTTCAACTCTCTCAGAGTCATGCACGCCTCATCGACTCCATCCTTCTTCTTCACAAATAACACGGTGTTCCCCCTAAGGTGACATATAATCGGGCCTAATGAACCCCTTCTCCAATAACTCCTCCAATCAGGCCTTCAGCCTCCTTCAACTCACCGGCGCCCATCCCGTAAGGAGCTCTAGACACCGGGCCGCACTTCTAATCAAATCGATAAAGAACTCCACCTCCCGCTCTGGAGGTAGTCCTGGCAAATCATCCGGAAATACATCCTGAAACTCCTCACCACCGCACATCTCCCATCAAGGGTCCACTCTCCCCGCTTGCCTCCCAGATCGAGGCCAAATACCCAATACAACCTCCATCAAGCAACCTTCGCTACCGAGAGTCAGGATCTCTCAACCAACGCAGCAATCCTTGCTACCATGGAAGGTGAACTCCTCGCCACCCTAAGCACTCAATGTCACTCTCTTCCCACGGCAATCCACTATTGCATATGCCAAGAGAGCTAATCCATCCCGAGGATCACGCCGTAATCCCTCGTGTCCATCACATGCAAATCACGGCAACTCCCGCCTCAATCATCACTAGGCATGCCGTGACATCCTCGCCACTACCTTGGCAGCCCCCACCGGGTATCTACCCTCAAGTCGTATGATAACTCCACAATAGGCAAAAGAATGGCGTTGAGCAAATAAAGAAGAAACAAAAGAATGTGTGGCACCCGGGTCAAATAAGGTACAAGCATAAAAGGAGCCGATCAAATGGTACTCAATGACTACATCGTACCATGCCTCAGGCCTCTCTAGTGAGTGAGGTGGTAAACCGCCTGAGTCATGGGCCTCTGGCTGGCCTGCTTTGGTGACTCAAACTGTAAGTGTATACGGCCCAAAGAATGCCCTTCCCTTCTTGTCACCCCCGTGGCCTCTAAGGAAATCCAAATGCATCACTGTAGGCTCCTATAAGAGCGCCGCTGCTGCCTCAGGCTCCACTCACTGCCCCCGCCTCGCCGCTTCTCAAGTGACACCGCTTCCTCCCCAGGCTCTAAGCCGCCACAAAGGGTGAAGCACCTCCAAAGGATCTTCTGGACATCAGATCTCTTGTGCGGACCCTCAGCACTCATAGCATCTCAAAGTCTCGTGAACCCCCGGTGATTTAAATCCACCGCCTCCAGATGAGGTCAAGACCTGTATGGTCTACCATACCGCCTGCACTGCTTCCACTTCTTGCTACTCAACTTTTGCCGAGAACCGCCTTCTTGACCTGCTCGCTCTTCTCCCCGCTTCAACCGTGGTGGCACAAAGGTACTCCCCAGCCCGTGGCCTCAATAAACTTGGCCCTAGATAATCGTGATCGCCGTAAGTAGTGCACATATGCCCAAAGAATACATGGTCCCCGAGCCATGGATGCACCTCAATGAATCTCTCAACCTTACTCTCCGGGTGGAAACAAGGTTCGGTCAGAAATGCAAGCCTATCAAACTCGGCCTCAGACCGCTTCTAATCGTCCCCTAAGGCCCCGAGTAAGAAACATAAGCCGCCTCTCCATCTCAGAATCCTTCCTCGTGAGAAGTACTTCGCCAGAAGGCCTTCTTGAACTCAACCTGTGTATGGAAAGGTGCTCCATCCCCGCCCCGTGATCTCACCGCGGGTACTCCAATCCTCTCAAGTGCACTCTAGCATCAAATAAGCTACAGCCCCATCCTCTCCTCATCATCTGCTCGATGCACCTCAAAGGCTTTCTCAAGCTCCTCGGAGCCAAGCCTCACGCCTGAGGGTCCTGGAGTACCTCAAATGATCTAGGAGCAGCCTCCTAATCTCACCCAAAGATACCTCTAGTGGCCGGTGCCGCAGCGCGATGTAGCCGGGGCGGCGCGGGGTGGCGCTGATGCCGCCGACGCCGCTTCCCGTATGTACTCCGCCATCTCTCGACGCCCCCAACATAGTACTAGGGGTACCTCCCCTGTCCGCCCGCAGCTCGCGGGCCCTCAAGATTCCTCGGACATTGAGCGGTGCCGCTTCCTCGCCAACCTCCATCTCTCACTGGAGGTGGGGAACCTCCTCCGCCTCGGGTATGATCCGTGACCGGAGGCCGTAAGCACATACTCATGTCCGTGGTCGCCCCCGTCAGCCTCCCCAACTCCACTCATAACGCCTCGCCAAGTAAATCACATGCCGCCATTTGATTTAAATCCTCGATCTTCCCACCCAACACTCAATCAAATTTAATTGACTAAGTCACTAGGGCAACTAAGGTGCCAATTATCTCGCCTTGCTCGATACCACTTTAATCAGAACGCCTCCCTGCCTGTGGACCCGCATCGCCGACAGATCGGGTCCAGATCCCAAAGGAGACGAGCCCCATTCAATACAAGCCCTAAACTGATACGCAGATAATACATTTAAATCAAGAGATAATCAATACTAATCCTTAAGAATCTCAGCAGAAACAATATGAAATCAAACAAGGGTCTACACCCCCTCAACATAATCCAGGCCCTACAAGGGTCCTAACAAAATAAAAACAAATTGCCCCTCACACACAAGAATAAAATAACTAGGGAGGTTCTCCAACCTCAAAGAATATCCCGGCCCCATCCTCGGCCCCCTCGAAGCTCGAAGTCTACCTACTCCTCGTGACCTCAAATGAGAGAAGAGAAAAGTCGTGAGCTTTTCGAATGGAAAGCCCAGTAAGTACCCCTCGCAAGAATCACAAATGGTCACCGGAATGTATAACAAATAAACATAGGATCATCAAACAAAGGGGCTACACCCCATACAAACAGATCCTAATATCCAACTACGCCTCCTGGCCTAGGATGAGAAGTCCAAAAATGTACCAAAGAAACACTTCCTGACAAATTCTCTCAGTCAGACTAAAGAAACGCTAGCCTCTGATCGCAACAATGTACGCCGTGGAAGCACGAACTTGTCGCGTCGGTAGCGCCACCTCTACGCGGTTTTACACGGCCAAAGAAATCAACTCCACCGACAGTGGATACGGAGTCTCTGACCCCACCGCAACCGGGCTAAGATCGTAACTCGGGCTGGCATCGCACCTCCCTTGCCAAGCACACACAAGACCATGTGCCCATGATCAAGTGTCGGCCCACGGGTGGGTAGTCCAACTAAGCATTTCAACAAACGGTAGATCAAACACTACCAAACAGAGTAACCAAGCACATACCAGGAAAGAAACAATCAAACATGTATGTGCATGGAATCAACAAAAGCAGGGACTAAATAGATCATGCTAACAAATAGCATCCAACAAGGCAAGAAAACCCATACAAGGGTAGAAACGAGGCAAGAGTGACTTACCTCTAACGCAATCCAACTGATTGCCCCACTCACTGCTCCGACAAGCACCACGCCTCGACAATATCTCGCCCCACGAAGTCTCAACTCAATACTGCATCAGCGCTCAAAACAATAATTTCCATATTAAACACACTATTTAACGGGTATGACCCATAATCTTCAATCAACCTTTAATTAATCACATATACCTACTTAAATAGGAAAAATCCACTATTTCCCCAAATTGGCCCAAAAGCCCATCAAATGTGCCCATTCTGCTCTTTAATAAAATAAAAGTCAACTATAGCATGAATAGTAGTTTCATAAATAGTGAAACTCCTCAAAACACTATTCTCTATCTTTTCTTTCTTTTCTTCCGATCTATATATATACAACTTTGTAGAAGCATCTCCTGATTCCACACTTAACTAATTAAAGATCAAAGTTATGTAAACCCATTATTTATTCTAATCACAATTACAATCCTCAACATGATTCTTATAAATCTCAAGCAAAACTTTCAAATCTACAGTGTCCTCCTCATGGCATTCAAATCAACTTAAACCCAATTTCCATCCCCTCGCCAAATCATTATCCAAATTTCATAAAATGATAGAATTAGTCTCACACAAACCAAATGCACCTTATCCATGCCATTCCAATTCTATCCTTGTTGGAGAACAACAAGTCCACCCTCATTTTTCATGTTTCTAAATCCTTTCTACCTTGCCCATGAGATCAAGCACGTATCATATCCGTGTGATTTAAATTACCAAGCATGCCAAGGTTTAAAATGTGTCCATATCACTCAAGTCTAAAGAACCTCAAGCAGAGAAACCATTCATCCTTCATAACCCAGCTCATGAACCACCTTGTAAACATTAAAGAATCCGTAACCATTTATACTTGTGCTTTAATCTCAAGAAAACTTTATCTCTACACTAATGTCCATAGATTAAACACAATAGCCTCATCTGATAAAACTATACCCACACATAGCAGCATAAAAAGGAAACTATAAAACTGCATGCATAAAGATAAGAGACTATACAATCATCATCTCACAAGCCTGAGCATCTATTCTCCCTCTAATCAAAACCCCATCTCATCCTCAATGAGAACCAGCACACAATCACATGTCCAGATCCTGTGATCTTAAAAAGAACAACACTTCAAGCCTTTCATTAACAATCCGTGACGCTAACAAGGGATCAAAAATAATTAAAACCATCACCCAAAGCCACTAGATATCACACTCATACACTAACTGATCCCACTCTCATAGAATCACAAAGTTTACAGCCTCAATTCTTCTCTCTGATTCCCAGCCAAGACATTAGTCCCCATGGCCTATCTTCATGCCCACAAAACTATCACATGAAATCATAACCTCTCCCACTTATAATATCAATCCCTAAAGACTAGATCCAAATGCCATATTAGATTTACGTTCCCCATTATATAATCCTTCACCACACATAAAATAACACTACAATTCTAGAACCTCTCCAGCACTAACACTATAATATTTCTCATTTCTTCTTATGCAACACAGTAAGCTACAAATGCTCGCACACTTGGTCCCCAGCCCAAACGCGGCAAGAATCTGGAAGGAGATAAAGGCAGCAGGATGGGGAGGCTTACCGGGCGATCAACAAATGCCTTCCTGAGGTCCTCCTCAAGCCGCCTGCCTCCTCGCCAGCGGGTCCGAGATCTACACCGGATCAACAATACCTCTCCCTCGATCTCCCCGCCTCATTCAGCCAAGGTTTCTCCCCTCAACTATCCTCGATCAAGGCTTCAACCAAAGCAGGAAGGAGAAGGTGGGAAGAAGCGACGGCGTTTAGGGTTTTCTCTAGAATCCCTTCGTATATAAATATACCCGATCCTCCATGCACTTTGATCGCGATCTCCAGCAGCCATACTAACCGTTTTTATCTTTTCTTTTTATTTTAAACAAACTAAGGACGCTCGTCGATCGTAGGTGTTGGCCACGGCCATCCGCGGAAGAAGGAGCTCAGCCACAAACCAATCCTCAGGCCACTCCACCGCCACACATCTGCCTTGTGATGGTATTTGATCATATCCCGCCGTTGAGATTTCAGGTTATGGCTCGCGTGCATGCATGATGTATTCATGCGTCCCTTTGCTGAGAACCCCCTGGACTTTTCTCTCAGATTTAACTCAGCCTCAACTAGCGAGAGGGAGACTTCTTTCTAGTCCTCAAAAGATTCTAAACCACGCCCCTGGCCCTTCATCCCGAGAGTGTGGCAAATTACCATCAGTCCCTGCCCTAAAAAATTTAGCTTCATACTTTGGTCCTTAGCACTTTTCTCTTATTATTATTATTATTATTTTTATTTTATTTTTTTTACAAATCCCAATTATTAGATTTTATCAATTAAATCCTCAATCTTTCCAATTATTATTTTTTGTATCCATTATCACCCATGGAAATAATTAATATAATAAAATTTCTCACTTATTCAAAAGCACGAAAATACCCTTGGGTTTTACAATCTTCCCCTTACGTAAATTCTCGGCCTTGAAATTTGACAACAAATAATCAAAATAAAACCCAAGAACAATCCTCAAATAAATAACTCCGTAGCGCCTCCTTCATGTCTTCTTCAAGGCCCCATGTCGCCTCTCGATCGTGAGTGACGGTTCCATCTCACCTTCACAAACGGAATAGCCTGCTTCTCAACCGCTTCTCCTCTCTCGCCCAAGATTCTCCACCGCGCTCTCATATGACATATCCTCCTCAATCTCAACTGAACTCGTGGGAATCACCCGAGATGGATCCCGTATACATTTCTTCAACATGGAGATATGGAACACATCATGGACCTGTGCCAAGTTTGGGGGTAAAGCCAACCTATAAGCCACGGTCCCAACCCGTCCAAGAACCTCAAATGGTCCAATGTAGCGTGGAGCAAGCTTCCCACGCCTCCCAAACCTCACAACACCCTTCATAGGCGACACCTTCTGTGAACACTTCGCTACCCACCAAACTCCCCGACGATCTCTTCTTATCAGCATAAGTCTTTTGTCTACTCTGGGCGCCTTCAGCCTCTCCCTGATCATCCTAACATGCTCCTCTGTCTGCCTGACAAAATCTGGCTAC
Source organism: Dioscorea zingiberensis (assembly GCA_026586065.1). Lineage (NCBI taxonomy): Eukaryota > Viridiplantae > Streptophyta > Magnoliopsida > Dioscoreales > Dioscoreaceae > Dioscorea > Dioscorea zingiberensis. The sequence goes on along the minus strand of CM048818.1, from coordinate 71,450,963 downwards.
TTAACTGTCTTCTCTACCATCAGCTTCCTCTCACCCACATCTCCCCAACATATCGGTGTCCGGCACTTTCTCCCATAAAGTGCCTCATAAGGAGCCATCCCAATGCTCGCCTGGTAACTGTTGTTGTAGGCTTAACTCCACCAAGCTCGTGACGCCATCCCAAGACCTCGAGAAATCCAAAGCCGTACATGCCTCGAAAGCATATCCTCCAAAACTTGAATGGTCCTCTCTGCATCGCTCCATCTGCCTCGTGGGTGGAAAGTTGTAATCTTGAAAGCTGCACTGCGCCCAAAGCCTCATGTAGACTATCCTGTAACCTCGACACAAATCTCTAACTCCCGATCGTAGATAATAGACATGAAGCACTCCATGCAACCTCACAATCTCATCTATGTACAATCCAGCCAATCAGCCCAATGAAGCGCCCGTCCTCAACGGTAAGAAGTGTGCCGACTTAGTCAACCGGTCCACGATAACCCAAATTGACTCTTTACCCCTCTGAGTACGGGGCAGCCCTGTCACGAAGTTCATGTTGATGTGCTCCCATTTCCATTCCGGAATGGGTAAGGGTCAGAAGTCCCACTGGCTTCGATGCTCAGCCTTCACCACCGGCAAGTGATGCACTTCACACAAACTCCGCAACATCCCGCTTCATACCTCTTCCACCAAAATGGTCCTTCAAACCCTTATACATCTTGGTACCTCCTGGATGAATCGTGATAGCTCAATAATGTGCCTCCTCAAGGATTTCCTCCTCAACTCCTGACACTAGGCACACAAAGTCCGCCATCTAACCTTAGTGTACCATCCTCATGAATCTCCAACCGTGACGGTTCACCCCACCAACCCGACCCCTGATCTCCTCCAGATCCGATCCTGCCTCGAGCATCTCTCGATCCTACTCAACACCGAGGGTCTAACATGCAAGCCGCCAAACTAACCTCCATGTGCGCAAAATCACCTCTAACTCCAGCCTCCTCATCTCCTCTAACAAGGGCCTCTCAGAGTCAATAATGCGGCAACTCCATAGTTGGACTTCCTACTCAAAGCATCTGCCACCACGTTAGCCTTGCCCGGGTGGTAATGAACACTCAAATCATAGTCCTTGATCAACTCCAACCACCGCCGCTGTCTCATATTCAGTTCCTTCTGTGTAAAAATATACTTGAGGCTCTTGTGGTCTGTGTAAATCTCACATGGTACACCGTAGAGGAAATGCCGCCAAATCTTCAAGGCAAACACGATCGCTGCAAGCTCCAGATCGTGTGTGGGGTAGTTCTCCTCATAGGGCTTCAACTGACGGGAAGCATAAGCAATCACCCGCCTCACCGTGATCAACACACACCCCGGGCCAGCCTTGCAAGCATCACTATATACCGTAACCACGCCCACTCTCGTGGTAGTGCGTAATAGGCGCTGGACACCATCTCGCTTCAACTCCAGGAAGCTCTTCTCACATGCCTCTGACCACACAAACTTGGTGCCCTTCCTGGTCAGTCTAGTCAAGGGACCTGCCAGCCGGGAAAAACCCTCAACGAACCTCCTGTAGTACCCGGCCAATCCCAAGAAACTCCTGATCTCCCTGACTGTGGTCGGTCTCCTCCAATCGACGACTGCCTCAATCTTCTTGGGGTCCACAGAAACTCCAGCACCGCTGATCACATGCCCCAAGAATGCCACACTATCCAACCAGAACTCACACTTGGAGAACTTGGCATACAGCTGATGTTGCCTCAAGATCCCCAACACTGTCCTCAAGTGCTCCTCGTGTGCCTGGCGACTCCTGGAATAAATCAGTATGTCGTCAATGAAGACCACCACGAACCGGTCCAAGTACTGCCTAAAGACCCGGTTCATCATATCCATAAACACTGCAGGGGCATTAGTCAACCCAAAAGGCATCACTCTGAACTCATAATGCCCATATCTGGTCCGAAAGGCACTCTTCGGGATATCCTCCTCCCTGATCCGCACCTGATGGTATCCAGACCTCAAATCTACCTTCGAGAACACCTGGGCCCCCTGCAACTGATCCAACAAGTCATCAATCCTGGGCAGAGGGTACTTGTTCTTCACTGTCACCTTGTTCAACTCTCTGTAGTCGATGCACAGCCTCATCGACCCATCCTTCTTCTTCACAAACAACACCGGTGCCCCCCAAGGTGACATACTGGGCCTAATGAACCCCTTCTCCAATAACTCCTCCAATCAGTGCCTTGACTCCTTCAACTCACCGCGCCATCCCCGTAGGAGCTCTAGACACCGGGCCGTAATTCTAATCAAATCGATAAAGAACTCCACCTCCGCCCGGAGGTAGTCCTGGCAAATCATCGGGAAATACATCTGGAAACTCCCTCACTACCAGCACATCTCCCACTGCGGGTCCACTTTCCTGCTTTGCCTCCGAGATCGAGGCCAAATACCCAATACAACCTCCATCAAGCAACCTCCGCGCCTGGAGAGCTGAGATCTCTCGAACCAACGAGCAATCCTTGCTACCATGGAAGGTGAACTCCTCGCCACCCGGCACCCTGAATGTCACTCTCTTCCCACGGCAATCCACTATTGCATATGCCGAAGAGAGCCAATCCATCCCGAGGATCACGTCGTAATCCCTCAGGTCCATCACATGCAAATCAGCGGGCAACTCCCGCCCCTCAATCATCACTAGGCATGCCGGTGACATCCTGCTCACTACCTTGGCAGCTCCCACCGGGGTATCTACCCTCAAGTCGTATGATAACTCCACAATAGGCAAAGAATGGCGTTGAGCAAATAAAGAAGAAACAAAAGAATGTGTGGCACCCGGGTCAAATAAGGTACAAGCATAAAAGGAGCTGACTGAAATGGTACTGCATTCTACATCATGCACGTACTTCCTCCCTGGTAGTGAGGTGGTAAACTCGCCCCGAAGTCACGTGGGCCTCTGCCGCGCTGCCGCCATGGTCACTGTAAGTAGAAGGTCTGTACAATGCCCTTCCCTTTCTTGTCACCCCCCTGTGGCCTCGGCGGAAATCCAAATGCATCACTCAGAGGCCCTATAAGAGTGCTTCTGCCGCCCACGTGCTCCACCTCCACTTTGTGCCACTGCCTCCACTTTGCCTCTGCCGAGATGACTTGCTTCCTCCACGGCTCTAAGCGCCCGCGGTGAAGCACCCTCCAAAGGATCTTCGACACCGAGATCTCTTGTAGCGACCTCCGCACTCATAAGTAGCATCTCAAAGTCTGTGAACCCCAAAGATGAAATCCACCGCCTCCGTGATGAGGCCAAGACCCGTATGGTCTACCATACCGCCTGCACTGCTCCCCGACTTCTTGCTACTCGAACTCTTGCCGAGAACCGCCCTTGACCGCAGCTCTTCTCCCCGCTTCAACTGTGGTGGCACAAAGGTACTCCCGGTCTGGTGGCCTCGATAAACTTGGCTCCTAGATCTGCATCGACTGTAGTAGTGCACATATGCCCAAAGAATACATGGTCCCCTTTGGTGATGGATGCAGTCCCTCAATGAATCTCAACCTTACTCTCCCGGGTGGAAACAAGGTTCGTGCAAATCAGCAAGCCTATCAAACTCGGCCTCAGACGCTTCTATTGTCGGTGCCGAGTAAGAAACATAAGTCAGCCTCTCCATCTCAGAATCCTCCTCGTGAGAAGTACTTCGCCAGAAGGCCTTCTTGAACTCAACCTGTATGGAAAGGTGCTCCATCCCCTGCCCGTATCTCACCGTGGTACCAATCCTCCTCAAGGCACCTAGCATCAAATAAGCCACGCCCCATCCTCTCCTCATCATCTGCTCTCGATGCACCTCAAAGGCTTTCTCAAGCTCCCCAGCCAAGCCTCTGCCGCCCTGAGGGTCCTGAGTACCCTCAAATGATCTAGGAGCAGGCCTCCTAATCTCACCCAAGATACCTCCCCAGCGGCCGTGCCGCAGGGGCGCGATGATAGCCGTAGGGGGTGGCGGTGAGTGGCGCTGATCGCTGACAAGCCTCTGTATGTACTCCGCCGTCTCGTGTCGGCTGAAACATAGTACTAGGGGGTACCTCCCCGGGTCCGGCCCGCAGCTCGTGGCCTGCATTCCACTGATTGGCGCGTGTCGCTTCTCTGCTCAACCTCCATCTCTGCTGGAGGTGGGGGAACCTCCTCTGCCTGGGGTATGATCCGTACTGGAGGCTGAAGCACATACTCATGTCTGGGTCGTCCCCGCCTGCCTCCCCAACCCACCATAATGCCTGCCAAGTAAATCACATGTCAGTTACTTGATTTAAATCCTGATCTTCCCGACCCAACACTCAATCAAATTTAATTGACTAAGTCACTAGGGCAACTAAGGTGTCAATTATCTGCTCTTGCTCTGATACCACTTTAATCTGTAACGCCCAATCTTGCCTGTGGACCTCGGGCATCGTCAGACAGATCGTCAGTATCCTCAAAGGAGACGAGCCCCATTCAATACAAGGCCTAAAATGATAAGCGAGATAATACATTTAAATCAAGAGATAATCAATACTAATCCTTAAGAATCTCACAGTAAACAATATGAAATCAAATAAGGGTCTACACACCCTCAATATAATCCAAAGCCCTACAAGGGTCCTAACAAAATAAAAAAGCGGTGTCCTCACACACAAGAATAAAATAACTGAGGGAGGTTCTCCAACCTCGGCAATATCCTGTCCCAACTCTCACTCGTCCACACAGGCTCGAGTCTACCTACTCCTCGTGACTCAAATGAGAGAAGAGAAAAGTCGTGAGCTTTCAATGGAAAGCCCAAAGTAGTACCCCTCGCAAGAATCACAAATGGTCACCGAACAGATAACAAATAACATAGGATCATCAAACAAAGGGGCTAAGCACCCCATACAAACAGATCCTAACATCCAACTACGACTCGGGGCCTAGGATGAGAAGTCCAAAATGTACCTCAAAGAAACACTTCCCGGACACCAAATTCTCAGTCGTAATAAAGAAACGCAGCCTCGATCAAGTAACAATGTCTCAGGGCCGAGTTTAATAACTTGTCGCGGTCGGTAGCGCGACCTCTACGTGCCGACACGGCCAAGAATCAACCCCAGCGGCATGGATACTTGAGTCCTCGGACCCCACCGCAACCGGCGGAAGATCGTAACTCGGGCCAGCATCGCATCTCCGGCCAAAGACACAAGACCATGTGCCCATGATCAAGTGTCGGCCCACGGGTGGGTAGTCCAACTAAGCATTTCAACAAACGTAGATCAAACACTACCAACAGCGAGTAACCAAGCACATACCTGTGAAAGAAACAATCAAACATGTATGTGCATGGAATCAACAAAAGCGAGTGGACTAAATAGATCATGCTAACAAATAGCATCCAACAAGGCAAGAAAACTCCATACAAGGGTAGAAACGAGGCAAGAGTGACTTACCTCTAACGCAATCCAACTCATTGCCCCACTGCTCATTCTAAGCACCACGCTCCTCGACAATATCTCATGCCCACGAAGTCTCCAACTCAATACTCGTCTTGGATCAAGCGCCAAAACAATAATTTCCATATTAAACACACTATTTAATACATGACCCATAATCTTCAATCAACCTTTAATTAATCACATATACCTACTTAAATAGGAAAAATCCACTATTTCCCCAAATTGGCCCAAAGCCCATCAAATGTGCCCATTCTGTTTCCTTTTAATAAAATAAAAGTCAACTATAGCATGAATAGTAGTTTTGCATAAATAGTGAAACTCCTCAAAACACTATTCTCTATCTTTCTTTCTTTTCTTCCAGATCTATATATATACAACTTTGTAGAAGCATCTCCTGATTCCACACTTAACTAATTAAAGATCAGGTTATGTAAACCCATTATTTATTCTTAATCACAATTACAATCCTCAACATGATTCTTATAAATCTCAAGCAAAACTTTCAAATCTATGTGTCCTCCTCATGGCATTCAAATCAACTTAAACCCAATTTCCATCCTCGCCAAATCATTATCCAAATTTCATAAAATGATAGAATTAGTCTCACACAAACCAATGCATCTTATCCATGCCATTCCAATTCTATCCTTGTTGGAGAACAACAAGTCCGACCCTCATTTTTCATGTTTCTAAATCCTTTTCTACCTTGCCCATGAGATCGGAAGCACGATCATATCCAAAAGGTGATTTAAATTACCAAGCATGCCAAGGTTTAAACAGGTCCATATCACTCAAGTCTAAAAGAACCTCAAGCAGAGAAACCATTCATCCTTCATAACCCAGCCTCATGAACCACCTTGTAAACATTAAAGAATCCGTAACCATTTATACTTGTGCTTTAATCTCAAGAAAACTTTATCTCTACACTAATGTCCATAGATTAAACACAATAGCCTCTATCCTGATAAAACTATACCCACACATAGCAAAGATAAAAAGGAAACTATAAAACCATGCATAAAGATAAGAGACTATACAATCATCATCTCACAAGCCCGAGCATCTATTCTCCCTCTAATCAAAACCCCATCTCATCCTCAATGAGAACCAAAGACACAATCACATGTCCAGATCCCGTGATCTTAAAAGAACAACACTTCCAAGCCTTTCATTAACAATCCAGACGCCTAACAAGGATCAAAAATAATTAAAACCATCACCCAAAAGCCACTAGATATCACACTCATACACTAATCGATCCCACTCTCATAGAATCACAAAGTTTACAAATTTCAATTCATCTCTCTGATTCCCAGCCAAGACATTAGTCCCCATGGCCTATCTTCATACCCACAAAACTACCACATGAAATCATAACCTCTCCCACTTATAATATCAATCCCTAAAGACTAGATCCAAATGCCATATTAGATGACAACCCATTATATAATCCTTCACCACACATAAAATAACACTACAATTCTAGAACCTCTCCAGCACTAACACTATAATATTTCTCATTTCTTCTTATGAAACACAGTAAGCTACAAACGCTTGCACACTTGGTCCCCAGCCCAAACGTGCAGTAACGGAAGGAGATAAAGGCAGAGGATGGGGAGGCTTACCGGCGATCAACAGTGCCTTCCCGGAGGTCCTCTGAAGCCGGCCTGTCTCCTCGCCGTGGTCTGGAGACGACACCGGGATCAACAATACCCCTCTCCCTCGATCTCCTGCCTCATTCAGCCGGTGTTTCTCCCCCTCAACTATCCTCGATCAAGGCTTCAACCAGCAGGGAAGGAGAAGGTGGGAAGAAGCGACGGCGTTTAGGGTTTTCTCTAGAATCCCTTCGTATATAAATATACCCGATCCTCCATGCACTTTGATCGCGATCTCCAGCAGCCATACTAACCGTTTTTATCTTTTCTTTTTATTTTAAACAAACTAAGGACGCTCGTCGATCGTGGGGTGTTGAGCGCTCATCCGGAAGAAGGAAGCTCACCCACAAAACCAATCCTCGTGCCACTCCACCGCCACACATCCGCCTTGTGATGGTATTTGATCATATCCCGCCGCTGAGATTTCGTGTTATGGCTCAGCGTGCATGCATGATGTATTCATGCGTCCCTTTCTTGAGAACCCCCTCGACTTTTCTCAGATTTAACTTCGGGCCCAACTAGTGAGAGAGGGAGACTTCTTTATAGTCCCTCAAAAGATTCTAAACCACGTCTCGGTCCTTCATCCTGAGAGTGTGGCAAATTACTGTCCCGTCCTAAAAATTTAGCTTCATACTTTGGTCCTTAGCAGACTTTTCTCTTATTATTATTATTATTATTATTATTATTATTATTATTTTACAAATCCCAATTATTAGATTTTATCAATTAAATCCTCAATCTTTCCAATTATTATTTTTTTTTGTATCCATTATCACCCATGGAAATAATTAACATAATAAAATTTCTCACTTATTCAAAAGACGAAAATACCCTTGGGTTTTACAATCTTCCCCCCTTACAGAAATTTCGTCCTTGAAATTTGACAACAAATAATCAAAATAAAACCCAAGAACAATCCTCAAATAAATAACTCCGGGTAGCGCTCCTTCATGTCTTCTTCGCGCTCCCATGTCGCCTCTCGATCAGAGTGACGGTTCCATCTCACCTTCACAAACGGAATAGCTCGGTTTCTCAACTGCTTCTCCTCTCTGCCCAAGATCTCCACCGGGCGTTCCTCATATGACATATCCTCCTGAATCTCAACTGGAACCTGTGGAATCACACGAGATGGATCTCGAATACATTTCTTCAGCATAGAAATGTGGAACACATCATGGACCTGTGCCAGGTTTGGGGGTAACGCCAACCTGTAAGCCACGGTCCCAACCCGTCCAAGAACCTCAAATGGTCCAATATAGCGTGGAGCAAGCTTCCCACGCCTCCCAAACCTCACAACACCTTTCATAGGCGACACCTTCAGGAACACTTCGTCACCCACCTGAAACTCCCGATCAGATCTCTTCTTATCGGCCATATGTCTTTATGCACTTTCACAGGCGCCTTCACTCTCCCCGATCATCCTAACATGCTCCTCTGCGTCACTGGACAAAAATCTGGCCGCTTAATCGTCTTCTCTACCACGCTTCCTCTCACCCACATCTCCCAACATATCTGTCCCAAGCACTTTCTCCCATAAAGTGCCTCATAAGGAAACCATCCCAATGCTCGCCTGTAACTGCTGTTGTAGGCGAACTCCACCAAGCTCGTGGCAGCTCATCCCAAGACCACGAAATCCGGTGCACATGCCCCGGCATATCCTCCAAAACTTGAATGGTCCTCTCGTGATCGCCCATCCGTCTGCAGCGGAAAGTTGCATCTTGAAAGCCAGACCTGTGCCCAAAGCCTCATGTAGACTATCCTTAACCTCACACAAATCTCAATCCCGACGGAGATAATGACACCGGGCACTCCATGCGACCTCACAATCTCATCTATGTACAACCTGGAAGCCAACCGCTCCAATGAAGCCCATCCTCAATCGGTAAGTGTGTGCCGACTTAGTCAACCGTCCACAATGACCCATTGACTCTTTACCCCTCCGAAAGTGCAGGCAGCCCACCACGAAGTCCATGTTGATATGCTCCCACTTCCACTCCGGAATGGGTAAGGGTCAGAAGTCCCAAATTGCTTCTCGATGCTCTGCCTTCACCAAATGGGTAAGTGATGCACTTCTCGACACAAACTCCAAGAACATCCCGCTTTCATACCCTTCCACCAAAAATGGTCCTTCAAACCCCTTATACATCTTGGTACCTCCGGATGAATCGCATAGCTGAATAATGTGCCTCCTCAAGGATTTCCTCCCTCAACTCCGGGACACTAGGCACACAAAGTCCTGCCATCCGAACCTTAGTGTACCATCCTCATGAATCTCCAACCGCAGTTCACCTCACCAACCCCGACCCCCCGATCTCCTCCAGATCTGGATCCCTGCCTCTCAGCATCTCCGATCCTACTCAACACCGAGGGTCGAACATGCAAGCCGCCAAACTAACCTCCATAAAGCTGCAAAATCACCTCTAACTCCAGCCTCCCTCATCTCCTCTAACAAGGGCCTCTCGGATGTCAATAATGCTGCAACTCCATAGTTGGACTTCCCTACTCAAAGCATCCGCCACCACGCTAGCCTTGCCCGTGGTAATGAACACTCAAATCATAGTCCTTGATCAACTCCAACCACCGCACTGCCTCATATTCAGTTCCTTCGTGGTAAAATATACTTGAGGCTCTTGTAGTGCATTGTAAATCTCACATGGTACAATCGTAGAGGAAATGCCGCCAAATCTTCAAGGCAAACACGCATCATTTGCAAGCTCCGTGATCGTGTGTGGGGTAGTTCTCCTCATAGGGCTTCAAATCGACGGAAGCATAAGCAATCACCCGCCTCCCCATCAACACACACCCCAAAGCCAGCCTTGCAAGCATCACTATATATCGTGTAACCACGCCCACTCGTGGTAGTGCTGGAATAGGTGCGGACACCAATCTGCTTCAACTCGTGAAGCTCTTCTCACATGACTCGACCACACAAACTTGGTGCCCTTCCCCGTCAATCTAGTCAAGGGCCCGCCACCGAGAAACCCTCAACGTAACCTCCCGTAGTACCCGGCCTATCCCAAGAAACTCCGGATCTCCCTAACTGTTGTCGGTCTCCTCCAATCGACGGCGGCCTCTATCTTCTTGGGGTCCACGTAAACTCCAAAGCACTCACCGATCACATGCCCCAAGAATGCAACACTATCCAACCAGAACTCACACTTGGAGAACTTGGCATACAGCTGATGCTGCCTCAAGATCCCCAACACTGTCCTCAAGTGCCCCTCGTGTGCCTGGCGACTCCTGGAATAAATCAGTATGTCGTCAATGAAGACCACCACGAACCGGTCCAAGTACTGCCTAAAGACCCGGTTCATCATATCCATAAACACTGCAGGGGCATTAGTCAACCCAAAAGGCATCACCCTGAACTCATAATGCCCATATCTGGTCCGAAAGGCACTCTTCGGGATATCCTCCTCCCTGATCCGCACCTGATGGTATCCAGACCTCAAGTCTACCTTCGAGAACACCTGGGCTCCCTGCAACTGATCCAACAAGTCATCAATCCTGGGCAGAGGGTACTTGTTCTTCACTGTCACCTTGTTCAACTCTCTCAGAAGTCGGCATGCATGTACCTCATCGGCTCCATCATCCTTCTTCTTCACAAACAACACGGTGCCCCAAGGTGACATACTGGGCCTAATGAACCCCTTCTCCAATAACTCCTCCAACTGTGCCTTCAGCTCCTTCAACTCAGCTGGCGCCATCCTGTAAGGAGCTCTAGACACTGGGGCTGTACCCGGAATCAAATCGATAAAGAACTCCACCTCCCGTTCCGGAGGTAGTCCTAGCAAATCATCCGGAAATACATCTGGAAACTCCCTCACTACCGGCACATCTCCCACTGCGGGTCCACTCTCCTGCTTTGCCTCCGAGATCGAGGCCAAATACCCAATACAACCTCCATCAAGCAACCTTCGCTACCGAGAGTCGAGATCTCGAACCAACGAGCAATCCTTGCTACCATGGAAGGTGAACTCCTCGCCACCCGGCACCACATGTGTCACTCTCTTCCCACGGCAATCCACTGTGCATATGCCGAAGAGAGCCAATCCATCCCGAGGATCACGTCGTAATCCCTCAGGTCCATCACATGCAAATCAGCGGGCAACTCCCGCCCCTCAATCATCACTAGGCATGCCGGTGACATCCTGCTCACTACCTTGGCAGCTCCCACCGGGGTATCTACCCTCAAGTCGTATGATAACTCCACAATAGGCAAAGAATGGCGTTGAGCAAATAAAGAAGAAACAAAAGAATGTGGCGCTGGTCAAATAAGGTACAAGCATAAAAAGGAGCCGACCGAAATGGTACTGCGACTACATCGGTAGATGCACATGCCTCCTCGGTGAGTGAGGTGAGTAAACTCGCCCGAAGTCATGGGCCTCTGCTTCTGCTTAGCCGTGGTGACGTAAGTAGAAGGCCGTCAAAGAATGCCCTTCCCTTTCTTGTCACCCCCGTGGCCTCGGCGAAATCCAAATGTAATGACTAGAGGCCCTATAAGAGTCTTCTTCGCGGCCTGTGCTCCACTCCATCACCGCCACGCTTTTGCCTCTGCGGACATCGCTTCCTCTCACGGTCTAAGCTGCCACAGGTGAAGCACCCTCCAGTGATCTTCGGACACTGAGATCTCTTGTGCGGACCCCTGCACTCATAGCATCTCAGAGTCTGTGAACCCCCAGTAGATGAACCACCGCCTGCATGAGGTCAAGACCCGTGATGGTCTACCATACGCCTGCACTGCCTCCCCACTTCTTGCTACTCAACTCTTGCCGAGAACCGCCTCGACCGCTCTCGCTCTTTCTCCCGCCTTCAACCGTGGTGGCACAAAGGTACTCCCCAGTCTGGTGGCCTCCACAAACTTGGCCCTAGATCTTTGCGTGATCAAGTAGTGCACATATGCCCAAAGAACATGGTCCCCGAAAGTGATGGATGCGGTCCCTCAATGAATCTCTGAACCTTACTCTCCTGGGTGGAAACAAGGTTCGGTGCAAATCTGGCAAGCCTATCAAACTCGGCCTCGTCTTTGCTCTCTTGTCCGGTGCCACGAGTAAGAAACATAAGTCTGCCTCTCCATCAGAGAATCCTCCCTCGTGAGAAGTACTTGGCCCGGGGAAGGCCTTCTTGAACTCAACCTGTATGGAAAGGTGCTCCATCCACGCCCGTATCTCACCGTGGTACCAATCCTCTGCGGCAAGACCTAAGCATCAAATAAGCCACAGTCTGATCCTCTCCTGCATCATACATGCGATGCACCTCAAGGCTTTCTCAAGCTCCCCGAGCGAGCCTGCTCAGCCGCTCGAGGGTGCAGGTACCCTCAAATGATCTAGGAGCGGGCCTCCTAATCTCACCCAAAGATACCTCTAGTAGGGCCGGTGTCGTAGCGGTGATGTAGCCGGGGGTGGCGGTGGTGGTGCACGATCTCACTGGCTGCTCTGTATGTACTCGCCATCTCTCAGACGCCCCCAACATAGTACTAGGGGTACCTCCCTCGGGTCCGGCCCAGCGTACCGTGTGGCCACTGCATTCCACTGATTGAAGCGGTTTGCTCTGCTCAACCTCCATCTCTCACTGGAGGTGGGGAACCTCCTCTCGCCACAGGGTATGATCCGTCTTTGGAGGTGAAGCACATACTCATATGCAGAGTCGTCACTTTGCCTCCCCAACCCACCATAATGCACCGCCAAGTAAATCACATATCGGTTACTTGATTTAAATCTGATCTTCCACCCAACACTCAATCAAATTTAATTGACAGCTAAGTCACTAGGGCAACTAAGGTGTCAATTATCTGCTCTTGCTCTGATACCACTTTAATCTGTGAATAGCGCCAGGCCGGTTCCGGGGACCTCGCACGCGTCGACAGTCGGTAGGTATCAAAGGAGGCAGCCCCATTCGAATACAAGGCCTAAAATGATAAGCAGATAATACATTTAAATCAAGAGATAATCAATACTAATCCTTAAGAATCTCAGCAGAAACAATATGAAATCAAATAAGGGTCTACACACCCTCAACATAATCCAGGCCCTACAAGGGTCCTAACAAAATAAAAACAGTGTCCTCACACACAAGAATAAAATAACTAGGGAGGTTCTCCAACCTCAGCAATATCCCGTCCCAACTCTCGCCGTCCCTGAGCTCGAGTCTACCTACTCCTCAGGACCTGAAATGAGAGAAGAGAAAAGTCGTGAGCTTTCGAATGGAAAGCCCAGTAAGTACCCTGCAAGAATCACAATGGTCAGCTGGAACAGATAACAAATAACATAGGATCATCAAACAAAGGGGCTACACCCCATACAAACAGATCCTAACATCCAACTACGGCCCTCGGGGCCTAGGATGAGAAGTCCAAAAAGCAACCAAACACTTCCCGGACAACCCGGCCTCGGGGCGTAATAGAAAGCGTACTCGGATGCAACAATAAATTTCTGTGGCCGTGAGTTTACTTAACTTGTCGAGGTCGGTAGCGCCACCTCTACGTGCGACACGGCCAAGCAAATCAACTCTAATCGGCGAGGGGATACGGAGTCTCGGACCCCAACTGCAACCGCTTAAGATCGGAACTTCGGTTAGCGGCGCACCTCCTGGCCAAAGACACAAGACCATGTGCCCATGATCAAGTGTCGCCGCCCGCGGGTGGAGTAGTCCAACTAAGCATTTCAACAAGCGGTAGATCAAACACTACCAAGCGAGTAAATCCAAGCACATACCGGAAAGAAACAATCAAACATGTATGTGCGTGGAATCAACAAAAAGCGAGGACTAAATAGATCATGCTAACAAATAGCATCCAACAAGGCAAGAAAACCCATACAAGGGTAGAAGCGAGGCAAGAGTGACTTACCTCTAACGCAATCCAACCGACAGTTGCCCCAATCTGCTCCGACGAAGCACCACGCTCCTCGACAATATCTGTCAGCCACGAGTCTCAACTCAATACTCGTACTGGTGCTCGAAACAATAATTTCCATATTAAACACACTATTTAATGGGCATGACCCATAATCTTCAATCAACCTTTAATTAATCACATATACCTACTTAAATAGGAAAAATCCACTATTTCCCCAAATTGGCCCAAAAGCCCATCAAACAGGCCCATTCTGTTCTTTAATAAAATAAAAGTCAACTATAGCATGAATAGTAGTTTCATAAATAGTGAAACTCCTCAAAACACTATTCTCTATCTTTCTTTCTTTTCTTCCAGATCTATATATATACAACTTTGTAGAAGCATCTCCTGATTCCACACTTAACTAATTAAAGATCAGGTTATGTAAACCCATTATTTATTCTTAATCACAATTACAATCCTCAACATGATTCTTATAAATCTCAAGCAAAACTTTCAAATCTACAGGTCCTCCTCATGGCATTCAAATCAACTTAAACCCAATTTCCATCCCTGCCAAATCATTATCCAGCCTCATAAAATGATAGAATTAGTCTCACACAAACCAACAGACCTTATCCATGCCATTCCAATTCTATCCTTGTTGGAGAACAACAAGTCCGACCCTCATTTTTCATGTTTCTAAATCCTTTCTACCTTGCCCATGAGATCAGAAGCACGATCATATCCAGGTGATTTAAATTACCAAGCATGCCAAGGTTTAAAACAGGTCCATATCACTCAAGTCTAAAGAACCTCAAGCAGAGAAACCATTCATCCTTCATAACCCAGTTCATGAACCACCTTGTAAACATTAAAGAATCCAGAACCATTTATACTTGTGCTTTAATCTCAAGAAAACTTTATCTCTACACTAATGTCCATAGATTAAACACAATAGCCTCATCTGATAAAACTATACCCACACATAGCAGCATAAAAAGGAAACTATAAAACTGCATGCATAAAGATAAGAGACTATACAATCATCATCTCACAAGCCTGAGCATCTATTCTCCCTCTAATCAAAACCCCATCTCATCCTCAATGAGAACCAGCACACAATCACATGTCCAGATCCCAGATCTTAAAAAGAACAACACTTCAAGCCTTTCATTAACAATCCAGACGCTAACAAGGGATCAAAAATAATTAAAACCATCACCCAAAGCCACTAGATATCACACTCATACACTAAGCGGATCCCACTCTCATAGAATCACAAAGTTCTGACCTCAATTCTTCTCTCTGATTCCCAGCCAAGACATTAGTCCCCATGGCCTATCTTCATGCCCACAAAACTATCACATGAAATCATAACCTCTCCCACTTATAATATCAATCCCTAAAGACTAGATCCAAATGCCATATTAGATGACAGCCCATTATATAATCCTTCACCATACATAAAATAACACTACAATTCTAGAACCTCTCCAGCACTAACACTATAATATTTCTCATTTCTTCTTATGAAACCACGATGAAGCTTACAACGCTTGCACACTTGGTCCCCAGACCAAACGTGCAGTAACGGAAGGAGATAAAGGCAGAGGATGGGGAGGCTTCTGCGTGATCAACGGTGCCTTCAGGAGGTCCTGCGAAGCCGGGCCTGTCTCCTCAGCCCAGAGTGCGGGTCCTGAGCTACAAGGGATCAACAATACCCCTCTCCCTCGATCTCCTGCCTCATTCAGCCGGTGTTTCTCCCCCTCAACTATCCTCGATCAAGGCTTCAACCAGCAGGGAAGGAGAAGGTGGGAAGAAGCGACGGCGTTTAGGGTTTTCTCTAGAATCCCTTCGTATATAAATATACCCGATCCTCCATGCACTTTGATCGCGATCTCCAGCAGCCATACTAACCGTTTTTATCTTTTCTTTTTATTTTAAACAAACTAAGGACGCTCGTCGATCGTGGGGTGTTGCGCGCGGCTCATCCGCGGAAGAAGGAGCTCAGCCACAAACCAATCCTCAGGCCACTCCACCGCCACACATCTGCCTTGTGATGGTATTTGATCATATCCGCCGTTGAGATTTGTGTTATGGCTCAAGCGTGCATGCATGATGTATTCATGCGTCCCTTTCTTGAGAACCCACTGGACTTTTTACGTATTTAACTCAGTTCAACTAGTGAGAGAGGGAGACTTCTTTCTAGTCCCTCAAAAGATTCTAAACCACGTCCCGGTCCTTCATCCTGAGAGTGTGGCAAATTACTGTCCCGTCCTAAAAATTTAGCTTCATACTTTGGTCCTTAGCAGACTTTTCTCTTATTATTATTATTATTATTTTTATTTTATTTTTTTTTTACAAATCCCAATTATTAGATTTTATCAATTAAATCCTCAATCTTTCCAATTATTATTTTTTTTTTTGTATCCATTATCACCCATGGAAATAATTAACATAATAAAATTTCTCACTTATTCAAAAGACGAAAATACCCTTGGGTTTTACAATCTTCCCCCCTTACAGAAATTTCGTCCTTGAAATTTGACAACAAATAATCAAAATAAAACCCAAGAACAATCCTCAAATAAATAACTCCGGGTAGCGCTCCTTCATGTCTTCTTCGCGCTCCCATGTCGCCTCTCGATCAGAGTGACGGTTCCATCTCACCTTCACAAACGGAATAGCTCGGTTTCTCAACTGCTTCTCCTCTTTGCCCAAGATCTCCACCGGGCGTTCCTCATATGACATATCCTCCTGAATCTCAACTGGAACCTGTGGAATCACACGAGATGGATCTCGAATACATTTCTTCAGCATAGAAATGTGGAACACATCATGGACCTGTGCCAGGTTTGGGGGTAACGCCAACTTTATGTAGTTTTTCACTTCCCAACGAATCAAGAACCTCAAATGGTCCAATATAGCGTGGAGCAAGCTTCCCACGCCTCCCAACCCTCACAACACCTTTCATAGGCGACACCTTCAGGAACTGCCCTTGCACCCGCTTTGAAATTCCCGATCAGATCTCTTCTTATCAGCATAAGTCTTTTGTCTACTCTGCAGGCGACCTTGACCTCTCCCCATCATCCTAACATGCTCCTCTCACATGCGCGACAAAATCACGGGTACATAGCTTAATCTTCTCTACCATGAGCTTCCTCTCACCCACATCTCCCCAACATATCGGTGTCCGGCTCTTTCTCCCATAAAGTGCCTCATAAGGAAACCATCCCAATGCTCTCGCTTTGGTAAGCTGTTGTTGTAGGCGAACTCCACCAAGCTTCAGGGCAGCTCATCCCAAGACCACGAGAAATCCGATTGCACATGCCACGAGCATATCCTCCAAAACTTGAATGGTCCTCTCGAATTCGTCCATGTCTGCGTAGGTGGAAAAGTTGTCTTGAAAGCCGGACACATTGCCCAAAGCCTCATGTAGACTATCCCGAACCTCGACACAAATCTGAGATCCGTCGGAGATAATGAACCATTTGGCACTCCATGCAACCTCACAATCTCATCTATGTACAAGCCCAGGCCAAGCTGCTCCAATGGCGCCCATCCTCAGCGGTAAGAAGTGTGCCGACTTAGTCAACCGGTCCACAATGACCCAGTTGACTCTTTACCCCTCTGATGCAGGCAGCCACATGAAGTCCATGTTGATATGCTCCCACTTCCACTCCGGAATGGGTAAGGGTCATAAAGTCCCAAATGGCTTTGATGCTCACGCCTTCACCGGTGGCAAGTGATGCACTTCGACACAAACTCGCAACATCCCGCTTCATACCCTTCCACCAAAATGGTCCTTCAAACCCTTATACATCTTGGTACCTCGGGATGAATCGCATAGCACTGAATAATGTGCCTCCTCAAGGATTTCCTCCCTCAACTCCGGGACACTAGGCACACAAAGTCATCACATCGAACCTTAGTGTACCATCCTCATGAATCACGAGGAACCGTGGCGGTTCACCCTGCACCAACGACCCAGATCTCCTCCGGTCTGGATCCACATCTCTGAGCATCTCTGATCCTACTCAACACTGAGGGTCGAACATGCAAGCTGGCCAAACTAACCTCCATGTGCGGCAATATCACCTCTAACTCCAGTCTCCTCATCTCCTCTAACAAGGGCCTCTCAGATGTCAATAATGCGGCAACTCCATAGTTGGACTTCCTACTCAAAGCATCTGCCACCACGTTAGCCTTGCCCGGGTGGTAATGAACACTCAAATCATAGTCCTTGATCAACTCCAACCACCGCCGCTGTCTCATATTCAGTTCCTTCTGTGTAAAAATATACTTGAGGCTCTTGTGGTCTGTGTAAATCTCACATGGTACACCGTAGAGGAAATGCCGCCAAATCTTCAAGGCAAACACGATCGCTGCAAGCTCCAGATCGTGTGTGGGGTAGTTCTCCTCATAGGGCTTCAACTGACGGGAAGCATAAGCAATCACCCGCCCGTCCTGCATCAACACACACACCCCAGGCCAGTCTTGCAAGCATCACTATATACTTTGTGGTAACCACGTCCACTCGTGGTAGTGCGAGAATAGGTCGCGGACACCAATCTACTGCTTGACTCCGGAAGCTCTTCTCACATGACTCGACCACACAAACTTGGTGCCCTTCCCCGGTCAATCTAGTCAAGGGGCACGCCGGTAGGGAGAAACCCTCAACGTAACCTCACTGTAGTACCGGCCAATCCCAAGAAACTCCGGATCTCTCCCTAAGCGTGGTCGGTCTCCTCCAATGCGACGGCGGCCTCTATCTTCTTGGGGTCCACGAAACTCCGGCACCAGCGATCACATGCCCCAAGAATGCCACACTATCCAATTCGGAACTCACACTTGGAGAACTTGGCATACGGTGATCTTTGCCTCAAGATCCCCAACACTGTCCTCGAGTGCTCCTCGTGTGCTGGCGACTCTGGAATAAATCGGTATGTATGTCGTCAATGAAGAGACCCACCGAACCGGTCCAAGTCTTTGCCTAAAGACCCGGTTCATCATATCCATAAACAACTGCGGGGGCATTAGTCAACCCAAAAGGCATCACTCAACTCATAATGCCCATATACGGTCCAAAGGCACTCTTGGGATATCCTCCTCCACGATCCGCACTTTTGATGGTATCCGGACCTCAAATCTACCTTCGAGAACACAGGCCCCTGCAACTGATCCAACAAGTCATCAATCCTGGGCAGAGGGTACTTGTTCTTCACTGTCACCTTGTTCAACTCTCTGTAGTCGATGCACAGCCTCATCGACCCATCCTTCTTCTTCACAAACAACACCGGTGCCCCCCAAGGTGACATACTGGGCCTAATGAACCCCTTCTCCAATAACTCCTCCAACTGTGCCTTCAGCTCCTTCAACTCAGCTGGCGCCATCCTGTAAGGAGCTCTAGACACTGGGGCTGTACCCGGAATCAAATCGATAAAGAACTCCACCTCCCGTTCCGGAGGTAGTCCTAGCAAATCATCCGGAAATACATCTGGAAACTCCCTCACTACCGGCACATCTCCCACTGCGGGTCCACTCTCCTGCTTTGCCTCCGAGATCGAGGCCAAATACCCAATACAACCTCCATCAAGCAACCTTCGCGCCTGGAGAGCTGAGATCTCTCGAACCAACGAGCAATCCTTGCTACCATGGAAGGTGAACTCCTCGCCACCCGGCACCCTGAATGTCACTCTCTTCCCACGGCAATCCACTATTGCATATGCCGAAGAGAGCCAATCCATCCCGAGGATCACGTCGTAATCCCTCAGGTCCATCACATGCAAATCAGCGGGCAACTCCCGCCCCTCAATCATCACTAGGCATGCCGGTGACATCCTGCTCACTACCTTGGCAGCTCCCACCGGGGTATCTACCCTCAAGTCGTATGATAACTCCACAATAGGCAAAGAATGGCGTTGAGCAAATAAAGAAGAAACAAAAGAATGTGTGGCACCCGGGTCAAATAAGGTACAAGCATAAAAGGAGTCGATGAAATGGTACTGCTGACTACATCGGTAGATGCACCATGCCTCCTCGGTAGTGAGGTGGTAAACTCGCCCCACGAGTCATGGGCCTATCTGCTTCTTCTTACATGTAGGTGACGGAAGTAGAAAGGCATCCAGCAATGCCCTTCCCTTTCTTGTCACCCCCCTGTGGCCTCGGCGGAAATCCAACAGACTGACTAGAGGCCCTATAAGAGTGCTGCTGCTGGCCCTGTGCTCCACTCACTGTGCCCTGCCCTGCCTGCCTCTGCGGACACTGCTTCCTCCTGTGCTCTAAGCTGCCACAGGTGAAGCACCCTCCAGTGATCTTCGGACACTGAGATCTCTTGTGCGGACCCCTGCACTCATAGCATCTCAAAGTCTGTGAACCCCCAGTAGATGAACCACCGCCTCCAGATGAGGCTGAAGACCCAGATGGTCTACCATACCTTTTGCACTACACATTCCCGACTTCTTGCTACACGAACTCTTGCCGGAGAACCGCCCTTGACTATTGCAGCTCTTCTCTACTTCAAGCCGTGGTGGCACAAAGGTACTCCCGGTCACGGTGGCCTCAATAAACTTGGCCCTAGATCTTTGCGTCGGCGTAAGTAGTGCACATATACCCAAAGAATACATGGTCCCTTGAGTGATGATGCAGTCCCTCAATGAATCTCTGAACCTTACTCTCCTGGGTGGAAACAAGGTTCGGTGCAAATCTGGCAAGCCTATCAAACTCGGCCTCGTCTTTGCTCTCTTGTCCCGTTCTGCCCTGAGTAAGAAACATAAGCTGCCTCTCCATCTGTAGAATCCTCCCTCGTGAGAAGTACTTCGCCAGGAAGGCCTTCTTGAACTCAACCCAGGTATGGAAAGGTGCTCCATCCCTGGCCCGTATCTCACCGTGGTACCAATCCTCTGCGGCACCTAGCATCAAATAAGCCACAGTCCTGATCCTCTCCTCATCAATCACATGCGATGCACCTCAAAGGCTTTCTCAAGCTCCCCGAAGCCTCTGCTTTGCTGAGGGTGCAGGAGTACCCTCAAATGATCTAGGAAGCAGGCCTCCTAATCTCACCCGATATACCTCTAGTGGCCAGTGCTGCGAGCGGTGATGTGGCCGGGGTGGCGGTGGTGGTGCACGATCTTTCTTGTGTTGCTCTGTATGTACTCGCCATCTCTATTATCCAACATAGTACTGGGGGTACCTCCCTCGGGTCAGCCCGCACGTGCCTGCGTTCCACTGATTGAGCGGTTGCTCTGCTTTCAACCTCCATCTCTGCTGGAGGTGGGGGAACCTCCTCTGCCTGGGGTATGATCCGTACTGGAGGCTGAAGCACATACTCTCATGTCAGGGTCGTCCCCGCCTCCCCTCCCCACCGTAATGCACGCCAAGTAAATCACATACGCCGCTTACTTGATTTAAATCCTGATCTTCCCGACCCAACACTCAATCAAATTTAATTGACTAAGTCACTAGGGCAACTAAGGTGTCAATTATCTGCTCTTGCTCTGATACCACTTTAATCAGCATAGCGCCCAGGCCGTTCCAGGGGACCTGCACGCGTCGGCCAGATCGGTAGGTATCCGAAAGGAGACGAGCCCCATTCGAATACAAGGCCTAAAATGATAAGCAGATAATACATTTAAATCAAGAGATAATCAATACTAATCCTTAAGAATCTCAGCAGAAACAATATGAAATCAAATAAGGGTCTACACACCCTCAACATAATCCAGGCCCTACAAGGGTCCTAACAAAATAAAAACAGTGTCCTCACACACAAGAATAAAATAACTAGGGAGGTTCTCCAACCTCAGCAATATCCCGTCCCAACTCTCGCCGTCCCTGAGCTCGAGTCTACCTACTCCTCAGGACCTGAAATGAGAGAAGAGAAAAGTCGTGAGCTTTCGAATGGAAAGCCCAGTAAGTACCCTGCAAGAATCACAATGGTCAGCTGGAACAGATAACAAATAACATAGGATCATCAAACAAAGGGGCTACACCCCATACAAACAGATCCTAACATCCAACTACGGCCCTCGGGGCCTAGGATGAGAAGTCCAAAAATAAATTTCAAGAAACACTTCCCTGACAAAACCTCAGTCAGAATAAAGAAACGCTAGCCTCGGATCGCAACAATAACAAAATTTCTGGGCCGTGCATTTAACTTGTCGCGGCTTCGGTAGCGCCACCTCTACGTGTCGACACGGCCAGCGAATCAACCCCAGCGTGGATACGAGTCTCGACCCCACCGCAACCCGTGAAGATCAACTCCATTGGCGCATCTCCCGGCCAAAGACACAAGACCATGTGCCCATGATCAAGTGTCGGCCCACGGGTGGGTAGTCCAACTAAGCATTTCAACAAACGGTAGATCAAACACTACCAAACAGAGTAACCAAGCACATACCAGGAAAGAAACAATCAAACATGTATGTGCATGGAATCAACAAAAGCAGGGACTAAATAGATCATGCTAACAAATAGCATCCAACAAGGCAAGAAAACCCATACAAGGGTAGAAACGAGGCAAGAGTGACTTACCTCTAACGCAATCCAACTGATTGCCCCCACTCTGCTCCGACGAAGCACCACGCTCCTCGACAATATCTGTCAGCCACGAGTCTCAACTCAATACTCGTACTGGTGCTCGAAACAATAATTTCCATATTAAACACACTATTTAATGGGCATGACCCATAATCTTCAATCAACCTTTAATTAATCACATATACCTACTTAAATAGGAAAAATCCACTATTTCCCCAAATTGGCCCAAAAGCCCATCAAACAGGCCCATTCTGTTCTTTAATAAAATAAAAGTCAACTATAGCATGAATAGTAGTTTCATAAATAGTGAAACTCCTCAAAACACTATTCTCTATCTTTCTTTCTTTTCTTCCAGATCTATATATATACAACTTTGTAGAAGCATCTCCTGATTCCACACTTAACTAATTAAAGATCAGGTTATGTAAACCCATTATTTATTCTTAATCACAATTACAATCCTCAACATGATTCTTATAAATCTCAAGCAAAACTTTCAAATCTACAGGTCCTCCTCATGGCATTCAAATCAACTTAAACCCAATTTCCATCCCTGCCAAATCATTATCCAGCCTCATAAAATGATAGAATTAGTCTCACACAAACCAACAGACCTTATCCATGCCATTCCAATTCTATCCTTGTTGGAGAACAACAAGTCCGACCCTCATTTTTCATGTTTCTAAATCCTTTCTACCTTGCCCATGAGATCAGAAGCACGATCATATCCAGGTGATTTAAATTACCAAGCATGCCAAGGTTTAAAACAGGTCCATATCACTCAAGTCTAAAGAACCTCAAGCAGAGAAACCATTCATCCTTCATAACCCAGTTCATGAACCACCTTGTAAACATTAAAGAATCCAGAACCATTTATACTTGTGCTTTAATCTCAAGAAAACTTTATCTCTACACTAATGTCCATAGATTAAACACAATAGCCTCATCTGATAAAACTATACCCACACATAGCAGCATAAAAAGGAAACTATAAAACTGCATGCATAAAGATAAGAGACTATACAATCATCATCTCACAAGCCTGAGCATCTATTCTCCCTCTAATCAAAACCCCATCTCATCCTCAATGAGAACCAGCACACAATCACATGTCCAGATCCCAGATCTTAAAAAGAACAACACTTCAAGCCTTTCATTAACAATCCAGACGCTAACAAGGGATCAAAAATAATTAAAACCATCACCCAAAGCCACTAGATATCACACTCATACACTAACTGATCCCACTCTCATAGAATCACAAAGTTTACAAAATTTCAATTCTTCTCTCTCTCTGATTCCCAGCCAAGACATTAGTCCCCATGGCCTATCTTCATGCCCACAAAACTATCACATGAAATCATAACCTCTCCCACTTATAATATCAATCCCTAAAGACTAGATCCAAATGCCATATTAGATGACAGCCCATTATATAATCCTTCACCATACATAAAATAACACTACAATTCTAGAACCTCTCCAGCACTAACACTATAATATTTCTCATTTCTTCTTATGAAACACGATGGCTTACAAGCGCTTGCACACTTGGTCCCCGACCCAAACGTGCGATAGCGGAAGGAGATAAAGGCGGAGGATGGGGAGGCTTACCGCGATCAATACCTTCCTTCCTGAGGTCCCTCGAAGCCGGCACTGTCTCCTCAGCCGTAGTGCGAGATCTACACCGGATCAACAATACCCCTCTCCCTCGATCTCCTCGCCTCATTCAAATGTGTTTCTCCCCCTCAACTATCCTCGATCAAGGCTTCAACCAAATAGGAAGGAGAAGGTGGCAAGAAGCTTACTTCGCTTAGGGTTTTCTAGAATCCCTTCGTATATAAATATACCCGATCCTCCATGCACTTTGATCAGCGCTCTCCAGTGACCATACTAACCGCTTTTATCTTTTCTTTTTATTTTAAAACAAACTAAGGACGCCTTCGATCGTGGGGTGTTATAGCGTACGGCTTCATCCGCGGAAGAAGGAGCTTCGACCCTGACAAACCAATCCTCAAAGGGCCACTCCACCGCTGGCACATCGCTTCTGATGGTATTTGATCATATCCCGCCGTTGAGATTTCTGTGTTATGGCTCAAGGCATGCATGATGTATTCATGCGCCCCTTTGCCGAGAACCCCTCGGACTTTTCTCAGATTTAACTCAGTTCAACTAGTGAGAGAGGGAGACTTCTTTCTAGTCCCTCAAAAGATTCTAAACCACGCCCCTGGGTCCTTCATCCCAGAGTGTGGCAAATTATCATCCCGGCCCTAAAAATTTAGCTTCATACTTTGGTCCTTAGCAGACTTTTCTCTTATTATTATTATTATTATTTTTATTTTATTTTTTTTTTACAAATCCCAATTATTAGATTTTATCAATTAAATCCTCAATCTTTCCAATTATTATTTTTTTTTTGTATCCATTATCACCCATGGAAATAATTAACATAATAAAATTTCTCACTTATTCAAAAGACGAAAATACCCTTGGGTTTTACAGCTCCATACCCCAAAGGATGCAAGACCTCTGGGGACGAATAGAGGTCGCCAATCTGCTACCCAAAGATGCCCGTTACAGCTGGAGTCTCCTCTCAATGGCCATTGCATGAGCGGTGTGGTTGGAACTAAATTGCAGATGTTTTCAAGACAAACAATGCGTTTACATGAAAATGATTCGCGATATTGACTTCCTAACCCTCTCTTGGTTTGATGCAGCTCACGCGAGCGATGAAAAAGCCGAAGCCCATTACTATGGAGCCCATAGTCAAGAGAAGCTTGGCATTCACACGGGATGAGGGGATGCAACACACTCCAAGGAGCAGCTTCGAGGACTCGCAGGAACAGGACTAAGGGGATCATCACCATCTTGGAATTTGGGGAACATGGGATCTTGTGTAATATGGTGTTTCATGTGCTATATATGTAACCCTTATCGTTTAGGGCAAATTTCCTAGGACCTATATATAGGGAATTTGGGTGCTATTCAAAGACCTATAATTAATTACTAGTATCATTTATCTTATTATTAAATAAAGAAATCGGATTTATTCATTTAAAAAAAAAAATTTGAAGTTGTGCTTCATGTTGTGTTGATGTGACAACCTTCATGAGTATTGCCCTTCCCTTGGCATGCAATCTTCAGTGACAAATCAATGCAAATAACAAAAAAGCAGAACATGCAATTAATGTTGTCAAGGCTCTGCAAGCTCTCAATAATTCAAAATTTACTTGTCTCTCTCTCCAATTATTTTGTTTTTCAACAAGGTGTCCAGTTATAAAAAATAAAAAAAAACAAGGTGTGGACGTGGATGCTTGATCTGAATCTTTTAATTGTAAGGACGTGGAAAGACATCTTTAATTGTTCAGCAGGACAAGTTGAGCTTGATAAATAGCTTTATTTTCACCTATTTTTTTCTTCTTTAATTTTATTTTTTGGATAAAGACGACAAGCGCCAATTTGTCAAAAACGGACAACATGGCAGATATATGTGCCCTTACCTATTATGGTCGCGGGATATTGAACCAGAGATCTCTCTCAACTAACATCACTCTATATAAGTGATCCAATATCAATAGATCAAAAGACGATTGGTTCTTTTTTTCTTTAATTATCTATTAATCAACGCATACACTATTTGTAAATAAAATCATTAATCCGTGATGAATCAGATGATAGAGTGCTTCTACTTGCTCATTAAAGAGTCATTTTAACAAACAGATAGATTGTAAGATACAAGTTAAGGAAAGGGAATACTTTAAGGGAATCTTTTAAATTAATAATGATTGGAGAGAGGCTAAAGTCGAACTCCTAAAAAGATGTGAAAGAAAAAGACAATAATAAAGGTCTGTGACTATTATATAACTTCTTCATGTGTGATCATGCCTTTCTTTAAAGAGATGGTGTTTATTCAACAATTAAGTACTAATTATTAATTTTGTGATTATAGAAAGTTACAAATAATATATGAAGCTATGTTATTGTGATATTTTTGTTTTCTCGTCGTAATTCCCTTCTTTCTTTTTAGGTAACAATGAAAAAAATAAATGTTTTAAAACAAGAAGTAATCCGTTTAGTATAGTACATATATTCGAGTAAAAATAAATAAATTTATGTTTAATTTAAATTTATATTTAAATATTCAAAATATATGATAATATGTCATTTTCTTTTATAAGAATGGATAAACCAAGTCCATTAATTTAGATAAAATTGGAGGCACAGAAACACAGCAAACTACATAGTAGAGATATGTCCTTGTCCAGAGAAGCAACCTCTCAAAACACATTATTATGCTGCCATTCATAAGGGTACGTTTTCGCCGACTAAGACATTTGCGGTGCTTTCTAGTTGAAAGACAAACAAACTTTCTCTTCTTATTTTACTTTAAAGCAGTTCATGTTATCAAGAAGCAACAACTGTAGGAGATGCACACTATTGTCAATGAATGTGGTTTATCCACTTTATTAAAAAAAAAAATAAGATTTTTTTATTTATTTATTAATGTCTATGTCTCTCCAAATCTAAGCCGATACTTGACTTGAATTAGATCAAACCAATAGAAAAAAAAAGAAGAAAAAAAAAGAGAGAAACTTAATATTAAAATTCAGTTTTATATAAATGTGACATTTATCATCAAAATATCTTTGATTATGCTCAATCCAAATGGTTAATAGAGTTGCTAAGACAACCAAATCCCACCACATATATATATTCTTATGCGCCATGGGTTTTTTGCTCTGAAAATACCCCACAGGTCTTGAAGCAGCATGATACACATGTCTATATTAATTTTATGGGAAAATTTCAGAACTACTGCGCTGGCTATTGTTCTTTATCAGCGGGTCCCCTCGTGATTCGACTTTGAACACTTTAAGATATCCGCAAGCATGCCCGCGAAAGTATATTGGTGCCAAAACCCGTAAGCCGTCAAACTTGCTGATGTGGCATTAAAAAGGACATGAAATGACCATTTTGCCCTTGTCCTGGATTGATAAAAGAGGCAAACCACAAGCCCCAAATTCCTATAGAGATTCAAACCACAAGCCCTGAATTGATATAAAGAGACAAACCACAAGTCTCAAATTGATGAAACCACGTCCTTTTTTAAATTCCACGTCAGCAAGTTTGGACTTACGGGATTCCTTTGACACCAATACGCCACGTTAATGACAAGTAAGTGCTAAAGTGCTCAAAGTTAAACCATAGGGACCGAACTGTTAAAAAGATAAACCATACGGTAGTTTTATGAAATTTTCCCTAATTTTATTGCCCACCTTATGGATTGTATCCATGGCTTATTATTCTCTTTAACTGGGATATTGCAAACCTTGCATTTCAATTGGTCCCATTGAAGCGAATCTTTTTTTTGGGGGAACAACATTAGTGGCATGCTACTGTACTGATCCCAAATTATTGACCCAAATCTTTTTTTGGGAACACCATTGGTGGCATGCATGCTACTATACTGATTTCCAATTATTGATCACCCAACTGGTCCAATTGAATGTGATGTTTCAATCTCTCTCTATTATTTAATTATTATTATTATTATTATTATTATTATTATTATTATTATTATTATTATTGTTATTATTATTATTTGTAAATATGGAGAAGTAACGCCACAAACATAATTCAAACCCTCAATCTTTTCTTATGAAAAAAAATTGGACAAGTCAAATTTTTATATGAGAATAGCCCTACAAGTTTGATTTGAGATTGCTCATTGATATGATCATATAACCTGAGAAGCTTTAATATGGCGATGCTTGGGAAATGGTGATGGAGGCTTCTTTCAAGGGAGGCTAGGATATGCTACTCTATACCAAAACATTCATATTTCAAGCATAGAGAACCGAACCCTTTCATGCTAACGCCGGCTATAGCTTCCCGTTTTTGAAAAAGGATCTCGTAACACAATGGTGCCCTGATACATAACATCACCACAAGATCGGACAGAGGAAGCGCCACCTTCCTTTGGCTCGACAACTAGGTTGATGGCTAATCACCTTTCCTTAAGTTCCCAACGCATCAAGGACTGATTCGGAAATTGGTAAGTACAGTTTAGGAGTCTAGGCAAACACTACTATAAGGCGACTTCGCTGATAATGAAAGGCACTTTATTAGTTGATGGGATGTCAGAGCTTAAGGAATTGATCAAACGCATAAGGAAGGAAATAAGGGGCATAAAGGATAGAAGAAGTTGGAAACTCACGGTCTCGAGCTCCTTCTTAGTCAAATCCCTGTATCAATTTTTAATGGATGGGGGGTTAGATCAACACTGCCCATAGGCTTTTGGAAACAACCATGCTCCATCAAGATCAAATTATATGCTTAGTTGGCTCATGATAACAAGATCCTCACGCTGGATAATCTGACTAATAGGGGCAGGACCGGAGCTCATACCACATGCTAATTATGTGACAAGTTAGACGAAACAAAGAAAAACATCTCCCCGATACACCTCCTATATTATAAGAGTATAACTTGACATTTTCAGCCAAATTTTCTACCTAGGCACCATCCCCAAACGATATAAGATCTATAAGGGCGTAGCACTATTGCTAAACAACTTCCTAAGGAGTTACGAAGGGGTGGAACCTCATCATTATAACCATCACATGAAGTGTGTGGTTGGAATGAAACCAACGATGTTTTCATAACAAACGTGTTTTCATGAAAATGATTCGCGATATTGAATTTCTAACCCTCTCTTGGTTTGATGCAGCCCAAGCCTCCAAGAAGCTAAGATGATCGCGATGGAGTCTATAGTGAAGCGGAGCTTGGAGTTCACGCGGGAGGATCCACCCCACCAATCACCAAGTGCAGACTTTGACGATACCCAGGCATAGGGGTCTTAGTCAGAAAGGGGAGGCATATGCATAAGGAATGCAATTAGGAAAGGAATGCCAAGGCATGCATGTAATTGTACTCACGACAGGTGATCTATACCCCTTTCTTCTCTACTCTTGTACTAGATCCACCATGGATCTATCTACTCATGTACAGATTTTTACCTAAATAAATGAATGTGGTTTATTAAAAAAAAAAAAAAATCTTATGAGAATTGGTTCTCTCTCTCTTTATCACAATAGGTTCAATCTAACAACACATTTGAAATATATAATTATTTATATTTAAAATAACTAAATTATGTGTAAATTAAATATGTGTTGTTAAAGATATTGAAATGATTAATAAATTGAACAAATTGAAATTTATGAGTAATGATATACAAACTGAATAGGTTTACCAAATGTTTGATATCCATTCAAGTTATCTCTAGATGATGATGTTGATGATCACAAGAAAAATTTAATGGTTTCAGTCATTCGATAAGTCTATTAGGTTTGTATATCATTACTCGAAATTTATTTATTTAATTAAATTAATTTATTTATAAAATAAATTTAATTTAGATTTAATAAAAAAGATCGATTTCCGACAATATGTTCATAATCTTTTTATTATATATCTCGTTCTTTTTTCTCTAATTTTATTAATTAATAAGAAGAGAGATATAAATTAGGATTGCATATATTTTTTATAATCGCATCACTCACTATAAAAAAATAATTTAGAGCCGTTTATTTTGCTCATCCTAGTTACAATGGTACAGAAGAATAATTAACTACCCTTTATGTTTAGTGGATGCAACTATACAATTGAAAATAACATCCTTTGTACCTCTAATAAATTAATTTAGATTTATCAAAACTTTTTGGTATCACGGTAATGTGTTTATAATATTTTTATTATATAACTCGTTCATTTTTTTCTCTAATTTTATTAATAATAAGACAAATATAAATTAGGATTGCATATATATATTTTTTATATAATCTCATCACCCACTATAAA
Source organism: Dioscorea zingiberensis (assembly GCA_026586065.1). Taxonomy (NCBI): domain Eukaryota; kingdom Viridiplantae; phylum Streptophyta; class Magnoliopsida; order Dioscoreales; family Dioscoreaceae; genus Dioscorea; species Dioscorea zingiberensis. Next base: position 71,420,660 of record CM048818.1, on the reverse strand, counting down.
AAAAAAGTTTAGAGCCGTTTAATTTGCTCATCCTACTTACAATGGTGGAGAAGAATTAACTACATATACATTATGTTTATAGTGGATGCAACTATATATACAATTGACAATAACATCCTTTGTACCTCTAATAAATTAATTTAGATTTGATCAAAACTTTACGGTATAACACTAATGTGTTCATAATCATTTTAATTATTACATAACTCGTTCTTCTTTTCTTTAATTTTATTAATAAGAACACAAATATAAAATTAGGATTGTATATATATATATTTTTATAATCTCATCACCCACTATAAAAAAAGTTTAGTGCCGTTTATTTTGCTCAGCAGCAATGGTGGAGAAGAATTAACTACCTTTTATGTTTAGTGGATGCAACTATATATACAATTGATAATAACATCCTTTGTACCTCTTATAAATTAATTTAGATTTGATCAAAACTTTTCAGTGTCACGGTAATGTGTTCATAATCATTTTATTATATAGCTCTTTCTTTTTTCTTTAATTTTATTAATAAGAACAACACAACATTAACAACTAAGACTTAATCTCATACTAGATGGGATCAGCTATATAAATTCTTTATCTCCATATCGTTTTGTCAAAATGCAAAGATTTGTATATACTAATACGTAATGTATATGTGTCCTTAGACACTATTAATCTCCACGTAATCGATCCTACGGCTATCTCTACTTCTCTTTTTACATTCTATTACTAAACTATCATATTTTTTAACTGAGGCACGTACCTAGGGTTTATGATGCACGTGTTTAAACCATCTTAATTGTCATTTTATTATGTTATCCTCAATTGGCACCACCCACTATATATAAAACAAAAGTTTAGACCCATTTATTAATTTTTCTCATCCTACTTACAATTGTGGAGAAGAACTCACTACCCTTTTATCTTTAGTGGATGAAACTATATAAATTGACAATAACATCAATCCTTGTACCTCTATTTTGCAATGAACTCTCATTATATAAAACAAAAGTTTAGACCCATTTATTTTTCTCATCCTACTTACAATTGTGGAGAAGAATTCACTACCCTTTTATCTCTAGTGGATGAAACTATATAAATTGACAATAACATCAATCCTTGTACCTCTATTTTGCAATGAACTCTCAACCACATCCACCCATGGGATGTACATGTCTTCAACATCATATAGAAAAGAAGTCTAGTTAGGGTTTCCTATTGTCAAGGACCCATACATATGTATGGCATAGAAATATAGAAAACTTAATTTAACCTAACTCTCTAGAAACACTACTGATATATGGCGAGATTAAAACTATTAATTAAACAGTCATCACAAAATCAAGATTACAGTATATATTTTATATGATTTGATTAATTTGACCTAAGATAAGTTTTTCACTAAATCCGAAATATAATTACGAAACAATAGTTAGTTTTGATTTAACTTTTATTCAAAGAAGAATATAATAATAAAAAATCTTTATTTACAAATAAAAAACAACAATGATCAATGTAAATAACATTTTCTTTTTCCAAGCACTAAAGTTCCATTTTAATCTCCACCACCCACATCAACCATGTTCTATCATAAATTAACTAGACCAACAAAAGGAATCCTAGACCCAAATTTCACCTCCAATATCAAATTAATTATTTGATTCTCCCAAGAACCCAAACGTGCCAATAGGTTTGTATCTATACACCCTCCAAAGGTTAAATATATAGGTTAGAGACATCTAACTCACCAATATGCATATTGTCACCCTCATCATATGATACAAAAATAGAGTAGTGTTTCATCTATATATAAATCTTGATGAGCTTCTTAGTTTGCTTGCCATGGCTAATGGACGAAGTTTCCCTCTGCTACTCTCCTTCTTGCTTGCATGCCTCGCCGGAGCCACAGCGAAGCTCAACCGGAGTAGCTTCCCGGAGGGCTTCATTTTTGGGACCTCCTCCTCAGCCTATCAAGTAAGTCCTCTCATAACTATATATGTGATTCAGATCATTCTAAAGAGAGAAATTAACATTAATTGTAGATATGATCTTAATTACAATTAATGCATGGTTCTTCTTCTGCATGTCCATATATACACAGTATGAAGGTGGTTGGAATATAGACGGCAAAGGGCCAAGTATATGGGACACTTTCACCCATTTGCACCCAGGTGTGCTACTTTTCTTATGTTTCCTATATATATATATATTTTTTATACATTTTTCATGAAGAGAAACATTGTAAGTAAATCATATATATCTTCAAATATTTCTTGATCATGCATGATACTACTAGTAGTACGTGCTAGCTAGATATTAATTCCACATTTCAGACAATGCGTGCAACTCATTTACATGTTTAATTAGAGTGTGAGAGAGATATAGATGCTAAGCCAAACAAAGCCTAGCTATAAGAAAATAATATAGAAGAAGAGTACGTAGATTATCAGTAATTAGTTTAATAAAAAAAAATTAAGATTCTATGCATGTTGCAATGAAAAATTGTGAAATGACTAAACTTACATGTTATATATATATATATATATATTGATCTTTTTCAACTCTTGCTGCATGAACCCATAAACAATAAGGCCATGAAAACGTGATGGATCTCAAACTTCGTTTGACCATGCATGTAGTATTCCAAGAAGAAGATGGTGTCTAAAAACTAAAAAGATGGCAGAAGTAGTACTTCCATTTGAAACATCTTTGTTAATCACTCATCACCCAATGGAGATAACTATTCTTGAGGTTCATGGTCTACAAGGGCTTTAATTTTTCTTCTAAAAAATGTACATCGTTCTTATTTTAATCCTCTTTCTTACTGTTTGTTGTCTTATTCTAACATGGTATCTTCAAGTATAATAATAATGCTCTTGGAAACCCTAAACCTAACCCTAACCCTATATTTTTTTATTGTGTAGAAAAGATAGTAGATCGAAGTAACGGTGATGTTGCCATTGACTCATATCATTTTTATAAGGTTTTTTTTTTTATTTTTCTCATTAGTCTCACTCTATGAGTTTATTTTTTTATTTATTTTTCTTTGGCTTTAATATATATAGCCTCCTTGAACAATTTACAGGAAGATGTAAAAACAATGAAGAAGATGGGAATGGATGCTTATAGGTTCTCCATCGCTTGGACCAGGATACTACCAAGTAAGAGAATTAACCTACACACTTTTTATACCATGCACTGGTGTATTGAAACGTAGCAGCGTATACTTATCTTATATAAAAGAATGTGGTTTATCTATTTTTATTAAAAAAAAATAGAGGAGATATATATAGTTAGAGATAATAATTTCGTATCAATTTATTAAGTAACTATTTGTTTTAATATATAAGTTGGAATCTACATTTTATCGGTTTAACATAGGTTTTAAGTTTTATTGAAGAAAAACCTATATATAAATCTATAAATCTGAGAGTAGAACATTCCATTTTGCGTTTTAACTATGGAGAGAAGGTGAGAAGTCATTGTCTCTAAGCACTAGGGACATGATCATGGACAAAATTGAAAACTTTTTCAACAAAGTGGATGGAAAATGATTAGATCGAGGAATATATTTTCATTGTTGAATTCTCACATTAGAACTATATATATCTATATATATATATATCGGACGTGATACAATCAGTTGGCTCAACACCGTTAGATAAAAGTCAGCCTCCCATTTTCAATCTCTGGGAAGACGCTTTATGACTTCCAATCAGATGGATGGAAAGAATATCAAAAATAAAGAAGAGTTTTTCATATAATTTGGGGAACGTAGGTGCTTCATTTTAACGAAGTGAAAATTTATGTAAAATCCTACTTGTAATTTCACTCGCTAAGACGTAAGACCCTACGCTCTAAATCAGTATTTAAAATCACACACTAATTTTATTTTTCACGTTCTTTCCATTCATACTACGATTTTTAATCACCATCAAGTGGGTCAAATAGAGTAATCGCACTTACACAAATGATAAAGACCGCCGTGACAAGATCACCAGATGTATATATATATATATATATATATATATATATATATATATATATACATATATATAGTTTAGGAATTGCCATGCTCCTTAATTAATAATTATCCATAATTAAACTTGGCGTGCAGATGGGAGCCTAAGTGGAGGGATAAACAAGGAAGGGGTGAAGTATTACAACAACCTTATTGATGAGCTGATATCTCATGGTTATTAATGTCATCATTAATTAATTCCATATATATTTTCATCATCATCATGAAGTGATGATGATTTAATTATGTTGACATGCACCCTTATTTATGTTTAATTAGGGGTGAAGCCCTTTGTGACACTCTTCCATTGGGACTCTCCTCAAAGTCTAGAAGACAAGTATGGAGGTTTCCTAAGCCAAAACATAATGTAAGTACATGGCCTTAATTTTCACTCTTCTTAATTTCCTTTGGAATTCTATTAACACATGCACCATACATTTGAAAGTGAAGCTCTAAATAAAAAAATCACCTTAATTATATCATCTTTAAGTGATGCAAGTAGTAATTAAAGCTAACATTTTTCTTAAAGTTCAGAGTGGATTTTGAAGACTATGCCGAGGTGTGTTTCAAAGAGTTTGGTGATAGAGTGAAACATTGGATAACATTCAATGAGCCATGGAGCTTCTGTGTAGCCGGCTATGCCAGTGGATTCTTGGCGCCTGGCCGTTGCTCTCCGTACGAGTCTGGACAATGTCGGGTCGGTGACTCGAGTCGAGAGCCATACATCGGCGCCCATCATCAACTCTTGGCTCATGCCGCTGCAGTCAAAACCTATAAACTTAAGTACCAAGTAAGTGTTTGTTTGAACCAGTGTTTTTAAACTTGAACCAAAACAGCAGAATCGAAACCGGGCAGCTTGATGAGATTGGGTATATATATATATGTATAGTTCGCTGTTGGATTAACTTTTTTGAGTCCGTAAGCCACAGCTTTCCTGCCCAAAAACCTGCTTCTAAATAGGCTTTTAAAAGCGTTCCAAAAGTTCTCAAACAATCGCTTTTTGTTTTTACCATTTGTCAGCTTCCTAAAAAGCTAAAAAAACGCTTTTATAAGCTAAAGACTTTTTCTAAGTCAATCCAAATAGACTCATAAGTACAGCATGATGACCCGCACTTACGGCCGGCCCGTTATGTGATTGCATGATCGGGCCGGGTCTCACGCGGGCCGGGCCTGACCTCGTAAGTGCGGCCGGCCTCACACTAATATTTCCCTATATATATATATTTATGACATCATCCGGTTAGACCGACTCACCCGTGAGACCGGTTCGCTTCCCGGTCCGATTTTAAAAACATTGGTTTCAACATCTATATATTTTCGATACCATGTTAAATGCAAACCAAATATTACGATCAATCAAATCTAAAATCTTAAGTAGAAAGATTTGAATTGAATTAATGCTAACAATAACCCGCACATGATATTAATTAATTAATTACCATAGGTCACTTCAGCAAAAAATTGAATGCATTTAATTATGTAACTTTGTACGTTATTAATGATCAGGGGCATCAAAAAGGGAAAATAGGGATATCCATTGTTTCAACCTGGTTTGTTCCTTACTCCAAATCCAAGTCAGATGATGACACAGCAAAGAGAGCTTTGGACTTCATGTATGGATGGTGAGTATCTTATTAATTCTCTTTTTAAACACTAATATTCTTTTGTTAATGAACCAAATCAAGTGCTAATTATTAATTAATCCTTATTGCTTGATTCTTATTATAAGGTTCATGGACCCTTTAGTGTTTGGAGATTATCCTCATAGCATGAGAGCTTATGTTGGAGATCGTCTACCAAAGTTCACTAAGGAGCAATCAAAGATTGTTAAGGGATCATTTGATTTCATTGGATTGAATTACTACACTGCTAATTATGCTCAAAATATTCCCTTTTCGAACAAAGTTAACTTAACCTATAACACTGATGCAAGAGCTAATTTAACAGGTATTTTTTTTTACCAAATTTATGACTTCCACATTTTCATCTATCAAACTTGTTTTATTTTTCAGTTTTTAAATATATATATATTGGTTTAATTCCAAATGATTTGTTTTTTTATGCAGGCACGCGAAATGGTACTACTATAGGACCGCAGGTGATTAATAATTAATTTGCTAAAAATAATTAATCTAATTTGTATGATTTTTTTACATTTTGATGAATGTAATTTAGGCTGCATCAAGTTGGCTATATATTTATCCCCGCGGAATAAGAGATCTCTTGCTCTACACCAAAAAGAAGTATAAAAATCCGACTATTTATATAACGGAGAATGGTAATTACATGATAGAAAGTTTTATCTTTTTGTTTTCTTTGATAAAATTGGAAAATTGATGCAAATGAAATGAAAATCTTGTGTGACTTAATTTGAAGGAGTTGATGAGGTAAACAACACAACACTACTCATCAATTTGAAGAAGCATTGAAGGGACGAGGTGAGAATAAAATTCCACAAGCAACACCTTCACTATCTTGAAAGAGCAATCAGGTGAGGAAATCAATGAAGTTCAAAACCAATATATATATATATACATTGATTTGCTTGATTATGAATAACTAACAGGGATGGGGTTGATGTGAGAGGATACTTTGCATGGTCTTTGTTGGATAACTTTGAATGGATTAATGGCTACACAGTTAGATTTGGTCTCAACTATGTGGACTACAAAAATGGTTTGAAGAGATATCCTAAGAATTCTGCTTTGTGGTTCACCAAGTTCCTCAAAAAATGAACTAATGCATGTATATGCTTTAATAATGTATTATAATTAGCTTCTTGTAATAAGAGGGAGAGCATTACTGTTTGATGTGATCTAATTTCACGGTAAAGTAATGCAAAGCTTTAGTTTGTTGCAAGATATGAGAGTTCAAAAGTTTGATTTCTCTGATTCTTTGGATAAATTAGTTACTAACCTCCCAATTAGCAATCTTTCAAAGATTTAGTTGTTAAACCTGTCTCTTTGTTTGATGTAAGCCTTGATGGAGATCATTAAGAACACTTCCTTTGTATTAAGGAGGGAAACCAAATGCAGGTTTACACTTGGGACTCAGCTGTGTAGCCCTCCAGCTTTGTTCTCTTTGCCAGTGGAGCTCCACTGGCAAAGAGAACAAAGCTGGAAGCAACGGCGAATCTGGTCAAGCACAGCTTGGAATTCACACCAACTATGCCATGAAGACATGGCGATGGTGGAAACGCCCCTGGGGAGGAACCAGATCACACCTGAGGAAGACATGGCGACTGAAGTGCTTGATGTGTGCTGGAGTGGGCTAAAATTTATTATCTTTTATTTCCTGTCTTATTCAGTAATGAAACCTTTATCCTAATTAAATAAAATTGTGGTTTATCCACTTAATAAAAAAAATGTATAATACCCAACACCACCACCCCAGCGGTCTCATCAGCTTCACTCCTCCCATATTAAGTCCACCATTACCTGTTGACTTCCAAATTTCCCTTGAGGTCATCCTACTCGGCCACCCTTTCCCTCTCCTACCTGCAGTTCAAATTCTATTCCCCATCACCCCGTCATCCGTAGCCATCCTTGAAGCCTTCGGCCTTCCCTCAACCGGCCGCATGGGAGGGCTACTACTAAGACATGTTGTATCGTGGTAACGCCGAATGTGCAATACTACCGCGGGTTGTTGCATGAATAGGCAGCATCACCGCGGATGTAGAGAGGGATGCAAAGTATCGGGAGAGTAAGGCGTAAGAAGGCGCTATGTAGGGTCAGCCGAGGAGGGTGAAGGCGAGGGAGGCCGATATGGCTGTGTGGTGGTGATGAGGAAGGAGTGGGCTCAGCGGGCAGCGCTTGGAGGGATGGAGGCTGAGGTGAAAGGAAACGTGGGAGGGCGGAGGAGGAGGGACTAAGAGGGGTCATGGGTACCTGAGAGGAGAGAGGCGTGGATGTGGACGCAAAGGAGAGAGGAGAGGCTTAGGTTAATTTAGTTTTTATGATTTTTAATAATATTTTATTTCCAAAACCATGTTAGTATAAGTGAAGGACATATTTAACGCCTGGGCCGGATTTTGGACTCAATTTACTCTTTAAAAAAATAGGAGGACTATTTTCTCACAAATTTAAAATAAAGGGACCAAAAAGGGTAGAGAAAGAAAACTAAGGAGTGCGCTTTGGTTAGATGTAGTTTCAAATCCAGTGGATTTGGAGTTACATTGTAGTTATAAATCCTTGGATTTGAAAATGCATGAGAGTCAAATCCAGTGTTTGGTTAGAAGGATACGTAAATCTGGATTTGAAAAGTATATATGTTTGGTTTGATGTATTTAAAGTGTTGGATTATAGAATCTTTGTATATGATTATTCATGGTGAGATTACCCCCATCATAGACTATTAATAGATTTTATTAATAATAAAAGCCTCACAAAATTTTCTTCATTAATATATAATTATATATATAATTATTTTTAATAATTATTTTCTTAAAAAATATATATTATTATTATATATATAATATATTTTTTTTAAAAAAAATAATTATAATAATATTTTTACGTTATAATACTTGATTATTATGGATATATTTAGCATAATATTTATTTTTGATGATAATTAATGAATAATTTATATTATTGTAAATAAATTTAAAGATTATTTTTTAAAAAAAAAATATTATATATATATATATATATATATATATATATATATATATATAGACGTCTGGGTAAGAGTGTACATATCTCACCGCCCCGTTTGGCCCCTGAGACGTATGTTGAAGGATTTTCCAACCAGACGGATGGGAAGATCATCGAAAAATAAGCTAACATATCCATTTTCATATAATTTGGTAACTGTTTGGTTCCCCCATTTAACGGTTCTTATTTTATAAAAATCTGATGGTCCAGAATTTCAACTATTAAGTGGGAGGACTAAACGATTACCAAATTATATGAAAATCGATATACTAGTTTATTTTTTGATGATCTTTTCATCCATACGGTTGAAAATTTTTAAAACTCTTTAAATAATCAAATAGGAGGTCATTTACTTGTATAATAATAAAATAAAATAAAAACAAAACTTTTCACTCACTCTCTCACTTGCTCAGCTGAACGCGTCACGTGCGAAGCACATGCGGGATTTGAGCTATGGATCCCGTATCGAACGTATTTGGAAATGCAGTGAAACAAACACATGTTTTAAAAAGTTACTGGATTTGAAAATCCAAATCCACTCAAATCCTGTGAAACAAACACCCCCTAAATGGACTAACTTGGAAACTCTACCAAATCCATTAAACTTCGGACTTATCCACATTGTATCTCCCCCGCTACTACGTCACAACATACACATTTGAATACAGTCAAACTTGTAAAGACTTTTGAGGAGTATTTATACTCCCCATTACTAAGAGTAACAACTTATCTTTGGAAATGACCAACACAATTAATACTACCTTGGAAAGGGCCAATACATTACTAGCTACTACTTATTACTATACCATACTCATAAACAAAAGATTACAGAAACTAAGTTTATTTTCCAACAAACATGCCATTGTAGGTACGCTATCCATCTAGGTCACCCTCAACATACATAAAAAGAGAGGCTTTGATCTTTATCCTATATATCATAGTTTGTTCCTCATGGCTAATGGAGGAATGTCTCTTCTATTCTTCTTCTTCTTCTTCCTGGCATGGCAGGTTGGAGCTCATGAGGCTGCAGAGCTCAACCAGAGCGGCTTTCCGACTAGCTTCATCTTCGGCACTGCCTCTTCGGCATATCAAGTTAGTCATTTATTCACTCAAAATGTTCATCAATTAGAGGTGAACTCCAGGTACGTACCACTTATTACCTTCTTCATATATATACATGTAGTATGAAGGTGCTTGGAATGAAGGTGGCAGGGGACCTAGCATATGGGACACATTCACTCACTTGCATCCAGGTTTTTTGATTATTTCTTTTTATATTTCTTATCTGCATATCAATCGATCAATCATATAATTAAACAGACAACAAAAGTTGATCATGTTCTTGATGTTGCAAGAGTACTTCATACTTGTTTAATTATTGCTATATTTTTTAAGGGTTTCTAGTTGCAGTAGTACTGATCAGTCTCCAAACACATCAATCATAATTAAACAGATTAAAGAAAAAGTTGATCATGTTAACTTGATGATGCAAGATTGTATACTTGTTTATTGCTATATATAGTTTATTATTAGGGTTTCTAGTTGAAGTAGTGATCGATCAGTCTCCAAGACATGGATTCACATCAAACAATGCTTGTCTTAATTTTATAACTTGCGTGAATATTAAAGTTCTTAATCTTTCATCATGCTTTCACATCAAACAAAACCGCTAACCTTAACCATTACCAAATTACATAATATCAATTAAGACATTAATGGTGATAAGTAAAGATCAAATAAATTTACTCCCCCCCCCCCCCAACACACACACACACACACACAAGAAGTGAAGATTATTATTAATAAAAACATGGTTTATTTATTTTTTAAAAAATATTTTTTAAAAAAAAAGATGAAAAGAAAAGAAAAGAAAAAGGTGAAGTGGTGAACCTTCTAACTTTGTTTAGTCATATACAAATAGCTTTCAAAGAAAAGGATGGTATTGAAAATTATGCAAGAAAAGGATGGTATTGAAAATTAGCATTGCATGGCCATTTACAAAAGCCACAACAAAGACTAATATACCTTCGAGGCCTAGAATTGATGTTGAGTCTATCTTTAATAAATGAATCAACTTTTTAATTATCACTCCATCGTTGCCTAATGGATATATATAGTCTATTCTTTTTTTCAATGTTCTTTCTTTTGTCTTGCAAGAAAAAATATCGGACCGAAGTAACGGTGATGTTGCCATCGACTCATATCATCGGCATAAGGTATACATTTATTTTGGTTTAAATATATAAATCTTCATAAAAAAAATAAAAATATACTTATTGAAAATATATACTAATGAATTCGAAATTTATAGGAAGATGTAAAGATCATGAAGGAAATGGGGTTGGATGCTTATAGGTTCTCCATCTCATGGTCTAGGATCCTACCAAGTGAGAAAAACTATGCCCAATTCCCTCAAATATTTCTTTTTCATATCATAAATTCTATGTAATATTTTAATTGGACACTAATTGATCTAATTAAATCTTGGCACGCAGATGGGAGCCTAAGTGGAGGGATAAACAAAGAAGGCATCAAATATTACAACCACCTTATTAACGAACTCATATCTAATGGTTATTAATCAAATCACTACAACTAGATCTTCCTCATTAATTATCAAGTTATTTAGATTTAATCATCTCTCCTTTACTTATGTATAACTTTAATCAGGGTTAAAGCCTTTTGTGACACTCTTTCATTGGGACTCTCCACAAGGTCTAGAAGACAAGTATCAAGGTTTCCTGCATAAAAACATTGTGTAAGCTAGTACTAATGGATATATTCCATACCATAATTATTCACATGTCTTTGAGATTCTAATATATATATCTCAATATATGTTTTTTAGGGATGATTTTCGAGATTACACGGAAATATGTTTTAAAGAGTTTGGTGATAGAGTGAAGCATTGGATCACATTGAACGAACCATGGAGTTTTAGCGTCGGTGGTTATGCCAACGGAACGTTTGCACCAGGCCGGTGCTCGACTTATGAGGTTGGTCATTGTCCCGTAGGTGATTCTGGTAAAGAACCTTACATTGTCGCACATCATCAGCTCTTGGCTCACGCCGCTGCAGTCACCAACTATAAACTTAATTACCAGGTGCATGATTTCTTTTTGGTGTTTAAAATCAACTAGCTATCTGTTTTTTTATTTAGTTTTTAATGGGTTTTAAATAAAATATTTTTCTGATTTATTCAGGCACATCAAAAGGGGAAAATAGGCATAACCTTGAACTCCAATTGGGATGTTCCATACCCAAATCAAAGTCCAATGATGCCTCAGCTCAGAGAGCTCTAGATTTCATGTTTGGATGGTGAGTGAGCTTCTTATTATTGACTTCTATTCTTGAGCACTAATCCGATCTTTTTTTAATGAGCTAATTAAGTTTTAATCCTCTCATGGCTTGATTCTTAATTATAAGGTTCATGGACCCCTTGGTGTTTGGAGATTATCCCCTTAGCATGAGAGCTTATGTTGGAGATCGTCTACCAAAGTTCACTAAGGAGCAATCAAAGATTGTTAAGGGATCATTTGATTTCATTGGATTGAATTATTACACTGCTAATTATGCTCGAAATATTCCGTCCTCAAACAAAGTAAACATAAGCTATAACACCGATGCACGAGCTGAATTATCTGGTGTGTGTATGTGTATATCTATATATTGATTTTAGTTTTAGTTTTTTTGTTATGTTGAATTAATTCCTAATGATTTATCTACGATCTACGAAGCACCGACTCGGGTGCGAGAGTCCGGTGCGATACGAATCCGGTGCGAGGATTCGATTTTTTTCCAAAAATTAGGATACGGGTGCGATAGGATACGATACATTAAAAAAATATTAAATATTAAATTACAAAAAAAAGAAGCAGGTGCTAAAAAAGAGAGTCCTAGGTTAGAAATAAAGACCATTATTCTTTGCCCTAACTCCCCAAATTTAATCTCATTTAATTTTATAAACAAAGCAAATGAATATATAATATAACACAGCTTCACAGGTACAACACCACCATCCATCCACACATCCCACACGCATTCCTCAATCAGTCCACAACCTTCCATCACTGTCACCATTTTTTCTTTATTTTAAAATAATAAAAAAACCCATCAAAAGAGGAATATCCCTGCCTCCAGCGACAAAGACCCCAAACTCGCGTCTCGATCTCGCGGAGAGCGAGATCCAAGGGATCGATCGAGCTCCAAAGAGATCTCACAGCTGATAATGGCCGGAAGCAAACACGGTGCCGTGCTGATGGTGGTGATCGTCATCGCAACGACACTCTTCCCGACGATCCCTTCCACCCACGCCGCAGCATCATCGGCGACGTCGAAGAAACCGAAACTTAGCGTGTCCACGCTCCCAACGCCGGTGGTCGTTGATGGTGGCGGCTCGAGATTAGTACAGGATACGTATCCCGTACGAATCCCCTTTATTTTTTATTTTTTGGCCGGGATACGCACGGGATACGTATCCCGACCGTATCCGCACGAATCCGTACGGGATTCGTACGGGACACGGATTCGTATGGCCTAAACACGAATCCGTGCTCCATAGTCTACGATTGATGCAGGTGCACGTAATGGCATTCTTATAGGACCACAGGTAATTAATAGTACAATATTAATTTTATCTTGATCAATGTATGCATGTTATGAAGAGAAAATATATGTAAAATCTCAGGCTGCTTCTGGGTGGTTGTATGTTTACCCCCGCGGAATAAGAGATCTCTTAATCTACACCAAAAAGAAGTATAAGAATCCTGTTATTTATATAACAGAGAACGGTATTTTGATCGATCTCAGGAGTTGATGTATGTTTTTGTTTTCTTGATTAAGTGGGACATGACAAAAAATTACTTGGTTTTGAAGGTGTTGATGAGGTGAACAATGCAACACTGACACTTGAAGAAGCACTCAAGGATGACATGAGAATAGACTTCTACAAGCAACATATAATCCATCTTCAAAGAGCAATCAGGTGAGCAAGTGTAGTTTGAAAAGCAATTAAATTAGGACTAAACAAGGGATTGATTTGTTTAACTGTGGACAAAAACAGGGAAGGTGTTGATGTGAGAGGATACTTTGCATGGTCCCTGCTGGATAACTTTGAATGGGTGAATGGCTACACAGTTAGGTTTGGGATCAACTATGTGGACTACAAAAATGGTTTGAAGAGATACCCTAAGAGGAGTTCTTTGTGGTTCATCAAGTTGCTCAAAAAATAAATATTCCTGGTCATGATGGTTTGAGAACCATCAGCTTGTGATTTTCATGTAATAAAAGTATTTCCATCAAGTTGCTCAAAAAATAAATATTCCTGGTCATGATGGTTTGAATAGATAGTCTTGTTGGCACTTTCTCGGTCACCGTGATACTAAGAGACCGAGCACACCTCAACCAAGAGCTGATGATTACCACTGTCTATGGGCCGTGCGATCAAACATCACGGAGACATTGCTGGGAGGAACTGCGATCTATCAGGTCATGGTCATCGACCCCCTGGCTCATCTGCGGGGACCTGAATGTCACTAGGCAGCCGGAAGATAGGAACACGAGAAGCATGAGCTCCCAACAAGTTCGGGGGAGGGAAGATCTAGAGCAACTCATATATGACCTTGAGCTTTTTGATCCACCACTCTTCGGGCGAAGATATACATGGACAAATGGAAGAGACTCTCCCACATATGCAAGACTAGACAGGTTTCTACCACGCCTCGAAAGTGGATGGCTCTCTTTCCTAGATATTGCCGCATCTGCGACCGCCAAGAGTTCGATCGGATCACACCCCGACATTAGCCTCGAATGCGCACAATAAGATCGACGCTGCACACTTTTCCGCTTCAACCGAGGATGGGTCGAAAAGGAGGGCTTTGCCGAAGCTTATCACGGGTGGTGGAACCAACCACAACCCAATGGGAACGGGCTTTCATTTTAGCAAAGAAGATTACCTTCCTTCGGGCCAATTAAGAAGATGGCAAAAGGAGCAACAACTCAACCCACCAAAGAGGGAAAAAGAACTACTGACAACTATAAATACTCTGGATGTGCTAAGGGAAGAAAGGGAACTCAACGAGGTGGAACGCAGGGAGGAGGAAGAGAAACGCCTCGAATATGAGAGGATTATAATTGATGAGGAATCCACTTGGAGACAAAAATCAAGGGTCACTTGGCTACAACTGGGGGACCAGAATACAAAATTCTTTCATGCAATAGCCAACCAAAGGAAGAACAAAAATTGGATTCACCAGCTACAAGAGGGGGAAACAATGCTGACAAACCCATCAGAGATAGCGGAGGCAATCACATCCCACTTTCACAACTTATTTGGCATGGAAAGAGAAGGGAGGATCGAAACGACATGTGCGGCTCTCTTCACCCATCGGGATGTTATGGATCTATCACACCTCGATGCACCTTTCTCTGAAGATGAAATCCTCCGGGCAATCAATGAACTGGGGGCGGATAAGGCGCCGGGGCCAGATGGCTTCCCCATGACTTTCTATCAACACAGCTGGGGGACCATCAAAGGGGACATCTTGAGGCTATTCGAGGATTTCTACTATGGAAGGGCTGACCTGGAAAGGCTAAACTGGGCCAATATTCTACTCATCCCAAAACATGAGACACCAACAACTCTCAAGGATTATCGCCCCATTAGCCTCCTGAACTGTTCCATTAAAATAATCTCCAAGGTGTTGTCAAACGCATTCAAGTGAGCCTGATCGATAAACTAGTGGATGAATCCCAAGCAGCTTTCATTAAGGGCAGGGTAATACATGACAACATTGTCGCTGCAGAGGAGCTCATCCACATCATGAAGAACAGAAATGTCAATGGTACCTTGGTAAAGGTGGATTTTGAAAAGGCTTTTGATACAGTGGACTGGCTTTCCTCATTGACATTCTTAAAGCTAGAGGCTTTGGACCCAAGTGGGTCAATTGGATCCAGGCACTACTATCAACTTCAAAGGCCAATTTTCTAATCAATGGAGCCCCCACGGGATATGTTCGAAACAAGAGAGGGCTTAGACAGGGAGACCCGCTCTCTCCACTCCTCTTTGTGCTGGTGATGGATGCCTCTAACCGCTGAGCAAGTTCCAACAAGCCACCGTGATCCAAACTCTATACAATGGCATCCAAGTGGGGGAACGCCCAGAAGACAACATTACCACCCTACACTATGCAGATGACCTATTGGTTTTCTGTACGGGCGATCTTCAACAATTTAGGATCATGAAGCTCATTTTCTATCTTTTTGAAGGTCTCTCGGGGCTAAGAATTAACTTTCACAAGAGTGCGATTATCACCTTAAAAACCGAGGACTACACGGCTCAAGACATTGCACAGATCATCAACTGCCCCATCACATCACTTCCAATCCAATACCCGGCATCCAGATCATTGTGGGGGCACCCAAAACAAAATGATTGGAGAGACCTAATCTCGAGAATCGTGAAGAGACTAAGCTCCCGATGGGGCGTGGTTCTTTCTCTTTCAGCGCACTCACTCTAATAAATGCGTATCGACAAACATCCCAATCCACTGGATGGCAATATACAGGCTACCAGAGTGGGTGATCAACCAAATTGAGAAATTAAGAAGAAACTTCCTATGGAAAGGTGCGGATGTGGAGAAGCAGACCTACCACCTGGTAAGTTGGCAGAAGCTATGCCAACCAAAGGAGCAGGGGGGTTGGGGGATCCTAAACCTGCGTCATTTCAATGGGGCTCTCTTGGGTAAGTGGTGGTGGAGGCTGGCGATGAGGGAGGCAGTTTGTCTGCAGTGTGAAAATAATCTTAAAAGCATATTTCAACAGAGGCTTCCTCGATGTGCACAAAAGGGCTCACCAAGAGCATCTTTCTTCCGGAAGGATTTGCAAAGAGAAGCTTCAGAACCCGCCATAACATCATATAGCATACCAGCGACGGACTTCCATTAACATGTGGTGGGATAAATGGATTGATGGGCACTCACCAAACCTTGTTCCCCTCCCCGCAACCCCCGATACTCAAAATGAACACCCCATCTCAAGGGCTCCTGAGCTACTACTAGGAGGGATCTCGCTTCTCAAACCGGGACCTCCTCGATGAGCGAGAAGCTTACCAATATCGATTCTCTACCAAAGACATCTCGCAACATCGTGGGATTGGAAATGACCAAAGATCCCGGAGGCTAACCCCGACCGCAAGCTTCACCGCCAAGTCATGTTACCGCCTCGGATTGACTCGTGAAATGAGAAGTTTACCTTCGCCTAAGCTACCGGAAGCTTACCATGTCCACTCAAAATCAAGTCGCTCAGATGGCTTGCCAGTGGAGAACAAAATTCTTACCCTCGATAATCTACATCGCAAACAAAGTGGGGAGGATCAAGGTTTGATTGCTACCTTTGTGACCACTGGTATGAATCGGTCGCCCACCTCCTCATAGAGTGTCCAAGAGTCTGGCCGGATATGGCATCACTACGTGAGACTCTTCGGATGAGTTCGACAATGGGACCTCGGCCCAAGGACCCAAGGACCTAACAAATACTACACCTGAGGTCACGAGGACCCTTAGAAACGGTGGGAGCTCACGATGATGGCAATCTCCACCGGACCACTCGTGGAAAGAAAGAAACTCATGTTGTTTCCAAGACAAACGCCGCTTTCAAAATCCAATTCGTGGAAATTAACTTTCTTCTATTATCCTGGTTTGATGCGCCCCATCCTTCAAGCTAAGCCGAGGCTACAGGAGGCCCGTAACTTGGTGAAAAGAAGTCTTCATTTCGAAAGCGTGAAGTCTCCCACAGGTCCCTTACGCTTAATGCAGGCTCCTGGGCCGAGGGAGGGGCGCCGCACTCACGTGGGAGAGTAGCAGAGGGGAGATGGTCACATCCAGTCCGAGCTCACATAGAAATATTCTGTTTTGACCTGGATCTATTTTGTGTAACCATCAGTAATATGTAACCAATTATCCATCTATCTTAATTAATGAAACGTGGTTTATCCACCTTATTTCAAAAAAAAAAAGTATTTCCACCAATTTGCAAAATAAGACCAGAATTTATGACATTTCAATACTCAAAACAGTAAACATGTTTAGATTTCTGTTCATAGTTTGAGTAATCATCATCATATTGTGATTTTCATGTAAATTAAGAGCAGAAATTTATGGCATTTCAAGCAACCAAAGTCTTCAAGTGTGCTCTGATTTATCTCCATGGTTTCTGGACAATCATATTGTGATTTTCATGTAATAATATGAAGCAATTCCAGGAAATTGCAAATTATGTGATGCAGGAGGAGTCAAGCCAGACGATTTGTTTAGTCGTGGTTTGATGTGTTGGCCATAACTTTGGCTATAAGTGTCAGAATCCCGCGTTCAACCCTAATTTGGAAAGCTCGTCTCGACACACACGTGGGGTCTACTATGCTATGCCTGGTGGACGTCGTTTTCATCCCCAAATTCAAATTGCTTATCTCACGAATTTTGTTGTTTTGCTATTTTTAATAATTAATCTGCCAATTTATGGGATGATTTGATTTTGATTTGATTTAGGGTTTTGGCTACTTGTTTAGTTTGATTGAATTTTAAATTTTGAATAATTTTGGATATTTGTCATTTTTGACAAAAATACCGAA
The DNA here is from genome assembly GCA_026586065.1 of Dioscorea zingiberensis. NCBI lineage: Eukaryota > Viridiplantae > Streptophyta > Magnoliopsida > Dioscoreales > Dioscoreaceae > Dioscorea > Dioscorea zingiberensis. The sequence continues at coordinate 71,402,365 of CM048818.1, read as the reverse complement.
TTTAGTGAGATTCTAGGGTTTTCATAGTTATTTAGTTCAGCCTGTGGACTGGCTTTTTTTCAATCTTGTTTTGAATGAAATTTGCTTTAACTTCAGAGGTATTCTTTGGTTCTTCCTGGTTTATTTGTCGTCTTCCTTGCGATCCACTTTGTTCCGGCGAGCCCGCAGGTTAATCACTACCCCGCTCGACGTCATTATGGGCGCAATTTATGGCATTTTGTTAATGCAAAGGCACTTTGATGACATGTTGAAGCAAGGACAATTGATAAGTCAAAGCATGCTGGAAGCATCTCTATCTTAGATTGATTGGAGTCATGCTTGGCAAGAAGCTAGGAATGAGAGATATGATTGAAGCCCTGATTAGAGCTGATTGCATTGCAAGCTGGCTTAGAAAATGACAGCATTGATTGAAAGCTAAATAGTTTATTGAAGATCCCATGCAAGTGGCTGCATGCCCAACGGATTTGATTGAGAGCTGATTATGTGATTGGAGATTCCATGCATGCCACATATGGAGAAGACTGGCCTTGATCAAAGAGATGATTGAAGGTCATATTTAGATTGGGCTAAATATGGTAAAGACTAATTTAATGGAGATTTTGAAGACCAAATCTGGATGAATGAAAATCAGATTTGGAGATGATTTGCTGGCGCTTTGTGAGGTGCTACCTTTGAAGAGGATTCAGTGATGTGACGAGAGGAGTTCAACCAGTTGCCGCGTGGTCGTGAATCGGGAGGATCCAAAGAAGTTCGACTTAGACACAACCGAAGGTTGGAAGGTCTTGAGGTCGTCGCGCAACGCAACGCCGCGTTCTTTAGTCAATCTCGGACAAATGAGCCACGCCAGTAAAGTTCTGCTGCAAGAAGAATTGCAATGTCTAAATTTGGAAGGAGTCTAAATTAGTATCGCGGAGATTTCAGAGATCCTAAAAGAGACAGGTGTGATTTCAGCGACATGGAGGTGTCAATTTAATGCCTAGCTCTGAGGATTTAAGATGTGCCACCGAAGTGTCCCCTTGGGTAAGATGATAGTGGTTATCGGACAATCTTGAGTGGGTGTGTATATGGCTAGAGAGAGGGTGAGTGAACTTCTGACCCTTTTGCTCTTTTAGTGGATTGTCTTTTTCGAGTTAGGTCCTCCAGACATAGGCTTGGAAGCCGAACTAAGTTATCAAACCTTTGTGTCTCCTTTCTTTATTGTTTTGTGTGTGTGAGCTTGTGTGTCCTTTGACAGAAAGAGTTGCATATAGAGTTACAACTACACCACACAACAGTCTCGATGAAACTTTCACATCTGATTTCCTATCTATTCTCATTCTGTGATTTGGTCAACTTAAACACCAAACAAATAATGTGGTTTCCTATCCAAAAATCCAAAGCCGAGGCGCCCAAAGGCTTGTGAAGAGAAGCTTGGAGTTCGCAGATGTCACCCCACTCAAATCGCCGGAGGTAACGATGCATTCGAGGACGAGTTTGCAGCCCAAGAAAGAACCTGAAGCATCAAAATCTTGATCAAGAATGTGACACTGTCTGAATTTATATATCTTTTTGTCCATCTTGGTTGAGATTCCATGTACTAAATTTTTATATCATTATCAAAAAATAATGTGGTTTATCCACTTATTCAAAAAAAAAAAAAAAAAAACACCAAACAAATGTGCTACTACATAACCTATGAATGTATTAAGCAAGTAAAGTGGCATGGCAACATAGATAAAACATCAGCCTCGATAAATCAGTGTTGTATTCAGAATCTAGGTTAACCTCACGCACTTACACTACTGCTTAACAAACAATGTATTTATTTCTCCAATTATTTTGACTGGTCTTCCATCGAGCATAGATGACAGTGTTGACCGCACATCTTTTTTAGTTCCCTTGTTTTTGAAATCGTTGTTGAGTGTGCCAACATAGTACTACATCGGCTATGGAGAAGAAAGTTATGGGCATATATATTAGGGAAACATCTTCATTAGTGGTCAGGCCTTTTGGGTTAAATCCAAAAATAAAATTAATCAGTATCCTGAATTATAGAGGTATTTGTGATTTTAGTTTCCAAATGAAATAGGATAATAAAAATTTGTTTTATTGTAGATTTAAGGATTTAAGAGAAAAATTATGTGATCACATTGTGGCATGATTAGGTGAAGCATGTGCATAAGAATATCCCAATGAGACAACATAATCAATTTACTCAACCTCATCTAAAGAACATTAGAAGAAAATAATCCAATGCAGATAAGTAAAAATCTCCAAAGTTGATTGAACCCTTGTCCAATATCACATATATAGGTGTAAATAGTAATCCGAAAGGATTGGAACGCTCTAAGCGTTCAATCCTGTTTATGACGACCTAACTGTCTACACCAACACAACCATTTATTTTTCAAAATAAATTAATTTCCACAAGAGAGGTCACTTTGATGACATGTTGCTTCAATTAATTTATCTCAAAATACATACACAACCATACTAATATTTGAATTCAAAATTGCATCCCAAAATTCCTTAAATGACGTCACCTGAAGAAAACGACATGTCGTTTTTTTTCATCTCTTAGTACGTCGTTCGGTTTTTTTGTTGTTTTTTTTCATCATCCCTAACCTCCTGCCGGGTTGGCCAGACTCGCGACCCGAATCGGCCATATCTAAGCCTAGAAAACTCCGATTTTGATGATTCAAAAGGGGTTTTTCTCATTTTTTTAATTTCCTATTTATTTATTACAACAAAACAATCTAAATCCATACAAACCATAGGAAAAATTGAGTATAAGCTTTCAATACCCGTAAATCTAAAATCAATCGTGACATAATATGTATTAAGAAACCTAAATAGGATTTCAAATTCACAAATAATTCCAAAAGTCCAAATTGTAAATTCTAAACAATTCCTAATAATCCAAATAATTCTTAATTTTGTTCTCAAATATAATAATCAAATTATTAAATTCAAGGACACCCAAAATTATAATGATGAATCAAAAATTAATTTGATTCTCAATGATTCAACATGAAGAGGCTTTGATGCCACTTGTAGGGATTAACTTTTAGTGAAAACTATCACATAAAACACAGGAACATTCATGTTGCATCACCAAGAATCAAGAACCAAATAAGTGGAAAAGTATCTGATCAGAAGCCATTGATTACTCTCTAGAGCTTTGTGGTATGTCTTCCAGATCAACACGTCCTTCTAGAGAATTCCTTCAGTTTTCTCTCAGCACTCTCTCTAATGATGGGATATAAAAAAAAAAATAGGATAACAAAAACCGTGTGATCTAGGGAGCATAACCGCTATATAAAAATAACTTATCCATTATCCTTTTGGTATTTCTATTTTAGTCCATCATTAAAATAGAAATTACCCCTTAAGTCCCTACACATTAAAGGCTCACACCCTATCACCCCAAATTATCTAAACTTTATTTGATCAGTTTTAATCGGGTTTAATCTTATATGACAATACGTATAACTTAATTATTCACATATAAGTCCAACATTGGATTAAGGATCCAACAATCTCCCACTTGGACTATATGTGTAACCTTATAATTATTCTTTGCAAAAACAACAACCGTATGAGCTCAACTTTGTTGTCATTACTGAAATGTATCTATATCCAATCCGGTCCATCAATTATACTAATATATGATCAAAGTGCCCTTCGTTACATCTGTCGTGACTAGACCCATCAATGGTCACGTAAGCAATACATTTGAATGACATGGATCATAATGTGAATGTGTAGCATGAAAATTTCATGTAATGTAATCTTAACATGCCTATTTCCAATTGGTCCTCCCTTAAAACTTAGTGAGATTAAACCAAACCAAAATTAGAGTGTAAATAAACCGAAACTATATTTCTGCTGAAAATAACCTCAAAAAATTTATAAACTGAATAACTGAAAATGTGTCTTTATCAAAACACTTAAAATTACAAACTCCGACTAAAACTAAATATCCTCAAATGACATGACACTCATACAAGAAGTATGCTCATGAAACACTTGGGGTGGCAATCCCTTAGAAAGCGGATCCGCAATCATGGAGTTTATCCCGATTTGCTTTATAGACGACTGTCCACTCTGAACTCTGTTCTTGACAACCATGAACTTGATGTCTATATTTGACTTCGTTGAACTCTTGTTGTTGTTGGAATATAAAATGTTGATTTATTGTCACAAAATAATCTTAGTGGTCTATCAACAATATGAGAAAATTCTACAACCATATCCCATGATTGGATGCCTCATGACATGCTACAAACTCTGCTTCCATGGTGGAAGAGGCTACCAGAGACTGTTTAGCACTCTTCCAAGAAATTATACCTTTAGCTAGCAGATAGATGTAGCCTGACGTAGATTTCATATTATCTTGGCATCCAACAAAAATAGAGTTAGTATATCCAACGATCTCAAGCTGATCCGACCTCCGATACGTGAGCATGTAGTCCTTTGTTCTCTGTAAGTACCGCAAGACCCATTTGGCTTCTTTCCAATGGTCTACTCCTAGATTTCTTAAATATCTGCCCAACATCCTGTAATGTATGCAATATCCGAATGCGTACAGTTCTAAGCATACATCAGACTTCCTATTATTGAAGCATAAGGAATCTTTTGCATTTCCTTTTCCTCAAAGTCGTTCAGGGCACTAACTGAGACTAAACTTGTCTCCCTTAGCTACATGGGTATCACCTAGTTTACAATCCTGCATGCTATATCTTTTAAGAACTTTTTCGATATAGCCCTTTTATGATAATCCAAGAATACCCCGAGAGCAATCCCATATAAGTGGTGTCATAGCTTACAAATGCTTCTGCAGAAGTGCTTAGATTTGATTGGAATATATATATTTTTAGGTTTAAATTATAGATAAATCATAATTTTATTAAACTAAGAAAAAATATAGAACTAATGGATTCAAGAAATGTGCTCAAAGTACATTAAAAATATGACAATAATCGAAGACTCAAAAATATATTTTAAAAAAGAATGTTTCTCTAACAAATTTGTGATTTCTTTATATATAATACCAATTTTATTTGTTTGGTTGGTGTGCATATATATACCCCTATAAAAACCATATTTGCATGGGAGACCTCCATCTCTCCAAGTAACACCAATGCAATGGAGACAAGGCCACCACCAAAACCACCGTCTTCGATGTCTACCAGAAACAACAAGCTCAGTAGCCCCCAAAATTTGACAGACGTCCCGATCAGCTTCATCCCAACTACAGGGCAAACCCATGTGACAAAAAACAATCTAGAAGATGGCCAGCCACCGACCTGGGCGAATGTTGTCCGGCCACAGCAACTGAGACCAGAGGAGACTGTCACTGTCGCTGGACCACTCCTAGAGAAACTAATGGCCTCAGTCAAGGACACAATCACCCTTGATGAAGAAATAGTGGAAAGAGCCCAAGCAAGCATGAAGACAGTACTATACGCCAAAATCTTTGGCAGAGCTCCGCCACTCGAAGCACTCAAGAACAACCTGGTTAGACTATGGCATAACCTCGGAAACTTTACCATTGCTGATATGCCAAACGGCTACTTCATGATCCGGTGTTCATCGGAAGAGATGATGGTTCGTCTCCTCCTCGAAGGGCCTTGGACAGTGAATGGACTAGTCTTGCATCTCATTCCCTAGAAAGAACATTTTCAGCCAATCTTCGAAAAGCTTACTACTGCGGTGGTATGGATTCAGCTCCACCACCTTCGGCCGGAGTACTGGACACCGGACGCCCTGGAGTCAGTAGCCTATTTCTTCGGAAATGTAGTCAAGGTACGTAGATGATAAACATATGAAGTACAAAACGAAATCGAAATCACGGCTACACAACGAGGAAGGTACGCCAGGGTATGTGTGGATATGGAACTAGACAAACTACTACGGCTAGGGGTTTGGGTTAAAAAGCCATTCTCGTCGGCAATGGTTTTCGTCCCAGTTGTTTATGAACGTCTCCCTGTATTTTGTTTTAAATGCGTGTCGCCGGACACTCGAGGACAAATGCACCTGTGGGTGGCCTGGGACCAAACGGACAACACAGGAACCTGGTCGGCAAATCCAGATCCAAAAGGAAAAGGGGCAGTGACTGTGGAAGTCGGGTCATCCAGCCGGAACACAAAGTCCTCAGGAGAAAACAGTGAGAATACATCTGAGATGCAAGTGGATGACCAGAAGGAAGACAAAGGTCCATATGGGCTATGGATGACACACACTCGACTAAGGAACAAGGGCCGCATGCAAAACTTTAATCGTCGGAGCTCCGGCGAGGTACATGGGAGGAAGACGCAAGGCACAAGATTCGAGGTACTCAATACCGTGTTAGAGGAGACAACTGCAAGGCCATTAGAGCAAGACTCGAACGGTCAAATGCAAGAAGAATTGGGGGAAGGACATGTGGCACCTAGGACCAGCAACAGATACTCAGGTCGTGGTGGTCGAGGCACAAAATCCCGAGGTGGCTTTCAGGGACATGTAATGGAAACAGAGAGTCAGGAGGGATACAAAGTTGGGGTACGACCCAATATGGAAATGCAGGTTTCTCAAGGACGAGGTGACCGACAGGTGGCAAGTAGAACATCAAGAGGCGGGAGAGGCGGTTACAACTCTAATCACAATTACCACCATGGCACTATGAGGGAGTATCAATGCTTACTTGATTATACAAAAATGAAACACGTGGAGAGCCAGGATGAGCAACCAAAAACTATGCCCCCATTAAAATTATTGACATCATTAAACAGAGATAACTATGAAAATAGAAATGAACCAAACAATGAATTAGCAATAGTCCCTTCCTCTTCTCACATGTCACACTTAACCTTTGTAAATGATTTTGCAGGGGTTCTGGAAGGTTGCGAGGAGGAGGGACAAAGGAAAGATACGATCATGGCATTGGAGGAACCTCCAGACCCAGGAGAGAGCATGGACCTGGAGATAAATTCAGGAAAAAATGCAGAGCCAAGTGGAAAGAGAAACTCCATTGAAAGCTATCACAACCCAAAGAAGGGGCGAATCGAGAAGGAGGAACCTCACCAAACCCAAAATTGTTCTTGATGCGAGTCCTCCAATGGAATTGCAGAGGGGCATCAGGCCCAACCACGGTAAACAGAATTCAATGGATGTTAAATAATCTAAACTTATCAGTGCTTTGTCTTGTAGAAACAAGAGCAGACAGACTTAGAACCACTAAAATTTGCAAAAGATTTGAGAGGCAATGGGAATGGGCAGCCATCCGAGCAAGAGGGTACTCAGGAGGCATAATCACACTTTGGAGGAAGAATGTGGGTATGGTGACACCAATGGCTGTTTCCAGGTATGCTCTACACTTGATTCTTACCCTTGAAGATGGAAATATTTGGATAGTATCTACTGTCTACAGCAGCCAACTAGCAACAGAGCAAAAGAAAACCTGGCAGGAATTATTGAGATTATCGAGAATACAAAAACCATGGCTCATCGCTGGCGATTTCAACGCAATAAGAATACTCGAGGACAAGAGAGGAGGATCAGAGGAGGCTAGGATAGGAATTAAATCCAAACAATTTAATGCATTCCTAAATGACAACAACCTGATGGAACTGAACACCTTAGACCCTCCCTACACTTGGTGTAACAATCAAAGGGGAATAGCTAGAATATGGGCCAAATTAGATAGATTCCTTGCTACTGAGATATGGTCTGAATTGGTTGTCCATTATCAGGTTAATAAACTCAATAGGAACCATTCTGACCACTGGCCACTACTACTAGATTATAAAACACAACAAAACAGAACCCATAAACCATTTAGATTATATTTGAGAACCAATAGATAGATAACCCTGGATGCAAGAGGAGTGTAGAGGCAATATGGAGAGATACAAAATTTTCTAATCCTCTACATGACTTCAGCCACAGGATCAACAATTTAAAGAAGGATCTGATCAAAAAGTATAGAGGTTCAAGCAATCAAAAAGTATAGAGGTTCAAGCAATGGACTAGAGACCCAAATTAAAGCCACTAAAAATGAAATTGAAAAGTTGGAAAATAAGGACTCCAATGATCAACTACAATTTAATGAATGGCCCAAGCTTAGATCCTTATACAACAAACACCAAGCACTTATGAGACAAAGCACAACACTATGGGCTCAGAAAGCAAGAACCAATTGGCTCAAAAATGGAGATAATAACACAAGGTATTTCCATCAAATAACTAGGCAACATAGAAGAACCAACAGGATCAACCATATAAGAACAGAACTGAATGAAGTTGTGACTGACACTGAGGCAATTGAGGAACAATTTATTACTTTCTACAAAAATTTATGGAAGGATAACAAAAAATGGAACTCCTCTGATCTCCTCCATGCCCTTCCTGATGACCTGCCTCAAATCACTGTAGAACAGAAGGAAGATTTGATGCAACCTCTTACAAGGCAAGAGGTACACAAAGCATTATGTTCAATGCAGCCAAGTAAGGCACCTGGACCCAATGGCATGAACACAGAAACACTGGCATATTATAGGAGACTCAACATATAGGGCAATCCAACACTTTTTCCAACAAGGAATATTACCCAAAAGTTGGAATCAAACACACATTTGTTTGATCCCCAAAAAAGAGTCTCCCCAATCTGTTCAAGATTATAGGCCAATATCTCTCTGTAATGTCAACTATAAAATTATCTCCAAAATCCTTGCATCTAGACTTATACCTATCCTTAAAACCTTGGTAGGTCATAAACAAGCTGTATTTGTAGAAGGCAGGAGCATATATGACAATGTATTTCTAGCACAAGAACTTGCACATTCCCTAGAGCACAACACCCATGAACTCCCGATGATGCTAGCCAAAATTGACATGGAGAAGGCCTATGACATCTTAAGATGGGATGTCATTCTTATTGTCCTCTCCAAAATGAACTTCCCAAGTCCTTGGATAACATGGATTAAGGCTTGTATTGAGTCCTCTACCATTGCATTCATCATTAATGGAAGGGTGGGTAGATGGATTAAACCTGAGGCTGGGATTAGACAAGGTGACCCCATTTCCCCATATTTATTCATATTGGTCTCCCAAATATTGACTAACTTGCTTAACAAAGCAGAAAACCTCAATCTCATGACAGGCATTAAAATCACAGAATCAATGTCCATCAATCACATACTATATGCTGATAACATGTTGCTATGTTGTAAAGGATCCAGAAAAAATGCCAAAACAATAACCCAATGTTTACAGATATATTCCACACTGAGTGGCCAGAGAGCAAACTTGAATAAATCTGAAGTATTCTTTCCCTCATGGTTTAATAGGCAGGTCAGAAGATCCATACTTCAGATTTTAGCCATAAAACAAGGACAGTTCCCCTTTAGGTATCTAGCTTGCTGGATCTCTCCAAATAGAATCCCCATGAGTTATTTTGACCCACTTGTCCAAGCTGTGGAGAGAAAACTAGCACATTGGAGAAAGAAAAACCTCTCTATGGCTGGAAGAATCACTCTTGTTAACTCTACCATTATGTCAATGCCTCTATATGGTCTTAATACATATGCTATCTATGACACAATTTTGGAAAAAATCTCTAGACTTGTGAGGAAGTTCATTTTGGGGCAAAGGATGTAAAACAATGGTACTGGGGTTCATCTCATGGGTTGGAACACAATTATCCAACCTAAAACTGAGGGAGGTCTGGGTGTGAAAGATCTAAAAAGAATGAAATTTGCACTCTTAGCCAAGCACACACTAGAGATCTAATCAATACAGTAGATAAGAGTTGGATTAAATTGATGATACACAAATATGGAAAGCCAAACCCTTGGAATCCGAAGAAAATTGCTAAGGCATCACTAATATTCAAAACACTGCAAAAACACATGATAACAATGAGACAAAACCTAGATACAAATCATATACTTGCAGCTGATTCCATTCTAGGGGACACATGGTTGTTTGATACTCCACTACAATATAAACCAACCTTCTTGAATATGGACTTTGAATTAACACAGCTTCATGTCCACAATTTGACCAATGAGCAAATGTGGGATGAAGACTTGTTGCAGGATTTATTCCCTCCATCTGTTGCACAATTGATCAATAGCAGGACCATTAATTGGGACACAGAAGAGAGGGAATGGTTCTGGAAGAACCACAAAGGTGGGAGGTCATTGACAGCCACCATCTATGAATCTAGTGGTAATAATGAAAGGGAAGACACATGGATAGGTTGGAAACACCTTTGGAAGCTTGAATCAGCTCCAAGAGTGAAAATGTTCTTGTGGAAATTTTTTCACAACTGTCTACCAACCAAACAGATGTTGTATTATAGAAATATTGGACCAAATGAACTGTGCCCAATGTGCTCAATTGAAGAGGAAACATGCTCACATTTATTTCAGAAATGCAGGTGGGCAAGGAACATTTGGGAAGAACTTCAAAATGATGGTTACCTTAGTAATTGGGATGTATCAACTGATGAAGTCCAAGAGGGATATTGGATTACAAATGGAATACTAGCTAGGGAGCCATCACTTATCTAAACTAGAAATTTCTATATTGGCTAATGTACTTTGGCAGGTTTGGAAGGCCCGCTGCAGCAAAGTATTCAAGGATAAGATGTGCACACCTGAGATGGTGGCTAAAAAAGGCTCCTTTGCAGCTGAAGAATATCAACAAAGGAACCTCCCAATTGAGGAGATCAGTAAATTGAGATAGAGAAGATGGTGTCAACAGCAACATGACTACTTGCTCTTCACAGATGCTTCATGGCTAGACCAGGTAAGTAAAGCAGGATTAGGGTACATCATCATGACTAATAGAGGTTGTTTTTGCAATGCAGGGGCCATAGCTGAAGAGGCATGCTCAAGCTTTGATGCTGAACTGAGAGCCATCAGAGAGGGACTGCAGCAACTAACTAACATGGGCAACAAACAGGTCATAATTCACACGGACAACATTGGACTAGCAAGGTTGCTCCAACAAGGGAATGAAGACACATGTTGGAATACCAGGGAGACTACCAGAGAATGTAGAAGACTACTAAAGAGAATGCAACACTGGGAGCACTTACATACCAAGGGAGGAAAACCAAGCAGCAGATCAGTTAGCCAGGATGGGAAGAACCAGTGATAGGAACTGGAAATTTGAAGATACCAAGGAACTGCCAATGCAGATACAAAGATCAGTTTTGGAAATGAAGGAGATGATCACAAGTTAGCTCAATGAGCTCTTTTTGTCACCAAAAAAAAAAATAAAAAAAAATAAAAAAATAAAAACCATATTTGCATGTGTAGTTTCATAAAACTTCCATATTTCTCAATTATTTTGAGAAATTTGTTATATATATATTTGAAAAATTACTTTCAATTATAAGTTTCATAAAACTATGTTGTTACCTCCAATCCAAAAACTCTAACAAACATTCAAACATATAGCACACACTAGCAATATTGTCCACTGATTAATTAAAACCACCAGGAATTTGCAAGATCAATCATGGAGTTATGATCATCAAACAGTCCTACGCATGAAGTGAAGACTGAAAGAAGGGTGCACGTGTTGAAGAACAAAGTTACTATAGAGTTACTTACATTCATTGTCAATAACCTCTTGTAGATGGGCATTGAAGAAGCCTGCAAGTGTGTTCAAGAACAAATAGTCAATTGAGAAGTGCCCAAAAAGTCAATATTTACCAATCTTCTTCTTCTTCTTCTTCTTATGTAAATAAAGATAGCAACATTTTTCAACATTGGGACAAGGACAAAAAAGAATGGAGGAGAAGAGGTCCCACTCAATGTATCTACTCCACTTAGAAAGCACCAAATGGAGGAGCAGAGCATCTATAATTCGGCGGATATATAAGACTACGGATTATCACAAAAGATTTGGAAGAATGCCGCTCGTTCCATTTTGACCGGCGTCCCACTGATTTGGAGGAATGCAATCTTGTCATCCTCTCATTTTCAATAGACGGAGTCATTCCCATCCAGTTCCATCGGAGAAACCAAACACCCGGATGAAACTGTAGTATCCCAGGATATCTCGGGCACCAAAAAGTTGAAGTTTGGATCTACCAATACCAAGGCCATGTTCAACTTGTGTTCTATATATAGTGGGAGTTTGGGGGATAGGATCATAGGAAAGCAGTGTCTAAGGCACGCACACGTGGCCACCTTCACAATGGCTCAAAGTGCTCGTGTCCTTCTTCTTTTCCCTCTCCTCCTGCTTGCAACCTCTTCACTCACCTCTGCTGCAGCCTTTAACAGGTCCAGCTTCCCGCCGGACTTCATCTTCGGTGCCGGCTCTGCGGCTTACCAAGTTCTCTTCTTCCTCTCTTAATTAAACCTTCCAATATTTCTTTCACAACGTGCATCCCCCATGATATTCATTCATTATTCATCTTGTTGCTTTCCTTTTTCCAGTATGAAGGTGCTTGGAATTTGGATGGCAAAGGCCCTAGCATTTGGGACACCTTCACTCACACTCAGCCATGTCTCTCCCTCTCTCTTTCTCTCTCTGTGTGTTAATTATCTCTGTATCTATAGCTGAATACATATATATATATATATATATATATATATATATATATATATATAACATGAAGAGTGGAATGATTCTGGTGGACAGGGAAAATATTGGATGGAAAAACAGGAGACATGGCCATTGATTTTTACCATCGTTACAAGGTTAACCAATTATATAGCATTGTTTTAATTACCAAGCATTTCACTTTTAAGCTAGCATATATATATAGTGCTTAATTAATTAATTAGTAGTTTTGGCTTGTATATATATATATATATATATATTCTCATAATATTCCAAGCAATGGAGTTGCAGGATGATGTGAAGCTTTTGAAGAGCTTGAACATGGACGCATTTAGGTTTTCCATCTCTTGGGCAAGAATTCTACCAAGTAATATTATTTAATTAAGTATCTATATATATGGTTTGATCTTTTGGTTTTTTGTCCTAGATCCCTTTAATGATCGAGTTCTTACTTATATATTTTTTTTTATGAAGTCTCTTTAATGAGTTCTAAAAATGTTTTTTCTTCTTTTTGTTTTTCAACGACTGACTCTGTACGCTGTTTATTCATGGTAGCTGGAAGTCTAGCTGGTGGAATTAATAAGAAGGGTGTTGAGTTTTATAACAACCTCATCAATGAACTCTTGGCACATGGTAATACTGTTTGGAAATCTTGAAATCAGATGTACTTTATATATATGTATGACGTTATGTGTTAGCAAGCCTATTTAATTAATCATGCACTCACTAAATTTTCTAAATGTTTGAAGGAATGAAGCCTTTCATCACCCTCTTTCATTTTGACACCCCTCAAGGATTGGAAAACAAATATGGTGGCTTTTTAAGCCCAAATATTGTGTAAGTAATCAAAATTATACTTTAACAAAATACAACAAAATGGATTATTAATCCTGCATAAGGTTAAATTTTGCAGGGACGATTACCGTGATTTCGCCGAGGTTTGCTTCAAGGAGTTTGGAGATAGAGTGAAACATTGGGTCACTTTTAATGAACCTTCTATGTTTTCCTCCTTGGGTTACGCCACAGGGACATCCGCCCCTGGCCGGTGCTCCCCGTGGGCCGGGAATTGCACCGCAGGAGACTCTGGCCGTGAACCATACTCTGCTTGCCATCACCTATTACTTGCTCATGCTACTGCTGTTAAAGTATACAAACAAAAATATCAGGTATGCACATACGTACATATATAAGATTGATGTAGAATGGATTTTTGACGAGTTTCTACAATGAGGAAAGTATATGATAATGCGAATAAAGAATTACCATGCATGCCATATATGCAGGCTCAGCAGAAGGGTTCAATTGGTATAACCCTAGCGACCAACTGGTTCAAGCCTTTCACCAATTCTAAGGCTGATTTGCTTGCACAGCAGAGATCTCTAGATTTCATGTTTGGATGGTGAGAACTATATATTTTTTAACAATACTAATATATTTATACCATCTTAATTATAAGTTATAACAGTACAATACCATAATCATCTCGCTTCTTTATAATAACTGATAATTAATTAATTGAACTTTCTGTTTAATTAGGCTTATGGATCCTTTAGCCTTTGGAAACTATCCTTCAACCATGAGGATGATTGTGGGAAATCGTTTGCCAAGTTTTACAAAACAAGAGTCTGAGATGATCAAAGGAGCATTTGATTTTATCGGAATTAATTATTATACTACTTGGTATTCTCAGAGTGTTCCTCCCACTAATAGCTTGGTTAACACAAGTTATACTACTGATCCACAGATTAATCAATCAGGTATATATATACCCTTCTATTTATTTCTTCCTCTTTTTTTAAAAAAAAATTCAACTACATTGAGTTTAACTATGCTTGATCCTTTTCAAACAGTCACCGGAGTTCGTCTCGGGAAACCTATTGGCCCTACAGTAAGTGGTTTGTTTGGCATTGAGTTTCAAACCTCTAGCTAAGAAATTTTTTGGATCATTGAAAACTATTTGATTGGAATTAATTTTTGTCACAGGCTGCTTCAGGTTGGCTCTTCATTTATCCACCGGGGATTAGAAATCTTATGTTGTATATCAAGAACAAGTACAACAATCCACCGATTTATATCACCGAAAATGGTTAGATTGGTTGGTTGGGATCATGTCACATATTCGAGAGTAGTTTAATTGTTACTTGAAAGTCATGGCTTTCACTTGATTTTTAGGTGTTGATGATAACAATGATGACAAGACATTACCAGTCAAGGATGCCTTGCATGACAATGTTCGGGTTCTCTACTTCTATGATCATCTTCGGTATCTGTTGAGCGCAATCAGGTTCGTAGATTAAATTTGATTAACACACATATATCTTGGTCATTTGGATTATAAACTTCAACTCTACTACCAATTGTTATGATTAATTAAATTTTTATTACAGACAAGGTGCGAATGTAAAAGCATATTTTGCGTGGTCGTTTTTGGATGATTTTGAATGGGGTGTTGGTTTCACAGTTCGCTTTGGCCTCGGCTATGTTGATTATAAAGATAATTTGAAGAGATACCCAAAGAAATCTGCTCTTTGGTTCCGCCAATTCCTCCAAAAATAGGTTTGAGCCTAGAAGAGTGAGGAGTTTTCCTTGTGTTGCAATAAATGCTATGCTTGAGTTTCACATGTATTTTAAGTCATGTACTACTATATTCTCTCAATTGAATGAGCAAAATTATTAATTATTTTCTCGTCCAATTCCATGATCAACCCCTTCAAACAAGCCCAAGAGAGAGCTTCGTCATTCTGGAAGAGGATATATCGGGAAGCCCTCGATAATTGCAAATATGCTAACAATTCTTGGAGCAGGACATTCTACGAATCTATGATTGGACCACTGGTGGGAAGGGCACTTGCAATGTTACATCTTCCTCTGGCTGTATATGAGCTATCCATGCCAAGACACCTAACCATCCAGAATGTCAAACGAATACTGCAAAAAGGCCGGTCGTTGATCAAACCAGAGCCCCTAACAATCAAAGATGTAGAAAGTCTAGAGCTAATAAAATTGGCATTAAACAACACAAATTCAGATGCTCCGGATGCAAGGGAATGGATCCTCACAACAAAAGAGTCTTCTATGTTAGATCTCTGTATCAATTCAGAACAGATGGGGGAATTAGGTGTGACTTGGGGAGTAGATTCTGGAAACAACCATGTCCTCTAAAAATTAAACTTTTCGCATGGCTGGTAAAGGAAGATCGGATCCTCACACTCGATAACTTACACAAAAGGAAATTAAGAGGAGACTGAACCAGTTGCTATCTATGCGAAAATCAGGATGAAATGGTTCAACACCTGATCATCTCATACCCTTATGTAACGCGTATATGGAGCTACTACAAGAATGTGTTGAGGATAAGAACAGAGGTGAATGAACTAGGAGTCCTCCAGGGGGCTACGTCCATCTCTCGTAGGGTGGAACAAACACTACAAGGGGGGTGACACCTCGCCGTTATGGCAATTACATGGAGTATTTGGTGTGAAAGGAACAGGCGATACTTCCAAGATAAATAACGTGTTTTCTTAAGAATTATTTGCGATATTTCTTTCCTCATACTCTCTAGGTTGAATGCAGCTCCAATTGCCAAGCGACCGAACCTGGAGGCGGCAGCAATTCTAGTCAAGCTCACTCTGGAATTTACAACTGACTCCCGGGGCCAGAAGACGAGGGTAGGGATGCCTTCAAGGATGATCCACCAATTGATCAAGGAAGGCCATGAAACGGGGCACAGTGACACCACCTCAGTCAGGCGAAAGGCTAAAATTAATAATGTATTTGTATCCCCTGATTGAGTCTTGTGTCCTGTAACCTACTTTTACTATCACTTATCATAAATAAAATGTGATTTACCCATTTTATTTAAAAAAAACAACAACAACAGTGTGAAAGACTCTTGGGATAAAATAAGCAAATCAATCATTTGCTTGAAATTTTAAAAAACTGACTACAAGTACATTGACAAAACAAATACATTCATATTCATACACATTGCCATTATAGTCAAGGGTTCATTGATAAAGAAGTACAAGATGAATGAAAAGTGAGGATGTTGAAGGCCATTGAGACACTATCATCAGACCCCTCCTTAGTGTTCCGTGTGGGTCGGCATTGGATAACATTCAATATCCATGGAGCTTCTGTGTAGCCTGCTATGCCACTGGATTCTTGGCGCCTGGCCATTACTCTCCATATGAGTCTGGACTAGGGTTGGCAACGAGCCGAACTTGAATGAGCTGAGCCCAGTTCGAGTTTGGCTCGAGTTTGAATTATAATTTTTCAGCACGAGTTCAAATTATAATTTTCAATTCGAGTTCGGCATGAGTTTGGCTCATATTAGTCATAAAAGTTTTATTCAAACAAGCTCAAAATTAAAAAAAAAATTATAAAATTATAATAAAATTCACTATACCGGTGCTAAATATTATTAAGTGCCATCTAAAATTTTTTTAAATGATCCAAAGCCCCAAGCACACGGTATTCTTTAGTAAAAGGCAAAAGAATAGTTTGCTCTGTGCTCACCACATAGTTGTGTGGTCCTCTAAAGAGGGCTAAAATCTAATTATATAGAATTCCGACAGTCTCCTCTTCCTTTGCTCTCCGATGTGGGACTAAAATGAGGCTCCTTCTATAACTACAGTCCATTTGACCTCCACTCTACTAACCCAAAATCAATTTGAGAGCTATAAGGACATGGATCTATATAAAGTAAAAGCACCTCCTACTCCATTTGCATGCCTTACTAAAAAACCTCAAGCTTGAGATTTTGTACAAAGCTCACACACGCAAATATATATATATATATATATATATATATATATCGAACCAAACTCAAACGAGTCGACTTTGATTTGAGTTTGACTCATTTATTTTTCGAGCTCAAATTTGAGTTTAAGTTCAGTTTGTGATTAAAATAATCGAACCGAACTCGAGTTGCTCACGAATAGTTTGATCGTTTGTCAGCCCTATTCTGGACGATGTCATATCGGTGACTCAAGTCTAGAGCCATACATCGTTGCCCATCATCAACTCTTGGCTCATGCCGCTGCAGTCAAAACCTATAAATTTAAGTACCAAGTAAGTGTCTTTAAAACAAAAAGAAATCATGGTCATGCATGTGATGAAGTGGTTTGATTCAACATCTATATATCTTCGATATCATGTTAAATGCGAGTTCGCCTTGCCTGGTTTGGGAACCAGGCAAGTCCTTGGTTCACTGCCACGTGGAAGTGAACCATTGTTCATGGGTTGGTGGTGGGTGGGTTTTTTTTTTGTTTTTTGTTTGTGGGGGCACCACCACCCCAGAATACACAAATTCAAACTTCAAACCAATAGTTCACAAACTAGGCAAGACGAGCTCGTTAAATGCAAACCAAGCACTACGATCGATCAAATCTAAAATCTTAATTACATAGAAAAGTTTGAATTGAATTGAATTAATGCTAACAATAACTTGTACATGATATTAATTACCTATATAGATCACTTCAACAAAACAAAAAATGAATGCATTTCTGTAACTTTGTATATTATTAACAAGGGGCATCTGACGCCGAGCAGAATAGTGATCATTTTGCAGGCTAGTTGCAACCTATGGATCGCCAAGGAAGAATTCGAGAAGACACCCACACAAGAGAGAAACCTCTCTCAAATTCAAATCAATTCATCAAAATAGTTTGAAAAAAAAAACTAGTCCATAACCGGACTAAATAGTTTAAAACTCTAAAATCCTACTATTTCTGAAATTTTGCCAAAAATAGCAAAAGACCAAAATTATTTAAATTTGAAATTCAAAACAAACCGATCTAATCAGCCAAAATCCTAGACCAAATCAGAATCAAATCATGACCTAATTCGACAGACGATTTATTACC
The DNA here is from genome assembly GCA_026586065.1 of Dioscorea zingiberensis. Lineage (NCBI taxonomy): Eukaryota > Viridiplantae > Streptophyta > Magnoliopsida > Dioscoreales > Dioscoreaceae > Dioscorea > Dioscorea zingiberensis. The sequence continues at coordinate 71,383,952 of CM048818.1, read as the reverse complement.
ATAAATAGTAAAAATATCTAAACAGTGATCTTGCGGGAAAACAACACAATTTGAATTCAAAAACGACACCCACTAAGCGTAGCTTGGTGACCATAGTGGAGCGCCGAAAAGAGCTTTCTGAATTGGGGTCATATGCGTGGTTCCAACACCCATAGCCAAAGTTATGACCAAACGACTGAAACACAATATCATTTGGCTTGGATCCTCCGACATCAGTCACCCTGGGTTGGAAAGAACTCGCCCTCGAGTTTACAATAGCGTCTTCAGACTCCATGAAACAAGGATTCACAAGATCCAATCTTCCTTTCCTTGAGATACAACCCAAACAAAATCACCAATATCAAAAATTACCTTACAATAATGACTGTTAACCCAGGTCTTGTGCTTGGTATTGTTCTCATGAATTGCCGGGTTTACATTCTCAAGGACACCCAGAAGGTGATCTACCAGCTCATCGGCCTTATCAAAAGTAGCAACCCTAATACCATGAATACTCGCAATTCCAAGTGCTACCAAACTTATGTAGGAGAAAAGAGGTGCAAGCTGCTTCAAACCTGAAATCCCCAAGATGGAACTTTCAATGTAACTTCAAAAACAGAGGCACCAACAGCCACAGAAGCATAATTTGATAGATCTAAAAAGGATGGCTTGCTTTGTTCACCACTTGGGATAGCATGAATTAGTCGAGTCTTCTCAATAAGTTCATTCTTGATGTGGCTTTTCAAAAGCTAATCATCAAGATATGTCTGGGTACTACCTGATATTAAAAGCGAGATAACTGCAAGTTGTGATATCACACGGCATAGTCACAGCACCACGAGAAACTGATGCAGCTTGAAGGGGTAGAGGTATAGCACTCACACAATTCTTAAGTTTTTTGCCTTGAACTTTAATATTCAAGAAAGCATTGAGTTCATCTTCTAGAGAGGCCAAGAAGTGAGTATCCAATCTGCAAGGTAATCCACACACAAGAAGCATCATTTCTACATCTTCATCATATGTCTTGACAGGAAAAGAATCTAGTGAATCTTCAGCTTCATCATCAAGACCTTTATACGGCGGTTCAATATTGATCTTTGGAGCATCTCCAATTTGATGAGGCCCAACCTTGTCACTAGACTTTTGGCAATCATCCTTGGATACTACATTCACACAACTACCGTTGTCAATATTCATTTTACAAACTTTATATGCAATTGTGCAAGTTATGTGAAAAATATTGGTTCTCAAACCAATCGTCCCTTGAACCGCTCTTGGGAGTCAGTAGACTCTCATAAATGACTAGAGTCTCATGACCATTCCATACAAAGACATCGCTAGTCCCATCATTGTCATACATGTGCTCACCAATCTCCTTCTCATAATCGTCATACACGAAGTTGGTCAATCTCCTTCTTATCATCGCATACACGGGCTCGCCAATCTCCTCATCATCATCAAGTATAATGCAAGCTCGCCAAGCTCCTCATCATCATTGTTATACATAGGCTCGCCAATCAGCAAATATTTGCCCTATGGTGGTTGTTGGACAGGATAGGAATCCGGAGGATGAACTAGCCGATTGTTGTTATCGCTCTTGATCACTAGCCTCCTATTCTGTTGTGTGTAAGTGAAGGGAAGAAAGTAATCCTTCATCTTCTCCCAATCAGTGATCTTGGCCTTGCCCTACTTATTTCGAGAGCGCCACAACTACCACTACGCAAATGCTCTGCCTTTGAGTTTGATGGTGACCAGTTTCACTTTCACACGATCGGGAACTTTCTTGTAATAAAAAATACGCTCCACGTCGTTTAACCAATCAATGAATTCCTCGATATGTAATGTACCGTAAAACTTCGGACGGTCGACCCGAAAATATAGGTCTCCATGATGCTCCGCTCGCCCACGATGCTCCTGGAATAGGGCACAATTGTGTAATGTGTTGACGAAAGTCGAAACAAAATCGTGATCGGAGATCTCACAATCCTTGAAATCACGCACTGCTAGACATCGGGATAACTTTGAGACTTGCCTCTATAAATCCTCAATCATCACATCTTGAATGCCATGATCATAGGGTTGGACTTCCTCCTTCGGAACCTGCCAACGATGACCACGATCGAAATCACGTACTGATAGACGTCGGGATAACTCGACGATTTGTCTCTATAAATCCTCAATCATCATCTCTTGAATGCTACGATCACGGTGTTGGACTCCATCCTTCAGAATCTGCCCACGACAACCATGACCATGACCACCAGCCATTAAAGCTAATGAGATCGCACCCTAGGAAAATCCTGAGCTCTAATACCAACTAACGCCAGATAGAATAACGATTATTCTGCGGGCTAGTTGTAACCTATGGATCGCCAAGGAAGAACGCAAGAAGATACCCACACAAGAGAGAAACCTCTCTTAAATTCAAATCAATTTCATCAAAATAAAGTCTAAATAGCTTAAAACTCTAGAATCCTACTATTTCAAAAATTTTGCCAAAAATAGCAAAAGTCCAAAATTATTCAAATTTGAAATTCAAAATAAACCAATCTAATCAGCCAAAATCCTAGACCAAATCAGAACCAAATCATACTTAGACAGACGATTTATTACTAAAAATAGTAAAAATATCTAAACGGTGATCCAGCGGGAAAACAACGGAACTTGAATTCAAAAACGACACCCACTGAACATAGCTTGGTGATCATGGTATGCACGCCAAAAAAAGCTTTCCGGATTGCCATGTGCATGATTCCGACACCCGTAACCAAAGTTATGGTCAAATGACTGAAACATATCATCTTGCACAAATCTTTCTGCATCAGCATCAAAAAGGGAAAATAGGGATATCCATTGTTTCAACCCGATTTGTTCCCTACTCCAAATCCAAGTCAGATGATGACACAGCAAAAAGAGCTTTAGGCTACTTCAAGTTGGCTATATATTTATCCCTAAGTGATCTCTTGCTCTACACCAAAAGAAAGCTTTATCTTTTTGTTTTCTTTGATAAAATTGGAAAATTCATGCAAATGAAATGAAAATCTTGTGTGACTTTGAAGGAGTTGATGTATTAAACAACACCACACTATCACTTGAAGAAGCATTGAAGGATGAGGTGAGAATAAAATTCCACAAGCAACACCTTCACTATCTTGAAAGAGCAATCAGGTGAGGAAATTAATGAAGTTCAAAAACAATATATTTTTTAACTTCATTATGTGGAGTCTAAACAACGATCTCCAGACTAGTGGAGAAGGAGATTCGCCCAGGATGGGATCGAGCTGCTAACTATGGCAATCACCTGGAGACTGGAGTATCTAGCTGGAAAGGAACATGAGATGTTTCGATGACAAATGACGTGTTTTCAAGGAACTGATCCGCCAAGCAAACTTCCTTTTCCCATCATGGTACGGGCGGCACATGCCACCAAGAAGATACAGCTACAGGAGATACATGTCGCCATCATGCGGAGTCTAAACCTTACCAGAGATGAGCAAGTGTCGAGATCCATCGGAACGGACTTTGAAGAGGAAACAGAAATGGCGCTCGAACAGTTGACACTCCCAGACATCCCTATTGTAATGCAAGACCCAGAAACGAGACCGCAAGCACTCACATGAAAAACATATGTAACTTTGACTCAACCAGGAGCAAAATCTTAATAAATTGTGGTTTATCCACCTTTTCAAAATATATATAGAGAGAGAATAATTAAGGGCTTGATTTGCTTGTTTATGAATAACTAACAGGGATGGGGTTGATGTGAGAGGATACTTTGCATGGTCTTTGTTGGATAACTTTGAATGGATTAATGGCTACACTGTTAGATTTGGTCTCAACCATGTGGACTACAAAAATAGTTTGAAGAGATATCCAAAGAATTCTGCTTTGTGGTTCACCAAGTTCCTCAAAAACATAAATTAATGCATGTATATGCTTCAATGTATTACAATTAGTTTCTTGTAATAAGAGGGAGGGCATTACTGTTTGATGTGATCTAATTTCACACTAAAGTAATGCAAAGCTTTAGTTTGTTACAAGATATGAGAGAGTTCAAAAGTTCCATTTCTGATTCTTTGGATAAATTAGTTACTAACCTCCCAATTAGCAATCTTTCAAAGATTTAGTTGTTAAACTTGTCTCTTTGTTTGATGTAAGCCTTGATGGAGATCATTAAGAACTTATATCCACACAAGTAATTAATTAAGATAAAGCCTCTTTCTCTCTCTCTCTAGTGATCATCCAAAAGAGCTAAGAAGTAATGTTAAGTCCAACAAACCTTAAATTTCAAAAAAGAGGTGGCCCATATGATACTAAATTAGGTCACCCTCAACATACATAAAAGGAGAGGCTTTGATCTTTATCCTATCATAGTTTAATTTGTTCCTCATGGCTAATGGAGGAATGTCTCTTCTATTCTTCTTCTTCTTCTTCCTGGCATGGCTGGTTGGAGCTCATGAGGCTGCAGAGCTCAACCGGAGCAGCTTTCCGACGAGCTTCATCTTCGGCACTGCCTCTTCAGCATATCAAGTTAGTCATTTATTTATTCACCCAAAATGTTCATTAATTAGAGGTGAACTCCAGGTACGTACCACTTATTATCTTCTTCATATATATACATGTAGTATGAAGGTGCTTGGAATGAAGGTGGCAGGGGACCTAGCATATGGGACACATTCACTCACTTGCATCCAGGTTTATTTATTATTTCTTTTTTATATATTTTCTATCTTCTTATCTGCATATTGATCGATCAATCATATAATTAAACAGATAACAAAAGTTGATCATGTTCTTGATGTTGCAAGAGTACTTCATACTTGTTTAATTATTGCTATATTTTTTAAGGGTTTCTAGTTGCAGTAGTACTGATCAGTCTCCAAACACATCAATCATAATTAAACAGATTAAAGAAAAAGTTGATCATGTTAACTTGATGATGCAAGATTGTATACTTGTTTATTGCTATATATAGTTTATTATTAGGGTTTCTAGTTGCAGTAGTGATCAGTACTCTCCAAGCATGGATTCACATCAAACAATGCTCGTCTTAATTTTATAACTTGCGTGAATATTAAAGTTCTTAATCTTTCATCATGCTTGCACATCAAACCATACCTCATATTTTTGTCCATTAGAGAGAGAGAGAATCTGTCTTGCTTGTCTTAATAAAAGTTCTTTATCATCCATTATTGTTTCACATCCAACCTTTACCATTACTAAATTACATAATATCAATATCAAGAACGAGACAGATCAGTGTGTGATAAAGAATTAAGACATTAAAATGGTGATAAGTAAAGATGGAATGAATTCACTTCCACAAAAAAAAATGAAGATTATTATCAATAAAATGTGATTTATTCATCTTTAAAAAATTAAAAAAGAAAAGAAATGAAATGGAGAAAGAAAAGAAAAGAAAAGGTGAAGTGGTGAACATTATAACTTTGTTTAGTCATATACAAATAGCTTTCATAGAAAAGGATGGTATTGAAAAATATGCAAGAAAAGGATGGTATTGAAAATTAGCACTAGATGGCCATTTACAAAATCCAGCACAAGGACTAATATAACTTCAAGGCCTAGAATTGATGTTTAATTTAGTCTATCATTATTGTCACTCTTCGCCTAATGGATATAGTCTATTCTATTTTTCAATATTCTTCCTTTTGTCTTGCAAGAAAAAATATCGGACCGAAGTAACGGTGATGTTGCCATTGACTCATATCATCGGTATAAGGTATACATTTATATTGGTTTAAATATAAATTTTCATAAAAAATAAAAAAAATAAAACTATGCTTATTGAAAATATATACTAATGAATTCAAAATTTATAGGAAGATGTAAAGATCATGAAGGAAATGGGGTTGGATGCTTATAGGTTCTCCATCTCATGGTCTAGGATCCTACCAAGTGAGAAAAACTATGCCCAATTCCCTCAAATATTTTTTTTTCATATCATAAATTTTATGTAATTTAATTAGACACTAATTGATGTAATTAAATCTTGGCATGCAGATGGGAGCCTAAGTGGAGGGATAAACAAAGAAGGCATCAAATATTACAACCACCTTATTAACGAACTCATATCTAATGGTTATAAATCAAATCACTAGTCACTACAACTAGATCTTCCTCATTAATTATCAAGTTATTTAGATTTAATCATCTCTCCTTTACTTACGTATAACTTTAATCAGGGTTAAAGCCTTTTGTGACACTCTTTCATTGGGACTCTCCACAAGGTCTAGAAGACAAGTATCAAGGTTTCCTGCATAAAAACATTGTGTAAGCTAGTACTAATGGATATATATATTCCATAATTATTCATGTCTTTGAGATTCTAATATATATATATATATATATATATATATATATATATATATATATATATTAATATATGTTTTCTAGGGATGATTTTCGAGATTACACCGAAATATGTTTTAAAGAGTTTGGTGATAGAGTGAAGCATTGGATCACATTGAACGAACCATGGAGTTTTAGTGTCAATGGTTATGCCAAAGGAACGTTTGCACCGGGCCGGTGCTCGACTTATGAGGTTGGTCATTGTCCCGTAGGTGATTCTGGTAAAGAACCTTACATTGTCGCACATCATCAGCTCTTGGCTCACACCGCTGCAGTCACCAACTATAAACTTAATTTCCAGGTGCATGATTTCTTTTCGGTGTTTGACATACATTATACGTATATTCCTCTAATTTAAAATCAACTAGCTATCTGTTTTTCATTTAGTTTTTAGTGGGTTTTAAATAAAATATTTTCTGATTTATTCAGGCACATCAAAAGGGGAAAATAGGCATAACCTTGAACTCCGATTGGTATGTTCCATACTCCAAATCAAAGTCCAATGATGCCTCAGCTCAGAGAGCTCTAGATTTCATGTTTGGATGGTGAGTGAGCTTCTTATTATTGACTTCTCTTCATGTTCCATACTCCAAATCCGATCTTTTTTTAATGAGCTAATTAAGTTTTAATACTCTCATGGCTTGATTCTTAATTATAAGGTTCATGGACCCCTTGGTGTTTGGAGATTATCCCCTTAGCATGAGAGCTTATGTTGGAGATCGTCTACCAAAGTTCACTAAGGAGCAATCAAAGATTGTTAAGGGATCATTTGATTTCATTGGATTGAATTATTACACTGCTAATTATGCTCGAAATATTCCGTCCTCAAACAAAGTAAACATAAGCTATAACACCGATGCACGAGCTGAATTATCTGGTGTGTGTATGTGTAAATCTATATATTTGATTTTAGTTTTAGTTTTTTTGTTATGTTAAATTAATTCCTAATGATTTATCTACGATTGATGCAGGTGCACGTAATGGCATTCTTATAGGACCACAGGTAATTAATAGTACAATATTAATCTTATTTTGTTCAATGTATGCATGTTATGAAGAGAAAATATATGTAAAATCTCAGGCTGCTTCTGGGTGGTTGTATGTTTACCCCCGCGGAATAAGAGATCTCTTAATCTACACCAAAAAGAAGTATAAGAATCCTGTTATTTATATAACAGAGAACGGTAATTTGATCGATCTCAGGAGTTTATGTATGTTTTTGTTTTCTTGATTAAGTGGGAGATGACAAAAAATTACTTGGTTTTGAAGGTGTTGATGAGGTGAACAATGCAACACTGACACTTGAAGAAGCACTCAAGGATGACATGAGAATAGACTTCTACAAGCAACATATAATCCATCTTCAAAGAGCAATCAGGTGAGCAAGTGTAGTTTGAAAAGCAATTAAATTAGGACTAAACAAGGGATTGATTTGTTTAACTGTGGACAAAAACAGGGAAGGTGTTGATGTGAGAGGATACTTTGCATGGTCCCTGCTGGATAACTTTGAATGGGTGAATGGCTACACAGTTAGGTTTGGGATCAACTATGTGGACTACAAAAATGGTTTGAAGAGATACCCTAAGAGAAGTTCTTTGTGGTTCAGCAAGTTCCTCAAAAAATAAATTAGGTGTGTGCCAAGGTTCCTGGTCATGGTTTGAGAACCATTAGCTTGTGATTTTCATGTAATAAAAGTATTTCCACTAAATTGCAAAATAAGATCAGAATTTATGACATTTCAATACTCAAAACAGTAAATATGTTCAGATTTCTGTTCATGGTTTGAGAATCATCATCATATTGTGATTTTCATGTAAATTAAGAGCAGAAATTTATGGAATTTCAAGCAAGTGAGCAACCAAAGTCCCCTAGTGTGCTGTGATTTATCTTCATGGTTTGTGGATGTGAAATCGGCTCTGATCTCACCATGTTTATGTCAATTTTGATGGCATACCTTGTTTGAGTCAAATGCATGAGGTATATGTCCATATGTAGTGTAAAATGTTGGCTAGACATGTTATAGGTTGAATTTGGGGCTATTTGCAATATTCTAAAACCTCAGGGGGGTTTATGCAAACCTTTGCATATAAGCCCCAAATCCAATCCGACCCAATAGATAAGAGTTTTGTTTTTCTTTATGAAAGCTAGGGTTTGAGATAGGAGAAAGAGGGAGTTTGATCCCATCTAATAGTGTGAGATTTGTAAGGGGATTTGGAGTATCTCCTCTATTTGTTGGCTCCTATCTTGTATTCTTCTTCTTCATAGTGGATTTCTTGCTCACCGCCGCCCGTGGTTTTTCTCGAAAGGGTTTTCAACGTAAATTTGGTGTCTTCTTGTTTGGTTATGCTTCTTGTGGCTACTATTGCTTCCGCATATTAACTCTACAGTGGACAATCATATTGTGATTTTCATGTAATAAATATGAAGCAATTCCAGCAAATTGCAAATTATGGGTGCAATTTATGGCATCTGCTTTCCTATCTATTCTCATTCTATGATTTGGTCAACTTAAAACACCAAACAAATGTGGTACTACATGACCTATGAACGTATTAAGAAACAAAGTAAATTGGCATGGCAACATAGATAAACATCAGCCTCGATAAATCAGTGTTGTATCCAGAAGGTAGGTTAACCTCATGCACTTACACTGCTGCTTAACAACGTATTTATTTCTCCAATTATGTTGACTGGTCTTCCATCGAACATAGATGATAGTGTTGACTCGCACAGCTTCTTCAGTTCCCTTGTTTTTGAAATCGCCACTTCCTGAAATATGAAGATATTTGTGATTTAGTTTTCAAAATAGGATAATAAAAAATTTTGTTTTCTTGTAGATTAAAGGATTTAAGAGAAAAATTTTGTGATCACATTGTGGCATGATTAGGTGAAGCATGTGCATAAGAATATCCCAATGAGACAACATAATCAATTTACTCAACCTCATCTAAAGAACATTAGAAGAAAATAGTCCAATGCAGATAAGCAAAAATCTCCAAAGTTGATTGATAAAAATTTGACTGAACCCTTGTCCAATGTCACATAGACTCCTAAGCGCACCTGCTTTTATGATCAGTATGTTTCTGTTTCAAGGTAACCCTCATGGAAAAGTTCAACTTCCAAATTAAATTGGTTTAGACCATATTGGTTTTCAGTGACAATCATGAAATACAATTTTATCATCCCAGTTTCACATAAAAGCGGCAGCCTAGTGCTACAAAGCTCCTGCTATGCGCGGGGTCCGGGGAATTGGACCACTTAAGTCTATTGTATGCAGCTTACCCTGCATTTTTTCAAGAGGTTATTTTCACGACTAAAACCCGTGACCTCCAAGTCACATGACAACAACTTTACCCTTCAGTTTCACATAAGAAATTCAATAATTAGATGCAATATTGGACACAACTGGATCAAACCAGGTAGTCACCAGTCAGTTCAGTGTTTATTGATAGGTTAATATTGAATAGTATCTATTTAGAAATTTTTTCCAGAAGAGAATACATTCGTTTTCAAATCTGAGCGATGTAGATATCAAAATGCATACCAATCATCATGAAAAAGGCTGATTAAAATTAAAAACAATAAACACCAACTCACTTGCTTGGGCCAGGATGATGATAGTGCATTATGCAGTTCCAAGCGTCTGACTGACAAATCATTCAAACTCTCTCTTAATTTCAATTCATGGTTTTTCTTTTGCTCCAATGTTGACACCAATCTGTCTAGAAATCTGAAAATAATAACAGAAGTTTTCAGTATCAAGTAATGAGTTCCCAATTGAAAAACCTTCCACAGTGACCCAAATATAACTTATTTCAGAAAAGGCCTGCACATGTTGTTGTAAACAAGGATGAAATGGTCAATATGGGAACAAAATGGTCAGAAAAATAGAAAGTTAAATAAAGTAAGAGCATAAAAGGATGACCTTTTGGAGTTCAGAATCATAATTAAGTCCCTTGTTTTCTGATCTGTAAGTATTGAGATGGCCAAGGATATCTTTGATAACATCGTTTGAACTGCATCAGCAGTGTATTGTTGCAGAACAAAGGGAGCTACTGCCTGAACTTGATGTTGTAAAGATGAAGTATCTTCACTCTTCATCTCCATTACACGTTGATTTAAAAATGCTTTGATCTGAAGAGCCACAAGTATTTTAGACAATGCCCTTAAACAACAGAATTATATTTGGCGACAAAAAGAAAATAAATTAAAATAGATTCAAAGATCAGTATCATCAGGATATGTTGTTTATGACCCGACAACTAATCAGTTCACACTTCGTGGTTATTACCCACAATGATAATGTGACAAGAAAAGAATAGAACAAATTACAATATGCGGCAGTACAAGAAAAGATGTATTTAAAGAAAACGGAATCACGAGTACAAAAGATTTTTAAGTCACATGGAAGTACCTTATATGCAAGAACATAGTTTCAAAATTAAAATTATAAATTGTGTGTAAACAAGAAGACCAAGACAAACATAATAGAATGACCGAGTAAATTATATAAAATACCTCAAATAAGTCATCAAGTATTTTATTCCTATATTCTGTCTCCAAAAGCTGACTTCTTTCGTTCTCCAAATGTTGGGTGTTTGCTTGTTCGATTGGAACAGATGGTTGAGTTTGCAAACTTGCATCTGGCAAAGCAACATCATCTGCTGAATCCACCTGAGTATTATCAATACTAATGTCCCAGCATATCTCTGACTCTGAAGTTCCAGAGATGATGCCCTCCTCTACTTTCACTAAAGATGTATTATCTGATGCTATACCATTCCCATTCTCAGAATCCTTTAAGTCTAAATTCGAATCAATTATTTCATAAGATCCAAAGCCATCCCCTGATTCCTCAGTATTTCCCATGTCACCAATATCCCAGTCAATCTGGCTATCATCCAGAGTAACATTCCAGTCAATGCCATCTATAGTTAGATCAGGATTCAGCGTCTGGTCTCCAGTCACAGGATGAGATGGGTCCAGCATTGATGTTTCCTTTAAAGAATTTTCAACCTCAACAGAAACGGTAACATTAAGGCAGGGCGGATGTTCATGAAGGTGCCTCAAATTTTGAAGTACAACAGTTGGAGCACTCTGCAGCCAAAATAACAGATTGTTTGAAAATGCTCTAAAACTCCAAAAGTAGTTTTTTAAGTACATCACTCCGTGCATAAGGGATAACCACAATTGAGTCACTCAGTTAAGAGATATCTTCAGCAAGCTTAAAGTAGTAAGCTATATTACATAAGCAAGTGAAATGGCATACATGATACATACCTCTTTCTGTGTATGAGCATCTCTAACAAAGTTTGAATAATATTCAATTGCTCTTAGCACAGTTTCATGATTAAGTGATTCCAAAATCTTTTGAAATGTTGAAGGAAGAGATTTCGCTGTCTCTAGAAGTTCCAATCTCACATTTTTCCCCTGTGAAGATAGTGTGGAAATTTAACAAAGATCGAAATAAAGAACGTATCATCTCTCACAAAAGAATAAAGATCAACAGACTGCTGAAAACCAGAAAAGGAGAACACAGCTAAGAATCATATATCAGACCAAGAATCCTTACATGCAACCCAAGCTCTTGACAAGCTTCAGCATATTTTGTAGCAGATAAAGCAGCATTTCTTTTTATGTCAGCTTCCCTTCTTTCTAATTCTGCAAGTTGCTGCTGAATCTTCTGCACCTGTTTCTTCTGAAAGGGACTTCACCCAGCACATTGATGAGTAAGATTTGTTAGGGTACACATAAAAGCCATACTTAAATTGTGAAGTATGTCAAATGCAGATAATAACTAGTGTCTTACATCTCATAATTAACATTTTGAACCATAATCTGAGCAGCCTCTCCCAGGAAAATATAGTCCTTCTCAAATGATTTCACAATACTCTCCCACTCACCCTGCAGAAAGGTGAACAGAGTTTACAAATAACAAACTTCACAAGAAAAAAAATTACCAAAATCATAACTGGACTAGAAGGAAGGGAATAGTGAATCTTACAGCAGCTCCTGATAATTTTCCAAAAATGTTCCGATTTTCACTAGTTGAATTCAAAAGAGTGTTGTAAATGTGCTTTACAACCAGGTAGTCAATTGCTGAAATAACAAAGTTTGCAACTTGTCACATATAAGAACAGACTAAAAAATAAAAGTGAAATCAATGCCCACAAACACAGATTACACAACCATGAACAAGTAAAATATACAAAGGCAATCATACTCTCACTCTACTATCCATTCGTATAACTAAACCAATCTCCAATAACGCGTCTTTTGAATAGAATCCTATTAATCTTAATCACTAGCAACTAAAACTCTACTCATTGCAAACTGAATATTTAATTTCTCTAGAACTTCATATGCTCATACATTACACTTGCACTTGCATGAATGATCCTCATAATAAGCACCAATGCTACAATCTAGCACTAACCCTGAACAAGCATTAATGCAACAATCCACCACTCAGTGACAGTTCACTTGATTCAATCTATTAAATTTCTCAAGGTAAGGATCAAATCAGAACATCAATTAGCGGTAAATTTTTCAAAAAGGAAAAAGAAAGAAAGATCGTTAGATTAGATGCACCATCACCTTCAGGCTCGAGGGTTTGGAAGGACGGATCCAAGCCTCGGGGCAGCAACGGGAGAGCACGGGAGATCCGAGATCGCACTGCAGCAAGACGCTTCCTCCAATCCGAGGGGATCTTCTTCCGATCAACCAACCATTCTTGCAATTCGAACAGAAAAAACTCACAAAAATCAGCCAAAAAAAGAGAGAAAAAAGAGGAGAAATTCGATTCAGCTAAGAGATTTGGAACCTCCGAGGCGTGCGAAGGCGATATCAATGGGAAGGTTCCGAATCTCCGATTGATCATGCATGCTTCGACCGAGCAATCGAGATAGAGAAAGAGAGAGACGAGGGTTTAGGTTTCTCTTTCAATTGGAAAACGATATGAGATGATAGTAACTGGTTTCCTTAGTGGGCTTGGGCCGTTGCCCAGTGTTATAGTTGGGCTTTATTTTCAAAACTACAAAGTGCTAGCCCAGTGAGTGATATATGGACTTCTTAATTGCATCCATTTACACTATTTTTAAAAAAAGTATATATAAAGCATGATTTATTGATACATTTTTTCTATTTTTTACTATGTGCTTATGTTGAGTATATTTTTATAAATAATTAAATATATGTGCATAATATATTACATGTAATTTAACTATCAAGACGACATGTGAAACAGGGACTAGAATAAGAAGCCCATAATTTGTTAAGGACTCGGTTTTTACAAAATGAAAAGAGGGGACCTATGACATTAAAGACTTATCAGTTAAATTATTTTGCATCTTGAATTTTTTTTAAAAATAATTCATCAATTTTGATGAATTATTGTGAGGCTATGGACTTGTTATTTGGATCCTTGTTTGTTCTATTTTATTTATTTAAAAAGTATCCTAATTTTGAGTATTTTGATAAATTATAATATTATATATATAAAAAGTAGACTATACTTTAAAATAAAATATGTTACGTTAAAGAATGAGAAGGTATATATTTTTCTTCATATATCATGTTATTTATTTTTTAGAGTTTTGTACTTGTCATTAGCAAAATCACTAGTCACTCCCTTAATTTTCAATGATAACTTATAACTCTATATTTTATTTTTATTTTACTTACTACTCTTGAACTAAACTTTTATGTTTTAACTTGGGTTAGATGTAAAACCTCTTGTTATAATATATTTAAAGTGATCATTTTAATTTTTTTATACACCATATCCTTTTGAACTAATTCTTTCTCATATTCTCAAGTGAAATTTAGCAACTCAAAGGTACATTATGTACTCAATTTTAGTTTATGATGTATTTTATATTTTATTTTATTGATAATCTAATTATTTTGTTTTACTTTAAATATCTTTCAAATATTTATTTTTAATACATGTCATTAAAAAATAAATAAAAATATAGATTACTCCCATATTTTTTATAAATTAAACATAAATTTACTTATAGTCCCCTTAATATATTTACTTATAACCTCTTTCAAAATATTCTTAATTACTTATTAGTTATTGGTAAATATCAATTTTAAAAAGGTTATTTTTGTCTTTTATTTGATCTTTAAAATGTTTTCAAGAAATATTCAAGGTATTTTGTTAGGAGACTAGCTCAAACAGATGCTGGAGAAATAAAATTGTAATAATACGCTTTTAAAAAAAAAACTAAAAACAAATATATAAAAGTATAGGTATTAAAAAGTAAAACTGGTAAAAACTTATCTTAATTAATGATAAGGTCAAAGATTTTATCCTAAATTTAGTTAAAAAATAAAAACCTCATTATTTATCTCCCCCACGTGCCCACAGATTCACAAAACCCTAAGGCGTTTGGTTTCGCGTTTTGGCGGAAGCGTTTTCGATTTTAGATTTTTCCATTTTTAAACGCAGCGAGGCTTAACTTAACGTTAGTTAGGCATTTTCTGTAGAAAGGAAGCGGAAAATGGTTGGAAAGCGGAAAAGCTGAGGAAATGATAGAAAGTCGTTTCAGGTTTTGGAAAAAAAGATAATGGCATAATTGTAAATAAACCAAACTCTAAAAATAATTATAAAAATACAAAAATATCAAGTTTGTCATTTTAATTTCTAGAAATATATTTTCTTGGACTTTTATTATTATAAAATATATAAAAATATATTTTGAAATTGATTAAAAATATCATGTTTCCCATTTTTATTTTTTAAAATATATTTTTAAAACTTATTTTATTATAAAATATTTAAAAATATCATATTTATTTATTTTTATATTTTAAAATTTATATAAAATATCTAATACCCAATTTAGTCTCTCTATATATCTTGAATTGGGTATTAGACTTTATAAAAATATCATATTTATTATTTTCATATTTTAAACTTTATAAAGATATCATGTTTTTTATTTTTTTTATTTCTTAAAATATATTTTGTTAAACTTTTGTTATTATAAAAATATCATGTTTATTATTATTTGGTATATGTTGAACTTTATAAAAATATCATGTAATTTTTTTTCTACATTTACGTAAATGCGTTTCCATTTTACATTTTAAAGCTTGATTAACAAATAAACCAATAAGCAAACTTTTAGTTTTAGGTTTAGGAAACGCAATGTAGAAAATTCTTTTCATGTGTTTATGTGTTTTCATGAGAAAGCAGAAAGCGGAAAAGCAGGCCGAGCAGCCCTAATATTCTTTTCCCCTCCATGTCCTCACAGAGACAATAAGGAATTTCGCTCTCTCTTATGGTGAGTTCTCTCTACACTATGTATTTTTGTTTCGATTTGTGATATTCTCCGTGGAGAGAAAAAGCCTCTTTTTATGTTTCATCTTCGAGGATCTGGATTTAGGCCTGTAGAATTCCATCTCAAATCGTTATTTATCCTTTTAAGAATTTTACACAGTGACTTGTAGAGAAGTACAGATCTTAGTTCCGTATTACTTGTTGATTGAAAACTTGTCCTTGATCTGGAACATAGTTGTTTAATATAGCAATTTTTGTAAGAGCATTACATATTTTTAATAAAATCTATTGTGCTAACAATAGTCTTGGTAATTAATGTGGCAGACCTTTGTATTTGAAAGTATTTTTTTTTTTTTGTACTTAATAAACTCCACTGTACATACATATAATGTAGCAAGTGTTTCAAATGCATACTTGTCTTGGAGTCGGATCATGCAATTACATTTAATAGTACAAACTGACCACTAGAGTGTATTATATTTAGAGAGCATGACTGAAAAAATTAATAATAATAATAATAATAATAATAATAATAATAATAATAATAATATTGGGCATTGTAGCATAGTCAAATTCTATTTTAGTTATGATTATTAGTGTTTGATCTTGGTTGTGGTAATTGTGTCAAATCCTCATTGGTTAGTTGAATGTTGACCTAAATAAAATAAAGAGCTCCAAGTGAACTCTCTGCCACTTATAACCATGTGATGATGAGAGTTGGAATTTTAAAGTTATGATTCTGAAACTTGAACTATAAATAGGTTTGAGGCTCTTATGTATTTAGGATCAACTTAATTTGATTCTACTAATGTAAATAGGCACCTCCTGGCATTAATGTATATTAAAACTAGATAATTTCGGACACCCTTCTGTTCCTTGTCTTTTGCTTATTATAACAGTAATTATAATAAGATAAAAATAATTATAGTTGTTACCTTGGTTTATATGTATATTGGGTTTTGTTAGAATGCCGAGATGAAGCTTTCCATTCAACAACAGTGAATGGCTCTCGCTTCTAAACACTTAAGTATAGTTTAATATAGATTAAAGTTGTATATCTTAGTTCTTAAAATTATATCTTTGGCTTTATAAATCCTGTTACTGATACAACAGATATGTGAGTTGCAGTTAGAATAATTTGAAGCGTGGAGGTAAGTATTCCACTTAAATTAAGCAAAGTTTTCTTATAAGTTTATAGAAATTATTTTCATTATAATTTAATTATTTATTGAATTTATATGATGTATTAAGAATACTTTAAGCAATCTATTTTTACAAAATTGAGCAGTGCATGTATGTTGGAATTTAGAACTATTGACATCCGCTTGCTTGACACACTTTTTATTTATTCGATTTTTGATGCGTCTCCCAAATTGTCACGTGTTCGACCTTCGATGGGGGTTAAACATTGGCAGGTAATCGCGTTTTGTTTGTGAACTGGAGTTCAGCGAATGCATACATAGCGACCTTACATTTACATTTCCCCGTCTTTTGCACGGTTATAATACTTATTTGTACCCATTTCTATTTTCCATCAAGTTGTTATTAGTGCATAGAAAGTTTGGGAGACTTTAGTATTTTGAGTGTAAACTAAACCTTCCGATGAGTATGTTTGTATGATAACTTGAAACTATAATTTTGCAAATTATTGTGTTATTTATGAATTCTTTTCCTTTTCTTGTTTTGTTTTAATATTTATTTATTATATTAAACCTTTGCATGGTTCACCATTTTAGTGGAGTACTGCGAGAACTTCAAGTATTAATCTCTGGACTTTTTCGGATCACGAGGGTATTTGGTAGATGGGTAGATGGGTGAATGTCAGGAGCCCCATCTTATCCTTAGTGTCTTAGGGATTTTCTCTAGTGTGTTGAATAAATTAAGTTGTACTGGTTTATTTTCATAGACTTTGCCCATCTGTTAGATTATGTTGGATGTTGAATTGAACATTTGAGATTTAGCAATAAATTCATATTCTTCGGTTACATAATAATTGCGAACAGGTTATGAGGCCTTGCATACACAGTGGGGCCCATCCCCACAAGTATGTGGTCAGTCTACCAAAGTCCCGTTTGGGTTCTGGGTGTGACAAAAATAAAATAAAATAAAATAAAAATGAGGGGGGTTTATGAGATATTATTAAAAAATGAGGAGGTGATAAATGATTTGCCTATTTTGCCAGTAAAAAACTTTTATTTTTAAGAATGAGTGATTTATCTATATATATATATTAGCTTAAAACACAATAAGCAAACACAGCTTATTATCCTGTCACCCAACGTAGAAACCCTAAACCCTACCAAATCACAGGCAACAAGTTAATTCATAGACAAACTCATGTGGGAGTTAAGCTTGTTCCACCCTTATATTAACAGCATATGCATGCATGCTTGCATGTATAAACCCTAGAGGAAGTTGATCAGAGGGGCCACTGGCCTGTAGGGTTTTCTGAAAGCCTGACTCTTCCCATGTGTTGAAAGAAAGAGATCACATGCACAAGTAGTATATATTGGCACCAAAACAACACTCTCACATGTATAAACTTATGTTATATGATGCCATTGATGTCCTATGGGGTCCTCCTTGGTGTCCCCATTCCCCCATGCATTCATATCCTTGCTCCCTCCTGCCCTGACCCTAACTCTCATGCCATGTTTGTCTCTCTATCCATTCTCAACAAAGCATGCTGATTGATGCTTATCTTGTGTAGCTAGGGGTGTGGGGGCTCTTCATGCATTCATGGTAAACTGAAACCCTTGCATGTTCTATCAAAAGACAAGCAGTACTTGGATATGTGTGAGAGCTCTCTTATACAGTGAAGCATCTCCATAATGCAAGGAAAGATATATAGAATGAAAAACAGTGCAGGTACTGCTTGTTCAGTGCAAGTTGTGGAGACATCTTGGCAGGACTTGTATAGCCCTATCTGTTTCTGAGCATATATGTATATAAAGAGCTTGTTTTGGGGATTCAACTTGCCTGGTTCGGAAACCAGGCAAGTCCCTGGTTCCCGAACACTTCGGCCGCACATCTGCCTCGGGATGTGTGGCCGAAGCGCATCCCGAAGCATTGCCTCGAGATGCGCTTCGGCCGCACATCCCGAGGCGGTATGTGCGGCCGAAGTGTTGCCACGTGTCCCGAACCAGGGTCTTGCCTGGTTCCCAAACCAGGCAAGACGAGTCCTTGTTTTGGGGGTTAAAGAACTGCCCAAGTTCATGTACTTATATGTTTCATATCATAGGGTATAATGCATGCAATCTCTTTTAATTATTTTCCTGTTGGATATTGGTTCATGAGATGCCTTTGATATTGTCATTTACTAAGTTAATATGTAGTCAATTCATCAGTGCAATGTAGATCTGACAAGCTTTTTACCTATTAACAGTGGAGGTGATGTGATTGTATGATGACCATATATAATATATAGGACAAATTAAAAGGATGGTATCTCTGAACTAACTTTGGTGAAGATAAGCCTTTTTAATATATTACTTTTTCCTCTGTGATCTTATACTTTCAAAACCAAACTAAATGGTCAAAACAAAGCTCTCTTTTTCTAATTAAAATCATAAACAGTAGCTTGATTAAATCATGAAAGGAACCCACAAGGGATATGTTTTGAGTTAGGTGCAACTTCCTTGTTGGAGTTTTCATTATAGATTATCCTCTTCTTAAGAAACAATGATTTCCATGAGGCCACTTGTGATAAAAAATTTACTTTCCTAGAACATCCACCATGTATATATTAAAATCACATTATCTCGAACAAAGCAACCAATTTGATCATGCAAAATGCCATTTTTAAGTTGAACAATTTTTGGATTATCACATACATCTTCTGAACAAATCAAGGAGTGTGAGTGAATTATGAGAATCCTTTAATTTTTCAATCAATAAATTAATCTACTTGCATGCATTAACTTGATGAAAAGCTTAATTTAAACCATGCATTCTGAAATGAAAGATAAAGAGGGTCAACTTTAATTTTCTAATGGTTCTTTTATCATAATTACATGCAAGAAGGTGGCATTAATATTATTATAGCTCTAATATTGTCAAAGAATCACACCAAAAGGATTAAACTTATGACAACAAATTAAAGATTTGATTATTATGCTCTTGCATTTCAGCTGTTCCATCACCTTTTAGTAATGGAGTGATTAATCAACAACCCACTAAGTCTCCACTCACCATAAACTTAGAAGAAGATGGAAAAAGAAAGAGAAGGTGACCAAACTTAGCACCAAATTCTCATATGTCTTCCTCCTTTCTTTGAGTGGCATGGAATTGGATGAGGCCCCATGATGCTCACCTCCCAACAACTATTGATAAGCTCTTGTGAACCACCATGAAAGATTTCTAACCACTCTTTGCTCCATCTTTTGAATTTCATTTTAGCATATACGTGGAGATTCCTTCAATCCTTGTTGTTAATTTTATGTGATCTCGATCATGAACATTGACACTTGATTAAGTTAATATATTAATTAGTATTAACTAATACCACCTTCTTTCATGTTCTATATATAATTTCCCCATTCATTCCACCATGCATGTGAGTATGGTTCTATTGTTTGTTTAATGAAGAAACCCTAATGGAAGAAAATTGTTTGTTTAATTAATTATAAACAAGTTTTAATCAATAATTAACCATATATCATTACTATTAAAAATTGTCAAGATGAATGCAAGGTCTTGAGCCAAAGATTATTGCAAGTGTGAAGGAGACCTCAAGATTAATGCCAACTTGCATGGTTGACAATGAAGATTTTATTATGAAATTTAAAGCTTTTTTAATTGATTACTGTTTCTTGTTTCTTGGTATATATATATTAACAATGTTCATTAATTATATAGGTTTTATCTCCTACATATGGTTGATGGCTCCCTCGATGGTTGACATTGTCCTCATAACATGAAAGACAAGGGAATCCTACAACCTAGTTGGAAACTTCTTAAACACTTGGACATGATCAACCTTTGTTTTAGATTGATTAGTTCCATTGTTCACAACTTATGTTGTTTGATATATATATTCACATTACTCATTTATTTATTTATTTTAATTAAAAAAATTGAATAAACCATATTTTATTTCATTAGATTGGGAAATATATTCATGAGTACATATATGGTACATAATTTGGATACATAAAACGGTAATAGATTTAGCTCAAGTATCCTGACTATGTGTCTCACCCCTCATATCACCTAAAGTCTCCCCTCCCCCGCCCCCAATGATTGTTGTCTTCGAAGGTACTCTTGTCGCCTTTGTCCACCCGATCATTCCATGCTTCACTTCATCAAACACTTTGCCGCTTCTAATCTCAGTCTCTTGGTTGTTGGTATTGTATCCAACCAAAATAATATGAGAAAAAAAATATCACAAATAATTTTTAGGAAAACATGTTGTTGTGTCCCCATATACTCAAAGTGATTGCCATGACTATAGTGTCTCATCCTCCTCTTGGGATTTTGTTCACTCCGGAGGAGATTGCCTGGTGCCCCAGACATCTTGCAGATTTTCAAGGAGGGGACATGGCTTGTATCCCGAAGATATTTTGGAAGTGTTGTCATATACCAAGAAGCTGCAAATGGGCAAGAGATAAGGAGATGTAGCACTGATTCTTCTCATGTGTCGCATAGGAAGCCTTGCGTGCGCATCCTCTTCAAATTCCATGGATGAAGGTTTTCCAAAGTGAGGATTCTGTTTTCTTTTGCCAACAAAGCAAAGAGTTTTATTTTGAGGGGACATGGTTCTTTCCATAAGCTATTTTGTAAAGCGTTTCTCATTCCATTATCCACCCTGGAAGTGTAAAGTGATTTGACTTATAAATTCTTGAATGATGTTAACTTCCATACCCTTTTGTCCAGTACCTGATTGTCAAAATGTGGTTCTTGAAGTAATTATAGTAGATATATAGGTTATCATAATCATCAGTTATTTTTTTTATAGGGGCCCTTAATTTAGAAATGACTCCCCCCTTTGTATTCTCCCGATCGCGTCTTGTATTGATGTGGATTTTTTTAGGATTAGAGATTAACTTGTAAGCTTATTCTAGGGCGATAAACCCTCAATCTAGTTGTCCACTAATATTTGGTTATAAATTTCAAATATTTGCTAAGACATATGAAATCTTTATAACATGCAAGTATAATTTGTCCACTAATATGTCTAATTTGTCGTGTTTAGCTATATAACTTATTTAACCAACGACCATAATGGCCTATTGGTACCGGGTTCTCTTGCTAAGATGTGCGGCTCGATCTTTGTGGACGGGTCCTGGGATCGAGCTTCTCCTTTTGCAAGATGTGGGCGTAATTGAGTTGACCGGGTTCTGCACCTGCTGCCTATCCTTGACTTCCTTTGGGGGGCACTTGTTGCCTTTGTCAAAAAACTATATAACTAATTATTTAAACCTACTTAACAACACAAACGTGTTCATCTTAAGCAATTTATTTATTTATTTATTATTATTATTATTTGACAAAGGCGACACGCCCACACGAGGGAAATCAAGGATGGGGCCCATGCATAGAGTACGCTTGATGTGCCTGAGTTCCCACTTTTACAAGTGGGGGGCTCGATCTCGAGTTCTTCTTGGGAGAGTGGAACATCTTAGCAAAGTAATCCGGTACCAATAAACCCCTTACGACATTGGTCTTAAGCAATTATTTAGGCAGGTCAATAGATTGATTTGATCAAGTCAATATTTTCTTATACCGAATGATTTTCACTCCACGAACACATACATAATTTCAAACGGATATTTCAGATGGTTCAACTGTTAGGATATGGTCCAAGACCAACTTGGTTGTCGAATAAAGAAGCAACCGAAGAATCGGGTCGAGGAGAATGCTAGGTCATGAAGTCCAAGACAGAAGAGTAGCTGGCCGAAGAATGGTTGTTCTGCAGCTTAGTCATGTTAGGCGGCTGTTCGGCAGCTAATTAGTCAAGCGGGCCGAAGAGTTGTTGTTCGGTAAAGTGCACTGGGGAAGCAGTTGTTGATATTCGGCAGAGCGTAGGTGAACCGAACAACAGCACATGTTGTGGCCGAAAAAAAGGTTGTTCAGCAAAAGCCCCATGAGGAATCTATGGGCTTGTTGGAAGTACACATGGCACCAATCCCAAGGGAGGAATGGCTGGTGTCAGACGAAAAAGGTGTCTTGGAACTAATTAAAACAGGTATGGTGTAACAGTTTGAGTGTCACACAAGCTGTAGAAAGGTGTTTTGGGACTCGAGCTATGAAGATAGAAAAGAGATGAAGTCTCCATGGTGAGTGGTTAAAATTTTCAAGAGAAATCAAGAGAACCAAAGCATGGTGAGTAGCAAGCAAGAAAAAGAGAGGAAGGAGAAGGTTGGAGACGAAGGACTTTGAAACTCAACTGTGGTTGAAGTTAATTATTTGCTTAAGTATTATATTTCTTAAGTTAAGTATTCGTTAATATGCTTCTCTTCCTACTGCTTCTCCTGTAATCTTGAGTTTGAGCATCACCTCAAGAGAGTCATTGTATTTATTGTTTGAAGTATTTATTGGATTGTTGTTTGCCGATGCCCCGTGGTTATCCCCTCATATTGTAGGATTTCCACATAAATCCTGTATGTGTTATCTCTTATTTACAGTTCTCATTTGTGTTTGGCCTCACATAACTTACATCTCCTCTGAGGTCCCATTTCCTCAACATGTCACTGATGTCAGACTTGCATTTTAGACAAGAATTATCAATACAAATGTTTCGATTGATAAATAAATCGACTTGATTCAACCAAAGTCCATTTATGGCGAACATCTACTTGAAAGGACTTGAAAAACCTAACCCTAATTCAGCCGAATGTGTGGATACTGGCATTTCTAATTCAAGTCTAACAAAGATTTTTGAGCATTACTGTGATTGAGCTGGTTTTGTTTTCATAGAACCCAACAAAACACATACCTCCTTCCCAAAAGGCTGCAAGCCTGCCTGTCTTGTTGGACTCCAGCTTTCATCTCTTCTCACACGTCATCCTACTCTCCACCCAATCACATCTATCCACGTAATCATTTTTCCACGTGGCTCTGCAAAAGCTGGCTAAAGCCAGCTGGCGTATTATTGGGTTCCGGACCCGACCCACCATGTCGGATCCCGACCCGTTAAACAAGGATACGTGTCAGATTCCGACTGGGTTGAACACGGTAGAGGAAACAGCTGATTCACTCCGACAAACGCCGCCACCAGCTGGCGATGTGACAAAGCGACACGTCTTGGAATACGAGTCCAACAAGCTTCCGCTTGCTTGCCGTCTGACCAAACTACCCCTCATGATCGAACGGCTAAAAGAGAATCATCACTCATCAGTGCCGAGAAGTTGTTGATCGCGAGGACTGTTGCATCACGGACGTTGATGTCAGCCGTAGCTGATGCTGACCGTCCGATTCATATACTTCATTCACTTCGGTTTCGCACCCGGGTGACAGTGATATACTACCTTTCATCCCGGGTTCTAAATGGAGCTCCGTTAGCCAGAAACTAACACATATGTGCATACATACAGTTACGGATTTGTTTAGATCCGACCCGTTAGGGTGAAAAAATGCCCATCGGATCCTACAGGTTACTTTCGTCATTTGGGTAACGCGGAAATGGACGGGAGGAACCCGTTAACCCGAAACTTACTTGAAATTCTCAAGGGGCAGTTTTGTCATTCCAGGCGAACGCGAAGGAAACGGGAAACGAAAAGTCAGAGAAAAACCGTTTCACCACATTTATAATGCGGGATTATAAAGTAATCACCGTGAAATCGCGTTCCCGCCGCTTGAAGACGACCCTCTTCTCTCGATGTTTAAGAAGACTCGCTAGAGAGAGAAAAGCTCGAAAGCCTCGTCAATGGCGACGAGATCGAAGGCCAACAGCAGCACCAAGCAACAACACCAGCAGCTCTCCTACATCTCTGTTCCTTCCCAGATCATTCACTCGCTCTCCTCCTCCTCCCTCCAATCGCTCCTTCTTTCTCCTAAGAAATCCTCGCGATCAGCTATCCGCCTCTCATCGCTTATAAAAAACCCTAGGTTCTTGCTTCTATTCCTGTTTCTCTTTGCGTTGGTTGGGACCTTGAGAATCGGGCTCGACCTCGACCCGATCCTCCCGTTCTCTCCCATCCCCTGCGGCGGCGCGACTGGAGGAGCTGGGTTTCCGGCGGTTGAAGCTGTTGGATTTCCGGGGAATCGGACGACGGTGGTGAGGGATGGGTTTTGGGGGCAGCCGGATGGTATGGGGTACAAGCCTTGTCTAACGTTCAGCTCGGAGTATAAGAGGTGGAGCAAGGACGTGACGGTGGAGAGGAGGAAGTACCTCATGGTGGTTGTGTCCGGCGGGCTGAACCAGCAGCGGAACCAAATCGTCGACGCCGTGGTGATCGCCAGGATTCTCGGGGCGGCGCTCGTTGTTCCGATTCTCCAAGTCAACGTCATCTGGGGCGATGATAGGTAAGAGTCGGACTTCGTTTCATCTTCATGGCCGAGCTTTTGAATTAAAAATTAGATTTTGGGGCGGGTTTTCGTGCTGAAAATGATGTAACTAGAACTCAAGATTTTGTTTTTTTTTTTTAGATTTCGAACTTGATATTATCCCCTGTTTGTTTGCCATTACTAGTTTTTCTTTTTGTCTCCTAAACTTGAATTTCTTTGGTTTTATTCTTGAAATCTAAGACTCCATATTTGATGAAATCATTATAGAAAACTCCTTAAAATCTTCCATTTTACATTAAATTCCAAGCAAATCATTGTCTTTCTATACAATTTTATGTCTTCTCCCATTTATTTTCTTTCTTTTTATTATCCCATTTACTGGTTTTTAGTCGAGTCTTTTCGTTGTCAGAAGTTTGTATCCATCCCCTCTTTACTTATTTTTCTGAGATATATATTCAAATTTTTAAGGAATTGGGATTCTAATTTTGAAGAAAACTCTAAAATTTTCCATTCGTACTGTAAACTCCTCCATATTATGGTATTTATCTGGGACTCTGAAATCATTTACCATTCTAGCATCTGAAAAAGCTTGGGACTTTTTACTTTTTATTTCTTCTTTTTCTCGTAGGAATTTACGTTTTCATATTATTTCATGTTCTTCTGTTCGTCTTACCTGCTTTGTAAATTTGGCAGCGAATTTTCCGATATTTTTGATTTGGACCACTTCAAGAAGACCCTGGCAGACGACGTGAGGGTGGTCTCCTCACTACCTTCCACCCACCTGATGAACCGTCCGGTAGAGGAGAAGCGCACACCGCTTCACGTCTCCCCTCGCTGGATTCGCTCCCGTTACCTTCGCCGTGTAAGTTATAATCTTCATAATTTTTTCTTTTTTTTTCTGAATTTTCATTATTGTACTTTCAGAATTATAGCTAGATGTTTGCTTTGATTGAGTGGAAAAGGAGGACTTTTGGTTTGGATTGGAGTCAAGGTTTTGCATTGATTATTGACAACCTGATTGTCGCGGTACTTAAAGTGGAAGAAAAGGGCTGGCAGATGGTGTGGGATGAGTTGTCTGTATGATGGAAATGGAAAATGAGTAGCTTGCTTATAATTGGATGCTCATTGAGCTTCTTGGAAACCAAGTTTGGATTTTTTGGATTTTCTAAGCATGGTTGGTTGGAGTTGGATACTTGGATCCCTTTTTATGGAGCATAATTTATTTATTCATTGCTTGTTTCTGAATAGAATTTTGATAATTGGAAGGGTATGGCATTTTTTTTTTCTTTTGTTGAATGAGTTTAGTTTGCATGATAAATTATGTCTTTTCCTCACCCACTAGGTTGACTTTCTGGACTGTCCTTCACCTAATGCTGGCATAAACTCATAAACATTTGTCAGAAATTATGTTCAAGAAGTAGTTGCCATCTGAATGATTCAGTAATGCAGTACTATAGTTGCTTCAGTATGATTCAGTAGCATTATGCCTGAAATCATGGCTTAAGAACAATCAAAACCAGTTTTCTACATGGTAAATACTCTGTATTTTTAGCATAGTTAAATGATATGAGAAGCTGTGTCAAGTCTGAGTCTTTGCCTACTCTAGTTTGTCATTGTATTCATAGTTTGTGATTTGGTTTGCAGCTTAACAAAGAAGGTGTTCTGCTTTTGCGTGGATTGGACTCCAGGCTTTCAAAGGACCTTCCACCTGATCTTCAGAAGCTTCGATGCAAGGCAAATTTAATTTTACATGTTTGATTTTCACTTGACTAATACAATTGCTTGTGGTTCATCTGCCTGACTCTTCTCCTGAATGTTGTTGCAGGTTGCGTTTGATGCGTTGAAGTTTGCTGCTCCAATCCAGGAGTTGGGCAATAAGCTTGCAATGAGGATGCAGAGCAAGGGACCATACCTTGCTCTTCATCTCCGAATGGAGAAGGATGTCTGGGTGAGAACAGGTTGTCTTCCTGGGTTGAGCTCTATGTATGATGAGATCATTTATGAAGAGCGGAAACTTAGACCTGAGCTCCTCACGGCAAGATCAAACATGACATACCATGACCGTAAACTCGCTGGTCTCTGCCCCTTGAATGCTTTAGAGGTCACAAGGTATCTCAGCAGTTATGAATAATACAATCAAGAAGTGGTGCTCTACTTGTATTGAACACCTGTTATTTCTTCAAGAGTTTCCTAAATTATGTTTTTCTCCAGGTTGCTTAAGGCACTTGAAGCTCCGAAAAATGCAATGATTTATTGGGCTGGTGGAGAACCATTTGGTGGTGAAGAAGCTTTGCTGCCATTGACCAGAGAGTTTCCCAATTTATATAACAAGGAGAACCTAGCATTGCCTGGCGAACTTGAACCCTTCACCAACAAGTCATCCATTCTCGCTGCTATAGATTACATAGTCTGTGAACAGAGTGATGTCTTCATGCCTTCTCATGGTGGAAACATGGGCCATGTAATTCAGGTACTGATCTCTTCAATCCTTGTCACATTGTCTTCTCTACGGAAAATGATCATTCTAAAAATCTCCGAAACTTAATTGTCAATGCAGGGACGCAGAGCTTATACAGGGCACAAGAAGTTCATAACTCCAAACAAGCGGCAAATGTTACTGTACTTTCTTGATACCTCTCTTCCTGAGTCTGAATTCAATAGTGTCATAAAAGAGTTGCATCAAGGATCTCTAGGGCAGCCAGAATTACGGACTGAGAAAGTCGGAAGAGATGTCACTGCCTTCCCTATCCCTGAATGCATGTGCAACACAAGTACTAGAACAAGACCATAATGTGATTTCACTGATCCCGTCTCTCATTCCACACAAATTCAATGGATACCACCATTGAATTCCTGCTGGCCATTTGAAGCAATTTGAGTTAAATTTGAAGGCCTCATAACAACCTGGAAGCCAGAGTTTTGCAATTGAAGGAATTCTCATCCTTTGAATACCACAACACATGTATATACAGAACACATACTCATACACTCATTGAAAGATGGCTATGTGGTGTTATTTATTCATCCAGGGAAGCCCCTTTTGAGCTGTCCACTGTTGTAATTATTCTTTAGCATATAATTTATTTATGAGAAATGGATACATGGATGTATTCTTTGATTCTTTGTTGTAGCATACCACCATTCTGAGAGAACTGCCGCATATTGGGAATATATTTATCAATGCAAAATGCTATCAATTGGATTCACAATTTCTTGTTGCTTACCTTGTCAAAGTTGTCTAACCTATTTTGATTAATTAGACGAGTAAAGAAATTGATTTAGGTTTTCAAATTAATCAGTTGGAAGTTGACTACATCATAGTGCTAATCAGTTTATGTTTGCCCAAATTTAGCTAGTTGAATTTATTTATAAAAAACTTTTCTAGTTCTCTCCCCCTCACATGTTTACTATTTTTCTTCGGTTTCAGTGAGAAACTTTATCTAATGAAACCAAAAGAGTTATATGTTGATGCATGTCGTGATCTATAAAAATATGATTGTTAATTTAAAAGTATTCTGGTACATATTTTCCACTATGCTATTTTTTTGGGTTAAAGTTATTTTTTATCCCCGGAAACAGATTCAGTGTTCATTTCCATCTTAAATTAAAAAAATTATTCAATACAGTCCTTATGTATTACGTTTTCTGTCATATTTGGTTCCTGACATTGACGTGACGTTGATATTGTATTGATGTGGCATATAAATGAAGTATATGGTATTTATTTGTTTTTTTTCTTTTTACAAGTGGTTGTATTTTGATGACTGGACAAGCCAACTGGACTGTTGACATGGCATATAGGTACCACATCATCACCTTAAGTTTTCTCGAGCTGACGTGACCTATATATGTCATGTCAGCTAAAGAAAACTTAAGGTGCGGATGTGGCGCCTACATGCCATGTCAGGAGTCTAGCTGGCCCGCCATGTCATAGAAATATGGGCCACGTGTAAGAAAAATAAATAAATACCACGTATTTCATTCATATGCCACGTTAGTGCCACATCAGCGTAGGAACCAAATGTAACACAATATGCAATACACAGGGAATGTACTGACAACTTTTGAAATTTAGGATGGAAATGAACATTTGACTTATTTCAAGGGATAAAAATGGATTTAACCTTATTTCTTTCAACGAACTGCAATGAATTAAAACATCAAGCTAATGAGATAAGTTTGCAATAAAGTTTTTTTTTTTTTTTGTATAAAGTTGGGGAAGTTGTACCCCAATTATATGAAAAATATTAAAAAAAATTAAGCAATAATATTAAGATATGAGAGAAAAATAATTGATAAAAGCCACCGTGGAATCCAGACATGACCCTGATCTCTTAAAATAAAATCTAAAATATACATATTTAACGCTAAACCCTAAAAATGTATTTTTATAGTCTATTAACAATCCAAATCTCAACCCAATGGGCCTTGGGCCCACGGACCCAACTTTGGCACGATATTCATTCGAGCCCATTATTACCATCAAACCCAACTTGAATGGACGGTTGAGATCTGCGGACGTAGTTTGATTACTTCGTTCACTCGCTTGCTGTTTAGAACTCTTTTTCGGAGATCCCTCTCTCTCTCTCTCTCTCTCGACCGCGCGAGCAATCCCGGGATCATTCAGTAGTGAGTATTGAATTCATTTGATTTCTTGTATACATGGTTTGATTCTAGTATTTTTCCCTTTTTGGTCGATCTATTGGTTGGTTTATGTGATTATTTGATTGGGTTTGTATGATGGAAATTGATTTTAATTGGTTGAATGGTTGTTGATTATTCATCGA
Source organism: Dioscorea zingiberensis (assembly GCA_026586065.1). NCBI lineage: Eukaryota > Viridiplantae > Streptophyta > Magnoliopsida > Dioscoreales > Dioscoreaceae > Dioscorea > Dioscorea zingiberensis. The sequence goes on along the minus strand of CM048818.1, from coordinate 71,354,081 downwards.
TTATATGTTCTATTTCCCATCTTGATTACTGGAAGTGTTTGGTGATGCACTACGTGAGCGTAGGGTTTTAGGGTTTTGATTTTTCTCTTGAATTGAATTTTGATGTATTGATTTGAATGTTTAAAGCAAATACTTGTTTTGATGGTAATTGACACTTGAGGGGTCCCATTTTACTATTCATTTGATACTTTCTTTTGCAAATCAAAGATAGCTTGATTATTTTGCAATTGTGGCTACTCTTTTAATCATTTATCACAACAGAATATGAAAATGATGCTCCTGTTGGTAATATTGAGGGTCACCCCTTTGTGAAGATACATAGATTTTGTTGTTTTGAGTCTCAAGAAAATGGGCCTTCAAACTTCATTTTTTTTAATGTCAACTCATGTCTAGCTGCCCCTCAGTAGCTTAGGTTTGATATTGCATCTGAAACTATATCATGTTTAGTATCATCTATTTGTAAATTGATTTTAGGTTTGTCTATCTGTTAGATTGTTTCTTCATCTTGATTTCATTTGGATTGATTTAATATGTCGAAGGAGCGAGTATTTACTTGAGGAGGTGTTCTTGCATAATTTAATTTAATTTTTGTTTAGAAAGCAGGGCATGGATCCTTCAGAACTCAGACACTTGGAAGATGATGATACTCCAATAATGAAGACCATTAAGGGGGCAACTATGGGATTGGCTGCTGGAACTATCTGGGGTACTGTTGTTGCTACTTGGTATGACGTGCCTCGTGTAGAGAGAAATGTAGCTCTTCCAGGACTCATAAGAACTCTGAAGATGTGTGGTAACTATGGGCTTACCTTTGCTGCCATTGGAGGACTTTACATAGGTGTTGAACAAGTGGTGGAAAAGTACAGAATGAAAAGGGATTTTGTAAATGGTGCCGTTGGTGCTTTTGTTGCTGGAGCAGCCATATCTGGCTTCAAAGGTGATTTGGGTCTTTCTTTGAACCTTTTTTCCCCTCTATACCATGTTTTTCAAAGTTCAACATCTTATTTTCTCTAACCACTGAGCTGCATTTGCTTCTTAGTTTGTAATACAATGGCCAGATTTCATTGTTATCAGTTAGGGCTTAAAAGATTTGTGCTGCTGATGTTTTGTTTTATGCTTCATTACTTGATAAATAATCATTTGAAATGTATCATAGAAGTAACTGTCAGGCTTAGGCTTGTAGTTGTTTCTTTCATATGTGATTATGTCTTTCTATGTTCCTTCTTTTCATAGTTGTATTTGGTAATATCAATCCACTACCACTTCTCTTATCAGCTGGAATTAGTAATCAATCAATTAAGCATGAGCATAAGAAACCTTATTAGTTTTTGTTCAAGGATATAGAGTATTCTCATTGTCTGTGAGATGGTCTTGGACTCTTAGCAATGGTTTCCTCTCATATTGTTGATCTGGTTGAGTTCTACCTGATTCTAGGACTTGAAAAGGCTGTATTTATTCATAGTCAATGCTTCACTTCATGTCAAATATCCGTATATTCGGTCTTTGGAAGGTGAGTAATCCATTGGTGGCATGTGCCTTATGGTGGCATAGTACAAGTTCACCAGTGTTATATGCACGGACATACACGAGATTCTTACCATGTCTAGTACCTATATCTCACTTAGATAAATGTCTAGAACCTATAAAGCAAGATCACCACCTTGATTTGCTAGTGTAGGACATTCAGAAGGCAACCAAACGGAATATCATCTATTGATGAAGGGAAGCGAATAAAGTTCAGTAAATAGGATATCTTCATTTGCCCTCAGATGTATCTTTGTTGTCAATAGATGGTCTTGTTAATGAAAGAGTTCATTTGTGGGTGAGATCTTTCTAAATTTGGACTTCCCAAATTTGGTGGGCCGTCCTTTTGAATTAAGGAATAGGTAGGCCAACTACTAAAAATCAACACATACTACTGAAAAGATAAACTCAAATAATTATTCATTATATTTAAAAATAAAATATGATATGCTTTACAGTTTCACGATTTGGAGTATCACATTAGGTGTCAATTTTCCAAGAGAAAAGCTTCATCTTTTTATGTGGTGGGTGGGAAGTAGTTTCAAATTAATGATCCATTTATTTCCTTAGTTGCTGAATGCTACCTTCATTCACTGATATCAAACCCATGTTTAATATCAGATAAAATTTCTTGTAATCACATCATAGTCTTCATTTAAAATCTGAGAGAAAAGAACTTATGTTTTTTTGTTGCTTTACTTCTGAAGAAATGGTAGGATAGAGATTTTATTCATGTACTCCGAAATCATCTTCTCTTAAGTGAACAAGTTTATCTATATATATATTCTTTAATTTCTGCAATACGTATATATCCAATCTCTTTTCTATCCATCTGGAACTCACATCCATCTTCACTTTCCAACCTCGCATTCTCTTCTTTGAAGGCAGGGGCATTTCATCAGCCATCTCTGCTGGATCTGCTCTAGCTGTTACTTCCGCGGTGTTGGACATCGGTGGTCAGACAACAAGAGTTGATAATGGCAAAGAATACTATCCTTACACTGTTCAGAAGAGGCCTACTTCTAATTGATGGTTCAATTCATCCATATAAAACCTCTACTCAGAGAGAAACCCCCAGAAAAAGGCTTTTGGAATGATTGTTGGCTGCCTGAATTCTGTTCAAACTTCTTTGTTAGAAACTTTCCTTAACTGCATGTTTCTGGAGACCCAAGAAAGACTCCAGGAATAATATTTTGGGTCTTTGTTTGAATGATTTTAATGCCATGGAAATGTAACATCACTGAGATTGTTTTCCAAACCATGATGCTTCTCTTCTTCTCACTCCTTGCAAGAAGAAGTTGATTGTTTTCCTTTATGAATGAACAGCTGGTCAAATCTATGTAGAAATTCTTGTTATTTTACTTCTATTATCAGCAGGATCAATGGTTGTTCAATGTGATTAGATGCGATTTGATTTCTTCTTGTTTTAAAAATGAAATTTTCAGGGGTGGTTATAAAAAAATATCAAAAATTCACATAAGATAAAAACCTGAAAATTAATGTGATTTACATTAAGTTTTTTTTACTTCATTAGGTCTTTGAAATTTCATCATTTTGGAATTAAAATTTTGAAATTAATAATTAATAAACAATAAAATGACAAAAAGGAAGATCAAAGATTTGATTATGGAAACTTAAAGGGGGTTATTTGAAGTTATCCCACTTTTTAATGCTAATTTTAGTTCCCACGAGATCTACTCCCATTCGGACCCGTTTCTGTGTCTCCACCACAGCGATGCTCGAAGAGAAGCCCGAGCCCTCGACGCCAACGGCGCCGGCGCCACCGCCGGCGTTGCTCCTACGACCTCGCCGGGAGCCCTTCGAGTACGGGCTCCTCCCAATCTCGAAGCTTATCTTCTCGGACGGCATCCTCACCCTCGGTCCCGTAAAGGAGAAGCTCCTCCAGGCGTCTCCTGATGGTCGGGTATCCGAAACGCAGCTCGCCGAAGCGCTCCAAATTCCTCCCGATTACGCTTGCCTCACTATCGACACCCTGGCCTCCGTCCTGCCGGCGGATCCCGATCCCAATGCTGGCGCGGACGTGCATGATCTGATCTTGTTTCTGTACATCCAGACGTATAAGCGGCTGCTGCCGAGGACGCACAAGGACTCGGCGGCGGTGGCGGATGTATGGCCCTCGACGTCGGCCTTCGATGGATACTTATCGGCTCTATCGCCGCTCCAGGTCGGGGTTTCGTCTGATTTCATCAATTCTTCGCTCAAAGTTTAGAATTCGATTCGAAGGGAGAAATGAAATGGTTTTTTATTATTAAAAAAGACCAGATTTTGTGAGGGAATCTTAAACTTGGAAAGAAAGGGTATAACTTGAGATGCTTGATAGATAATTTTGAATTATATCTTGGAAAGGACTACTATTTGTCGAGTAAGCAACTGTCTTAATTATTTTTAAGATTTAGGTTCCTCATTTGTCTTAATTTTTCTTACATTTAATTGCTAATCAAGTTGTATTCTTGAAAATAACAATTCTTCATCCATCCTTAAGACTCTAATATAGGGCCTTCAATGCATGTTTATTTTTTCTATTTTGACAATCTTTTCAACTATGATCTTCTTGATGTGTGGATGCTTAAAACTTTCCCTGTTAGTTATTAATTGTTTGATATGGAGATTGAATCCCAAAGGAATATGCATTTGGGGGAGAAAAAGGTTGGGTCTTTCAAGATCAATGGACGTTATCCTTATTCAAAAAATTAACTTATGAACATCTATCATGTAAAGCACCATCCAGATTTTTTGTTTCTAGTTATACATAATTACGTCTTCGTGAAATGTAATGTTCAGCAATTGCCATATACAACAGTCATCATGATAGCTATATACTTATTGGATTAAGTTTTGAACTATATTGTTTGTTAAATTGCAGCTTGTACGAAGCAATAGCCGTCGCTTCATACCATCACAATCTGATGAAGAGGCCCATCAGTTATCATATTTACAGAAGCATATGGCCAATATTATTGCTCTCTTGGCCGAGCCGGTTGAGGGCGAGGGTGATGAATCCTTGGTTGGTCACAAATATAATTTATGAATTTATTTCCTTAATGTCTTGAGATACTTATTTTTCTATTTTTTTATTAATTTTTTTAATTATAACTCTTTGTTTTAATGACAAGTTGGGTCAAAATACAATCCAGCTAATTCATTAGGAATTAATTTAAAATACTTGATGAATCTGGGAGCACACTCAGATGAAAAAAATTCTGTTGCTTATGGTACCAAAACTACTTATTGAGGTAAACAAAGCAAGGCTTAAATATTTGGATTCAGTAATTTTTTATTATGAAGCTTGCATACTGCGTGATCTTTATGCTGTCTATGAACCTTTCTAAAATTTGTTGCTTTACCATTGAAAGTGGAATTTGTGCCTCATGGTTCTTGTTGGTGCATATTGGGATGTCTTGGTTGGCATTGCTATTCTGACGAATTCGATTATCTTTACTTACTATATTAGGTATTGTCACGTCATATTGAATCATTCATCAAATAGTTGCCTTAAAATTATGGGACTTGATATGGTAAGTTTTTCTAGTTTTAGGCTTTTCATGCATTTGTTGAATAGTTTTAGTCATCCCAATGTTTGCCAAAAATACTTTCCAGATTAGTAGCTTCTTTAATTGTATCAGATGGCATGGAACGACATCAAACACCTTCTCATTGTTTGATATATTTGAACTTTGCTCTATTGTTAATTTCTTGGCTCACTTTATTAAGCTTGGAAACATGCAAGATTTAAACGTCATGCTCAAGTGGTGAAGTCATGCTACATTAGTAATGATGCCGTAGAATACTAGGTAGTTCTCAATAGAGCTTGATACATTTTCTATGGCTTTACTTTTGATTGGAATCAACTCACTGATGCTACAAATCCCAGTCACACATAATTCAACAAACCATCTGCTATTAGATGTTTGTGGTAGAAACAGCCTGGTAATTACAAAAAATATTACAGGTGGCTTGGTGCATGAATACATTCACTTAGGACATAAAAAATGTGAATCAAGTGTTGGTGGAAGAGGGTTTGCTTTTCCTTTCCACTTCAAGCAGTCCATAGTTCCTGATATTTCTTAAGTGAGAAACTAAGCATATTTATTTGATCATGGTTCTATAACAGTCTATGATACTTTTCTTGGAAAAAACTTAACTTTATACATCAATTGTATAGGGAATTAATCTTTCCTAATTTTGCTTTCCAAAATGTGTTCAGCAATCTTTCTTCCACTATTTCTTGACTATTTTGATGGCTTTGGATTATTTGCAGGTTTTAACATCAGAAAGGTTTGAACATCTTGGATTCCTCATCCAGTTTGGTGAAAAAGGGTGTGAAGGAATCCCATTGAGCCAGGCAACTCCTTTCTTTGCAAATTCAGATCCTGATATGCCTGCTGCTCCTGTTCCTGCTGCCCAAGTTCATGACTGGGTTTCACAACACATAACTGCTGCATTGGAGCACAATGCAGAGAAAGCTATGGCAAAAGAAAATGGCCCTACTGCAGACCTTGATGTGACTATGGCTGATGCCTTCTTAAATCAGACAAGGCCCCAAAGTAACAGTTCACAAAGCGGGACCTCTATGCATACTACTTGTGCATATTCTAGAAGTCAGAGCTTTGTAGAGGGCTTCTCAAAAGCATCTGTTGTCAAGCAGACATGTGATATCAAAGGGCATTCCCTAAAGGTGATAGCAAACTACAGGCATTTCAATTGAATTAGGCATTTGATATTTATCCCACTTGATAGAATTTTGCTTGCATTCCACACTTCCACACACTTATATTCCCATTTAAGTAGCTTCTATAACGGTATTTGTTTTCCCTACAATTCTTTGCTCATTCTCTACTTATTAGGGTTTAAAGAGAATTAGTTCCATGTTGTAGTCTTTAAAGATCAGCATCTCATTGGGTGATTTGGGTGATTATATGATATTTTTTTGGCACCTATTTTATCTTTGCTATTCATATAATTTCTTAATGCCCTATCCATTTTCATAATTTGTTGCCAGGAGATAAACATTTTTTGGTAATATATTGTGGTTTGGCAGCTCATAAATTCTTAAATCTTGGTTAAACTTATTAGTGCTGACATGTATATCTGTATTGTTTGATATCAACCGTATCAAGCACACATATCACAAATTTGCCATTTCAAAAAACTCTTTCCATGGGTGGAAGCCTGCTTTTCTATCTATTGTTATTGCTGATATATTCTTCCCTGGGCATCTATCCAGAAAAAAAGAAATGAAATGAAAGCTATCATCTCAAATGAACCTCTCAACAGTGGGAAATCAAGTATAATGGAACTGAATCCTCTTTACTAGGGTCTCACATAACATGCTTTAACATTAATCGGCCGAATTTAGTTTGATATGCCCTATATGATTATTTGTCAATCTACACTCCATTAAGCCTAATTATATGCATCTATACATTTCAGCAAAGTCTATCAGTGTATATACCTAAGTGAATTATTTTGCTTTTTTCTCATTAAGTTCTTTTTGATGTCCATTTTGGTTTAAAGCAATACATCTTAAAGCAGTTCACATTTCATAGTGTTTTTATAGATCAGAACATTGACCTTAACTTTGGTTTGCATTGTCTCATCAATCTCTTCAAAGTTTGAAATATGAATTTCACTTTTTGTGCTCAAGTTTTGAAGCTCATTTCTATTCTGCAGGTTTTGAATTGCCATGATTCAGTCATATATATTCTAGCACCTTTGAGGTATGCTACAGTTTATGGATGTTCTGACACAACCATTGTACTGGGAGCTATTGGTAAGGTATGATGGTAAATTTACACTTTCATGATTGCACCGTTTTCATTTCATGTGGCTTTGTTACATATTATTAGTTTACATTTTTTTTCTTCAATATACTAATTAAAGTATCTTATTTGTGCTTATTTGTGAATCCTACAAGTGAAGCCTACTGTTCTTTAACTTGATCAATGTGCTCTATTACAAGCTTTTATCTCATTTCATGCTTCTAGGTGGAGAGATGAGAAAATGACTTAAATTTAACCGTTATAAATTGTGATATTGATATATTTTCCCACTATTTTACCTCCACTTAATTTGTAACTCTTGTTCATTAGAATCAATATTTAAAATTATGACAATTTTCCAGGCTGTAAGGATAGAACATTGTGAAAGGGTACAAGTTATTACAGCTGCAAAGCGCATTTGTATCGCAAATTGTCGTGAATGCATATTTTTCTTGGGAGTCAATCAGCAACCCCTCATCGTTGGTGATAATCATAAATTGCAAGTGAGTAATTTATATGTATATCTGTTTGTTATATGTAAATTGACGTTTTAAGTTAATCCCATCAACACCTATTCATCTATTTTCTTAAGCCTGTCTTTGTTTTGTTTCAGTTATGCTTATTCAACATAGGTAGCAATCTTGTACAAACCTGTTGTTTCACTAACATTAGAGTGATGCACTAATCTTCAGCTAAAATAGATTTGATTTTTCTGCTGTCTGAATCAAATTTTGGGGATTTTATCCAAATGAGACTATTAATTCTGATTTTAATTGAAGAATAATTAGCTTATCTTATTTAGAGACTACTTTAGAGGATATTATCATCATTTTTTTTTGGGGGGGTTGGGGGGTGGGTGGGGGACAACTAGGTTATGACATGATATTGAACTAACAAGTATGGTCATTAGCAACATAATATAAAGCCCTCCCATTTATATATAGTCACAGGTCATCTTAATAAATTTGAATTCATAAAGTTTTCAATGCTTTATTCTCTAAGATAAAGTTTTACATCAAATAATATAACACAAATAAAAATTTTAATGCAAATTTGCTTCTATGACATATATTATATAGAATATATAATATTTTACTAATATACAACAACAACAACAACAACTAAGCCTTAATCCCATACTAGATAGGGTCGGCTATATGAATTCTTTGTCTCCATGTCGCGCTGTTAGAGGCAAGATCCGGCTCAATATCTAATAAACATAGGTCTTTAGACACTATCTCTCTCCATGTAATCCTAGGCTTACCTCTATCTTTCTTCTTACCTTCTATTAGTAAACTATCACAGTTTCGAACCGGGACACAGGTCTGCGATGCACATGTCCAAACCATCTTAAACGTTCTTTTCTTATTTTATCTTCAATTTGTGCAACCTACACCTTTTGTTGGATGTATTCATTTCTTATCTTATCTAATCTTGTATGACCACTCATCCATCTCAACATCCTCATTTATGTCACACTCATCTTATAAATATGTTGAACTTTAGTTGTCCAATACTCGCTCTCATATAACATGGCTGGTCTAACTGCCGTTCGATAGAATTTTTCCTTCACTTTGTTAGGCATCTTTCTATCGTATAACACTCCCGTCACTTCTCCATTTCAGTCATCCTATTTTGATTTTATGGGTTACAACTTCGCCTATGCAGGCGTTGCGAGCGTAGTTGGTCCCAAGCCCGGAAAAAGAGGAGGGTTGTTGTAAGTTGACAACCATTGTAAAAATCTAGACACACATATGATATGGATTTTATTAATATATATAATAATATTTATAATAATATATAATATTTAATTTTGAGCTTTTGGACTAAAGCTCGTTCGAACTTGGCTTAAAAGCTTGAAATTCTAAGCTCGATCTAGGTCAGCTCGAAGCTTAAAATTTTGAGCCGAGCTAGAGCTTTTGCTTAGCCCCAGCTCAAGCTGCTCATGATGTTTCACAACCATAGTTGAATCTATGAATAGAAGACATTAAATAGAATGAACTCTTATATTTAAAGATTTAAATCCTATCTTAAAAGATAGACATATTCTTAGAAACTCTTCCTAAAATGATAAGTTTGTCCTTAACAATTTAAACCAAAAACTAAAAACAACTTAAAACAAAAAAAATTTCACAATCATCTAACTCATCAGTCGATGTTGACTGCATCATCTAGTCTTTGAAGTTTGAACAAATCAGACTGTGGAAAGTTATTGATCCAGGGCATAGTCAGTTTATCCGATCATATTGAAATTTGTATAATTTTCTGCCTGATACATTGTTGAACAGTCTACCTTTCTATGCAAGACTCATCTTTGATATATTTTTTTCCTTTTTGCAATAGGTGGCACCATACAATACATTTTATGCACAGTTAGAGGAGCACATGGCTCAGATTGGTGTTGTTCCGACTGTCAACAGATGGGATGAACCCTTGGTACTTGGAATGGTCGATCCGCATGATTCTCTATCTCATCCTGCAGGGGTTTCTGATGCTCAAGCAGAGTCCGCTACACGATTAGATCCTGATCTATTTACAAATTTTTTGGTAGGCAACAGCTTTTATTCCCTTTAAAGATAACAACAAATCTTTGCCTATCTTGGCTTTTTTTTTATCTAGTGTGCATGAATTGGATTGTTTCCTGAGTTCCTTTCATGTGAAAATATGTCTACTCCTCATTGTTGTCTAAACATTATCTTGTCCATTATGAATATTTTCCAAGTGTTAGAATGAGCCTACAATCACCCAAAACATCAATACTTGCTCTCTATGGTGGTGTGCAGATTCCCAATTGGTATGGCAGTGAATCGCCACAATCTACAAAATACAACCCTTTTCCTTTGCCTGAAATTTACTTGTCTTCCCAGAGGAAAAAGGTATGTGATCCAAATCCTGAAGTTTGAGATGGAAGGCTTATGAGTCTCCATGTTTCTCCTTTTTCTCACATATGCTTTTGTTCACTTCTGCCTACCTGAATCTTTGATTTGGTAAATATCTGCACAATCTTCTTTGCAGTATTCAATTTTGAATGATGTCCAACAAGCTTTAAGAGATATAGAAATAGAGGAGAACAAGAAGCGAGAATTAGCATGCGCCCTTCATGTTCATTTTAAAGACTGGCTATATGGTAATGCATTGCTTCTCTTTAACATTTATCTGAAATCTAGATTGTTCATGCATTCACTTTGTTTCAGTTTGCATCAAAAGTCCATGTTTTATAATTTTTGGGTTCCTCATGAATACCGTTGAATATCTTGGTGGCAGCTTCTGGGAACATCCGCCAACTCTACTGCCTACAAGGTGACTAACATAATGGAACACATGCTGTTAAGGTTGTAATTCCTGTCCCTCTGGGATTTGTAAAGCATAAATTCTCCATCTCATTGCCATCTCATGCCAACAAATTTTTGTTCATTTTAATCTGATGAGAACACTGTATCAATAGCTTTATTTGCATGGGATCATGCACTTTGTGGCTCTTCTCAGACTGATAAGGGCTAGAGTGGATGCTTGTATGTTCACAAACCTTTATGTAATCCTGTTCACCTGAAACTTGTGTACTCTGGTGGAGTTGGAGGTATTGCTGTTTTTGGAACAGAGGCATATAAATTGATATTTGAAGGCACATTCCCTTCTGTAGGGATGTTCAAATGGAGATCCTTTCTATGGAGAAGCAGAGACTCCATTTGAAGCTAATTTGTTTATTATTAGGAACCAACCATTCTTGAGTTTTTCTTGCGTTCTGTTCTCATAACTTTTGGTGCATAGATGACATATTTTTGCAAGATTATATGTGCGACCTCTGATCATTTACCATCATCTTATAAAAATAATTTGACTCAGGGGACTGAAGTTATTTTTTTATTTGATATTTTTGGGGTGACAAGTAACCAATCTGATAACATTTCAGTATGACATCAACCATTCATCCTTAAAGCTAATCCTCTATAAGATCATGCTCTCCAACGTATTTCAATGTTAGTAACAGAAGGCGCAATGAGACATTCATTATTCAGAACTCGTAGAGTTTCAGTTTTATTGATCCTTTATCAAATGGCCATTAATGCTTCAATCCTGCTTGCAATATGAGCTTCATGGTCCTCCAACCGATCAGCAACGCCTTCGTCCTTCCATCGAATGAGTGTCGGAACACCCTTGAGCTTGAACTGGGTATCAACTCTCCATGGATGGGCAGGGTTCCTCCAGGTCGGTCGATCTCCAACATAAGCTCTCAGCAAAAGTACATCTTTCTCCGATGTTTCCAGCTTTTCATATATCACAGGCTCTGCTACATTGCAATCTGCAAACCAAAAGAAAACTCAGTTGAAGGATGAGAAATCATGGAATATCCATATATGAAAGAATTGACACTGCATCTAACAGCAGTAACAGTAAATGATAAGACTTCACTGATTTATCAGAAATTCTAATAGAATGTAATCTTGCATAAAAGTAAATTCCACAATCCGCAGAATCCCATAAATTTACAAATTTAGATTCTTTAAATGCAATTCAGAAGTTTTGATCTGTACAAGGGCTCAATGATTCTTCACTCGAGTACCAAAGGCCTCAAAAAATTAATATACTTGCATGAAATTTGCAACATTATATGCCTAAAGAGAACCAATCATTTAACATCTCCATATGAGAGCTCAGAAGAGTAGTCATCAGACTTTGATCAAATGAAAACTTGTTCGCATGAAAAGGAATGTTATATAATTAAGCAAAAAAGAAGACCATATATGAAGCTTGACTCAGTTTATCAATCACACAAACAAACATTCCCATATAATCAAGTGAAAAGGGAGACCAGCATCTTTCTCAATCAAACAAATTGAACATGAAAACATGATGACTCCAATGAAGGAAGAATCTACTAAAAGCTCAATAGGCAAAACCTCATATATATATTTCTTTGTCTATACTCTCTCCTTGACAAGCACAAGAATTTATGGAGAACAAGTTTGCAAAGAAAAAGAGAAAAGAAAAGGCATCCTTGAGTGAACTTTTTTTCTTATATTTAGACAAAGAATGAACTGGGGCAAAGGCCAAATAACAAGAAACATGTGAACTTCTATCTAACAAAAAATCATGTGAGATCTCTCCACATATCTACAGTCTAATATTCAAAAGGAAAAACTCAAACAAAAGCACTCCCCTCAGTAAGAAAAAGAGAAACTTTACTGTAATTAATCAAAGGCTTAGCAACATTGGTTCATGGTGGTGAATGGATCAAAAGGATCAAACACATCTCTTTAGGATAATACACATTCTTCTCAGTGATAAAAAGTGAACCTTTACAGAAATTAACCAGGGATTAGCTACAAGATTAATGCATGAAAATTGATCAAAAGAATCAAAGACACATCTTTTAGGATAAAATCCAAACAAAAGAATTTTTCTATATAAAAAAAAGAGAACCTTTACTACAATAATCTGGGGATTAGCTACATGATTCATAGTGGAAAATGAATCAAAAGGGGTACAGACATCTATTTTAGATAAAGCCCAATAAAAGCATTCTTCTCAGTGATAAAGAAGAACCTTGAATACAATTAGTGACCGGATTAGCTACATGATTCATGGCGGAAAATGAATCAAAAGGAGCAACATTTCTTTTAGGACAAAATCCAATCAAACCATTCTTATCAGTAACAAAGAACGAAACTTCACTACTATCAATCAGAGGATTAGCTATAAGATTTCAAGATGGAAATGGGTAATCAATAGGACTTAAGCAAAAGGAGAGACCATACCAGGGCACCAACTAAGAGAGGTAGAAGGATCCTTATCGGCCAAGAAGAGCAAGAACTTCATCTGATTCACCGGACTCACGGCCTTGAACTTCTCGAAAGCATCATCGAAGTCGGCGAGCGTGGCGTCCTCGATCTTGAGAGGCATTCTCTCTCTCTCTCTCTCTCTCTCTCTCTCTCTCTCTCTCTCTTCTCTCCTTTCCTCAATTTCGATTTTCGATGATAAAGGGTGACGAGCACTTTTTTTTGTTGCCTATTTTACACGAAAACCCCTGATTTTAACTTAAATATCACCCCCCTAGAAATTTTCATAATTACTTTGCACTCTTTCCCTTTTCAAAAATCCCCTCTTCTGATTTTTATTTATGAACTACCCCCAGCTTATCACCAATCTATAACTAGATAATATTTATTTTGGAAAAAATGCTAAATTTATATTGAATCCATTCACTCTGGTCAAATTGTTCAACAGAAGTATTTTTTTTTTAATAAATGAAAATTTTGTATTATTATGTATATATATATATATATATATATATATATATATATATTAATATTAATATATAATGAACCTGGCACTCGAAAAGAGAACCCATTTCAGCATGCATTCAATGTATTTGATAATGCATTGAATCTGATCGTCTTAGTTAAAGAATTTGAAAAACTATGAGGGTATTTTTGTCATTCTTCTCGCATTGTACTTTCCTTAATCCTTCGCCTCTCTGGCTCTTCTGTTTCTCCCATTTCTCTCCCTCTCTTTTCCTCGAGCTTTTCATCCCCAAAACGGAACCAGAGATTGGTTTGTTTTCCCTGCGGATGGAAATTCGGGAAGATTCGAGGTTTTAATCGGGTAAAGTTTCAAGCTTTGTCTTCCTTTTTTATTGATTCTCATGTATTTTTCATCTTTTTATTGCCCAAAAGTTGACTTTTTTATGTAGTTTATGTGATTTTGTGCTCCTTGAATTAGTCTTTGTGGATTTTTTGTTCATTATTTGCTGAAATTAGTGAGGATTCGATGCTGGGCTGCTATTATGTGTGGGTTGTGATTGTCTCTCAATCATTTGGGGTGTTGCCCTTACTTTTGTAGATGATGTTGTTTGTTTATGTTCCTTTTTCTTTGGTATTTTCTTAGGGTAGAAGTAGTATAGGGCTGCATGGTGTATAAAATTTGAATCTTGGTTGTCACATAATTGATTCGGGATCTTTTCAGGATTTATCCTATTATTGCTCTTGTTTGGTATTGTTTTTATTTCTTCATTTTAATCTTTGATGGATGTGGAAATTGGTTCAAGAGCTTTACTTGGTGGATTGAGAATTATTTCTACCGGATCCAATTTGTGGTTTGTGTTTTGCAAGAAAATTTCTGGCTTTTGTAATATCGGCTGATATTTTTATGGAATAGCATGACAAGCCATGGTAAAGTTTTATTAAGGTTGACATGAAAGATTTGGAAGTGGCTTCTTTGGGTGGTTTTATTTAAAATCTACATTGACTTGTTATCTCCTTGAGTTTTCTGTTCTTTGTTCTTCAGTTGTACTGTATGATAAAAATTTCTGGTTGGAAGTAGCTCTCAAAAAATGTGCTCCATGAATTTGACTGTTCTGTTGTTTCCACAGCAAGATCGTGATATTGAATTCCCTGCATTTGCAATTCTACACTGGAATATGATCGACCTTGTTTTTGAAAGTAACTTTGTGGTTTATCCAAGAGTAGAGCAGTATGTTATTTGAGTATGGAGAAAAACTAACAAATCAAAGTTGGAAGTTTTGAGCTCATGGAGCACCTAGTGATGATTGCGAATGACCTTGGGGATGGTTCAGATTTTGAGGTTGATGATGTCAGGTGTGACAATCTCACAGAGAATGATGTCAGTGATGAAGAAATTGAAGCAGAGGACTTGGCAAAGAGAATGTGGAAGGACAGGGTCAAACTTCGGAGAATCAAGGAAAGGCAAAAGCTTGCTGCCCAAAAAGCTGCTGAGAAAGCTAAGCCTAAGCAGACCTCAGATCAGGCTCGTCGAAAGAAAATGGCCCGAGCCCAAGATGGTATCTTAAAGTACATGTTAAAGTTGATGGAAGTGTGCAATGCCCGTGGATTTGTGTATGGAATCATTCCTGAAAAGGGAAAGCCAGTGAGTGGTGCTTCAGATAACATAAGAGCATGGTGGAAGGAGAAGGTGAAGTTCACAAAATGGACCGCTGCTATCGAGAAGTATGATCACGGGAAAACTTTGCTGCTCTGAATGGGTTGGGTAATGGAAAAGGAAATAATCACAGCCCGATGGATCGCCAGGATGCCACTTTGGGGGCTCTCCTGTCATCGTTGATGCAACATTGTGATCCACCACAGCGGAAGTATCCTTTAGAGAAGGGTACTCCACCGCCTTGGTGGCCTTCGGGTAATGAAGACTGGTGGTTAAATTTGGGACTACCAAAGGGTCAAGATCCCCCTTATAGGAAACCTCATGATCTGAAGAAAGTGTGGAAGGTTGGAGTGCTCACTGGTGTGATTAAGCACATGTCTCCTAATATTGATAAAATCAAACATCATATCCGAAAATCAAAGTGTTTGCAAGTTAAGATGAGTGCGAAAGAGAGCTCCATCTGGTTGGGAGTATTAAGCAAAGAGGAAATGATCGCTCAACAGGTCAGTAGTGATAATGGAATGTCTGATGTAACAGAGGCCCCGCCAACAGGTAATGGAGAAAGAAGAGATGATACTTCTAGCAATAACAGCGATTATGATGTTGATGGCTTTGAAGATGCACAAGTTTCAACATCATCCAAGGGCAACCTCAGAAAAGTACATGAAGGTGTGCAACCTTGTGTAGAACATGCTGTTTCGAAAATTGCACGGCGTTCTTCACATGAAAATGTTGAGCGAGTTCAAAGAGGGGGTGAAGTAGGTGAACAGCGGAAGAGAAAAAGACGTGGAGGGAGTCAGAAACGTGTTGATCAGCCAACAGAAGCATCTGACAACCAACAACTTCCACAAGAATCAAGAAATGCTATCCCTGATATGAATCAAGCAGGCATGCCATCGAGTTATCATGAGCCACAAAATGTCCCCCCGCAAAACAGTGCAATAGTCCCTACAATACCTAGAGAAGAAGGTTTTGCAAACCAATCGCTTGTTCCTGAACCGGGATTTAACAATACATTCAGATTTTCTTCCACCGATATACCTGCACAAAGCATGAACGTTGATGTCCAACCGATATTATATTCCGGTATAGATAATAACAGGTTGATTTCTGGGACCAGTTATGGGTTTTTCCCTTCGCCTATGGGATATGAAGTCTCTCATGGCAGAGAACAGCATCCATTGCCTCTTCCTGAAAATCAGATGATTCCTGAGGGTACTGGATTTCCTGGTGCAAGTCATATCTTTGGGCATGAATTAACCCTAAACGGAAATCCAAATCCAATTGCTGGAGATATTCATCCTTTCCTCGAGGAATCATTCCCGGCTGAACCTGATAAGTTTGTTGCCAATCAATTTGATCCAACTATCGATGGAATCCCCTTGGACATGAGTATGATCCCCAGTCCACCTTTCTTAGTTGAAGACTTATTCCAAGATGATGAAGAATTGATTGAATATCTAGGAGCATAAGTGAGCATCCAATAACCCTCGTCTTCACTTTTTATAGATGCAATGCTCTTTGCGCAACAAGTGATGCAGGTCATAAATTTTTATCAGTTAAACTTTTACTTCCAAAGCGGAGGTTTACCAAAAAAAAAAAAACATTTTAGTGTTCATTGCTTATTTTTGGAGTTTGTTCGGATTCATTTCTCAATTAACATGCCTCCAAGATTGTGACATTGTAATTACAAGGCAAAGATCTTCTTGCAAGAAGAAAGCTTCATTGTTCATTGAGATGTTTGAAGTATGTTTTATGTTCATTTCTCAATTAACTGCCTTTTGTGACATTGTAATTACTAACCAAAGTTCTTGCAAGAAGAAAGCTTCATTGTCCATTGAGACGTTTAAAGTATGTTTATGTTCTTTGTGGATACTGCTGTAGACATGAAATTGCTAATATACCTTTGTAAAATTTATTACTGCTTCATACTGCTGCAAAACCAAGATAATATACCTTTTTGGTTTGACAGAGGTATAAGAGTAATTCTTAAGGTTTTACTGGGGTATATATACAACAACAACAACAACTAAGTCTTAGTCCCATACTAAATGGGGTCCCCAATAGGTGAATTCTAAGATATCTTGGGGGTTGAACCCAAGGTAGGATACCAATTTCAAGTTAAGTACATTACGCAAAGCCTAAGACAAATCAGGCGCAGTGTTTAAGAAAAATCACAAGATTGAATCGATAAACGTTCAGACAGTGGAACGGGCCCATTAATTCATGACATGTTCTATATGAATTATGTGTGAAAGATATGTGAATCATACAAGGTGATACTACCTCAAGATCAGAAGAAGCAATCTTAGAACGCACTGCCTATAATATACGGATTTTTGTCTCTATGTTGCTCTCAAAAAAAAAAATTGAACTAAAATGAAATAAAATATAATAAAATAAAATATAAAAGAAAACAAGTAGACATATAAATAAATAATAAATAATATATGTAAAAGAAAAAAAATTTAATGAAAACCATTTGGAGATTATGTAGATAATTTGATGATATTTTGCCTGTGATTCTCAATTGATGGATTGGGTTTAGGTTCCAAGCTTTGATTTTTTATTATTTGCATTTTCGTAAGTAAAAGATGGAAAGTCGGATCAACGGTTTCTTGGTTTATCAGTATCGGGTCCTTTATATAGGATGTAGATGATTGAAAAGAATTCAGGATTGAACCCCTACAATCACAAGATGAGGACACATGTGTAGAGAGTCGCGCTGTCGTCCCTGACTTCCACACGGGGCACTTGTCATCTTTGTCAATGAAAAAAAAATGGAAAGTCGGGAGAGCTGATCAAATTTGATCCAAATTCATCTACCTACAATTATTGACCAGAATTTGTGAAAAGAAAATTTTATCACTGTGAATTCCGACCATAACAGGTCAGATCAAGTCAAATCTGGACTTCTTAAAGACTTTTGGGTGGCATCCAAGTGACTATTTTAATGGCCTTTTTAGCCCAAAAACAAAAAATACTTTGATTTATTAAGAACAAATAAATATCATTAAAGCAACTTTCAATTTGATTGAAAGCAAAACATCTCCAACTCCACTTTTCACTTTTCATGTTGACCCTATACCTTTGTATTATTCACAAAATATCCATGTGTGAGAATCTGAGCCTTGCTAGAATAGCATGAAGCAGCAGCAAGACCCCTTGGTTTCCTAACTTTATATATAATGATCATGTAAGAAGGGATTTATATAACATTCTTTTAACCTATTAATAAATCATGATTCATCATTTTTTTCAAAAAACAAAAATATCCTTTATTTAATATTCATACAAAGTTATATTTAATTTTAACTATTAAATATTCACATTTGGAAAACTAAAAAAATTATGTTTATTAATAATTAATGTTGTCATATATAACCATGTACAAATATATACACTAAAATTATCATTAGTATATGAAATTCAATTTTATAATCTTTTCTTCAAACATATGAACAAATAGTTTTGTAAAAGTTAAAACACTGTAATTACACACGCAAATACTAGGAAGTATGGTAGGATCATTGACATGACTCATATGCAATGAATCAACATAATGCTCATTGGTAATATGGATCTTTCATGCATTATTATATATATATATATATATGAAAAAGGAACTCATGTAAATGATCTTTCATTCATGATGAGGGATGAAGGTTGACGTGGAGAAGCAAAGGTGCCATAAATGTAGGAAAGTAGTATATAGTCAAAACACAAGATTGGGATGCGTTGAAACACTCGGAGAGAGAAACTACATGATAAATTATACTTACCAAATTTGGTAAGGTTTGTTGTATTAGTGGACAAAGTGGCCCACCCCTTGATTTATAGACATGAAATCATGGGTGCCCATGTTGGACATGCATTATATAACACCTATAACCAACTCTTGGAAGTCCTACACCAATGTTCCTTGTGGGAAGTTAGGGTTAGGGTTTCTATTTAAGGGAAAGTTTCATTTCCTTCTCTCCTCTTTCTTAAATTACTCAGAGGCTAGAGGATTTTCAGGGTCTTGTCCGTTTTCTTATTTGCACTTTGGATCTTGTTTCACATGTCAGGGTTTAATGCTCATTCTTTTCTTCTCTTTTCTTTTTTTAGGGTTTTATGTATGTGAAGTGTTAACCTCTAATAATTTAGAACTTTGTTATTTATGATTCACTAATTGTTTTTCAAATGAATTAGTCAACTTAGTGTGCTAGTTTGTAATATTTGACCCTTAAAAACCAACTAAGTTAAGCAAGTTGTTTCATAAACTATATATTCAATGAACAATATTATTATTATTTCGTTAATCATAGACATTCGTTTTATGTAATAAAAAACTAATTAGTCAAAAATGAATATAAGATATGATCATGTTTCCTTCATGAATATATACATACATTTAATAAAAAATCAAAGGGATTAATTAACACAATTTGCAACATATATCATCAAAATGATCGGTCGATTACCATGCTCATTCATTTATATATATTTCACACAAGATGTCATCGCTAATAATATTTTTTTGTGATTAAAATGTATGTAATCGCTTTCAAAATAAGTTTTTTAGGGTTTTGAGAGAGGAGTGGGTGGGGAAAAGGAAGGTGTGTGTTGAATAGTTTAAAGTTTAAAGAGATCAAATGCCATTAGTCTACAAGACTAGTTTGTTTTTATAGATGTGTTTTGCTTTACCTAATCCAATTATCTTCCTTGGACTTACATAAAAGAATTGTTGGTAGGCCAAGCAACAAAGATTGAAGAATTAAATAAAACCACTAGTCCAACTCCTTTGATAATGACACTGTGATTTGTTAAGGAAAGTTGAAATTGTGATGTTGTTTTCAGATCTCTTCCTCCATTTGATTACATATAGAGTCAATGTCTTAATGTCTTAAGAGGAAGGAGCATTTGCAGAGATAAGGGATTCTCAAGGTTTAAGCTTATTTTCAATGTTCTTGTCCATAAGTTATATGATGAAAATTTTGAATTCTAAACGAGGAAAGTTTTATATATTTGAGGAATCGGAATTATGGAGTCTTTGGCTTTTTTAGCTTGTTTTTTGAGCGGATCATACGCGAGAAATCCATCACTATTAAAAGAAGAAATACGACAATGACGTGATTGTGATATGTGGATTTTTTTATTTTTCTATGTCATAGACTAAAGTTTAGATAAATCTGGATAGACACGTAGCCTCATCTAGAGCGTACGCATGGCTCTATTCCGAACGTCCATTTGAGCGGCACAAGTTCCCAGCTCAGACATCCCCTTGGTCAAATGGGTGGTTGCTAAAGTCAAGAATGGGGATAAGATGACAGGAGAAGATAAAGGTGTCAGAGATAAGGTGTAAGCCCGGCCAAGAATATCTCTGACACCTGGGGAATAATAGCCGACCTCAAAATATAAAAGGAAAGAAGGAAGAAGAAGGGGGTAATGAACATTATTTGATCTAAAAAAAGCTCTGACCGCCGCCTTCAAGCTCTCTTTCTCTTACTGATTTGAGCGTCAGAGCTAAACCTGGCACTAAGCCCACCTTGTTCAGCTCTGTTCTTTGTGCAGGATCACCGGTGGACCAGAGGAACTCTTGGTTGGATCTTCCCAAGCTATTACTGACATTTCCCATAACTATAAATCTCAATCGTTGGTCAGGAAACGAGACAAATTTCAAGGAGGAACCAATTTATGCCACAACAACCTAGTTATATATTCTTGTGTTAGCATTGGTAAGAAATGAAGAAACCTATTCTCGTTTCTAATATATTTATCGGGTTTCATTATTGGTTCATCATCAATATCCCTTAAGCTTCTTTATATAAGAATAAAAATATGTCACTTACTCTGCATCATGTTTAGAAATAGAACCTAATCATCACCTTAACTTTTGATTTCTCACTTATAAATTGTTGATGTTGAGAGTTGCTCTTCTTGGGGATCAGAACGGATCTTGATCATAGGTTGAGAGAGATTGATGAAGGTTATACGTTGGAGTGCTTCAGGTGATTTTGGAGAGAGATCGATTGTGACTGATAATTTATTTGCTTTGTTCTTTCAGCTCTATAAGATCAACGTCTACTTCTGAGATCAGCCTCCAGGGAACGAACCTTACAAAAAGAGGAAACTTTGGAGCAAGGAGATCCGAGCGCTCATGCTTGAGGGTAGCCTCCAACGCTCACTCGAGAAGGAGAGGAGAAAGAGAGGATTCAGGTAAAGATACTCAAACTAGCATTCAATCTAAATGGAATCCAAATTATAATGTACAACATATCTCATTTGTGAACCAAGGACTTCCTTCTATAGTCTGGAGATTATTCTTTTAGTGCTTCTAGGATTCATTTTCTACAGTTAGATGACTAGACAGTTGGTTATTTTAATAGTTGGACTCTCATATCAGAGTTTAT
Organism: Dioscorea zingiberensis; assembly: GCA_026586065.1. NCBI lineage: Eukaryota > Viridiplantae > Streptophyta > Magnoliopsida > Dioscoreales > Dioscoreaceae > Dioscorea > Dioscorea zingiberensis. Next base: position 71,332,489 of record CM048818.1, on the reverse strand, counting down.
GATCATACCATGTATGTTTAGATATTTTTCCTTGTAACATAAATTATCTATCATAATAATTAATTATGAAAATACATCTCATTTGGGTTAGTTCCATGGTAATAAGTAATAACAATCATGTAATGCAAGTTGCCGTATACTGTTACTAAGCAATATTTTTTTAATCAAATTTCAACTCGTTTATAACTCTTTTATTCTGTCATTTTCAATTTCCTCCAATAAAATAACCTAAAGTTAATAGAATAATGTAAAATAAAGAAAAATAGTGATAAAACTTAGTATATTAAAATTCAAGAGTGTGGAGAGAGAGAGAGGAGTGGTTGGAACTTGAACAAAGGGGGAAGAAGAGGAACTCTCAAAGCCGGTCGAATGGGGCCCACAGGAGAAGATCAGAGCCGTCCATCAAGAAGGAACGACTTTGATGGACCTTACGTAGGGGCCCACTTCCTAACACCTCAAGGGAGAAGGTGGACCGGCTGCCACCCGCGCTCGCACGTGGCAACCCATAACACGCGTCGATGATGTCACGTGCTTGTCACCCCTCCCCCATGGCGGCCTCTCTGAGGACCCGAGCTCTTAGTAAATGACCAAAATACCCCTCTATTATCTCATATTATTACTAAAATAGAACTCCGAACTACCCCATTAGTTGACCTTAGTTCTTTTTTCTGGTATGCCTTTAATTTGATTTTTTAGTTATGAAAATGCGTTATTCGAGCTTAAAAATGCGACTATCTCCATTTCCTTAAGATTAATATTGTAACTGAGCCTCAAAATAAATGAAAATTCAAACAAAAAAGCCAACCAAGGTTATTTCTGTAATCGTGCCCAACACAATGGTCCGGAAACCACCCCATGATTCTGGTCACCATCTAAAGCGGTATACCACCACTTCCAAGAGCCCACCTCGTTTGGTCTACGGCGCGTTTTGTCCTTGTCCTCATGGGCGGTGATCTTACCCTATCCTCTCCACACCTCCCTTATCTTTCAACCAAGCTCTCCAAAGAAAGAAAGAAAAAAACTAAAGAAGAGAAGAGGAAGGGAGTCCCACAAACTAAAAGTTTTCTCTCTCTCTTCTTCTCCTCTCTCTCTCTCTCTCTATATTTTATTTAATTTTCTCTTCTGTTCCAGACTTCTCCAATGGTAACAAACAGAAGTTTGTTTCGCCATTAATGGCCTCCTTTTGGTGCAGTTTGGACTCTTCATAGAGAAAGAGAGAGAAGTAGAGAGGTCTCCTTTGGAAGTGAGTTTGGGGGTTGTGTTCAAATTCAATGGCTGGGCATCATCAACAGGAGAACCAGATTTCATTTGGGATGATGCAGCCTTCCTCTTCCATGCATACAAACTTCATGTAATTCTTTGTTTCTGTGTTCTTATGGGTTCATGTTAGTTTTGTTTCTGATTCCATCAAAGAAAAAAAGATGATCATTTCTTTTGTTCTATGTTTGCTGTGATATATAGCAGGAATAAGGAGAGTAGTGGTGCATATGATTTGGGAGAGTTGGATCAGGCTCTATTTATGTACTTAGATGGTCAAGATCACTCTTCAGTGCAAGAACAAAGACGTGAGTATTTCATATATAATCTCTATTTGATCATGCTTCTTTTTTTTCTTTTTTTTTGGCTAAATTTTTTTCTTCATTTTGATTCATATGTGTTGTGAGGAGTGTGACATATAACCAACTCATGATAACCTTGAGAAATTCTAGAACAAAATGGGTACCAAAGGACATCCTTTTTCAATCTCCTTTCCATCTTTTTCCCTTTTCTCCCATGTTTTTTTTTCTCTTTCTGTTTTGAATGACAGAGAGCTACAAATGCATGAGGAGTTTGGAAAGGGAAGTACATGCCATCATACTTCTCTTGCCTCAAAACCTTAGTTTATAGTTGCACCATCAGGAGATTTAATGCTTGCAGGGCTTCATGTATATGTGCAGAGACTCTCAACATTTTCCCCTCTCAACCCATGCATGTGGAGCCATCTACAAAGGTATATATACATATATTCATGTATTTCATAACATGCATGATTGACTCTTCTTATGCGAGTCATCATCTTAGTTTTCATCATGTTTAATTAATACATAGGTTGGTATGAGTTTGGTCTCTCCATCAAACACTGGTGCTACTAGATCTTCAGAGCCAACCATGGAGCTTGGAAATCCAAGGATTAATGGCAGTGATCCACCATCTTTGCCAACTCAACCAGCAAAAGATGTCAAACCAGCTGCAGTGAAGGTGATCATGAAGAACTTGCTAGCTTCTCTCTCTCTCCCTCTCTTTCTCTATACATATACATATATCTCTATATATACTTCACAAGAATGAATTTTCAGCTATTATGTGGGCAGAGGGAAGGGAACACAAGGAAAGGAACAACATCAAGTTCAGAGCAAGAAGGGCCAAAAACACCTGATCCAAAGGTGAGTTCTTTTTCACTTTCTCTTTTTGTGAACAAGTTTAAGCTTCTTTTCATTTGCTTTGTTTGATTTTTCTATGTTCAGACATTGAGAAGGCTTGCTCAGAATAGGGAGGCAGCCAGGAAGAGCAGGCTAAGAAAGAAGGTCAGCTTGAAACTTTGTTGTTAGATGATGAAAACAAAAGTCTCAATTGGTATCTAATTAATTAACTCTATTGATGTATTAATTCTATATCCATGAGAACAGGCATATGTTCAGCAACTAGAGTCTAGTAGAATCAAGCTAACTCAGCTAGAACAAGAACTTCAGAGAGCTAGATCTCAGGTGAATTATATTCAAACTGTTGATTTTTATCTAGTACGTACTATGCTTAATACTACTAATCAAATCTCTTGAGCTCTTTTATCAGGGTGTGTTCTTTGGTGGTGGAGCTCTTCTTGGTGATCAAAGTCTTCCACCTGGCATTGGTGGTCTCAGCTCAGGCAATAATAAAGCCCTATATCAAGCTCAATACAAAGACCAAGATTTAATTTAGAATTTGATTTTGATTTTGATTTTGCTTTGTAGATGCGGCGATGTTTGACATGGAGTACGCAAGGTGGCTGGAGGAGCACCACCGGCTAATGTGCGAGCTGAGGGCCGCAGTGCAAGAGCACTTGCCGGAGAATGAGCTAAGAATGTTTGTCGATAATTGTCTCGCTCACTATGATGAAATGATGAGCCTCAAGAGCATCGCCATAAAAACCGACGTCTTCCACCTCGTCTCCGGCGTGTGGAAGACCCCTGCCGAGCGCTGTTTCATGTGGATGGGCGGTTTTCGTCCTTCAGAAATGATCAAGGTTCATCCTAATCCATTTAAAACTTCATTGATGCCAACTTTTAGGTACTAAGCTGTTGAAAGGTCTCCATTGATGATGGAAAGGTTATGTATGCCTTCCCCTTAGGATTTTAGTTCATTTCATGGTTTGACATGATCCTCCTTAATTTGATAGATAAAGTAGGGAGTTGGTGGTATGGACATAGAGATTAGGATGAAAGAATCAAGTCATAAACAAAACAATTTAGGTAAATATTGTAACCTCTATATATTCAAGGTCTTGATGTAAAATTAACCTACTACATATACTCTCTACTCTCAATACAATTAACAATATTAATTGATTGATGTTTGTGTGAGGATGCAGGTACTTTTGAGCCATGTAGAGCCATTGACAGAGCAGCAAATACTTGGCATATGTGGTCTTCAACAATCAACACAAGAGAGTGAAGAAGCTCTGAGCCAAGGGCTTGAAGCACTCAACCAGTCCCTCTCCAACACAGTGGCCTCCGATGCCTTGAGCTGCCCTTCAAACATGGCCAACTACATGGGCCAAATGGCCATTGCCATGAACAAGCTCTCCACCCTTGAAGGTTTCGTCAAACAAGTAAGCAATTAATTAAACTGAATTAGATATTCTCTTTTCAAACTCCACCCTTATTTTTCTTCAAGTTTCAGTAAAATTCAACCATCTACCTACATAAATCCTCTTAGTCAAGAAATGTTAATAATTCTTCAATAATGTTAGTGCAAGTCATAGGAGTACTACAATATCCAACTATCTACAATTAATTCAATGTATATTCCAGTACTGTACATGTCCTTGTTTCTGTTTCTGTATTTTGATATGAAGATTATTGTTTATTTTGCAGGCAGATAACCTGAGACAGCAAACACTCCACAGGCTAAACCAGATACTGACCACCAGACAAGCCGCCCGGTGTTTCCTCGCCATAGCCGAGTACTTTCATCGCCTCCGGGCACTGAGCTCCCTCTGGCTTGCCAGGCCAAGGCAGGAGTGAATTTGATTCCTAGATACATGATCAAAAGAAATGGAAGATTGGTGAACATCGTTGTACTACTTAACCACACCTTCATCTCTTTGCTTTCTATAAGCAAGGGCTTTTGCATGTAAAGATAATAGAACTAGTAACATAGCTAGCTTGAGATCTACTAGATGGATGAGGTGTGTTTAGGATTCACCCACATGCTTACCTTTTTCATGAAAAAGAACTTCTCTGACTTGCTTCAAGTGATCGGTTAAAGAAAGAAATCATCAATTGGGACTTAGTGTTTGAGCTCAAGAATTGAAGATCAAGAAGAAGAAGAAGGGAAATGAGTTGTTTTTCTCTCTATCTCTCTCTATCTCTCTCTATCTCTCTATTAGATAAGCGTGCCCAAGTGGACAGTGACACCGTGGCATGGTTTTGGAGTTTGGAATGGACTTTAGTTGAAAGATATCTTAATTTAGTGTCTGTTTTGGTTGCACTCAATACGATGCATGCATGCATGCAATGAGAAACGCTACGTGGTCTTCTAACATGTGTCGCTGTTATATCTTATCTCCACTTCCAATTCTTACCTACAATCTTACCCATAATGATGTGGCATGATCTTATTGGCTGGTAGCAAGCACGTTGAGTTGGATCCATTTCTTGGGCTTTTAACTCCATTGAAGCCTGGGCCTTGATATGTTAGCCCATTATAAGTCTGGGGAATTTCAAAACTCACATAAAATGAACAAATAATATTTAAAAATATTTGCCGGCAATAGAGGGGGATTTTGTAAAAATTGAAATTTAGGAGGCGTCTAGATAATTTGGATGAAAAAGGATTAAATCACAATATTCACATTTTCGGGGGTATTTTTAAAAAAGACCATAAATATAAATAAATACCGCCAGGGGGGTTTTGGTTATTTGGTTATTTTCCCATATAAATAATCGTTTACGGGGTTTGTTGTTTCTTCATTCCGCGCCTCCGGTTCTAGGGTTTCGATCGGTGGAGATGGCGCCGAAGGAGAAGAAGCCGAGGACGGCGAGCCGGAACCCCGACCTGATCCGCGGGATCGGCAAGTTCTCGAAATCGAAGATGTACCACAAGCGTGGTATCTGGGCTATCAAGGCCAAGAATGGCGGCGCTTTACCCAAGCATGCGGCTGCGGCGGAGCCGGAGAAGCCTTCTGGGAAGCCTCCCAAGTTCTACCCTGCTGATGATGTCAAGAAGCCCATTGCCAACCGCCGCAAACCCAAGCCCACCAAGCTCAGGTCCCTGTCCTCTTTCCATCTCGACCTACTATGTCGCGGCTTCCGCATTGATTCGAGGTTTTTGACGTTTTTCTTTTTCAGGGCGAGCATCACTCCGGGTACGGTGTTGATTCTTCTGGTGGGGAGATTCATGGGGAAGAGGGTTGTTTTTCTGAAACAGCTTCCTTCGGGATTGCTGCTCGTTACTGGTGAGTTTCTTTTATGCGTTGAAGTTCATTTCCTTGTTTGTTCTTTGGTTTTGGCCATTATTCTTAAGGTTTGGCATGCATTTGAGAAACAAAAGCCCTCATACTACTAATATCTTTTGTTGCTGTTGGAACCAGCAGAACTTCATAAGTTTCTAAAAATTGACGTTGCAGATCAAGAAACTAAATTTCAATTATTTGTAGAAAAGTAATCTATATAGAATTAGAGATGCATCCATTTGTGTTAGAGATCATAGGTAAATTGTAGTTTTGATTGAAAAAGGATGCCTTTTATGCCATCCTCTGCTTCTGGTAATATTGAGTGCAAGATCTATAGCACATTAGTTGTGTAGAAGTATTGACATGAAATACTTCCATGGTTCAGTTTTATTTTTTGTTTGATGTTTATCTGATATCACAGGGAAGTTAAAGTCTATATATAGTTTTTGTTTGTGTAACCTATGATTTTTGGTGATAAATCGTTGCAAGTATGTGTTTGGTTATGTTAGTTTAATATATATGCTTTGATTGATCCTTATAAGATGAGAATGATGTTGTGCACAGTCTATAAGATACCTGGGGGCGCATGAGAGGATTTGTTTCCTTCCTTTTATTTCTTTGTTGGTCTTTCTTTTTGGTCAGAGTGAACTTTTGAATTTATTTACATCTTCAGATATAGGATGTTAAGCTACCTTGTTTCAGACCATTTTTTCAAAATATATCCTGGTAAATGTGGTGCTATGACTTCCCTGTGCTTGAAGCTTACTCAAGGTCCCATTGGTTATTTTGTGGAACAGAAAATGTCCATGTTTGAATATTGCTTGTAGTGAATTCAAATGGTTTAAGGTTGGTCCATTAGTTATTATAGGTTTTTGATTGAAGGACTTCAATAGCAATATTATGAAAACAGAGAAGTCTACAGTTTGTCAAAGATATGAATGTGGAAGTGATATGGCATTTCTCATCTGTTTATACTAGAGTTCATGTGTTGATTGAGGAGAATAACAGTCTTATTCATTATTTATAACCCTCTACAACTATCCCAAACTCCATTGCTTTACTATTATTCTTCTGCTTCTAGTTGCCTTATTTTTCTAAAAAGCTATATGTTCTTCTTTTTGTATTTATTTGATGTTAAGGTTTTAAACGCCGCATATATCTGTGGCTGATTGAATTATAAATGTGATCTTATCAGTAAAAGTAGCTGGTAGGTTGCCTGAGGTTATGTTTGATGATTCATTACACAGTAGCTATGACCTGTTGGCCATTGCCAATAACCTGCCTTCTTCAATTGTTTTTTAGTCTCCAATATAATCGCAGTCTTTCATTTTTGGGTGTATTCTATTGAATCTTAAATGTGTTTATACTGGTGGTCATTTGTAAATAATATGCTATCATTCCTCTACTTGTGGGTGACACTTGATGGATAACAGTTAGGTATCTTCCATAGTCTGTTTATTGAAGATTCTGTGATATCCATTTGTACTATTGTCTTTGAATTGGTTGTTCTCTGGTGTCCACCAAGTTCTTGTATTTCATTTAGTTATCCAAGCATCTTCCTTGTTACAGGGCCCTTCAAGGTCAATGGTGTACCACTTCGCCGGGTGAACCAATCTTATGTCATTGGGACATCGACAAAGATTGATGTTTCTGGTGTGAATGTTGACAAGTTCGATGATAAGTATTTCAAAAAGGAAGCAAAGAAGAAGAAGACGAAGACTGAAGGGGAGTTCTTTGAAACCGAGAAAGAGGTGCGCCCACCTTTTGTACTCAAGCAGTGTTTGTGGTTCTATTTGACTATGTATTTCTCATGCTCAATTTTTGTTTTCCGCCTGATATAGGAAAAGAAGGCACTTCCACAAGAGAAGAAAGATGACCAGAAGGCTGTGGATGCCCAATTGATGAAGGCCATTGAAGCAGTCCCTGATTTGAAACCCTATCTTGGTGCCCGGTTTAGCCTTAGATCTGGAATGAAACCTCATGAACTTGTTTTCTAAACATAGCCAGTTGGAGAATCCTTTTTTATTACTACCTTTGCCACTTTGTGACTTGCATTTGGCCCTCGGATATTTCCTGGAATCAGTTTTGAGCTTTAAACATGGCTAGTTTGAACATGATATTTTGTTTGATATTTCGGTGTTATCAGAGACTTGAGCTTATTCTTGTTTGGCTATGTAGATTTTTACTGATACTTCCCAAAATCAGCAGAACCCATGTGTTATTAGATATATTCTTGAGTATTTCAAAATTGCATAGCATTTTTTATAAATAATGGATCTTCAACAACAAAAACATTTATTTCTTTCCATGTAATCCTTAGCTTATCTCTATCTATTTCTATTTCCGAATTGACACATCTAGGGGTCTATGTGAATGTTTATCTACGAAGTTACAAAATCATCTCTAAGATTTTTTTTCTTTTTCTTTACTAGGTCTAATAATTCCTCTTCATGTCATATAAAAGGGTATTTATTGATATTGTGATACTATGCAAGCACAAAAATTTAGGAAACTAATGAAAAGACAAAGACAAGATGCTAAATGCCCTTATTGAACTTCTGCCCTAATAGCATCACATCAATCTTGTATTACAAACTGAGGCCTTCTTGGCAATATGCTCCCCAATCAACTCTAAATAATCAATAAGAGCAGCAGCCCAGAAATGCATATGCCCAAGTGGCATGTTAATTGTGAAAAATCCTAATCAAATTCCATTTTTCTAAGTCAAATTCATCTGGAAATATATCTTCAGTCTCTTGATCAGCGAGCATCCTTCATTGTTTGTCATCTACTAAAATTTCGATGACAATCTCTCAGTATAGCTGAATTTTCATGCCGCAACACCAACTTGTAATCAAAACTGCAGGCTTTATTATAAGATGCTTTGAGGTGTTAAGCTTTGGTTTTCAGTTTCTGCTTCTTGGAGTCAAGTGCTGTCAAACCAGTTCCTAAACCGACAGGTGGATGATCTTCGCATTTTGCAACAGATTCGTTTTCTGTCTCAATGCCATTTGACGTTGATCCAGATTCCATACTAGCTTCCTCATTCTGCTTGTTTAACTGTGCACCCGGCTGAGCTTGGTTGGTGTTCGTTCCTGAATTGACAATGTTGAGGAGATGGGCAAGTTGTGGTAAAGCTTGGGCAGGAACAGCACTAGGGCGCATTTGGTGGCCTCTTGCTGCAGCTTTCTTCCGCACTTGTGCTGCAGCTCTAGCGGCTCGTTCATCGACTCCCCTCCCCCGAGGGAGAACTTCACCGATCATGGATGAATTGATGGATCGGTTGACCGATGATTTGCTAGAATTTCCAGAACCCAGAGAAGCAGCCTGGAATGCCTGTACGAGCTCCGGATGAGCCTGTTAAAGAGAACATGAGAATCAGACCGAAAAATTGCAAACCAAAGGATATAAATCATTACTTGAATTTAACAGACAGGAAGACCAGCAAGTTATTAATTGATAATCACATTGGTAACGCTGTTGATCAGATTCAAGGAAACCTCAATTATAACTTTCATGTGGCATGGGGAACAGATCTATGGTAAAACAAGTTTAAAATGCACAATAAATCTAAAAGCTTAAACTCCAAGTAAGAGCCTTTAGTGAGAATAGAATTTGGACGTACATACCCTTAGAAAATCTACAGCATTTTGAGCAGAAGCTGCATTAACTGCCTGCCCTTTCTGCTTCTGGACATTTACCTGCCAATCCCAAAATGTGAAGGAAAATTTTTTTTCTCAAAGGTCTATTTCCAGTAAAATGTTGCTACAAATATAGTTTACTGTGTCAAATTTAGCGAAATAAAAGAAAAAAAATACTGCAGAGAAGGTAAAACAACATAACATCAAAATTTTGCAATCAATGATAAAACTATTCTTTTGGGAGGACTCGAACATTATCATGAATTGTTCAGACTATCATTAAAAGTAATTTATCATTAAGTATTACTACTTTCCAACAACAACAACAACAACAACCAAGCCTTATTCCCATATTAGCTAGGGTCGACTATATGAATTCTTTGTCTCCATATCTCTCTGTCAAAGGCAAGATCCGGCCCAATATCAAGTGTTACTACTTTCCGAGTGATAAAAATTTATATTCACCTGTTGTTCACGTAGTTTAAATGTCTTTATCCAGTTTTCAGAATCACGAGTTCTTGCATCCTCCTCTCCAAGTTGCTTCACAAGTATATCATAAGTTTTCTTTTCATTCTGCCAAGAGAAAATTCATTAAATAGCTAATAATTAACACATACAAGTATGAAACAGAACCTTCTGAGAAGCACCGCCTTGCCTGAAGAGAAAGTTTGTAGGCGCCCATACAGTTGAATGCAATGGCAAGAGCATGATAGCAAACTGCAGTTTGAATATGCTCCTGACCAAGAAGCCGCTCATTCTTTTTCAGTGCCTCTTGCAAATACCGGAGTGCAGTATCCATTTTCCCCATATCCTGGTACATCATAGCCACATTTATAAAAGTTGCTGCAACATCAGGATGATCAGCTCCAGATGATAGGCTTAGTAGTAGTAATGTTCGAGACATGTGCCGCAGGGCTAGTTCTGTTTGATTGAGGCCATGATAAAATAGAGCCATGTTTCCATAGCTGGCAAACAATAGACAGAATGCAACTTGGTCAAGAGTTAAGAATGAATTCAAATGGATGTTGGAACAGAGAAAATTTTCTATATAAGTCAGTACCTGTGTGCGGTGTCAGGGTGATCAAGACCAAGACAGCGTTCATTTATGATTAGCTCTTTGTGCTGCTGCATTATAGCTCCTGCAATGTCACCCGCATGATAGAGAACCATTGCAAGATATCTGACAATTAAGAAATTTCCATTAGCACAAGGTTCATGTCAGTAGGAAATAAACTATTTCTTTCCCGGTTTTCAATGCAGTCACTTAAGAGAATCCAACAAAAAAGCAGCTAAATTCTATGTTGAATATCTCTATGGGCATGTTCTGTGAAATTTCTTCAGTAAGAAAGACTAAATACATTTCAATAAGAACGAACTAGCCATGTTAATCAGGAATATATATAAGGGAATTTGCCAATCCTTGCAAGAAATTCATAATTCCAAAGAACTTATGAAGCTTACCTACAACAACTAGCAACATCTCGATGCATGGGTCCAGTTACCTGCAATTAGTTGTTCATTAACACAGAAAAATTGTAATACAGATGATCCAAAGGAATGGCGAGAAGTTTCCGAAGTTTACTTGTTGAAGCAGAGCAAAAGCTTCAGAGAATAGAACATATGCTTCATTTAACATTCCCTGAAACACACGCAACATGCAGTATGTTAAGCCAAAGTAGAAACTTCTCTCAGTTTTTCCAATATATAAGGCAAGATATAGACGCTAGGTAAAATAGTTTGTAACACATACTTCAGCCAATCGAGCTTTCCCTGTATCCATGAGATCTCTTGCTTCTGAACAGACTGGAACAGAGTGCTTTACAACCGGCTGGACATCTAATAAATCAGAGATCTGAAAGGGTGCTGCTGCATTAAGATCATACTTGCGTGCAGCAATTTTTATTCCAACCTGTTACAAGTTAAAAGGATAAACAGTTATAGTGATGAGCTCTCCATATTCCTAATATTGAAGAAACAATCAAAGTATAGCTTTAATTCTAAGAAAAAACTAAAGACAAGCACAGGTCATTCAATAAATCAGTAAAAGCTTAACAGAAATTCACCTTTTCGCACAGATTCCTGATGACTGGAATTTTTTTTACCCCCAGCCTTGCATCATCAGTTAATTCAAACTACACACAAAATAAATAAATAAACAGTTCCAAAAAAGAGTGGATAAAGCAGACAACAGATTTTTACCGTGTGGGGTGTCCCACAACAAAATGGAGATACCTGATATTTGAAACTTGCAAATCCACAAATGTAAGACCACAGCTTTTCAGATGTCAAAAGCATATAAGCTGATTGAACATTTGCAGATGCTCCATCACCCCACCTAATGTGCCCCTTGGTACTTCTGTTTTGAGATTGAGGACTTTGTTGTCCCTAGGGAAATTAGATACCAGTCAATTGGAAAGTGATTAACCAGGTAAACAAACTCCATGTAGAAATAAAATATTGAAAAGGGCAGCTTTTAGAACTTGATCGATTAGGAATGAAAATTTATTGTTAGTTGAGGTACACAAGTGCCATAAACAGCAGTTCGTTGTTGTGTATTTGCCAACTTATTCACCACTTTGTATCTTTTATACTATTTTTTGCTTTCATCAATTACAAGCAAAAGATCAGTCTGCTTCAGAGAATGTGCTGAAGCTACACATAATGACCTCTTCAAGATTATAACACAACCAGCCAAAGAGTGAATTTAAATAAAGATGTCAGAAAGGATGTGAAGAACAGCACACTAAGAAATATACACAGTAAAACCATGTAAGAGCTAAATTAAATGCTAAAAAGATACCCAAGAGATTTTATATACCTTATGTTCACTAGCCAAGTGTGCTTTAGTTGCACTTGCATTTGCTCCTCTAGGTAGAACATTTCCAATAAAACAATTAAAGAAATGTGTGATGGCTTGCCCAATATCATGGTCCAGGGATTCCATCAGTAAATCCTGCATATAAAAACATAAGTTTAACCTCTTGATAAAAGAAGCAAAGCAAGAGTAGATCAGCTTTTTATAAAGGCTGTGAATGACAGCCTACATTATTTTATTTACGTACAATCCCTTAACTGTAGATAAAATTGGTAAGTTACACAGATGTATAGCAAATCCACTCATTTGTGTGGTCCTTAGAAGTATGGTAAGACTGTTAGCCTATGAGAGTTGACTAATGGGAGAATCCCTTCTTAAAAGAAGCACTTATTTGGCATCCTAGGAGTCAGATGAACAAAAGAGAAGACTGAGGTAAGTATTCAATTCACCAAATTCAAACTCGAAATATTCCAAGATTACAGAAGTAGATTTTCAATCTAAGTATGATATTTGGAGAAATTTCCAACAAATAATCTCATGTAATTGATTTCACAAGTATGTCCCTTTCCAGGAAAACTACTTATGTAGCAAGAACGCTTTCTGGAATCTAGTTAACTGTATCCTATGTATATGACATAATAAATCCCAAACTTTGTAATTATTCTTGCCGGTCTTTTACATAAGATGATCCTAGAATATTGTGCATGATTTTAAATGAATAAAATATGCAAAATACAATGGCAAATAAGCCACAATGGTTTAAGTGGGTCACCTTGAGAATATGTTTGGCAGACCTAACAACAATCTCATTTGTACATATAGCCCATAGATGAGGCAGATGCTTGGTCATTTCAGCAACCTGAGTAACAAAATGAGAATCATTGACAACAGAACAGTGACATATGGCCATGGAATTCCTAATCATGAAGCAGATCCTTTACTTTTCCGAGATAGCGGACATTTATCCCATGAGAATGGAGTGCATCAGTCAATGTTTGACCATCCATGGGTGAAACCTCAAGGGCACAAAGATCTTGAACAAACTTTGGGAGAACAACATTCATAAGATATGAACTAGCCTTCCTCACCATCTCTTCATCTGCAGTAATCTCCTATGGTTTGAGAGCAAAAGAAAATTAGAAAGGTAATACAAACAGAAATAATAATACTAGAGGAAAGCCTTGAAAAGAGGAAAAAAATCAGGCAGTTAAATTACTGGACAAAACTACCTCTTGACTGCCTCCCAATTTGAACTCAGTCAAGACATTGGGATTCAAAAGCATTGCTTCAGATGGTGCACCATCTGCTGTGGTAGAAGCATGCTCTGCATCTGACTTCTTGCCCTCATCATTGGATGCACACTAAAGAAAGAAAAGATGAAAGTAGTCCTAACATCAATATTGAATATTTTCATTTCTCAACGTACTAGTCTGAACCTAAAGTATACTTAGTAAATGATTTTGATTAGAATTATTACGCATTCCATAGCCAGTAAAATTCAGAGAACTCTAATTCATCTATGGTAGATGAAGGAAGCATTGAATGACCCACAAAAATGTTTCAGAAGAGGAAATTATAACTCATTATTAGGAAACTAAGAGTTTCTCCAAACTCAAAGAACTCACCACCACATCGCCATTTTGAGAATCAGGTTCTTTGGTTACTGCTCCTACAATTTCAGATTTAGAGCTGGACGTCTCTGCAGCTTCAGCCTTAAGCACAAAACCACATCAAAACTAGGAATGAAATACCAGGAATGAATATGAAAAAGTCCATGTTTGCAAGGATTATAATGCTGGCTTACCTGGCTAAAGGAAGCAATGAGTTCAGGCCTCAAGATATAAAATCGGGATTCTGATCCAGGATAATTGGCATCCCGAGGAGTCACCCTCATTAAGTCCAGAAGATAATGCCTAATGATAGGGGAAAAATACCAGAAACAAAAGAAAATTTTGTTACTTAGGCTTTGAGAGGAATATTAGGCAAAAAAACTTAAGAATAATCGAAAAAGAAGATTGCATCTTAAGTTGTTGGTGGCTAGGATAGAGTTTTTAACACTCATAAATATCTAGGTCATTCAGGTTACTTCAAAGAACTGATAATTAACTCCATTTTAACATTCTAGTCTCTATCAATGAGAAATGTGTTTTACATCTGGCTGATGAAAGATAATAACAGATAATACTAGCAAATAACCCTCACATTGCTCAAGACTTTTTTAAAAATAATAGTTAAATAATAACAAATGTCTCAGGTGTTGCTAACGACTTTCATAAAAACAATAGTTACATAGAATAATCATAATGTGTGTTAGTTAACAGCTACTAAAACGTGACCACTAGATTAAAACGTGTCGTTCCAAGTAGTAGTTATGATTTTTAAAATTAAAAAAATCTAAAATTCTAAAAACATTCCAAAGCATGAATCTAATTTTCTGGTTTTTTTTTGAAATTTTTTTAAATCAAAATTATCTATAACCGATTTACTCCCACTTAGTAATATAGATAGATATCTCATGAGAATGGTTCAAATGATGTTGACTTGTGCCCATTACGTAGTACTTCCAGAAAGAAAAAAAGTATGGAGAAAGCAGTTAGGTTCAGGTAGGTCTTCTTGTAGCTTGTTTTCATTCAATTAATATAGAGCAGATAATATATTTACTTTCAAATAGTCAACATTCATATCCCGTAACTCATCTCACAAATTCATTAAAAAAAGAAAATGAAAAAGGAAATCATAGTCCAATGCACCTATTGGTTATCATGACAACATTGTATAAGTTCCAATTCGAAAAGGTCAAAATGATCAAGGGCTTAAAAAGATACAGAGATCTGATTAATATGCAACTAAAGCAGAACACAGGTAATGCTAAAGTTCTACAAAATTTGTTTCAGCATATTATTTAATCACCTGTCATCGCTGCCAATAATTCCCTTGCATTCAACTGGGGCTGCTAATTTGAAGGCATTACCAGAGCCATCCAATACTGTATGCTCCTTCAAATGGAGGCGTTTTGCAGCCTCCAACACCTAAAAGCAGAAAATATTAAAGTACCAAATAAATAAATAAATAAGAGAATTTTGAAACAATGAAAAAAAAAATCTTATTAGCAAAATTTACTACAACGCCAACTGGTTGAGAACCTCTATAAATGTCATGTTCTTTCTTCAATAACTGGCAACAATCTATTTTGGGCTGGAACATGCTTCTAACTAGAATGAAATGCATATAGAATACATGTCATAGGCTTCCCTAAAGAAGCAGATAACCTGCACATAGATGTGTTGAAATTGATATACTGATTGCCATCGTACAAGTAGAAATTCAATAACTGAGAAATGAAGAATGTTACAATTGATGAATGAGTACCCCTTCATAGTCATAAGCATTTTTGCAGTTAGTGATTATATGAATAATAAGTGGAAAGAGGAGTTTTCTTAACATGCTAAATAAGTCAGCAACTGAAATTTTGAGAGTAAAATTCATGGCAAGAAATTGTGACAGTAATTTAGATGGAGTGGACCCATGGGTGAACAATGAAAGACTAACTTAAGGACAATTACTGTACTACGGAACTAACCTTGGAATGGAAAGCATCATTCCAACAAATTGTCTTCCCATTGTCCATAGAACCATATAGAAGGGAATCAGA
Organism: Dioscorea zingiberensis; assembly: GCA_026586065.1. Taxonomy (NCBI): domain Eukaryota; kingdom Viridiplantae; phylum Streptophyta; class Magnoliopsida; order Dioscoreales; family Dioscoreaceae; genus Dioscorea; species Dioscorea zingiberensis. The sequence continues at coordinate 71,316,692 of CM048818.1, read as the reverse complement.
TTTTCCTTGAAGAATACCAGGTATAATGCTCTGCAAAGAGAAAGGAAGTCAATACATGAATAGAATTACAGCAAGTGCAATCATAAGAAAGTACACTTCAAAGCCAATAAGGTAAGCCGCGAGAAAAAGTATGAGAAGGGTAGTACACACCTGTGCCACTACCCTATAACCTCTGTAATCAATTATTGCCATAGCAAGATTGTATAGACCAGGAACATCAGCTTCCTGGAAAGCTTTAGTTCCTTTCAAATCAAGTTATTTGAAGAAGCATATGTAGCCTGCTCACAATCAGCAATCTGTGCCTCTGCACATACATCAGAAGTAGCACCTTGACCTTCTGAATTTAAGCTCTCAGCTGAATGTTCACAATGGTTACCATTTGTCCCACAGAACGCATCTCCAGAAGACTTTACTGATGAAGAAGATTTCTTATGCTCACAATGCTCAGAAGCATGCTCTACTTTTGAATTTACACTTGATTTATGATCATGTGATACATGTCTAAGTTCAGCATCCACAGCAAAACTGAAGAATATATTATTATGTGCATACCTACACAAAATGGCACATTTGAGACATCAATGACAAGAACTGATGCAAAGAAAAAATGGATAAAATGATAATACTGATTTATTTGAAGAATAAAATAAGATACTCTGAACCAAGATTACCAAAAATCAAATAACCAGTGGCATAATTCTCAGAAACACAGATATCAAGGCAACAACAAATTTTTTTTTAATATCGTCACAGAATTGGATAATTAATATGTGCAACAAACAATTACTCAATGATATACACTTGCCTAGTTCATCAATAACATACCTGTCCAAAATATTCAGATAAAATTTGGGAGAACATATAACAGGCAGGCAATGTCAGACAATTAAGTAACAAAGTTAAAGCACACACAACCCAAGTAAAAATTCTGATATGAAGCCAAAATTGTAAGAAAAATGAATGTCGTTAAAAGGTAACAGTTCAAGCAGGATGTAATGAGTAAATCTGTAGAACTCCTCTAAGCTTACGCACATATGTAAATACTCTGGATCAGTGGGATTAAGGGGGGGTATGCATCTATTGATAACTCCAATTGCACCATTAGTTGCAGCATCCACAAAATCACAGCTCACTTTATAAAGGGCCCTGTTGCGCAAGATCCTGATACAAGATTGTTGTTCCAAGGGAAGCAAAAAATAAATTTAGATTGTCTGCAATGTATTTATGATTAAACATGAATATAGCAGAATATAGGTAATTCATAGCAGGATATAGGTGAAAAGAAAATAAACCTAATTTTTCAAGCACACACATAAATACACAAGGCATCAATTAAATAATAACACACCTCTCATGGAGTGTTTGATGAGGAAACTCCCGACAAGCCTGTAGCTCTTCATTCCAGTCTCTCTGCATACCAATTAGATCAGCTCCAAACGAAAGAGTAACTGCATCCTCTGCTCTAGATGCATCCCGTTTATGATCTACAAATGTTGAAATTATGAGGTAAACATATAGATAGAAAGTGGGAAATACATGTACCAACATCTATATTCTCATATAACTGAAATCCTGGTTATTTAGCAAGGTTTTGAGTCTTTTTCCCATATCGATGATTAATTAGATCAAATAAAAGTTCATAAATCTATGAAGTTTTGTGTTGCCAATTTTATTTAGACCATCAAAACATGTTTGAGAAAATATACTTATTGCATGACCAGCATTTGACTTAATACATATGGTTTCACATCCAGATGTAGGTTCTGCCTATGATTATTCAAACAGCCTTGAATAGAAAGAATTAAATTCTAATAAAGAATAGTGTTATTAACAAGTGAATATCAGCACTCAGTGTATTAACATTAAAAGGTTAATGGTTGTTCAAATAATTCTAGGTTCAAATATCCCCCAAAAGCGTGCTTCCCTGAGATCATTGGACTGCAAGATGGCCACAAAAAAGTAAGAATGCTGGGAAAAATAATATATCCACGCAGTTTTTATACCAAAGGAAGCCTTGCATATGTCCTAATATTATAGTCCAGTTTTGTACATATATTATTAGACCAGGCACTAACCAATTACTGATATTTGACTCCATAGACGGGGTAATTTTTTTTGTGGGTCACTAAACTTTGGTTAATTATCAATTCAGTTACCAAACTTCAATTTGTATCAAAATAGTCACTCAGCTTTAATTTTGTTTCACTGGCAAGTCACCCATGTGAATTCCGGCCCCCAATTCAATTAGGTTGCTTACTTGGCCGTCGGAGAAGCTAACTGGACTTATTATATTACCCAAAAACCATGTCAACATATCTTTCTCTCTTCCCCTTTCTTTCTCAATCCCAAGTGCCCTCTCTTCCCCTCTCTTCGGAAGACGAAGCGATTGAAGTTCGCGTAATCCATATGGGCAATCTTCTATCCAATGAATGAGGAGTCCGCTTTAGGGATTAGCGACTTACCCATTCAGTGACTTTGGCAATCGGACGCCCAAAGATGGATACCATCGGGTCGGGTGAATTAGAGAATAGACAGACGTCTGCTGGCATTCCAAAATTCTCCCTTCTCCTTTCCGTGGCCTATCCGAAAGAGAATCCAATACCTCTGGGTCGTGAATATTTGAATAGGACGAACTGGCCTCTGTGGATAACTTTGCTTCGAAACAAAACAATTTGAATTAGTCTCGGTCAACTAGAATGTGTATTATCCATATGGGAGATCTTCCAATTGGAAGATCCATCGATATGAGACGAAAAGAAAGATCCATTGACCTCATCATCTTCATCTGATCAGACATACTGAGCTCTTTGCTCTATCCATCATAGCATATCATCACATGCACAAAATCAAGTATAGAAGGAGAAAAGAGAGAATGGGAGATGTACAGAGAGACTTATAAGCTTTTTCCTCTATCCATTCCATTCTATCATCACCTTAAACATCTTTTTCTTCCATTCAGAGTATCATCACCATCAAACCAACAAGTGAGAGGAGGAGAACGGAGGAAGTTAGGGCATGACTTGGGATTGAGAAAGAAAGAAAGGGGATGAGAAAAAGAGATGTTGAAGTGGTTTTTGGGTAATATAATAAGTTCAGTCAGCTTCTCCGGCAGCCAAGTAAGCAACTTAATTGAATTGGGGGCCGGAATTCACATGGGTGACTTGCAGGTGAAACAAAATTAAAACTGTTGACCCTTTTGATACAAATTGAAGTTTGGTGATTGAATTGATAATTAACCAAAGTTTAGTGACCCACAGATAAATTTACCCCCATAGACGCAACAACACTCATTCATAACCTATTCGTTGGGATTTAACTTAAATAAACGGCTTCAAAGCCATATAATTTGGATGAAATTTATCAAAACATAAGGTCCCACTTCCCATTTCATAAGGTCCACACCCAATCCTAAAGATGCCTATAAAAATCTCCAAATGGACCAACTACACTAGAACTTCAATAAGAAAAATGCATCATATGACACAAGAGAATATAAAGACAGCTAAACAAGAAGAGTCCGAATTTGCATTTACCAGGAATCGGGTAGGCTCCCAGCCACGAGTTTGTTGGTAACAAAGATTGGACATTTTCAAATGGGTGCGCAGAAGCTTTATGGTTTAAAAGTTCATGAAATCCTGCAAAAACAATAAATTACTCAAGTTATGTCCAGTATCCCTGTAATAGCTTGTATTTCCCCAAAATTAAGCTACCTTTTTTGAATTTGGAACTGAGCTTTTGCAGTAAACCAATAAGTGTGCTAGCCTCATGAGCAGGTTTTGCTGGTCTAGGGTCCAATATATTTCCTGTGCTAGAGTTCACATAAAAAGCCTTTGTAGTTCCAGTGATGCAAAACTTGTTTCCTTCTAGTGTCACAACATCCAAGTAAATCAAATCACCAACTAGCCTGAAGAAGATGGCAAATAAAACTGCATCAATAAAGATCATCTACCCCTTGCTTGATCACCACATCAATGATAGAAAAATGTAGTTACAATAATGTTAAAAATAAAATAACCAAACATAAGTGGATCTATAGTACACAACACTCACAGTTTTAGGCTAACCATGGAGACATCAAGTTGTGAAATAAGATAATTGTAAACCTTTACAAGATTGCATTTCATTATTTTTATTTTGTTTTTTTTTAGTTTTATTTATTTATTTTGCCTTCAAAAAATTGTCTCCTAGCAAGTTCAGTTAAATAAATAGGAAGAAGGCCTCGTATAAACATTTCTGTCAACGTAATAAAGAGCATGCCATTTGTGTCCACATAGTACTGCTAATATAAGAAAGAAACCAGACCTGGGGTAAATTGATGAACAGAAAACTACTGATGAAATAATAAAAAATTAAGATTATGACTGAAAGCATAGAAATGTTGTCCAACAAAAAAAAAAGGCCCAAATATGTATACATGGAAATATAGAGGAAAAAAATGATAATGGTGAAGACTACCTTCTATAACTAGGAGGAGGGTTGAATGAAGAAAATATAAGACTCTCTAAACAATCAATCTTTTTAGTTGAAGACACCATCAAATTGTTGAGGGAACCAGTGATATCCTCCATAATTCCTAAACCATCAAGCTCTGGAGTTTCTACTTTTGTAGCATCTGCATGATGGTTAAAACAATTGTCAAAAGAAACAATAAATAAATAAATAAAACATTGTGTATCTCAACATTGATAGTAAGAGGCACAAGCAACAAAGTAAACACAGGACCTGCGCTTTTCTGCTTTGTACTCTCGGACTGTAACGCTAGCAACGTTGATGTTGAGGTATGAAGTGTTGAAAGAGAAAGCAATTCACGGGAACGGTGAACATGGGACCTTATGGATCTTTCATCATACAATGCTGCAGAAAAAAAAAAGAAAAAAAAACTTTCCTGTAATTTATCTGGTGAAAATCCTGAGGTTTTAGGAAAAGGATATGAACAGATTGTGCTTACCACCAACCATCTCTAATGAGCAACCACCCATAGTGATATCCACAACTTCAGAGATTTCATTGTAATCTCCCAGGTGATGACTTGAACCCTCTTTGTTATGCAAAACAAGATCGTAACAAGTGAAGAAACAAGTCTCTGGTGCATCAAGCAGGAACTGCCTAATATCCATCACAGAATCTGCTGGACTTAACTGTGCTTACAAGAGCAAAATCAGTATTAGAGCCTCATTATAGGAGTTTTAGGGAAGCACGGAAAACTCCAAAAAGAAAATAGCATGGAACTGCTAAATATCATAAGATGGAAATGCAATCTAAATACTGAAATAATTAAGACAAATTCTGAGAGTAGCTAGAAGCAGTCACTTGGAACCAGTGCAACTGCAAAGACAGGTATACCAACAAGATAAATACATATAACAGAATTTACCTGTAGCTCTAATTTTCCCCCAGCTTGTGTCTTGACAGAAATAGGATAGAGCTGAACCTCACCTGATCAAGTGAAAAATTATAAATAAGTTTTCAAGAAACAGGACAACTTAGCTATCAGACAGAATTCCAACAGCAGATAAGGGAGCAATAAAAATTATTTATTTTTAATTATAAAAATATTATTAAAAAACAGAATGAGTTGAAAAACTATTGAGAAAATAGTGCAGGAGATAAGGTGGAAGATTTCCAAGTTAAGCATACATCTAGGAGGCTCATAAACTGGGAAGCAAAGTATCACTACAAAAGCTGATGAACAGTAAATGATCATCCCACAATGATTATATGATGCTAAAATATGCATAATGAGGGTGAAACTATATTTGAATCCATCACCTTGCATATATCTATGTGTTTCACCAAATTGATACCTGAGAGGGTTAAATATACTGATATACCAATCAGATTACATGCCTCTGATTTACGAACTCAATTATGTATTGTTTATTACTAAATAGGCTCACTGGAAGTTGGACCAAACTTTACACGAAGGTAGGAAACAAAAAGAAAGATTGGTATTCTCATATTCCTTTTATTACTTTCAATTATGGGATGACAGATAATTCATCAATCAGTCCCAACCTAAGAACATAACAACATTAACCACCATATATCTTGATTTCCTAGTATGCATAAAATTATGAAATTCTCAGACTTTGGGGTGGGGTGGTGATTATCAGCTAGAAAAACACTCTTGAATCATAAACAGGTTAAACAAGTTGCTACATGGAGGACGATCAAAATGGAGGGAAGCTAAAACTCTAGAACCACAAGCATGCTAAGCAACTCATAGACTACAGGATCACATATCATCAACCCAACCTTATCATACATGTTCACATTATGATTGCTAGATTGTTATATCTCTTTTGACACAGCTCAACATCTGAATTTAACTCTTTCCCTGTCCTCTGTGTAGTATTATAGTGCTGGTCTAGGGATTTCAGGCTTTCATCAATGGGAATCTAAAAATAGGATGAAACATTGAAAGAAAAGCCAAAAAAAACCTACAAAAAACAAAAAGATGATTATAGAGAGACAGCACCTTCAGCCTGCTTGGGTGGCACAGTTGAAGAATTTGCTGTCTCCACCTTGCCATCCATTGCCTCGTCAACTGAAGAAGCCTGATGGTGCTCTGTGCCATTCGTAAGAGATTGTGTGACATCACCGCCACTATTTTTTGCAGTTAATAACAAGTCTACCGTCTTGGAATTTAGATCTGAGGAATCAACAGCAGTTGAACTTGATCCCCTTCCCTTGTTCTTTGCCTTGGATTTCCCTGCCATCCTTCAATTACCAAAACAGATAAATCAGCAAATTATCTTCCCAAATGGAAATATCCTACTATGACTCAATAAAAATAAGGGGTAAAAGGAAAAGTAAAGACATGGCCTCTTCACAATACTCTTCCTGGTACTTGTCAAGAGAAGGTACACAAATATTTAAATGCAATTGATGCTTAAAAGTTAAAATCACTTCAAATGACACTTCCTTTTATATTACACACAAGTGAAACATCATTATCTCAACTTCTTACAAAATCACAAAAAACATAAATATGTCAATAGAAAGCCACTTCACTGACAATTAATACAGTTTAAAAACCTAATGGAAACATCCTGATATTAACTTCAGCCAAAATAACAAAAAGGATGAATATAACGGCCACTAAATATCATTTCATATGCTACTTCATTCATAATATATAAACAAAAAAAACATAGAGAAATACCCTATTCAGTAACAAGAAAATGAAAAACCTAAAAAAAAACAAGTGCTTAAAAGTTAAAAATCATTTTATTTCATACTAATCATATTCAAAACAAGATTAAAATAAGATCGAAAAAGAGAAGAAAAAAGGAAAAAAAAAAAAAAAAAAACTTATACTGCTTTAAATAGCTCTGATGAACTATAAACAAGAGCATGCTAAAATCCAAATTATCGAGTAGCAATCCACCACAAAGTAATCACTCCAAACAACTCTAAATAAAAGAATAAAGAGCATTAGTCAGCTCGGAAAAAGTTAACAATCAAACTCCACCTCCGCAGAAGGAACAAAAACAAGCAAACTGGGATGAAACAATCTCAAACTCCCCGTTGCCAACAACCAATAGCATTGCATGATGCTTCGCTTGAACCCTTGATAGCTCATCAAAAGCAGTGAATATCTAAACAAATCCCGAGTTGCAGCGGACGCAAACAAACCAAAACTTTGATTCCAAACAAGTGGCTATGAAGCAAAGATGGAGGCTTTATCAATTAAAAACGCAGAAAGAGGGGATTTGATGGCGAACCTATAGCAGAGATGACCGCGCGGCAGAGGAGGAGGAGGAGGAGAAGGAGAAGAGGGGAAGGGGCGGCGCCTTGGAAGTAGAAATGATTCAAGCCCTCTGCCTAAGACAAGGGCCTACTTGGAAATATTGATTTATTTAGGTCCATTTTTGCATTAAATTTTCATGTGTTATTTATTTATAGCATTAAATTTAGTGCTTACTAGAAATACCGAATTCATAAGTAAAATTATTTCTTTTAAAATTATTTAGTGTAATTTTAAATTTAGTTTGTGATTTTTATGTTTAGAATACTGATTGTTATATATCAAATCATATTCATTGATTTCAAGATCAACGGTTGGATCTTATTCATGTGGTTTATATTTATTAATATCCTTTAAATTTAAAACAGACTTGAGCTAAAAGAAGAATTTTCAAGCATATTTAGACGAATTCGAGATAAATGTAATTTTATCATTGTTGTGTTCGTAGTTTATTAGTCAATATCTTAACTATTAAAGCAAATTAAAAGTGGTCATTTTTCAATATTAAATTCGGCCCAAAATTAAGAATTTTCAAGCATCACGTCAGACTGAATGGACTCAAAGAAGAATGTAATTCTTTTTGGTTCATATTTAGATGAGAATATTGACATTTTGAAATCTTTATCTATCTTATATTTTATGAAATTAAAAACAAATCAGAATTATCTCCTCTATCTTGGAAATCTTAAATTCACGTTTATACAGTAGAAAAATTAAAAATCATGTATATTTATTTTATAGAAGATAGTTTCAGGTATGATTACAAGATAAAAATTGAAACATAGGCGAGAACATGAACCGTGTTGCGACTTTGGTATGGGTGGAAACCTATTGGAAGTAATTTTTTTGTGGTGTGCTCATCTAGGGTTGTCTTTAGTGCTGATTTGATTTATAGTATTTTAAATTATAATATAAGTGAAATTACTTATAAGTTAAATTACTGTATTTTGACTAACTATAAATTTGTTTAGTTTCATGTAAATGAAAATATTGTACTTAGTTTATTATTATTATTATTATTATGTCAAATACCCTATTTAGTCCCTCTATTATTACGATTTGTCCATTTGGGTCCCTCTAATATAAAACATGCATTTTTGGTCCCTTTAATTTTATGTTTGTGTCTTTTAAATCCTTTCACGAGCTTTTTTGGTCCCTTTATTTATGTTTTTCAAGCCTTTTTGGTCCCTATAAACTTCGAAGGGAGGGATTTAAAAGACACAAACGTAAAATTAAAGGGATCAAAAATGCATGTTTTATATTAGAGGGACCCAAAGGGACAAATCGTAATAATAGAGGGACTAAATAGGGTATTTGACCTTATTATTATGACATAGATGATAAACTACTCTATAGAGGGGCATCAAGAGGCCTTAAATGACCAACACCCTCACCCTCACCGTGTGTGTATAAAATGTGAGCACTCAAATCTGTGTTTCACCAAGTTGAATTACCCAAACTGCTCCCCATTTACGGGGGCTTGGACTCGAACCTGAGAGCATGCTTAATCGATCAGTGAATTATCCAACGCATGGGACCCGAGATATCGCTATACCAATGGTCCTTTGGTTAGTTTTCCATTATTTTGGTTTGAGGTCAATTGAGTGATATAATTACCCTATAAAATAAGTGGTGAGGTTACACCCATTATTTGAGTAATTTTTTTGGGTGAGTGTTATAGTCTGCCCTTATTTCAAATCGAGCACTGAATTTCAATTTGTATCAAAATAGTTTCTTAATTTCAATTTGATTTCATCGATTGGGTACATTGGGGATTCCAGTTAAAATCTATTGACGTGGCCGCCGGAGGTCCACATCACACAGTGCCATGTCAACAACTTATGCCCCATGGCTTCCTCTGGGCAGATCTTCTAGTTGTTGATGTGGCACTATGTGACGTGGACCTTCGGCTGCCAAAATCCCTAATGTACCTAGCCGGTGAAATCAAATTGAAGTTGAATAATCATTTTGATACAAATTGAAATTCAGTGTTCGATTTGAAATAAAGGCAAACTACAATACCCACCCAAAAAATTTACCCCCCATTATCCAACCATTTATATATTTATATTTATTATTTTCAAATTTTAAGGTTACTAATTTATTTGATTTTGTGATAATTCACAATATAAATTTAACACTAATTCCATGTAACCTTGTATCTTATGTAACTTAAAAAAAATTATGAATTTACAATATGATTTAAGTTTTCAACTTCGTATTTGTAGATATATTTTTAAATAGAAGCATTACATGTCTATTCTCTATATTATTAATATAATATTAAAAATTGTGACATATTTGTGAAGTTGAATAGTTTTTTAATAATTTTTAATAGAAGTTATAGATTTTTAAAAATAAGAACAAGTGCATCGAATATTCTCACAAAATATTTAACGTAAAAGGTATAAAATTTAAAAAAATAATAATATAAAAAGAATAAGATAACTTATAACCAATTGACGGTGGTGATGACACTTAGACTTTAACTTATGATTCAACTTACAACTAATTTGATAAGTAGTTTCACATATAAAATCTTTTTTATAGTAAAACCAAATGAAAAATATATATATAATTTATTTGTAAAACCATAAGTCCTTAGCGAAAATCAAGCTTCTTGTTGAGCAACTCCACTGATACGGTAAATTCTATAAGACTTTGGGTTGTAGCTCAATGCATTTTTGCCTTGCCCTATACTTTGGGTGTAGACGTAGGGTTAGGGTTTTTTGGGGCCAAGGCAAGCCAGAGCCCAAGGCATGTTAGAAGGCACCCACTGATACCAGCTTAATAAGCTTGGTTGGAACAGCTCCATCAAAGTTCATGAAGAGTAATGTGAAACAAAAGAGAAAATGATCAGTTTGTAAATGAAAAGATTATCTTGTCATTCCTAAGAAAAGCTTCATTTGAGTTTTCCTCTTGTTCTCTTTCTCCTGCCGCAAGTGGTGACATGGATTCACCAGAGGACCAAAACAAAGGTGTGGTTCAGTGGTTGTGGTTGTGGTTGTGCAGCAAGCCATCATCACCGTGGACCTGAATTCATAGAACACACAAACATGCCAAACATGGACCAAACTTTAGTGATGTAGATGCTAATCACCTTCTCTTCATGTATAGTGATAAACTTCATTAACTGGAGTTAATTATCTATAAGCTCATAAACCTTAAACCCTAGTGGTAAAATATTATAAGAGCTCAGAATTAACCAGTCATTTGTAATTTAAGATCCCTAATCCTATAAACTTGTAAACCCTAAACCCTAAAACCTAAAATGAACCTGTGATGTGTACCTTAAGATAACTTACATGTGTCCAATCAATCAGGAGCTCTAGTATTGTTATATACTATTTCTACAAGTCATACTTAGCCATCAGCTGATGCCACAAGGAATGAATAACAAGGGCACTTTAACATTCTTTAAAGCATAAAAACATCAAGGAAAAGCAACCACCACCCTACTAATTGATATAATATCCCTAGTCTTCCAATGATACATCCCCAATTGTTATTAAACAAAACCCAAATGCACTTTGGACAGGTTAAAAGGAGGCCATGTGTCATAGTGCTGGTGTTGGGAAGCCATTGGAGCTTTCTTCTTCACCACCTGCTCTTTAACTTTAGGCAAGTCTTTTTAGAGACCAAATCAGCCAACATAGGTTGCCCACCACCCACCTTTAGGCATGTCTCTCACCTCTCCATGCTTGCAAACTTTAGTGCATTTGATTGTTTGTTTACTCATAATATGGTGGCAGAAATGATGCAATGAACATCTGATTGTGTGTGGAGAGTTTGGCCTAATTATGTGCATTGTTCATTGAGCTTTTTAGAGAGAGATGGTGTCTCTTGTGTGTTGGATATTTTTATAATAAAATATAAAGGTTTAATGAAAGGTTTTTATAAAAAGGTTTTATGAAAAGATGTAGAGAATGGAATGGGTGTTACCTATTGGAAGGGACACATCTCATCCCTTTGGATGCTACTTTTCATGGTAGATTGTGTCTTATCCAATAGGGTGTTACCAAAAGACATGATTCATTTCATGATAGGTTCTTACTCATCCAAAAGCGTGCATCATTGGCTATAAATAGAGCCTATGAGTATTCCAATTTTACACAACAATTCTTTCTCAAAGATTCACTCTTCTTCTCTACACTCCTCTAAAAGATTACGTAGTTTTGGTCTGCATAAAAGATCAAAATTTCGATTCACTTTCTTATTTTACCTCTTTTCAAAGGTTTCACTTTCGATAAGATGTCACAGCTGAAAGGAAGTTCACAGATCCTAAAGGAAATTAAATTTGAACCCGTCATTGTACTACCTAATAGTGTGCTAATTTATCCTTAAGAGAGCGTTACATCAGAACGCCGCTCGAGACTTCATCTCTACTAAATCCATCTTCCACCAGTACAATTTTTCTACAACATTGTGTCTCACTTTTGGAGTGCACTGTGGTTGATTTGAGTGAAAATACACTATCCATAAATCTGTATTCATTTGCAGAAGTAATTAAATCATATTCAGTGACTTTAGCAAAAATGTGTTATCTTTGCTGCCTTCTTCATTTTGTCACTTGAGGTTTGGAGATAGTGATATTAATAGATGTTTCAACCTTGTACTCCATTCCAATCAAAATATAGTTTTCACTCAAAAAAACACAAGCCATTCAAGAAGATGAGAGAGAGAGAGAGAGAGAGAGAGAGAGAGAGAGTGTATTCAGTAAAGCACAGACAGTGTACCCTTGGACTGGTATATATAAATGTTGACAAGAGAGCTTGTGTCATTCCACTGAGCACCAAAGAGGCAGCAGCTTCACCCAGAATACCATTGGATTTCCGGAATCCCAACACCCTCCTCTTGTTCTTCTTGTTTCTTCTTGCTTCCTCTCTATGATCACTGCTAGAAGGCCACAACATTCCTTGAAGCTAAGCTCAGAGCACGAAAATGGCGTCAAAGATCAGCAGGGAGGAGGTCCAAGCTGCAGTGGCCAAGGCCATGGAACTCAGGGCCTTGCATGCTGCTCTTCTCCATGGCAGCACTAGTAGCCCCACTGTTCCTAGGCTTTTGGCTGGTTCATCCCCTTCTGTTCCAAGAGCTGGCAGCCATTTCTCCGCTGAGGATTATCCAGTGTTCACCCCTGTGAGTTGTTTTCTACTTCTCTCATTTGAGGTTCTTGTTCTAGTTCTATGTAAAGGTGCTGCCTTTTGATTTTGTTTGTAGGAAAGTTGTGATTTTTAGATCAACTTGTAGTTTCTCTTCATTGATTGTTGTTCTCCTTCCCCTCTCTTCCTCTCTAGATTTTGGTGAGCTATTGTTCTTTTCAGAGCTTGTTTTTTCTGAATATTTGCTTTCAGCTTTGTGCCTTTGTCATTCCAAAATCGCTTGCTTTCGAGCTATATTTCATGTCTTCAATTTAGAGTTTTTCAAGTTCATTGTTCAAATATTGTTTGGAAGAATCATTTCTGTTTGGTCTTTTATTACATGCCATTAGATAGATTTAGAGAACTCTTCTACTGTGTTCTATCTGTCCTGAGATGGAGTTTATATGCGGTTGAATCTGTCAGGTTAGTTTAATAATAATTAATTCTGAAGCGTGGCATCTTTCCTTCTAAATTTCAATGTATAATGAAGTGTTTATGGTGTGTTTAGATTGATTGAAAAAATAGATTTAATGAAAAGGAAACAAGAATTACAACTCTGTTCTAAGGAGATGAACTCTGTGTAATTGCTGTGATGCCAGAGTTATGGAGAGGAACCTTCAAATTGGAGAGGAATAAGGCCGGCAGAAGAAGGCGAGGACGAACAAGAACTTGAATTCTCCGATAATGGTGCATTGAACAAAAGTCCTTTTTTGAGAGAAGAACAACAACATGCTTGTTCAGAAGAAGATCGAAAATCAAACAAAAGCCTGTGCATTAGTCACTTGTCACACTTGGCGGAACACTCCTGGGACCGATGTCTTTCTGAAGGGTAGGAGAACTGGTTCTGGTGATCTCAAACTCATTACTACTTGTAACAAGTGCAAGCCTGCAAATATCAGCAGTAAAATGAATCTGATCAAAAGAGTCTCAAGAATGACCATGGTAATAAGGTGTCCTCTAGCCAAACTGAGTCATTGTTAGCGTCAAATGGTAAGAACCGAGGCCCGGTTTTTTCATGGTTTTTCCGGCAGGGGAGAAGGAAGCTGAAGTCTGAGATGTCTCCGAATGCTATGGAATCCGAAGACATGTCCCATCTTTTGAAGAATTGGGGGATGTTATCGGTTGAATCTTTGAAGAAGGAGCTGTTTGAGGCCAATGAAAACAGGGATGCTGCATTAGCACAAGTTTCAGAAATGAAATCTACACTCATAGAACTCAGGCAGAAACTGGTGGGTTTAGAAACATATTGCGAAGAACTGAAGAAGGCTCTCAAACATGCAGTGCAAGCAAAGGGAACTCAGATATTAGACCGGCCAAATTTATCAAAACGATCAAAGTCTAGCAACGGGAGCAGAGATAACTCAATGCCTGTCAGCCATGAAGTAATGGTGGAAGGATTCTTGCAGATAGTATCAGAGGCAAGACTCTCTGTCAAGCAATTCTGCAAAACTCTCATCAATCAAATTGCAGAAACCGATACTAGTTTGGTAGAAAAGCTTAGTTCTCTTGTCCAAACACACCTGAAAACAACATCAAACTCTAAGCATTCAAAGGCAATGTTGTATCATCTGGAAGCTCTTGTCAACCAGTCTATGTACGAGGACTTTGAGAACTGTGTGTTCAATAAGAATGGCACAATCAAGGTTTTTGATCCTCATCAAGACCGCATCGAGAACTTCTCGGCTTTCGTTGCTCTGCGGAATTTGAGTTGGAATGAAGTGTTGAAGAAGGGAACCAAGTACCACAGCGAAGATTTTAACCGGTTTTGTGATCAGAAAATGAGTGGCATTGCATCAATACTCGATCGGTCTAGGCCATGGCCTGAGCATCTCCTTCAATCCTTCTTTGTTTCAGCAAAATGCATTTGGCTACTCCATCTGTTGGCTTTCTCATTCAGTCCACCATTGATGATTCTCAGAGTGGAGGAGAACAGAGCCTTCGATCCACTCTACATGGAAGACATTCTCAGGGACAAACAGCAGCAAGCGCAGACCTCGGCTCATGTTAAGATCATGGTGATGCCGGGTTTTTATGTTGGAGATCGGGTTTTGAGGTGCAGAGTTCTGTGTAAATACCATTCTGCAGCATAAAGAGTTTGGTTTGATTCAAAATGAACTGACAATTCATTACAATTGAACATGTTGAAGGGAATAGAAGACATTCTCCATGACAATCAGCAACAAGCACAACACCCAGATTTTGAGATAAAAAAGTTTTGTGCGTTGCAGTATGATGTTTGTGTATGAGATGAGCCAAGATTAACAATTCACTGCTTGAATTGAATTGATTTTCAAATGAACAATGCCGAAAATTCTCGGAGGGTTTATGTTGAAGATCAGGATTTGTATGTGAAGTTATTATGTAAAACTAGCATTTTGTGTGTAAAGTGTGTACAAGATGCAACAAAGTGGACAATTAATTACAATTCATCACATTGATCTATAATACAGAGAAAAATAGAATGACAAGCAACATGATAACCAACTTTTAGCTAGCCCATTGGCACTTGTGCCCATACATAACCCAGATATAGAAGCATTTTTGTTAGCTATTTGGTCAATAAGAAACGCCTAGGCAGGTCGGGGACTTTTGGGGCACCAAATCTCTCTATATATAAATGGCAAAGGAGAACAAGTCTGGCTGGAACTTGGTGGTGATGACAACCATATGAAGCATATGGTTAAAAAGAAATAAGAGATGCTTTCAAGATAACTACATTATTACTTATACTTTCTCAGTATGATACAACACACATTTCCAAAAGGCCAAAGTTGATACTGGTAGAGTGAATTGCGAAGTAAAGTCTGAAGATCACGAAGGAAGCAAAGGAGGGGCAACAACATCAACTAGATGCTGACTTCAAAGATATGGAGTGAACATCCTCCTATGGAGGGGGCCAACTAAGGCAGTCCAACAAGACACATTGCATGAGACCCCGAAAATGAGAAGGACATACAATACAAGTAATATCAATTGCACTCATTGTTATCATCATCATCAAAATAGCCTTGTAACTTTTAACTTATTATAACTTATAACTTGATTTGAGTTTAATAAAAGTAGTTTATCCAATAATTTTTTTTAAAAAAGAGTGGACGAGGGTTCAAACCACACCTGTGGTATGTTTCTAATGATTTATCAATATTAAAAAAAAAACATGGTTTTATGATTGAGTTTCAAGACAGTCCATATATAGTTATTACGAATAATCAATTTATTGTGAGTAATGCTTTAATTGCGGACAAACTAGTGTTTGTAAAGTTATCTTTTAAACAAATCTTCTATTGGCACTCGGACTTCCTCTTTCTCTCCTGGTTCAATAGTGCAATGCCACCAAAAGAGGTCAACTGTAAGTAATGCAAAACATTATCAGACATAGCCTAACACTCACGAGGGAGGATACGGTTCCCATAACATTGGGAACGGACTTCGAGGACGAGGAACGAAACGAGAGCATCTCCCTCACAAGACGGCCCGATCAGGCTGCAACAGCCAACCCCTTATGCCCACTTGATCCATCAAGGGATCAGACTTAATAATGTAACAATGTAACAACTTATTCACTTTAATGAATATGGTTTATCCATTTTTTTTTTAAATAATAAACAAATCTTCTAATTGGTTTATTTTTATAATATACATAATATATGTTTTCTCATATTTACAATTTATAGGCAACCATAAAAATTACTATTACTCAATTAATTTCACAATTATTTAAACTTTATTATCCTAAATTACTATTGGTTTAAAAGCTGTTCGTGTTTCACTCTCCTCAGTTGATCCACGTGCATCAAATCCTCAAGAAACACAAAGCTTTCCTATTGGTTCCAGTGAAAGCACCGGGATCGCATTCCGGATAGACCCAAAAATGAATCACAGCCGTCCATTCTATCCAGATCCAACGTCTCAAACAGCTCCATCCGAAAATTTTAACACTCCCCGCTCTTTTTTCCTCTCTATAAATATCTCCACATTCATCGTTAGACTCTCACATCGTCGTACCTTAGTTCTCAATCTATTCGTGGTCTGTTTTTAGTTTTCATCTTCATCAATGGCGCGAACAAAGCAAACAGCGAGGAAATCGACCGGCGGGAAGGCACCAAGGAAGCAGCTGGCGACGAAGGCTGCGAGGAAGTCGGCGCCGGCGACAGGTGGCGTGAAGAAGCCCCACAGATTCCGCCCAGGGACAGTGGCGCTGAGGGAGATCCGAAAGTATCAGAAGAGCACGGAACTCCTGATCCGTAAGCTGCCGTTCCAGAGGCTGGTGCGTGAGATTGCGCAAGACTTCAAGACGGACCTCAGGTTCCAGAGCTCGGCCGTGGCGGCGCTGCAGGAGGCCGCTGAGGCATACCTCGTTGGGCTCTTTGAAGACACCAATCTCTGCGCCATTCATGCAAAGAGGGTAACCATCATGCCCAAAGATATTCAGCTTGCTCGCCGGATCCGTGGTGAGCGTGCTTAATGCTTAGGTTGATCGTGGGCGTCTGATCATGGTGTTTTGTATCAATATGCATTAGGACCGTTGGATCTCTGTTTCCCCTTCTTTTGTTGGGCCTTGTTGGGCCTTGTGTATGATGTTTCTAACTAGCAAAGAAGTTGCAATTCCAGTTTTAGTGAACTTCTTTTTTTATTTTGGAAATCGTTTATTTTATCTTGGAAGGAACTCATCTTGGTTTGACAATTGTACTAGAAGTGACTAATTAGTTCGCATAATTAGTTCATACATTATTTCGTATTTTGGGTAAGAAATTGTTTTATTTCTGTGTTTTGTATGAAGTGCTAACGTAGATGGAGTGTTTTATTTAAAGGATATAACTTTTGTCTTGTTTGTCTTGAATATGTGTGTGGTCACTGAGATATTGTTTCTGCAGTCATCACGAAATGTGTTTAAATCATTAAAAATGATTAAAAAAATATTTAAATGTGATACATTTTGATGTTTATTAGCAGTAGGTAGGCGAGGAAGTCCTAAGAAGGCGATTTCTTGCCCTTGAGATTGATCGCTGAGAGCTCTTGTTCAACATACTCCCCAGCAAACATGGTTGGATAGTTAGCTGCCAGAGGTGCATCAGCAAAATGGCCCAATGGCTTTAATGTTGCATCAGATGCAATGTGCGCAAAAAGCTGACCAAACCAAAGAATCAATCAACCAAGAATGTAGATTAAATCTGTAAGATTTGTGCTTCGGATGGATAGTTTTTGTAGATCAACTCACCGTAGATGAAACCCTCCAAAGGCTGCGGTTTTGCTGACGAGCTTGTTCAATGGCCTCTAGTGTCCGACTAGTTACCACAACCTCATGCATTCCGGCTAAACATTCTCCCCCAGTCAGCCATTCAAGCTGTAAATAAGCAAAATTATCATGTTTTGATATATAGTTTCATTGATCAATTTAGTGCTGATAAAAACAAATTGTCGGTTGAACGCAGTGATGCATCGAATACATTACCTGTTTTCCTGTTTGGATGAGAAGACAACCCACTGGGACCTTAACTTCTACTTTCTGGCCGTTTCTCAACCAGATGTTTAGGCCTGGGAATCGGCTCCGGCCATGGATTGTTAAGAAGTTGAGATCATAGTGATAACCTGCGAAAACTGTGCCCTCAACACCATGATATTGCAGATCACTTCCAGTTGGAGCAAGGAGGTGAGGTCCCTGTACAATTTTTATTAAATAGGAAAAGTAATGTCAGCTTCGGTTATGGCAAAACATGGAATCAAGAACCAGAAATTTGTGGATAGTATAGAAGAAAATAAGAGAACATTACTCATAAGAAAATAAGATAATAGTTCTTTGCATTGAGAAGGCAAATACTACCAAACTACTTAGGCAAACATGCAAATATTTCGTCCTAGTGGAAATACTAGCTAAACTTATATGCTTCATAATTTGGCTATCTCATAATATAAAATTCATTAAGATGGGTATAAGACTTCTTCAGATCCTTATTGTCATTCATCTCTTACACCAAAAGGGATATGCTCCACAACTACAGAAGAATTAGCAGGAGTAATCAAATCGTGAGAGACAAAAATTTTCTTCAATAAGATAAGTTTGCTATAGAGTGGGATAAAGAAAGACTGAGATCCACTCACACATCCCAAAGATTACAAAGACAAATATTATCCTAGAAAATGGCTTAAGCTTCTATGATTCTATCCAACCAAACGCAGCAAAACTCTTTATTTTTAGGAGAAAACCTATCCAATGCTACTCATATTTAACTCAAGTTTCAACATTTGGACAATAGAAATTTAGCTCTATGAAAATTAAAAAAAAAAGGCCTTGATAAGTAAGTTCTACAGAGTGATAGATTGAAAAAGCTCAAGTACTTTTCTCTGGTAGGCAAGAAAGCAGAGAAGTTGCTTTAGGAGATCAGTTACCTGCTTCATCAAAGAGGTGAAAGCGTCTTTAGACAAGCCAAAACCAATAGCAGCCATTTCAGCAACAGCCTATGAAAAAATGAGTCATTGAGCACTAAAATTAAAATTTCATGCCCAGTTGCTCGCGAAAACAAAGATACAATTTTGCAGTATGTTTTGGGAAGAAGAAAGAATTCAATGTTGCTAACCTCAATTGCAGATATCATTTTAAGCCCCCATGAGTCCATTGTTTCCTTCCAATCAGGGAATCCTTCTGGAATTACAGGTTCAGAATTTAATTCCTGCACAACCAAAGCACACAATCATCTAAACCTATCTCCTTTAAAGTTTTTCTTTATTATTATTATTATTATTATTATTATAATTATTTTTTGATAAATGTGGACAAACCACAGGTGTGTTAGAACCCACAACCTCTCATTGTGAGAAGGAAAGTTAACCAACTTTCCTTTGAAAGTTGGTCTATCTTCTTTAAAGTTTGTGCAACAAAACTTGCTAAGAACAAATTGAACAAATTAACCACCTGAAAACGAGTGATTGATGGCCGGGGACCAACTCTCCACATGTATCGCCATTTAGGATCAGGTCCTTTAGGAGTGGTTGGTCGAAACAACTCTGGCATCTTCAATACTTTTTCTTGCATATGCTCATCCACTAGACTGCGTGGTACCTCCACACCTTCAGGTGTCACACCAACCTGCTCACATTCAACCAAAAGTTGAGCAATAACAAAGGAGATACTGGAGGACAAATCCATATCTCCAATAAATGATTACTATAAGGAAAGGAGGGAACTTTTTCTCTGGCTGAAGGCAAAATGAAATGAAATATTTAAATCAGTATTGTAATGATTTATGTAAAAGCAAACATACTTGGAGTTTCTGACAATACTAAAATTCTCTTTCAGTTGGAAAATGACATGAAGAATTTGAACCAGCCTTGCAATGATTTATACAAAAGCAAGTCTTTGTAGTTTTGTGCGATTCTAAGGTTCTCATTATCAGTTGGAACATGGAATGTGTGACAAAAATTATCAAATGAGAACATTACTACCATGCAGTTTGAAAATTCAGCCTACAGAAAAAAACCCTAAAAATTCATGAAACTGAAACAGGCACAAGACCCTAATTGATACCTTTGCTAGAAAAATTTCATTTGCTACAACTATATGCTTGATCCGGTCATATAGTGACTCTTTCTTGGGATCTTGTATCTTTTTTCAAAATCATAGCTTTCAGTATCAAGAAATAAGTGAGTAGCACAAATCAGAGCATCAATATTTTGATAAATCATTATCTTTTCCTGATTAGAACTAAGAACATATGTAACTTGAATTCTAAGCTTATCCCCATCCAATAAACCATAAAACATCAAAAATCAGGACAAAAATATTACACAACTAGGTATTCCTAACAGAGATTTCAACAAAAGCCAGAACAGTTCATCAGGGGAAAAAAAGAAAGAAAAGAACACGACTAGAAGGGGGCAAAGGAGAGAGAAAGGACCTGATAGTGGAGGTGAGGTCGCTCTTGGAGGCGCTTGAACGAATCAGGACACTCGAAATACCTCTCCATCATGTCGATGAAGCGATCATTGTCCTCGGCGGAGCATCGAGGATCCTTCACCAAAAGCGCCCCCGTCTCCCTCAAGCTCCCGCTCACGGCAGCGCACAGCGCCGCCAGCTTCTCCTCCTCCGCCTCCGCCGGGGATCCACCCTGATCACGGATCGCGAGGTAGGGGGTGAGATCCACGATCGCGAGCTCCATGCTCTCCGACGGCGATCTCGACCTCGATCTCCGAGTGGCGGGAGAATATATAATTTTATGAAGGACGAGGGTTTTGCCGTAAAAAGTGAGAACAGTTGGAGTGTCTACAGTCACCGTCGGTGTCCGTATTCGCGACATAAGAAGCTTTTTTTACAGATAGATAATTATATTATTTTTTCATAAATATGGATAATTATATTATTTTTAATTTAAAATATTATGAGATTTGTCAGTCTCTGAGCTTTCGAGTTGTCTTCAAATTATTTTATTTATTAGAAATTAATTCATATTAGAGTGGGAGTGGGTTGGAAGGTAATAATCACCTGGCGGTGCACGGATACAGTTTAAACGTGAACGTCTGGGAACTGGAACAACTGGAAAATTCATTTATTCTTACTTAGATATTTTAAATATTAAAAAAATTATTTATAGGTCCCTCACATTATTTAACACTCTTTATCATTCAAAATATTATTATACTACACCCCTAAACATATCCAAGGACCTCATAATAAATAAAAAACAGTGCCAAATTTTTTTTATTACTTAATTTTTTTTTATTAGTTGGATAACTTTTGGTCTGAGTGTAGTTAAATACTGTTACTTTTTTGGCTCAACTTATTTATCTGTCACATTTTAGTGAATCAAATATGGCCAAATTAGTATATGATCAAATATAATAAAAAATAAATTAATATCTTCATTTGTATACACGTATATCCTTTTTTTTGCATTTAATTAATTTTCAAAAAAATTATACACGAAATTAAAATAAAACAGCTTGCATGTCCCGGACCATCCGTGCCTCGGGATCTGGTCACCTACAGAACCTCCCTTTCTCTGTCCCTGCGAGCGAGCGAGAGAAGCTTCGTGCTTGGATTCAGGTGAGGAAGGGAGCTCCGCGGTGAGAATAAGGGGATCATGGCGCACTCGTATGCTGAGCTGAACCAGAGGATCGACTACGTCTTCAAGGTGGTGCTCATCGGAGACTCGGCCGTCGGGAAGTCGCAGCTGCTTGCGAGGTTCTCGCGGAACGAGTTTAGCCTCGATTCGAAGGCTACCATAGGGGTCGAGTTCCAGACCAGAACCCTCGCCATCGATCATAAGACCGTCAAGGCTCAGATCTGGGACACGGCCGGCCAGGAGAGGTGAGCGAGTTTTTCATCCCTCGTTCCTTTCTCTTTATCTTCTGCTCTGGTTTCTTTCGGTCAATCTTTGATTAGGTTTTGAGAGGATCGGGAATTTGGACTTTGAGAGCTGGTAAAGATCGGTTTTTTAGTCCGTTTTGATGGGGATCATTGGAGACCTTTTTCTGGATTGGTATTTCATGTTTTGTGGTAAATTTTGATCACTTCAATGGTATCTTAATGATCTCCTCGATGATCGGATGATTGAAAGAAGAAAAAACTGATTTTGGCGTTAGTTTGAAGTTATTAAGCTAATAGTTGAATTAAGTAGCTGTTTAATTTATTTCCGTTCTCCATTTCGATGATTCCCTTTTGATCTGCAACGGAGGCAGTTAGGGGTGAATGGTGGAATCATGTATAACTTTCATGGCCGACCTTTCTATGGAGATTGATTTGCTTGTTTTTTTTTTTTGTTTTGTTTGGGAAATAAAAAGAGACCAATGGAATCATACAAGATTGATGCTACGTCACTGTCTTGATATCAATCTTCATGTTTCTTATACTTTCTAGCCATTGTGATTGTTGGGTAGCTAGTATCTAGTTCTTCATTGTAGTTACTTGTAGAACCTCTGTTAGTTTCATATGCTGAGTAGGTTTTGATGAGCTTTAATAGATGGTATAGCGTAATCTCCATGCAGAGTAAACTCAAAATGTGAAGGATATATATAACAAATCAGATGTAAATGTGTTTTCAGTAGAATCACTCGATTGATGAATATTTTGCTGAATGCTCTTTGGTGTCGAAGCAAAAGTATTTGGTGTTGTCGTTGACACCTTAGCAATGAGGTGACATTTGTCGTTAGCACAACCTTGAGTTATTTTTTCAAGTTTCAATCATGATTTTTCATATGGAGTGCTAATTTATTAGTTATTGCTCTTAATGACACTTGGAAGTTTTGTGCTATTCTTCATTTGTGGTGGCCTCCTGTATGTCTTTGCTGAGCATGGTCATTTAATCACAACTCATGTTGGTTTGAGATTTCTCTATAAAGAAAAATTGGGAGAAGGTTTAGATCGATAATGTTTGATAGTGATTCTGCTGATCAGGTTTGGAAGTATGGAGCATTTGATTCTTGTTCTACTCAACCTGAAACTTTAGTGCATACAAAATGCCAAATGAGATGCTCTTCTAAATGATAATGATTACTCCTGTATACATCTGTGGTGATATGAAGATGAAAATGGTTGATAAGATGTTGAATTGGCCATAAATTTCAGGGGGTTGTGTTCTTAATTCCCTCCAAGATTATCACCCTTCATTTTCCTTTATTTTTTATTTATGAATAGATGATTCCTTCAATAATATCCCAATTTCAAAACGTTAGACATGAATTACGGGAAATATATATTAGGAAACTATAGAAGGTTTGGAGGGTCCCAACCCTAACTAGGAATTCTGCTATCACAACAACCTATTCTGTGTTGTCAGCTTGATTTCTTGGATTTGAATAAAGAAAAAGAGGACTGGAACTATTTATTCAGAGACTATTATGTGGTTTTATACTGACCATTTAGTATGGTAATTAGTGCCCAACTAGTCGGTATACTTTAGTTGAAGATGCATACTTTGATATATAAACATTCATAAACAGGGTTACAAAAACCTGTCTAGATCTTCTTTCCTTCAAATGATGATTCATTGTTTTGAAATTCTGGCTTAAAGTGATAGAAGTGCTCAGCCAGCTGAACTGGTGTTTCTATGCCATTTTTCATCATCAAGAGGTGTGCGTTTATAATCCTGTGAAGGCTTTTCACCATAAGAATCAGAGTTTCTCACATTTTAGCTTCAATACATTGTTGATTCCCTGACTTTGGATGTTAGGTATCGAGCAGTTACAAGTGCATACTACAGAGGAGCAGTTGGAGCAATGCTGGTTTATGACATAACCAAGCGCCAGTCCTTTGATCATGTTGCAAGGTGGCTAGAAGAGCTGCGGGGTCATGCTGACAAGAACATTGTGATTATGCTCATTGGTAACAAGTCTGACCTTGGGACTCTCCGAGCAGTCTCCACTGAAGATGCAAAGGAGTTCGCACAGCAGGAGAACCTCTTCTTTATGGAGACCTCTGCTCTAGAGGCCACAAATGTCGAGTCCGCTTTCCTTACTGTACTTACAGAAATTTACCGGATCATCAGCAAGAAATCCCTCATTGCGAATGATGAGCCTGAGTCCGCGGGAAGCTCAAGCCTTCTCAAGGGGACGAAGATATTAGTTCCCGGTCAAGAGCCGCCGGGAGCTGCAAGGTCCAGTTGTTGTATGTCAACATAGCTTGTCTCTAGCTTTAGAATTGTTCTTCTTCCAGTTCTGTGCTTCTTTCTTCTCTTTCCTTACAGGGGTTTTGCTTGCATATATTGTTGTGTCCTACTCGTTTGCCATTTTTGTGGTTGTGAAACTATTTATGTAGTGACCAACTTTCAAAAGAAAAATTGATTAGCTCGCTCCCTCTCATAAAGAGAGTGAGAGATTGAGAGTTTAAATCAAGCCACTAGCTTATTCACATTTATAACTATCTATGTAGTAGGTTGTATTTATTGCATGTTCAACTTTTGTCGTTCGGAAAAGAAGCTAATGTAGAGAGGGTTGCAGAGGAGTTTGTAGACCGGTTGGACGGTCAGAAACAGAAGAGATTTTAGTATTCTTCAATTTTATAATTTTCTATTTTTATAAATTTTTTCTGAAAATTCAGTCAGTTTGGCCGTTCAATTTGACAATTTTATAATTTTGAAAGATTTTTTTTTTAAAATTTTCTATTTTTTTTTTAAAAATTAGGGTTTGAAGCCGTTTAGTAAAGGTTTTTATGATTATTATAAGATGCTTTTTGGGTAAAATGAATTATTTCATATATTTTTTTCTATGTAAAATAAATATATTATTTCATATATTTTTCTATATTCGTGGATTCGAACTACTCTTACAATGTTGTTTCCAATGTGGGCATTGTTTTCTTTAGATCTGTTCTTTTAATTCTCTTACACAATCGATGTTTGTCTGGATTGAGACTTGAGAGATTGAATATAGAAGTTTATTTTTCAAAAAAGAAGAGAGGATTTTTTGGGAATTTGTTTTTGTTATTTTTGGGGTTCGGATCCAAACCCGAATCCGATAACTATCGGATTCCTCTGACATCCAAATCGCGGCGTCCTTGGCGTTCGACTCATCGGCCCTCCCTCTCAGTGCCCACCTGAAGAATGGCATCCGACTCGTCCTCCGTCGTCGCCGCTGCCGCCATTGCCGTCGAGGAGCCACATCTGATCCGCCGCCTCGAGCCTTCCGACAACACCAAGGGCTTCATCGACCTACTCTCTCAACTCGCCTCTTGCCCCCCCGTCCCCGACGATGCCTTCCAGGCCCGCCTCGCCGAGATCAATGCCCTCGGCGATGACCATTTCATCGCCGTCGTTGAGGATCCCGTTACGTCCCGGATCGTCGCCACGGGTTCCGTCTTCATCGAGAAAAAGTTCCTCCGGGGATGCTCTAGTGTCGGCCACATCGAGGACATCGTCGTCGATGCCACAGCGCGCGGGCGGAGACTGGGGCAAAGGATGGTGAAGTACCTCGTTGAGCACGCGAGAGCTTCTGGGTGCTATAAGGTGATCCTTGATTGCACACCGGAGCTCAGAGGTTTCTATGAAAACTGTGGATTTGTTGAGAAGAACATCCAGATGGCGATTTATTTTGATCATTGAGGCTCGGATTTAGGGTTTCGCTTATGTATTTCGTTAGTTTGGTAAGTTCAATGATTTTTCCCCTTTTCGTTGTGCATGAGTAGTTCATGATTTCCTTTTTATGGTATTTATGTGGTTCAAGTTGCAAACTTTATTGGTGAATAGGCGAATTTGTTATCTGTTAGATTTAAGCGCTTTATAATGAACATAATAAACAATGTGGCTTGTTCTATGCTTGTTTGTCTTGTAAAACTAGACAAATTCTTGTTGAGGTATGGCTTTGGAATGAAGAGTAGTTAACAATTGTTTGGGCACTTAAAATTACTAACTTGCTTGTAAATTTTTGTTTTTGAACAAAAATGTTGAACATATTTAAATTTTTAGATTGCTTGAGATGGATGCAGATCATGGCTAGATTTATTATATATAAGGTTCATAGCTTAAACTTAAAGTTTTGGTTAAGCTTTGAACTAGGTTGTATCAAATTGACGAACTCATTGAGTGTACCGTTGATGGTTTGCATGTGTGTTGATGAGTGGATATTTTTCCTTGATTTCCATTTTGAATAACTGTAATATTCAGTCAATGATCATAGCAAGGTTTTGAGATAACCCAAGGTAAAACCTTGAGATCCCTTTTATATGTAAACTTGGTGGAATTCTAGGTGCATAAAATTCAATCAATCTAATTATAAGTAGAGAGTTGACTTCTCATACAGAATCCCTCAAATAACTCTTAAAAAAAAATCCATCAAAAAGTCTTTATATGTAGAAATTTGTTTGAGGTGGATGCTGCCCCCTTGTTAGTGATTATGCAAACTTCCGTTTACTTTGTGAGATCCTTTGCTATCAAATCATTTCCTGCAAAAATCATCAAGATATATGTTTGTGTGTATATATTGAAAATATTTCTTATAACATGTATCTCTTCCGTAGGGTTGTTGATATGATGCTTGAAAAGATAGTTATATTCATAGGCATAAGATTTTTTGGGGAAGAAGAGTGTTGTGGCAGTTGCTTCACATGTCAGACCCACAATATTTACTCTTAAGATAAAATAAATATTATTTTTTTGAAATTAGGATATGTAATAATTTAAGCACGACAATTATATTGAGATTCAACTGTCTTTGACATATGATTTAAGATTGTGTTAAATTAATGGACAATCATCCTTTTGTAGCTTTTTAGTTGTATGGATTTTATGGTGACATATTTGTGCATAGCCCATTGTTTTGGGCACATGGGCAACTTAGTGTTGACTTACTGGTGGGCTTGAATTATTCCTTGCCTAAGGTCAGTTGGACAGAAGTTGGACTGAATCTCTAGAAATGTAGGTTAGAAGTATTCCGTCAGATCATATTTAATGTGAATGTGCATTTACATCTATTTGCATCTTTTTTTTTATAGAAATATATTGTTTGAGTCTTGCATGTTGGTTCGACATCTGGGACACAAGAGTACATGATGTAGCTTATTGAGGATTTTAATTCATGAATATTGAAGAATTCATTTTGGCTTGACAAGTTACACAAAGGTGCTCAATGGTACTCTAAGCCAGGTAATGGAGTCCTAAGCATTTCACCCTTATTATTCTTCAGAATACTCTTGTGAGAGTATTTCCAGACCTGTTGATATGCAATGGACTCTTGGAGGTGCATAAAAGATAAGCGAGATATGGCTAGAATAAATGAGACTTGGACAACTGCTAACTCACCATAACTACTTGAACATGGTATTGTTATTCTAGAACCATCAATCCTTCCAAGTTGGGAGCAGAACAAAACCAACCACTTTGTTCTCATGTAGACCAAAGTAATGTTAGAAGACACATTTCCACCAGTCATTTTTCTTTGGAGCTATTTTACTTTGTTTTAATATTAGTCAGCCGTATTCTAAAATCAAGGCATTACCATGTGTTGGCATTCTTCATCAAAGATAAGTGGCAAAATATGGAGATGGAATCTAAGTCCTGGTAACTGCTAAGAGTTGGCTTATGAGTTGTGATTGCTCTTGTCAAAATTCAAAAGTCAGTCTCAGTAATTTTGCTTGCCTGTGCTGGGTCATGATAAGGATCTAATGACAAATGCTTTTGTTACAATAGTCATTATTGTTAATTTTTCAGATTGTGGAGAAACCAACTTTTTTTCTCATGATTCTGATTTTATATTAGTTTGATCCTAACATTTTATGTTTGAAGCATCTATGTTGTTATCCTTCCTTTTAGACTTAAGATGGTGTATGCACCTTTTAATTTCCTTGACCAACAGATTATCCCTTTTCCTGTTTAGGTGTTTTAAGCTCTTTTTTAATTATTTTTTAACCTTTTTCTATCAGCCGCAGTGGCATAAATAACAATCGAGTTATTTTATGGAACTCCAAGCACTATGTTGGCCTTTTACTTTTGTGATGTTCCCTATCTAATAGAGATTGTTCATCAAGTGGGTTGCCATCTGATGTCAAGTTCTTGGATGTATATATTAATGATTTTGTGTTTTTAGGAGTTGGCTTCAACTCAGATGGAACAAAAGGACAGAACTCATGGCCATCTATTTTGCCATGCATTTAAACCTCCCTGAAATTTGACATGGATTAGAATGTTAAGATATCTGACATAGAAATTACTTGGAAACCATGCCATACCTAATAAACTTTCATCCAGAGGCAATTTCCTTTTGAGAAAGGTAGATCTTCTGAAATCATGTTTGCACTCCCCTTGTTGCAGTGGGGGCACGTAAAGATCTTCCTTGTATTGCCAAAATACTTTTCTCTACTGTAATTGATCTTTCAAACCTTGATGGAAAATATTCTTCCCAACTGTTTCAGTGATGAACACTGTCAGCATTGATGCACAACTTCACCATTGAAGCAATGTGATTCCGAACATTTTGTCCAGTTTCTACTCATGTGAAATATTCCCAACTTTTTTATCTCGAGCAACGTCCATAGCTTTTGCCCTTTAAAAAACAGTCACTTTTTACTCATTGTATACTAGAATTCCATGAAAATTTGCTTTCCTTGCACACTTCTGAATCCCATCCTTTTCTGATGCAGGTGTTGCTACTTGCTAGTGCTTCTTGCGCCAACAAAAGTCGATCGCTTGCCTGGATGCCACGATGAACCTTGCATTGTTCTTCCAAGCACGCCTCTGACTCAATTAAGCTCGATAGATGATGCTTTTCTATATCTTTCACTCTGCAAGGTTCAATAATATTGCAATTTGTCACCTTTACCTGAATGCACAAGGTAAAAAAGCTGGACTCCCACTCAATCTGTGGTACTCTGATTTGGGCAATCTGATCTCAGACCCATTCATTCCCACTACTATTTCCATTACTGCCAAATTCCTTCTCTAGTTGCTTCCATTTTTTCATTTCAGCTTTTTATTTTTTTATGCTTTATTTAAACAATCAACAAGTAATTAGTTGCACTTTGTCTTCATAGTCAGCTTCTTATTCTACATTTTAGATGTTTTCCTTTACATGCCCCTCTAGCTGTACCATACTAACTGAATGATTGATATAACCGTTTGTCTTTTTTCGAGAACACCAACATAACCGTCTATGCCCACCGATCAAGTTGACAATGTTGACTGAAATTACACACTCTCTTTATCTCTAGCAGACTAGCTCTGACTTTTGTGAAGGGGTGTGAGACAAAAGAAGGATCACGCCACTGACTATTGAATCCATTGAATTGAATGAATACCTGCCCTTCAATGGAGGGCAGGCAGCCAAAAGCAATTTTTCTTGATCTAAATGGCAGGTGCATGTATGTGTGGCCATATAGTGATGGCTTTTCTGCATTTTATATCATAGAAAATATTATATTTGCCTTCATGCTGTCCTTTTTTTTTTTATTAATGACCTTTTACTTTTTAGAAGTCCCCAAATAACCTATATTAGGGTTTTCCCCTCATTTAAGGGTATCCACAAAGAACAAAAAAGTAGTGGATCACACGTGTATAGAGGAAGCAAATATAATATTTTCACGGAGTGAGTTTTTTGCTTGCGTGTCCCTCCTCCGAAGTGTGTGTCTATGCCAACACATTTGCTTGTACGCCTCACATAATACCAATAATTACATTTATTATATCAAATTAAGATTTATTTTTTAAGTATTTAATTAAAAGAATATTTTATTTTTTAAATTCTCAATAATCATGTGATTGGACTCTGGAGGTCATAAATTTTAGTCAAAAAAATAACTTCTTGTAAAATAAAGGATAAGAGTCATAAGACTGCGTAGATCTAAGTGGTCTTATTCTTCCACAGATTTTACACATAACAGGAGTTTTATAACACAGAATTGTCCTTTTTAAATTCTTATATTTGGTTTTGTTTTGATGAGAAGATTACCATTATGATGCCTTATATAATTTTCACTCATTTATAGCCAATAGAAACACCCTATATGAATGTAGTACCGGATAAGGTATGTCCTCCACCCAATAATACCCTAGAGTCAAGAATACCTACTCATATTCAGTGCGGAGAGGTCCAGAGATAAAGGGTAGGTTTGGGGGAGTTGCGGATGGATCATGTATGGAGATGAAGGTGCCTCTTTCTCTCTTTTGTGATGTGGTCCTACAAGGGCCATCAATGTAGGGACCAAATCCAATCTATATGGTATCCAAGTCTTTGCAAGTTTTTCATCCATCTTTTTACCAGCATTCATTTCCTTTCCTCAGAGATGGCAAAGCCTGAAAGCTACCTTCCACTCTTGAGGACCAGATGCCTTATCTTTGTCTTAGTCACGGGAGGGAGATCAAAATCAGACGGCCTTTGTTTGAGTAGTTGTGTACAGCTGCACTTGATCTCCCTTTCTCATTAATAAAAAGAAAAAAGAGGCTTTGCATCACTGACCTAAAAATCTCAAGTAATAATAGCACAGTGAGAAAATTCTAACTAGTAGAACAGGTAGCGAACTAGATACAACAAGTGGGTATTTCTAGTAGTTATCACAATGCTATACATCTTTTTTTTTTTCACTAGACTGCTTCAATGGGGCTTACTCCATAACTGGACAGCTCCATCTCTTATGAGAGAAGTATATGGTACTCAGAGATATCCTCTTCCTACTCCTCTTCTACTATACAGCAAGCTTAGGTTGATGGAGTTGGATAGGGTTTCTGCTTGCTAGAGCCACAGGTGCAGCTTGATCGGTTGTCTGATAGTGTCTAAACAAGTTTAAGCATTAATGATAATAATTAGACTCAAATGAGAGACGTGGAGGAAGGAAAAAATAAGATTGATATTCGGTTTGCATTGCATACCTTGACCTGCTTTTGGAGATCCTTTATGTATTCGACGGCCAAATCTAGCATGTCGGCAGTGTTCGTTTGCTGGAAAGATAAGAATGTATAAAAAGAATTTTAATGGTGCTTGAACAATTGTAATGGTATTGCTGTTAGATTCACTTAATGTAGTTTTACCTTGTCCATGTTAGGGACCAGCTCTTGCAATTTCCTCATCCTTTCACTAATGCGAGTTCTTCGCACCTGAAACAACTTAGTAGAGTAACTGCATGCAAAAACTGTGCTAAAGTTCTTATTGGAATGGACTCTCAAAGAGATAGGGTAACCATGATAAAATTAAGAGAGCATGGATAACATGAGAGGGGAGAGGGGAGCCGTAGTCTTTACCCTCTCAGCGATGCTCCGGGGATGAGTGGCGCAACCTCTCTTGGCTCGAATCTTACATGGGGCCGCATCTTGAAACTGGAAAAATTTCTCCATGGCAGCCATCTCTGACGAGGTCTTTGGTAAGCTGTACTGGTGTGTCAATCCAGAGACATGATTTCTAACACCTCCATTCTGTTGCAAATGAAGCAATACATTTTAGATACACGTAACACAAACCACAACAAAAAGAGGAGATTGAGAAGAAATACCTGAGGCTCTGATTGGTTTAGTCCAGCGATAATCTTCCCGTCAGCTTCTCTGGCTCTCTTGAGGCCGGAGAAGTTATCGGTGAGCATGGGAGAATCATCCCAAGAACCAACAGGGTATCCGGGGATATAGCAGCGGCCACTGCCATTGCCGCTTCCCAGATTACTCTCTTCCGGGCTACTTCCCCCCATGCTTTCACTCCCCATCTCTGATATCTGAGACATCAGAGAACCTTGCCTGGATGAGAAACTTATCTGATGATTCAATCTGCTTTGCTGAAGGCCACCTTCTCCCATGTTCCTCATCACACCATAACCTAAACACCATCAGAGCATTGTGATCTCACTGAGAGAAAAAAGACATTCCAATTTCTGAAACAGGATCAATCAATCAACAATACAATGCAAGAAAGGGAAAGAAATGTTTCCCAAACTGAACATTTCTCTGCACTGATACTGATAGCATTCAGTGAAGCATCAATGAATTCCTGAACTACTTCAGGCATTGATAACTGAAACCAAACACAGTGTTTACGTTCTGAAGCCAATAATAGAAACTACCAGAAATTCCAAGCCTTGGTTTTAATTCACACACCAGAGAAATTTCCCAAAAGGATAAGAGAGAGAAGAGATCTCTCTGAACCAACCCTTTTGTTCTGAAGCCATAAATTGACAACAAACTCAGAGAAAAAAATTTACTGATTCAAATAGCATATAAGCTGTGTTCCACCCCAAATCAAGAAAGAGATGGGGAAAAACTAGTTTTTGAAACATAATCAAAGAAATCTCATGCACTGGTCCAAATGAAAGCCTTTGTTCTGAAGCTAATAATTCCCAAAAGATTAAACCTTTTCCCCATAAGAAAACATTTCCCAATCTATAGAGAGAGAGAGAGTACCATTGTCTACGTGCAAGTGAGAGAAGAGCCCAGCGGGAGAACTACTCTGCCTCACGAGATTGGAGCAGTTGTCGACGCCACCATGAGAGCCGTAGAACATCGGCTGCGGCTGCTGCTGCTGCTGCTGCTGCTGCTGCTGCTGCTGCTGCTGCGAGGCCACCACGTCGGCGGCGCAGGCCTGCTCCATCGGGGAGGAGGTCGGCAGGGGAGCGGCGGTATGAGACTGGGGATGAGGTTTGTCCTGGTGGTGGAGATCGGAGGAGAGGAAGCGGGCGAGCATGGAGTCGGGGCTGGAGGGGCGGGCGGCGGGTAGGAAGTCGTCCACAGCCTCGCCGAGGAGGGAGCTCGGCGCCGACCGGTACCGGAGAAGACCACCGGGACCCATCTGGCGGCGCTGGAGGTCGGATCCCGAGGAGAACGCGAGGTTCAGATCCCTCGACGACGTCGGCGAGCCGTACATCACTGAATCACCAAACAAACACCAAAGATGGAATTTTTGGTACCTTTTTCAAGGATTTCTCAAGGATTTATAGCACGGAATGGATCAAAACAAGGTCACAAGCTCTACTTCAGCTTAAACCCCGCGCCTCCGCCTCTTTGCCATAAGAGCATCTTCAACTTCTCAAAAAATCCGAAGCTTAATCTCCAAATCACTCACAGAGAACTTCACAGTCTCGATCTTTCTCAGCTCAAACCTCCCAGAAATTTTCTCAAAAAACCCAAGCTTCCAAGCAGCTCCAATCAACCCTAACTCCCGATTCCTCTTCAGCTCTAAACCCAAGAATCGCCACGAAACTCAAAAACCCACAATCAACGAGCTCCAGAGACCCCAATCCAATAAAATCCTCACCTTATCTCCCCCTCAACCCTCTCAAATCCCCACAAATCTCATCAACTAAACCCCAAATTCTCACAAAAAATCCCCCTAAAAAACAACCAGCTCCGCTCCCTCTCTCCTCAGACCTCCATCACCGACCACCACACCGCCATCAATCGATCCCTTTTCCACTATTTCCTCAAATAAAAATTTCAACTTCGTCTCTTCAAAGCACCGAAACCAAAGAGAACACTCGGAGACGCCATCACTTCCCCGCTATTTATACTCCCATACCCACAACTCCGCCCCCTGGATTTCAACTTATTTACGCAAACACCACCGAGTTGTCCACAACGTGGGCTCAGAAACACTAAAATAATTCAACTACGTGGCGAGATCTCATTGCATCAAACTTGAGCAACACGAGCAAAGGCTCAGCCTAATTTACGCTGATCGTTGGTGTACGTTACCGCAATGGTTTTGCTCTTTTTAGTAGCCTTCTAAGGTTTGGATGTTCTACTTATCTGATTGATAATAATAAGATTCTTTTTACTTTCATTATTTTGAATAATAATTGCTTCTTTTGATTGAGCCCCTCCTTTTGAATATCTGATTCTCCAGTTTCACTTTTTATTTGGATAAATGTACTTTGTGACATTTGTAGATGTCTAATCATCAACCTCAATTAAACCAATCTTCTAATACAGTAACACATATATTAATATCCAATATATTTATTAAAATCAATATAAAGTTTCATTCTTAAATAATTATTATGTTTATCGTTCATCATCGTATTCGTGTTATCTATTCCAACAAAAGATCGTAATTGTTATCGATCATTTTTATTTATCGAAAAAATATATACATGAAACTAAAAACAATGTCATTTTGTGAAGGAGAAGAGAGAATTGCTGAATAAGGTAAGGGTGTGGAGTGTGGATTCAGGGAAGGAGTGGAGCCATGAAGGGAAAATGGATGATGGGTGTGTAATGGATCCTGTCCTACCACTATAAAGAATGTGCCCCAATTCTACTTTACAATCATGGGTATCATCAAACCTTTCCATTTTCAGCATAATTACCAATCCTTAAATTTATCATATATTTATTTATATTAAATTAGATTTAGTGTGCAATGGTAATAATAATAAGATAGTTCTCTACTTATAAGTTCTTGCGCGTGTATGATTAATCGGATGACAATAATAGTTGTTTTGTCGGATAGTCCTTAAAAAGAAATCTTTAAGATCTTCCAAATATATTATAATTGTTTTTATTTTTATATAACACACACTATCATATCAGTTAATTATTTCAATGTAAAATTCATTTAAATATTAAATATATCATGATAATTAAATCAATATTACTCAAAGTTTTCAAGAGTAGTTTAAAGGTTTTACTTTTTCATTTTTGTTAATAAAAAATATTGCATTGAAGTAGATATTTTTAATTTATTTGGAGGTAATATAGATAACTAAATATATTTATTGGAATAAGGGACAAAATCAACACAAAAGTAGTATCTAAGGTCATTGTTTTTAATTGGTTGGTCTGTCTCTAATGATCAATTTTTGACTTCCATGGTATTTACATGTCATTGATGTTAGACATGACCATTTGGATGAAACATTGTCTAAGGTAATTGTTTTAAATTGGTATGTCTTAATCCAAAGGTTATTCTATATTTATCTTCACTTTTTTTTTTCTTACTTTTCCTTCTTTTTACATTTAATTTTTATTAATGATGAGAGTCAATGTTCATTGTGAATTCTTCAACTAGTTATATATATATTAGATTGTTGCGTTATAAAGTTATATCCTAGCACGAAATGAACATCCTCCTATATTCAGGGTCATCTTATATGTTGTCGCAATGTTTACCTAATTTTTATTCTCAATTTTTAATATATTATTGAGTACTAGTATTTCTAATATGTGTTCAATTTCTCTTTTGCAAGCACCGGTATGAACCTTGTTCGGTTGATTATTATTATTATTATTATTATTATTATTATTATTGTTGTTGTTGTTATTGTTTTCTCATTTACATTCTTCTTCTATCCATTGTTTTTCTTTCCTACTTGTAGAGCCAATGTTCATAATATGTTATTAAAATTTCTAGTGCTAGTTCAAAAATGCATTGAGTTTACCAAGGAATTTTTTTCACCAGTTTTTATCACTCATATATATATTTGCAACCACCAAGACATTTGATATAGTGATTGTTTAGCAAGCATATTAAAATATTACCATGTATGATCTACATCATATAAGACTAGTCAGGCATGCTTAGATTGTTTAGCATTTTTATATCTTCTCTTGAAACCTAAGTATATTCATGTCCTATTTTAACACTAACATACTTCATATTGTTTATTTTTAAAAAATTAATTTAGTTGACTTGTTTTTTTTCTAATAAGTAGTTCTCACTTCTTAACAGAATTTCAAATGCCTAATACTAACTATTAAGATCACCCTAAACACATAACATTACAAGATATCGAATATATATATATATATATATATATATATATATATAATAACAATACACAAAAAAATTGCAAATTAAATGGCCAAATTTTTTTCTTACAATGATGACATATTTGTAATTAAGTGAATGGTTGGGGGCTTTTCCGTAATAGTGCAACGGAAAGTGCATGTCCTGCTCTCGAGGCTTCCGCGAGACCTTTTTATCCAACTACCAGCTTTTCACACCCACCTTTGGCCGTTACGTTGCAGCTAACGCCGTCATAACCACCGGCACAGGTGTTGGAAACGAGGGGGATATCCCGCTAACGCCCTCTGACGGAGTATCTGATTCCATCTCTTTTCCCACCCTGTTACCGTCACCGTTATCTCCTCATGTGGGACCCGCCACGGTTCCCCGCCGAAACCCGAAAAGTCATTGGTCCCGTTCATGCTTGCACCAACACCGCTCGATCCTCCTGAGACTCTGGGCTTGCACGGTGTACATTGAGTTTCGTGCTTTCTCCCTCAGCCGTTCGATTTACAAACTAATGGTTTATGAGTATTTACCCCTGTGAAAATCTAAAATTACATACTAACCTATACACACACAGGTAAAAAAGTTCATGCATATTGCACGCCAGGGACTAATTTTTATAATATATGTAAACTTGGAGTAAAAATGGTAAATAAATATATTTATGAGATAGTCTGGTGAGAATTAGGAATTTTATAGGGGTGTCTCTGCAAGACAAAACAAACCGACCAATCATTGATAGGGATGGGTGTCAATCCCGAGGTACTAGTTTCGAGGTTTGATTGGTGGAATCCTGTTTGATTTGACTTGAGATACCGTTGATTTGATGGACCCCTCATTGCACGGTGGAGATTGGCCCTGGCCCTCCTTTTGAGTTCGTGTCCGTGTATGATCATCCTTTCAGTTTTCCAGGGAGTAAGTAACTGAGTTAGTGTAACTAATGTAAAATCAAATATCTTATTGGTTCATTTACTTTTTTTATTTTATAATTCAATAAATTATTATTATTTTTTTACTGAAAAACTTATTTGAGGGGGAATTGATTATTGGTCCCATTTCCGTGACCTTTTATTTTTCCACGAAAATAATATTTATTTTCTTATTATATATATATAATATTTAAATGCAGAGGGGCATTATATGTAAATGTCTCCAACTTCAATGGCATATCTGGGATTTACCACCGCTGGCGCAGGACATTGTTGGGCCTCGTGCAGCTCAAGTGCGTCTCAACCAAATATGAGCTTTTTTAAACGGACCACAAATTCCCACCGTCACCCATGACTCCTTTCATTCATTACTCCAATAGTCCAACTCCTTCAGACTGTCCAATCAAAATAAACCACGTCGTCATTAAAACATTTTTCTGTTTTTCTAAATTATATTACTTAATAAAATTCCTAAAACAACTTAAATGAGAAAACGATTATTAACGCCTAACGGTGCCGCTCCCTTGCATTAGACGCGTTAGAATCTCCTTCCGTGCGGGGTGAGTGCATACGCTGCTTCGCCCTGCTGTATGTGTCGAATCCCATATAAGAAGCTCGCTTTTTACCCGATCATTCAAACATTTTGTGAGCACAAAATGCGAACCTGCTCTATAGAACTATAGAAGCCTGCTCATCTTGCTTCGGCGACGAACGCTTTTTCACCTTGTGAACCTATGTAGCTGTGCACATACTTAAAATCACTCGTGGAGGCGCTTGTTGTTTATTTTCAAAAAAAGAGAAAATAATTTATTATTTTTTAAAAAATAAAATAAATCTAGGTTAGGATAGGTTTTAGTTCACAAGGATGTAAAACCCTAAAATGAGGACATCTTATCTTATTAAGACATGGGATCAAGTGCTGCTTGTTCATTACGTGACAAAGAAAAGCTTTTGTGTTTGTGTTGCAAGGCCACCAAGACGGAGATTAAGATTTCTTAATCCTTCTTACTTAGGTTTGCAGTGTTTATTAATCTCAAATCCAACGTGATTAACAGCTGTTGGCACTAATAACCGAGCCTGGCTTTGTTTTAATTAATCAAAGCTTAGGAGTTCTCTTAGTACTTAATTACTCAATGGGCTCTAGATTTCATGTTGTTGAAGCTTCAAACCAGCAAAAATAAAATTTAAAACTTGAGTTGCATCTTGGTTTAGATTAATTAATTTCAGTGTCTATCGATTTATTGATTATCGTGGACAATATGCATACACGTAACGAGTAATCGATTACAATGAATTAACTAATTAAACATTTGCGTCAAGGTCATATAATGCTAAACTTTTTTATTGATTAACGAGGGAAAAGTTTATAAATTTGGATTAAGAGTCAATTAGACAAGGATACTGATTCCTCCATTGCCATCAAGAGGTTGACCTTTGGAATTTGTTTAGCATAAGGGAACATCTCTCGAATGGCGTCACAAGGGAACATAATCATGCACGAATCTTATGGCCAAGTTGATATGGAATTGAGAATTCAATCCGAGATCAACGTCAAGATTCGTGCGCATATATTCCTAGTTCATGCCGATTTTCTAGAGAATATATACCACTTATTATTCCTTCCTGCTGAAGAACAAAATACTTACTTGTCAATAGTTTTCACTGATTCAACAAACCATTAGAATTCTCAATGTTAATTTAGCTATTATCAAGATTGAAATGTTTTCCAAACAACAATCAAATGAAGAGAAGTCTCGAATTCTTCAACGACACTCCAGAAAGAGCCGACGTGGGCGATGAGGCTTTCACTTTCAAGAACAACACAACAACCACTCGAGAGAGGATTTGAAGCTTCACCTACTAAGTCAGGAAAACCGTGTCTAATTAAATTTTGTATTCTCATATTTTCTTGGTTGAGTCAACTCTAACAAGATTTTTTAAATGATTAATAAAAATATGATTTATCCATTTTATCAACCAAAAAAAAAACAAATGAAAATTTAAATGATTTTCACCTCCCAGGGATGGGGACAAGTCCTAGCTAGGATAGAGGAGCGTGAGAAAGAGGGCTGAAAAAGTTTCAATGAGTCCCGGACACTTCATAGATGTTCTTTTTTCTTGTAAGAAAGGGATGATTGTAACACTTATTATGGAAGTAATATCATATTATAAATAAAATATGGTTTATTTATTTTTGTCAAAAAAAAAAGATTTTGATGTCTTGAATTATTAAATTAGAATATAAAAAATAATTAGGAATGAGAAAGAAAAAACATAGTAAGAATATAAATAAGTCAACAAATCAAAGGAACCAAAAGACAGACAAAGTGGTGGAGGGCATGGACCATGTTGGTGGGGAGGGAAGCAAGGCATGTGTGGTGCCATTTTAATTATACTAAATTGACTAGGCTTGATCAATTTAGGATAATAAGGTGGGTTCTTTTCTTTTCAAGGAATTTTAA
The DNA here is from genome assembly GCA_026586065.1 of Dioscorea zingiberensis. Classification (NCBI taxonomy): domain Eukaryota; kingdom Viridiplantae; phylum Streptophyta; class Magnoliopsida; order Dioscoreales; family Dioscoreaceae; genus Dioscorea; species Dioscorea zingiberensis. The sequence goes on along the minus strand of CM048818.1, from coordinate 71,277,295 downwards.
GAATGTCCTGCTTTTGATGCTTATTCTACTCCTCATCATAGAACAGTAACATTGTGGTACCATAGAAGAAGGGAAAGGTGAGGACTTGGACACATCTATGACAAGTGAGATTCTATTAAATTTTTTTTTTAATTTTTCAAGGAAAAAAGAAGAAGATATGTTCAAGTGTCATTCCATGGAAAATGATAGGAAAATATTCGAATAAAACACTAAAAATGGAAGATAAATAGTTGATAAGGACTTCTGAGCTAGACTTGGGCAATCTGATTATTTAATGTTTTTGTTTTCATTTTTCTTGGTTGATATTATGGTTTTGTGGCATATGGATAAGTTCCTCCTTGACACCTTTCATTTTCATTTTGGGGGGTAACTTTGTTTGATGCAATCAAATTAGGAGTGGAAAGAGGCCATTGTGTTTTTTCTTCTTTTTTTTTTGCCAAAAAGGGAAATTTCCAAGAGATAAAAATGGAATCTCAAGCTATAAATTGTTGATAGTCTTATCTATTTGAACAGTGAAAAATGTGTAAAATGTGGTCGTGTTGGGCCATTTAAGGCTAAGCAAAGGTCAAACTTGGTCATAAAGTCAGAACAGACCTCTGAAATTAATCACATGAAAAAGCTGGTCCAAAATAAACATCGCTTTGAAATATGGATGTTTTTGATATGTATATATATATATATATATATATATATATATATATATTTCATCTCAGTATTTCTATCAAATTGCAAAAATAAAAACAATGGTAGTTTATAATGAGTACAATGAAACAACCAATGAATAACCCATGCAACTTTGATAAGAAAAATTGGAAAGCTTGAGGATTCAAACATACATGTGTATATGAAGAGATGTATAAACACATGGAAAAGATGAAATCCATAAAAATAGACCAGGTCCCATTGACAATACTAAGAGTAATTTAATTAAACATAAATAAAAGGGAATAAAGAAACAGGTTTATTTTTTAATTAGCACAAACTACATAAAACAAAAAACTCCAAAAATAATGAAGATGCGCCACATTCTCACTTGGCACATGCATAAACAATCTCTTAATTATCAAAGTGCGTACATTTGATTATATCAACCAGATATCTCAAACAGCAGAACTAAACTAGATGGAGAGGACAACAGCTTCACAAGAAATACTGTCATTAATAGAGTTAGAAAATACAAGGGCTAAGTATCTGCAAAGCATTGCACAACATTTTAGTTTCCCAAGCCTTCAAATCATGGGTTAGCAAAGATTTGCTTACAATACAATATCTTCTTACTCTGCAAAAAACATACAAAAGGGTCAGACAACAACAGCAACTACTTTTCATATCAGCCAAAACACTACAAGCTTATGAAACAACACATTAATAAGATGTCAGACAAACCATGAAGTGGAACTTCATTGTGATTCACCGATCCGATCCAGGCTCTCTGAGACAGCTCTCATTCTAGGCCTCGACTCAGGGTCAGACTCGGTGCAACCCAATGCTACGTGAAAAACAGCCAACACCTGCTTCTTGGCATAAACCTCATGGAGAAGAGATGGATCGACCACCTCTGATAGTGGCCGTTCCTCTTTGAAAGCTCTCCTAACAAATCCTTCTAAGTCCACATTGTCATCATCTGTTTTTGAGCCAGGTAATCGTCCGGTGAGAACCTCTAATAGTATAATCCCAAAGGCATAGACATCACACTTCTGAGTTATCAGACTGCCAGGAGTTCGTGCCTCAGGAGCTAAGTACGGACTAGCAGAGGCTGCAAGGTGGGCTGAAGTGAGCTTCTTAGACGTAGAGTGGGCAAGCTTATGCGAACCAGAGATAAGCCGGATAAGGCCAAAACCAGAGACATAAGGGTTAAAATCATCATCTACGAGAATCTTAGAGCTCTTGATGTTGCCATGGACATACTTCCTTGGGCTGCATTCATGGAGATAAGCAAGCCCTCTAGCCACTCCTTTAATGATACCAAGCCTCACTGCCCATGAAAGTGGCACAGCTGTTTGATTCAGTTCGCCTGCAAGTTCATAATGGAATTAAGTGAAACAATTGCAGAAGATTAACCTAAGGGAATTGAAAGAGAAAAAAACATAAGAAAACCAGGAATAGGTTTAGTGATAGTTATTAGGAATGATAAATTCTATATACAACCATAAAAGATATTCATTGATTGAGCAATACAAACTTCTCAATTTCATTGCTACAACATCTTTAATACTCAATAGAGTGAGTCCATATTCATATCTTGCTCATGAATCCCTATTTGACAATAGACTATTAAACATCACTATTGGGTCAAAGGATGTCTGTCTCACATGAAGGACAGACAACTCTAGTGACCACCTTTATCTCTTGGGTTTAATTTGTCAATTATAAACGAGGTGACCAAAAAGATCTCCCAGCAACCAAAGAGGTTCTCATACAATCTATCATCTCTCATCCTTCCAATAGCCCATCTCTCCATTGGTATTGGTATGTAAACAGCATCACAAACTGAATACAATCCAAAAGACCACACTGCTACTAATCTCACATGGACTACTCTCCAAATAATATCATTTACTTTTCAAAATTACTTTTTTTTACCATGTTTTCAACTTCTCTGATAAATTTCTATAATATTTTATCAAAGAAAAGAAACAGAAGATGAAGAAGACTCGGCGAGCTTACCATGCAGATGGGAATGCAAGCTCCCGTTGGAGATGTAGTCATAGATGAGCAACTTCTCATCCTGCGCGTAATAGTAAGCCCTTAAGCTCACCACATTAGGATGCCTCGCCCTTCCAATTGCCATGGCCTCCGCCTCGAAGGCCCTCCGACGCCGCCACTCATCCCCGGAGCCGCCGCCGGAATCCCCGTCTTCTCCCTCGCTGAGCCGCCGCACCGCCACCGCCGGTGCCCGTCCTGCAACCACCTTGTAGACGATCCCCCCACGACTCTTCCCCACAACGTACGCCGAGGCCCGCAGCAGCTCCTCGAGCTCCATCACGAACCCATCATCCACCGCAACGTACACCTCGCCTTCTCCACCTCCCCTCCTCTCCTCTTTCTCCCCATCCTTCTTCTCTTCCCCGTCGCTTCTCCTCCGCCGGAGCTGCCACTGGAGCACCACCACCGCAAGAACTGCGGCCGCTACCACTGCGGCCAGGATCGGAATCGTAACCGCCGGTCTTCTCTTTCCTTCTACCTCCACTGGTGTCGCATTCACCGTGCTAGGGTTTAGGGTTATTCTAGGGCTTGGTTTCGGCATGTTGGGGTTTTGATTTGAGGCGACGCATGGGGTTCTCAGGGGGAATCCACAGAGATTAGGGTTTCCTGAGAAGGCAGTGGGCCCTTGGTTGAGGAGGGAGCCGGACTGAGGGATCTCGCCGGAAAGGTTGTTGTGGCGGAGGTCGAGGCTGACGACGACCGGGATCTCGCCGTACTCCATCGGGATCCTGCCGGAGAGGAGGTTGGAGGAGAGATTCAGGATCCCAGCGAGGCGAGGGAGAGTCGCGATCGACGGGGGTAGAGTCCCGTTGAGGCGGTTGGAGGAGAGGTCAAGGTGCGCGAGGGACTTGAGATCGCCGATCCCGGCGGGGATCGGGCCGGAGAGGAAGTTGTAGGAGAGGTCGAGAGTGGTGAGGGAGCGGAGGGCAGCAATGGCGGGGGGAATGTGGCCGGAGAGGCGGTTCCGTGGGAGTGCAAGGGTTTCGAGGTCGGTGAGGAGGGAGAGCTCGGAAGGGAGGTAGCCAAGGAGGGAGGCGTTAGAGAGGGTGAGAGCGGTGACGCGTCCATGACGGCAGGAGACGCCAGGCCAGGAGCAAGGGCTAGCGTCGCGGTCGCGCCAGGCGGCGAGGGCGTGGTCCGGGTCCTCGGCAACGGCGGACTTCAGTGTCAGCAACACCAGGCCGTCGTCAGTGAGCGCCACCACCGAGCGGAGAAGGAGGAGGATGAGGAGGAGATCGCCGGCGAAGAACCTGACCACGAGAACGCTGGAGATCTCCGCCATTGCTGGAGCTCCGTCTACAACGCCGCCATTACCGCAAATAGGGAGCGGGGGGTTTGGAAAAGAGGTTTTAGTCGGAATGACGAAAATAGACATAGTCGATGTATCGAGATTCGTGTTATTAGTTGTTATTAGCCGTTGGATGAGAGATACGATGTTAAACGAGTGAGGGTGATTTGGTAATTAGACCTGCATTGGGGCGCGAGCCATGAAGCTTTTGTCGGGTGTTGTTGGAGAGAGAGAAAGCCCGGGAAATAAATAATATGGAAGTATTTGAAAATTAACAGGATGAGTCTACGGCACAATATAAGTAACCTGATCTTCATCTGTGGACATCTATTATTCGATGTCAAATTCATAAACAAGCCCTATGCTCAATATAATATTCCGAGCAACCCGTGAGGTAAAATTTAGATAATATTTAAAATTTTATGAGGTTAATTGTGTATACAACGCTAGTATAACATGAATATTTCATTTTTCCAGGGATTTTTAGCGGATTAAAGTAAATAAAATTCCTCTTCGAAACAATATTTAATTTTTATGAGGGGTTATATGTAATTTTGTAGCGGCCCCAGATAGTTTTACTTTTTAGCCTCCTCATGTCGGAGTTCGGTATGGTACTCCTTCTAGAGAATTTAATTTAAACGGCCCTGCAACTGGAGACAAATAGAAAAAATATAAAAACTTTTATTGACATTTGTTGTTTGTGCTTTTAATTGGCGTAGCTTATCATAAGTTTAGTTAGGTGGTGTATTTTAACCGGCAATTATTCTTTATGGCATTATTCCAAGTCCTTTCAGCGGAATCAGCGCCGACTACCGTCTGACTTTTCCAGTGTACACTAAATTAATAATAAATTGTATTAAATTTTAGGGAAAATTACTGTAGAGTCCCTGACTGTTCACTTTCTGACTTTTCAGTCCCTCTGACCAAAAACTATACTATTCAGTCCCTCCTTTCTAAACTTCTGACTTTTTAGTCCCCCTACAGACAAAGCCCCTGTTACTTTTGAAAACCCTGAAAATACCCTCCCATTTCCCCAAAACCACCTTTTACTGACATGACAGTGGAGCAAAAAGCAGTTTTTGGTTTTCGCACTCATGCCGTGGTATTTCATTCTCACGCAGTACAAGTCACCCTCTTTCTTCTCCTTCTTCGCTCTCCTTCTCGTTCTTTTGCGTAGAAAGCTTGTTTTTGCTTTTTACCAGAGAGCTACTAATGTACGACGTCATACGCAATGTGAGACTCTTTCAACGAGAAACCGCAGCGTAAGACTTCCCGTGACGTGGTTTCATGTAAAGGTAGTAATTTCTTTTGTTTTGCAACGGGCTTGTCAGTGATTTTGATTGAAACCATTTTCGCCAAGCCGCTAATACTGGGGAGAAGGTCTAGCCTTGGAGCTCACAAATATCTTGTTGGGAGCCGCATAGCTTATATATGTGAACGGTGGGACCTTGACCTCCGGGCGTGAGAGTGCACTATATAAAGGCACTGTATCGACAAACAACTTGTCCAATTGACAATTCTCGGATTTTTCAGGCGTGAGCAACATTTTTCACCTGCTCAACAAAAATATGGTCTAATCTTATCAGCTGACACAAAGCGGCGGATTCAGATCCGACGATCATGGGTCTTCGCTTCCAACGTAAGTTACTTTCTTTGTTAGTATGTGTTTATTATTTTCCCGAACTGCAATACAAACACGAGGTCTCAATAATTCTTAAAGTCTTTAGAATTGATCTTATCTCTTTAGTATAGACTCAAACGCTTAGTATTATGGTTATCCCTTTAGTATCCTCTCGTAAGTGTTTAAAACCGACTTAACCTGCTTAGTATTTTGTTCTTCCGCTTAGTACCATCTCACTTAGAGTCTCTTATCAATCAATCAGTGGATCCTCTAGCCGAGAGCATGTCCTTAAACATCGAGGGTTCTTCAAACTCACTAGATCATGCGTTCATCTGATTCGACAACGATTTCAAAATGTGGAACACTTCTCTGAATGCCGTGACCTGCTATCAAAAGGAAGTTTGATTTCACCTTCATAAAAACGACCAGAAAGCATGCCTAGATGTGCCAAGACAGACCGCAGAATTGGAGGGTTCATGCTTCTCGAGAGGGAAATATGCATACCTTTAGAATAAAGATATCGCGTTCTCACATACATGCGCGGCGATGGATTTCCAGTTCCCACCCAAAGCATCCAAAAAATGGGTTTGCAATCGCGGATCCAAAAGCTCAAGGATCAGCCTCAGACGGGCCGTGGACATTCAACGGATATTCTCAAGAGCACTACGCTGGTCTTCCGCATAAGCAAGCATGGATGGAAAAGAGGGTCGCCTCAAGCGCTCTACACCGGGAGTGAGGTACAAAGCTACCATTTGCCATTATGGTACGCTGAAAAGGCGATGGAGGCAAATCCGCGCCGCTAAATTGGAAAGTGATGGCGGCATTCAAACGTGGTTATTTCGCTTCCATGCTTGTGTCGCTATTTCAAGTTCGGTTGCGTAATCACTGCGTTGTTCGCATTGATGGAACACATTTGCTTGGGAAATACGCGGCATCTTTGTTAGGAGCTTACCGCAAAGACGGCAATGATGGATTCTTCCACGCCGCTCAGCCATAGTGACAATGAAACCGACGATAATTGACTCCGTTCCTCACCGCCTCGTGGATACATAATGCATGAGGATTACGCGTAAGCGCATTACATTCTATATCCGGTAGATCAAAAGGTCTAGTTAATGCCATCGAGGCGGTTCCCTTCATCGCCTCACGCCTATTGTTTGCTACACCTAGAGGCGAACTTCCCATGAAGGGAAATACAAGTCTTGGGAAAGTATCATTGAAGGAGGAGTGTTGGGGCTCTTACCCGCAGATCGCGATACGCATTTACTTCTAAAGAATTCGACACGGTAGGATCTCCGCCGCATCTAATAAGCGCACCGCTGGCTAATCCAAAAGTCCATGTTGCCCATTGGTCAATTATTTGTTTAAGGCGCGCTGCGAGATGTACCTAACGCCGCAGAGTCGCTCAATGCGCGCGGATCAAGGAGGCGCCACCCTCCCTGGCCATTTCGGAAAATGGTCGACTCAATCAGGTAATCAATTGACCCGACTAGATAGCTTTACTATTTTTGGGATACTCTTAGTATCGTGAGATAACTCTTACTATCGGGCTTAACGCTTACTATCAAGGAACACTTTTAGTATCCCAGTATAAAACTTTAGTATCAGAAGCTATCGCTTTAGTATCCAATAAACTCTTTAATATTCTCGCATTACTCTTTTAGTATCCCGCTTAACGCTTAGTATCCTCGCATAACACTTTAGTATCCCGCTTAACGCTTATATCCTCGCATAACTCTTTCCACAAGCCTTGATTATCTTTACAATCAAGCATCGCTCGCAAGTATAAACTCACGAATATGATGTATGCCAGCGCGAAAGCACGTCCGGGCCGGGAACACATCTTTGCCCAAGAATACATCGGAAACTCAAGACATAATCGAAGTCAAGTCGCTGTTCGCGTTGGCCGCTCGCATGGCGCAACAATTTGAAGTTATTGACCAGCCGCAATTTACGCTGGGTCAATTTGGCGACAAGGATATGCTCTTGGCAGACGCTGGCAAGTCCATGGAATACCTTGCACGCATGCTTGCGCCGTAATCGTGGACTTCAGAGGCAAGTGTACATCAATTCGACGACTACTTCATCAGACGCTGTACGCCCAATGCGTGCTAGACTATATTTCTCCAGCCCCCGCCACGATAAGCCAATGATGCATCCCAAGGCCTCCAAATTTACGCCACCTATTACTTAAGACGGCCTCGGGCGGCCGAGGCGGATAAGAATTGAGTCCTGTGCCTTAGAGAGTTATGCGTGTAGCCAGAAAAACACCGCCACAACCTGAGGACTTGCAATGCAGAATATCCGACAATGAATAGTTGGGGCCGAATGTAAATATCTCGCGGATTGATGAATAGTCAAGGCTGAATGTGAAATATCTCGATTCTAACCAATTTTTGAAGTAGAAAGTGTCACATATACATTTATAAAATGTTCATGATTGATAATAAACACTGATTAAAATGCTAATGCACTCAAAATCCTAAAGACTTAGTCCGCATAATAAACACTTATAACAAGATATTAAAGTCTTTACGCTTAGAATCAGCAAATGATCATGATAGTAAACACTTTGGCCTATGATTGTAAAGACCTAGATATTCTTCACGATGCTTCCTCGGGCCTTGTGGTCTCTCCTGCTTACCCTAAGTGGAGTTGTTCGACCAACTACAAGAATTATGCGCAAGCATACTCAAATTCTTTAGACGCAACCTCAGAGCGATTCAGTAAGATTTTCATCATTCAAGATTCCGCCCACGAACCGCATGACGAACCGGCAGTTTTACACCGCCCTCTCTCTGAGGGCAACCCCGGCCATGAGAGAGTTCCAACTTGTCTATTCCAAGCACTCCCCATACTCATATTAATTCCACATTCAAAAGTGCCCTCTCAGATTTTAAAAAATTATAGTTGATGCTAAGGGGAGAATAATGAAATACGAAGTGAGTCACTTACCATTTCCACAAAGAGCTAAGGCCATATGTCCTACCGTTGAGAGATGAGTAGTGAATATACCGCCGCTTTATCTAAGACAAGGAGATGGAAATGCTTGTCCCAATGATAGGCATAAGAACAACTTCCAAATGTTTTAGGAAAAGATTTGACAAAGATGGGCCATTAGCGAGGGACTCATTTTATGCGGTGGGTGTTGTTTTATGACAGTATCAACTAAAAGGCCTCGTGATGGATCCACACCCTTTGAATGGGGAAGGCGCCTTCAGCCTTTCCAAAGAATATGCATCAAGACGTTCCCATGACATCATCTGAGATAAGATTTCTACCCCTCACTCAGTGGGCGCTGAGGTAGTAAAAGCACATTCATTCTTCCAAATAATTGTGCTACAAGAGAAATCAAGACATATTAAAAAACAAGCTAGGTCAAATACTAAACAGCTTATATTAAATACTAAAGCTCTTTCATAATACTAATGTCTTTAGTGTAATACTAAAGACTTACGATATTACTAATGTCTTTAGTGTAATACTAAAGACTTCCATCTAATACTAATGCTTTTAGGTAATGCTAAAGCCTTTGTGTTAAATAATAAGCGTATTAATAAGTATGAACATTGTTCTCACTCGCCCATCAAGCGCTTAAGATAGAAAACCGATCGCTTCTGCTTTCGAGCCGCTTGAACCCTCGCTGGCCGCTTGTTTTAGGAATAAAATTTGTCGGCACCGCGCTTACATTTTCTCCAGCCAGACGGCCGCCTCGTGATCAACCACATTTTCATCGGCATAGGCGTCCCCGTGACCGACTACGGCTGTGGCGATGGGCTCCAGATGGCGGCCGTTTTTCATCGGCTGTGGATACTATCGGGCTTTCACAAGAACGCGCTAGGGTCCGCCCGCTTGGTAACCGCCACGCGACTCACCGCTGGCGGGATGTGGGTCGCCAAATGAGTGAATCTCTAACGGTCGGAACTCCGCTCACCGGCCAAAGAGATTGCCTGGGCCTCACATAGCGACCCGGTTTCGGGGCCCGCCGGCTTCAATTCACAGGAACCATACCCACAATAACGGGGGCCTTCTATGGGAGCTTTGCCGCCAATGGGGATCAACGCCGCTGTACTGAGTTGCCGACGCTGTTTCTTCAATAGCGAAAAAGATTCGATTATTTCATCGACACTTTAGTTGGTTCCTCTCAGCTTCTTCTTCTCAGAAGTCGGCTGGCTACCCTTTGCGAGCCGGGTTCCGGAGATTTCCTCTTCTTTTCGACCGCGCAGCTATGGGCAACCGCTTTCATCGACGCATATCCGCCAATGCATCCGGGGATCGTGGAGCTTGCGTGCACTCTTGAAACAAATGCTTCTTCGTGGTTTGGTCTGGCCTCGCTGAGCTTTTGTCGCCTCTTGTTCGAGAGCCGCTCACGCTGTTCTAGCAAGCAACATATATCTACTTTGCCCGCGATTGTAGAGACTCACGCCGTGCCAGAGTATCGCATGCCAGTCCTGCGTTTCAACATTACATCGCCGTTGCTGGGAAGGGCTCCTCCGACCGGAGCGTGGACGAACGGTTTAAGGGCTCCACGGCCCCGCCGGATTTTTCATTTCTCCTGGCCGCTGTTCATCATCTCACATGACGCGCGACCAGCTGTACTGCATTTGTTTTCTTCCATGGCCGTGCTATGGAGTAGCCGGATGTTAGGGATGCCTCTTCATAAGGCTCCTCGGGACGTATGTCCTCAAATCAGGAGAGACAATATTACAAAAACATTAGTAAATACTCAAAGCCTTGTAAGAATAATCAAAAATATTACAAAACAATATTACAAAAAGTAAAGTAAAATGCTAAAGGGTGTAGCCTTATACTAAAGACGTTAACGTAATACTAAAGCCTTTGTAGTAATAATCAAGACTTTAACATCATACTAAAAGCGCTTGTACCAATACTAAATACTTTAACATAATACTAAACACTTAGTACCTAATACTAAATACTTTAACGTAATACTAAAGACTTTGAAAAATCAAGATTTTCGCATGCAACTAAAAACTTAAGAGTTAAAACGATGAAGCAAGCTTACCTCTTTCCCCTCGAATGATGCGATCAAGTGGTTACAAAGGGTGGTCTTCTGGTACTGGTTTCTCCAGAATATAGAATTCTTGAGTCCGCCCTAACTCCAAATTTCTTTCCAAAGACCGGTTACTTCATAGAACCGACATTATGAGGACGATCGAGCAAATTTCTCTCGAGGTAGCCCGTGTTCTTGGGCTTCTTCCTGCACCTTCTACTACTCGAAAGCAGATATCACTTGACGTCAGTCTATGAGAAATTTATGCAACCTTGTGCCCATGCATACGTACCCAGCCAAGGTTGTCAAAGATAATGTGCACTCCAACTTCAGTGCGCTTGTAGTTGGAAAGAGGAAAGACACCCATCAAATACACTACTAGCAATTTGACAAAATTTTCCTCCTCCCTCCCATGAACAAGATCCAAAGCAGAGTGTTCTTCATGCAGTACCCATTCCTAGAGTAGGCTTTGTCGAGGTATTCTCACTAACGCGATCGGCTTTGGGGCCGCTTTGAAATCCACCTACCGCTCATCATAGTAAATACAGCCCAAGATATTATGGCGACGCCCTCCGACTGAAAGTCACCAAGCTTTGCCCGATTTTAAATTTTTGAAGGCGAATGTCATAGGCCTTCATGAGGCCCGTAATCCACTCTTTCCTCGTAGACACCCGCCTATACCAAGTAGCTAAATGGGTAGTGTTAATGAGTTGCCCGTTTTCTGGGCTCATAAAGTTCCTGCTCAATTCTGAGGCAATCAACCATCGACTCCTGTAACATCGCCCATTAACCGATTCTGACTTGGTGTGGTTATCTACAACGAAAACGCCAAAATACATACAAACAATTCAGCTTATGTGTATTGTCTCTAAATGTAAACATAAGATTTTAAAACACATAAGGCAAATACTAAACACATAAGGAAAATACTAAAATGTATTAAAGGTGGATTTTAAACACTTTGTTACTGATTTCTAAAACAACAACCCACAATGGAACACATTCAAGAAGTGAACATGAGAAATGATCAAGCCCCAAAACCCTAACCTAGAATCTCCACAATTTGATCACAATACACATGCACAAATTGAATTCTCATGCATGATAGGAAAAAGGAAAGAATAAACTCAAAAAGAAGAAGCAAACATTAGAATCAATTCAAGCAAGTAATCCCTAATCTCCTAGTAGAAGAAGGTTTAGGGTTACATACAAACAATTCAGCTTATGTGTATTGTTCTAAAATGTAAACATAAGATTTTAAACACATATAAGGCAAATACTAAACACATAAGGAAAAATACTAAAATGTAATAGTGTGATTTTAAACACTTTGTTACCATTTCTAAAACAACAACCCACAAATGAACACATTCAAGAACATGAGAAAGGATCAAACCCCAAAACCCTAACTCCAGAAATCTCCACAATTTGATTACAATACACATGCACAAATTGTATTCTCATGCATGATAAGAAAAAGGAAAGAATAAACTCAAAAAAAAAAGAAGCAAACAATAGAATCGAACACCGGCGGCGAATCCCTAATCTCCTCGTAGAAGAAGGTTTAGGGTTGCGTTGCGGTTGATACCTTCTTCGCGAACTCCCACATAACTCATCGTATCGTTGCTGTAAGAGAATATGAAGGAAATTCCGGCAGGGTTGATGGTGCGGTCTCAGTGTCTTCGCGTACTTCGTTTCCGTTTTAGGGCTTTTTTCTGTAAGATGGGGATACGAAGAAGAGAATAGGAGAAATCGTTCAGGGGGGCAGACGCGTCATTTCACGCCGGACTGTGACGCTGTAGGCGTATAGAACATCGTGCATTAACTCCCTGTGGCAAATGCCTTTCACAGGGTTTTTAACACCGTTTCATACAGTTTGGACTAGAAAATAAATCCCTGTATAAAGGAGGGACTAAAGAGGAATAAGCAAACTTACAGGGATGTTTTAGGGATTTCTGAAATTTGGGGGGACCTTTCGTTACTTCCCCGTAAATTTTATAAATATTCCATATTGTAATTTTTTGGGCGTTATTATATAAAACAATAAACTCCGTGAATTTACCGCTGGCCAGTGTCCACCAACTTTTCCGGTGTCTAATAATTAATAAATTAATAAAATTTATTTAATTATATTTTTTTTGGCATTATTCTATAAAACAATAAACTATAAATTTGAATGAAAAACTATCTATACGCAGAATCCATTTGAAATTAATCCTATGCAAATCCTTTCATTTTCCAAAGTACACTCATCTCATGGGGACTATAATTACTGGTTAGTAAGTAAAAGAACTGTATATATAGGTAACTGGATGGTAGAAGAATCTAGCATATTCTATTTATACTTTTCTTCTAGAAATCCAGGAGGAAAGATAATTCTTCAGTCATGAAGAATTTAAGAAAAGCTCTACTAGTCTAAGCAGCAAATCCAAGGAATGAAAGACCTGATTGGTGGCTTTCATAATTTGGAACATTTTTGACCACATGATGATGTTGTTTGACAGGGATTCTGGTGACCAGGAAGCATAGTCTGAATTTGCTGGGGCTGCATTGTGACTAAAAGACTCCAGACAACAAAACATTGACAGAGAAACTTTTAAGTAAAAACAATGGAAGGCCTAAACAAAATATGTTAAGATAATCACTGAGATCCCATGTCCAGATTTGGTGTTTCAGGATCAATGGCACAATAACATGCACAACAAATCAGCAAAAAGAGATGAATCCATCAGATATACTAGAGAGAATTTATGAATCAACTTCAAAGATTTAATAGAGAGAAAGTGTATGGTTTCAACTTCCGCAGACGGACGAGTCATTCTCCAAATTTTGTATTGAGTATATGTAAGTTGAGCTAAAAGTAGAGAAACTAACAAGAGTAGAAAGATACAGCACCTTAGAAGTTAAAATCAGTGTTTCATTCATATATCACTTGGGTGACATTTCTAGGTAAGTATAGAGATCGAAGTGTATATATGTTCCACTGAACTTTGTTCATGCACACTGTCAAACGATGAATCAATGGAGCCTGCATACTTTGTGTAAAAGGTGACTTCAAGAAATAGCTGAATCTCCCACAAACCTGTAGTGATGGATATCTACAGGAACAGTATGCAGGACCTGTGGAACAGACAAAAAATTGGTTCAACTTTCACCAAACCATGTGTAGCATTGCAAATAAAAATTGTATTGGTGAGAAAATCATTCTGAAATAATGTCTTCCATCCAAAAAATATAGTGAAAATCTTCAGAATTATAATGAGTGATGATGTGTAGATAAGCCCCTTAATTTCACAAACCAGGACTTCAGAAAGGATTTAAATTTGCGTGTTCTAGAATAACAAGTCTCCTATATATACCAAGATTCTATCCTTTATACAGCACTAGGATATAAAGTCAAAGTCACAAGACTGATAACAGAAAATTATGATCTTGGAAGTTAACCCTTGATTGGAATGTAGGCAAAGCTTAGAACATGTCATGCATGACTTATGGTCCTACAAGACACAAATCTTTTTATGAACAATGGGTGTGAATACATGTGCACTACTCATTTACAGAAGATTTATTGTTTAAACAACACTAATACTGTCCGTATGTAACCCAATCAGCAATTAATTTCATATACATGAGATTCAGTATCTTAGTAAGTAGTATGCCATAAGAGCTACTCTACTATTCCAAGTTCCAACAATTTCACTAGCAAACAAGAATATGAAAAATGCAGTCAAACATTTTTAATTTATAAATCTGAACAAATGGAAAGTATCTACAAATGCAAATACTTTTTAAGTGTTTACATATATTTTGGCTCTATGAAAAAAAACATTGAGTACAAAGCAGAATATATGTTAACTCACCATCTCCTTTGCATCTTCTGAAATACTACAATCTTGGCTTAGCACCCTTTTTTGCAGGAATCTGTAATGAGTCATAATGGCCATATCCATGATAAAGAACTCGAATTGGATTGTCCTTTCCATATTCTTGACCATACTCGGCAATTGCTATCAAACCACCAGCTTCTTCATCAAGCATATAAACTGTGATAGGCATCCTAATAAAATAAAATAAAATAAAATAAAATAAAATAGAAGTAATCATCTCTCTTTTGAAACTCAAATAGCACCTTCTAAATAATGATTAATCAAAAACAAGCTTAAAGAAAGAGTGATTTAGGTTCAATTAGGACTGCTTTGCTGGATTTGAAATTCTCTACTCTCCCTGAAAACATTGAAAATGAAGGAAGCAAAAGGTTTGACAACCAGTTCTAAAGCAAGTTATTTGTTTTTGTCATCATAAGTTTATCATGCTTAGGATCTCAAAAATATAAGATGGGTATGAAGTATACTAGCACACAACTCTCTAATCGAGAAGCTAGAAATAATTGAAGAGATAATACTGACTGCTATAGTCTCATTTAGTCTCAAAGAAAAAATATCGGTTCAGTAACTTTGCTAATTCGGAAAGCTGCTAGCAAAAGATTCATTGCACTTATTCAGAGTTTGGTGAAGCTATAACATTATGCAATAAAATGAGCAACAAACTAGCTAAATGTGATTTACTGGAGAACATGTGAGGCCATTAGAAGCTCTGGTTCCCCTCCCCACACATGTGGCCTCCTCATCTGGGAGACGTAAGTATCAAAATCACCCTCAATAAACCTGCATGAGATTAGTTAATCAGACATGGCATAAGGTAAGCCACAATGTTTCATGCATGCTCATCTGATTCCAAAATAGTCTTTCATGCTCTTTTGACAATTCTTACTTCTTGAAATTATTTTTAAGAATACTAGAACTAACAAATTATGCCAGTTCAGCAGATTATGAAACAACTTCATTCAATAAGAGCATGACCCTACATCACACCCATGGAAGTTATGATGAACAGGGTTCACGTAGAAACAAGGACATTATTTAGCTCACCATTCCGTTTCTTCACGCCTTTTGACAAGTTCATCAGCAACCTGAAAAACTCAGAAGAAAACATAAGGTTAAAATAATGCCATAAAAGGACTAGGTACACCAGGACTGAATCTGGCTGGCAAGAAAACTACTTTCCCCATAAATAAAACAGCGTACTAGATGCATATTAACATTTTACAATGTATTTCAGTAGTATGAAAGGGTAAGAATGTAACAAGGACACAAAAAATTGTCTCAGAAGAAAAAAAAATACCTGAGCCCTTAGCTCATCTGCTAGTTCCCTCTGAAGATTCTCATTGAGAGGTTTCTTGCCAGATCGGATGCACGCCCCATGTGCAAGAGAGCGGAACAAGCATCTTCCATCACCTGGTATACCTAGTTAGCAAATGGAGATTAGTAGACTTTCAGTAAATGTATCAGTAGTAAA
This sequence comes from Dioscorea zingiberensis, assembly GCA_026586065.1. Taxonomy (NCBI): domain Eukaryota; kingdom Viridiplantae; phylum Streptophyta; class Magnoliopsida; order Dioscoreales; family Dioscoreaceae; genus Dioscorea; species Dioscorea zingiberensis. Next base: position 71,261,311 of record CM048818.1, on the reverse strand, counting down.
TAACCTAATTCACAGGACACTAATGAACAGACAAACTAAATGCTTCATCTTACCAGTAATGGAATAATCAGTATAAACTTTCTTTCCATGGGAAGTGTGAGAGGATGATTTGCTTTCTACCTTATTTTCATTCTCAGGAGCTTCAGCACATGCAGGGCTAGATATTGAAAAGCTTAAACACATCCCCACTGAAGCACTTCCTAAAGTCCAAGATGCAAACCTTGTATTCCAATTGGGCTTAGAAGCTTTGTCTCGTGTTGGCACAGAAAGCCTCAGGCTCAAGCTACGGCGTCTGGACAGTCCATGACGCAACTGTCGTCCCACTGAGCTTAGTGAAGTGGCCATTGCAAAAGGATAAAAACTTCCTTTTTGCTTAAAATGAGGACCATTCAAAGAGCTAGCTTCTGATGATTCGGAACCAAATGATGGTGAATGAAAAATCTTGCATATCGTAGAACCAGATAATCTTTGCATGAAGTAGTTGGAATGAAAAAATAAACTGCGAGAATTGGACCGCGGAACAGACACCACTGTCATTTTACAAAGCATCTGTCAAATATACTTTCACCTGAACAAGTCAAGTTACAAATCCTTGCTCAAAAATCAGAATATCAGAATGACTTCTTGGCTATTAAGTAACTTTTTTGTTATTTAACACAACTGTAATCTCTTTACTGCAATGTATTTTCATCAGTTGAGAACTCTTTCTCCCATAGACTTACAGAAAAGAGTACTTGTACTACCTGCACTGTCTAAGTTAAGAAAACACAAAAATCACTACTTCCTTTAAAGAAAGGACCATTAACCATCTGGCTACAACATATAAGAACATAAATAAAGCATGTCTACAAACCAAGCACCGCTGCTAAAGCATATAAATTAAAATTTTGAATATTTAATTTTTTGAGTCTTAATAGAGCAATCATCATCATCATAGGCTCTACTAGTCAAGCTAAAATCCTTAATAACAGAAATAAATAAACGCATGAGTTGTATGTTTAGCATAATTTGTGCAGGTTCAATTAAACCAAACAGTGGTAGTAAGTAGCATCCATTTTGCTATTTTCACAGTTCTCATAGCATCTTCAATCAAATTCATAGCCTAGGCAAGGTATAGAAACTCGTCGATTTCCATTAATTCTTAAAAATGTTGATAGATTGAAATCCAAAATTTGAATTAGCAGCTCTTCCTTTCCTATTTGATGTCAGGTTCAAAGACTAGGATATACACAAACATGTGGAGGCATTTTTATCTTATTTCCTCTTATTGTCTCAAAAAAATCTCATAGATCATGTTCCAGACACACCGCAGAAGTTCACATGTAGCTCTAATAAACTTTGCCAATTAGCAGAGGCATGCTTGCATTGGATATCTATGACGCAGTGTGTTCCTGATATTGTTCTTGGGTGTGTGTGTACGCGCACGCAAGCGCACACGCATGTTGTTCCTTTTAAAAATTTAAAAATGAAGTAGAAACAACCAAGGACAACAGGCTTAATTCATAGGGCAGGGAAACTCAACCATATATCGTGACCATTAGAAGTCCATTTGGCTTCTAGCCTCACCAATAGATGGAATCATCGATGAGCTATACTTAAGCATGGTTCTGACTCTACCACCAAGAGTCAAAGGCCTCCTAACAAGTCCAAAACACACATAAATATACTCGATTCTCAACAGGTTCAACTCTTAATCTCCCCTCTCTCCATTTTACATTCCTGAGATGATTCCCTTCCCTTCCCTTATGTGCACCTATGACCCAATCAAACTACACACAAAGGGTGGAGTTGAATCACTGAGTGTATAGTATTTTAAATGCACATTCCCCCTCGAATTCCTAAACAGGATTTCTCCAAGCCCAGCATTTGCTCAACCGAATTAGCTACGGCATATAACTACATCAAGCACAATCATCACTTCAACATAACTAAATTCAAATTTACAATACATTGTACACCAATACCAATATCAATCAACACGGTCCATTTAATTAATCATTCCCCATAAACGACATTAAAAAAAGTTCAAATCCAAAGCAATGAGATGCTAACCAAATACTTCCCCTAATGAATGGATCACGACCAGCATCTAACTCCAATCAAAACAAAATCAAAGCTACTATCTATAATCAAACACGCAATAAATACCTAGAAATTCAAACACAGAAACAATCAAGACGGTAATAAAAAACAATTCAGAGGATTGAAAGAGGGAAGCAGGATGACCTGGCTGGTCCGGAGAAGCTGGAGATTGAATTCAAGAAAGGAAAAGGAGACACGATATCACTCGGAGATTGCTTGGGAGTTGAGGAAGCGGGGCGAGAGGGAGGCAAAGAATGGCTTCGTTGTTGCGGAAACAGCGGAATGCTTGTCCTGGCGGAACAGCAGAGAGGTCTCTCGAAGAGTGTCGTTGGATTCCGGTAACTGATCCGGTGATCTTACCTCCATGTAAAGCCGGAACTTATTATTATTATTATTATTATTATTATTATTATTATTATTATTATTATTATTATTTTATGATTTATTTTTAATTTATGAAGGATTCATTCATAAAATAACATGATATTTTTAATAATTTCTGTATAATACATTATTAACTGTAAATTGATTAAATTTAAAACTAAAAGTTTGAGTGGATAAGAAATAAACCATATTTATAATTTTTATTTTCAAGTGTACAGTCCAAAAATATTTAACGAACTATGACAAAAAAGAAAAAATAATTTGTTCGTGTATCGTAACAATTTTTTAATATATATCTTTGTGATGTATGGAGGTAGAAAATAATTGAAATAAATTTATTGATTTAGTTCTATTTTTTTTTTAAATGTTATTGTTTGTTTTTAACTAAGACCCATTTGATTTGTAGTGAGTAATTGTAATATAAGGTGTTTTACAGGTAAGTTATTTAAGAAACCACTTACATAAATCTGTACTTTTTTATTATAATTAATTACAAGTAAAAATTTAAGTTTCATCACCACAATTAATGGGTCCTAAGTTATTTTATTTTTTTATATTATTGCTTTAGAAATTTTTTGAGTTTTTTCTTAGAATATTTTATGGACATATTCAATGTACTTATTTATATTTTTAAAAAATTAAAATTAAAATTAAAATATTATTAAAAAATTTATTTTATTCCAAAATATGTCTTTAATTGCAAATTTCTGATTGATAGGTTGGATAGCTCAACCTCACATTAGAGATCAACGACTCTGGGCTTGCAGAACTCCTCGGGCTAGAAACATCCAGCGATAGCCCGACATCTAGCTCACCTTCAGCGGCGGCAGTGGAAAAGTGATGTTGTAGGAGGTTGAAGTGTTGGAAGCAATGGAGAGATGCGAGAAGATGTGCGGAGGAGGGAGGGACACGGGATTGAACCTCCATCGCAACGGAGTCCCAATGACGGGTGTTGTGACTGCTAATGGCGGAGGCAAGAAGTACCTCCTCCCAAATCCTCCAGATCTCTACCTCTCCTGCCTCTGGATCCTTCAATAACGCCGCCGCTCATCTCCTCACCCTTGGTATCAATAAGTATAGAGAAGAGGCGTGCAATGTTTTTTTTTTTTTTTTTTTTTGTTTGAGATACTTTATAAAATACAAAGTTGAAAACTTAGATTCATATTAAAAATTCACAATTTTTTTAGTCATATAAGATACAACATTACATAAAATTAATGTTGAATTCACATTATGAATTATTACAAAACCAAACGAATTAGTAACCTTAATATTTCATTATTATTTATAATAAAAATTTAAATATAAACCTATAAAAGATTGGATAATGGGGTAACCTCACAACTTATTTTACATGGTGCTTGTATCACTTAACTTACGTCAAACCAAATAATGAATAACTAAATATTGTGTGGTAACTGGTAAGTCAAAATGTAGTAATTTAACTTATAAGTAATTTTATCAAAAAACTTACATGTAATTTCAACTTATTTACTGCATGATTGATTGATTATATATAGTAGCTGTGATTTTGTTTTGACTGGAGTTAAAGATGTTGGTCGTGATCAATTCATTTAATTACACTTTGTAATAGGTCAAAATGTAGTAATTCTGTGTAACTAACTATGGCAGAAAAAAAGAAGTAATTTGTTTGTGTATCGTAACAATTTTAAAATAAATATCTTCGTGATGTATGTAGACAGAAAATAACTAAAATAAATTTATCAATGTAGCTCCAATTTTTTTAATGTTTTTATCTTTCAAAGATTATTATTTGATTTTAACTAGGACTCATTTGATTTGGAGTAAGTAGTTGTAATATAGGTGGTTTTCCAAGTAACATGAAGCTGCACTTTTTATATAACAATCGATTACAATTAAAAGTTTGAGTGTCATCGTCACAATTAATTAGTCGTAAGCTATTTTATTCTTTTCATATTATTACTTTTTAAATTTTTTTTTGTTATTTCTTATAATATTTTGTGGGCATATCTAGTATACTTATTAAGATTAATATTAGAAAATATTAAAATTTTATTTTCTTTCACAATTATGTCTTAAAGCCTTCTGGGAGAGGTAAGTATCAAAATCACCCTCAATAAATTTGCATGAGATCAATTAATCAGACATAGCATAAGTTAAGCCACAATGCTTCATGCATGCTCATCTGATTCCAAAATAGCCTTCCATGCTCTTTTGACAATTCTTATTACTTGAAATTATTTTTAAGAATACTAGCACTAACAAATTATGTCAGTTCAGTAGATTATGAAACAACTTCATTCAATCAGAGAATGACCATACATTACACCCATGGAAGATATGATGAACATGGTTCATGTAGAAACAAGGACATTATTTAGCTCACCATTCCGTTTCTTCACGCCTTTTGACAAGTTCATAAGCAACCTTTGAAAAACTCAGAAGAAAACATAAGGTTAAAAGAATGTAAAAAAGGCCTAGGTACACCAGGACTGAAAGAGCAAGAATGTAACAATGACACAAAAAAATGGTCTCACAAGAAAAAAAAAAATGCTCTGCTAGTTCCCTCTGAAGATTCTCATTGAGAGGTTTCTTTCAAGATCGGATGCACGCCCCATGTACTGCAAGAGAGCGGAACAAGTATCTTCCATCGTCTGGTATACCTAGTTAGCAAATGAAGATTAGTAGACTTTTAGTAAAAATATTAGTAGCAAATAACCTAATTCAAAGGACATTTATGAATAGACAAACTAAATGCTTCATCTTACCAGTAATGGCTCAGTATAAACTTTCTTTACATGAGAATGGAGAAAGAGTGATTTGCTTTCATCCTTATTTTCATTCTCAACTCCACTTGGAGCTTCAACACATACAGTGTTAGATATCGAAAAGCTTAAACACATCCCCATCAAAACACTTCCTAAAGTCTAGGATGCAAACCTTGTATTCCAATGAGGCTCATAAAGCTTCAGGCTCAAGGGCCGGAGTCTCGACAATTCATGTCGTTCCACTGAGTTTAGTGAAGTGACTATTGTAAAAGGATAAAAACTTCCCTTTTGCTTAAAATAAGGAACACTCAAAGAGCTAATTTCTGATGATTTGGAACTGCCTATTTATGATGAAAGATATATTTTTTATATTATGGATAAAATTGTATATCACCTCCCACTTTAAAGATCAATAAAGAACACTTACAAATTAAATGCATTATTTAGGAAGCCAAATTAACAAAGAAGATACAACGAATAATGTTCACCTACAACTTACTTCTAATAATGATGCCTAGGTGTCACATAACATATGTGTACTTGATGAATCTTTAATATTATGGACATATCTCAGGAGAAGCCAATCCACCTACCATTAAATTGTTCATAATTATATTATTGTCTAAAATATATTAGGAATGTGAATAATAGTCCCACATCAATTAGAGAGGGTATAAACACACCTCAATTAGTATGAAGCATTTTTGGTTGAGTCCAAAGTAAAGTCATGAGGGCCTGGTATCAGAGTCATACCTCAGAGTTAGCCATGTAGATAGTATGAAGTCTTTTGGGTTGAGTCTAAAAGCAAAACCATTAAGGGCGTTGAGTCAAAGTGAACAATATCATACCAATATGGAGATGTAGTGCTCTTAGAAGGCTCAACAACTGGTATCAAAGTCATTCCCCGAAGTTAGTTAACCATGTAGATAACATGATATCTTTTGAGTTAAGTCTAAAAATAGAGCCATGAGGATAAGACCCAACAAAATTAAATTAGGTGCATATAACTCCAAATAAAACAAAAAAACTATCCCATGAATCTTGTGCTCTCATTTGATCTTATTTATAACCAAAATTTTCATTTTAAGACATCATTTGTAAATTTCGGAACTGTTTAATTGATATTTCCCTATTAACTTGAGTTGTTTTATTATTCATTGAATCATTAGAAAATTACAAATTTATATTTTAAAGATGTTATTTGTTTATTCTGAGTAATAAAAAGGGGTTAGACAATATGGGCTTGTTCACATGGAGTGGGCCTAATGTTCCCCATCCAGGCTACATGGCCCATGTTCTCCTAAATGAATCACTCACTACCACGGCGACTCTACTCTGCTTCTCTGCGGTTCAGATCTTGCCATGTGGACTTCATCCAAATAAGTTACATTGTTTTAGGATTGCATTGATAATATTTTACGTATACACCCATATAAAATTTGTAACTATTTATATAACTCTGCAAAACCAAAGTTCTTGATGACGGACCCAAACATGCAAGCATTTATCGTAGCGGCGGAGAACGTTATTTTGGGGGATATATTTGCAAAAAGCTCTAGCTTATTAACTATTATCCAGGACGAGGGGCGGATCAGCAAATGAGAAAAAGCAGCTAGGGTAAAATCGTCCTAAAATTGCCTATAAATATCATTGCGTACTTCGTAGTGAACTCACCCCTCTCTTGTCATGGCTTCGCGCTTTCATTCGTCTTTGCTGCTCCTCCCGTTATTCTTCGCAGCAGCGGTCTTCGCCGGCTGCCATCCTTCCGATCATACTGCCTTACTCTCAATCCGAGACGCCCTTACCGAGCCCTCCCTAGGCGTTTTCTCCTCCTGGACCGGCTCCGAATGCTGCTCTCGCTGGCACGGCGTGAGCTGCGACCCCAAAACTGGCCGCGTCGCCGACCTCTCCCTCCGAGGAGAGTCGGAGGATCCCATCCTCACCCGCTCGGGCCTCATGACCGGCAAGTTCTCCCCCTCCGTCTGCCGCCTCTCCTCCCTCTCCTCCCGAATCATTGCTGATTGGAAACAGATCTCTGGCCCCATTCCCTCCTGCATACCCTCCTCCCTCCCCTCCCTCCGCATTCTCGATCTCATCGGCAACCGCCTCTCCGGCCCGCTCCCCTCAGACATCGGCCGCCTCTGCCACCTCACCGTCCTCAACGTCGCCGACAATCAGATCTCCGGCAAGATCCCTAGATCTCTCCCCTCTCTCTCCTCACTAATGCATCTCGATCTCTCCAACAACCTGATCTCCGGCCCGATCCTGATGGGATGAAACCGCAAGTGCACGAGTCGTGTCAAGTAATAAGAGTGGACATAGAAGTCGGGTTGTCGATCCACAAGGAGAAAGAAGTACTAGTATTTACCAATTGTCTACTATCTAGTCAATCCGAGATGATGATTGGTCAAGCTAACTCTAAATTGATTAATGGGAACCTAGATTGGGGAATTGAATGTTGCTTGGAGTTAAATGATCATGAAAAGGGGATGCCCGGGTAATTGGATCCCCCTTGGACTTCAAATATATAAATGCCCTTCTCTAATTTAATTACCGATGGTTACATTGACCAAGGGTTCCTATCGTGCTTTCACTCACTCTCTAATCAGAGGTGAGCTACTAATCCTAGTGCCCTTCTTGATGATGTTCTCGAACCTAATGTCTTGGAAAGATTACGGAATAATACGTCTAAAAGGGTCGCTCTCCTAAGTACCGGGTTCCGTGTACTCGTAATCCTTTCTATTGGAGATGGTCTACACACGGGGAGGCGTTCGCTTCTTCCCCCGTATGGACTACGAAGATCCCTCCGGGCTCTCGCAACGTAGAGGGGTCAACTTACATTAAATCATCCAATAGACTCAACAATACACTCAAGTAATCAAAGTAGAAAGGAGACATTAATTAGCACATGTCCAAGGGTTCACCAACCACCCAAGCATCTACAAAATTAGCCCTCCATGAAAGGGGGGCGACAATCCACAACAAAGATAAAAGAAAGCAAAAAAGACATAGCAAATGAGATTTGCGCAATCACCGTTGGTAGCTTCTCGCTTCTCCTTCTTCGACCTTCCCTCTTCTTGCTCCTATGCCTTGAAGGGGATGAACCTCCAAGCCCTCTCCAAGGTGTCTCTCTTGCCCTAGCAGCCAAGCCCCCCTAAACCCCTCTCACATTCGCCTTTTATACTCGTAGGGTTTAGAGGGTGCGATTTACCAAGTTACCCCTCGGCCAGGCCTGCAGATCGCCCAATTTTAACAATGTACGGGCCCGTATACGGGCGCATGTCAGCCCGTATACGGGCCAACCACCTCCATAAGGGCCCGTATACGGGCCGTATATATACCCGTATACGGGCTAATGCCCAGGCTGCTTGTTGTACGGGCCGTATTCTGGCCCGTATGTTCTCCAGGGTCTAGTATACGGCCGTATGTCAGCCCGTATACTAGCCCGTATGAGCCCTTCTAACTGCTTCGGGGTCCCGGCTTCTACCAAAATGCTTTCTTTCCTCCGGGGTCCTCTTATTTTGGCCTGTTGATAAAAATAAGCAAATCTTGAGCACCGGTGGGCAACAAATCCTTAAAATCTCATGCCAAGTCTACAAAAATATAGTATAGAATTATGCTCAAATGAACACTTATCAGATCCCGAGAAACTTCGGGAACCTCCACATGCTCAGCCGAGCCCTCCTCGCCCACAACAGCCTCAGCGGCTCCATCCCCGTCTCGGTTGGCTCCATGCCGAGGCTCTCCGACCTCGACCTCTCCCGCAATCGGATCTCCGGCCAGATCCCGACCTGCCTCGGCTCCACCGTTGTCCTCTCCTCCCTCTCCCTCGACGCCAACCGGATAACCGGCCATATTCCGGCGAGCCTCCTCAGGAGCCAGGGACTTGGGATCTTGAACCTTAGCCGGAACGCCATCTCCGGCGAGATCCCCAACGTGTTCGGAGAGAGGTCGTACTACACTGCCTTGGATTTGTCGTTCAACAGGCTCAGAGGTCACGTGCCGCACACGCTCTCCACCGTCGCCCACGTGGGCCACCTCGACCTTAGCCATAACCATCTTTGTGGGCCCATCCCCAACGGCTCGCCATTTGATCACCTCGAGGCCTCCTCGTTCGCTAACAACGATTGCCTCTGTGGCTCCCCTCTCCAGACCTGCGTGTGATCCTAATCGTCCAATTAAGATCCGATGGCTGGATGGCCGTTCAGGTTGTCTCCACGTGTACTTTTATATCTAATTACCATGTTTACCTTTGTTTATAGGATGCAAAGAACGAAATATATAAATTATTAAGATAATAATTGAAACTCTTGTAGTCATAGATTTAAAAAAAACACAAAAAAGGGTAATAAACAGTTACTATAGTTGGAAAGTTCTAAAATGAATTGCATAGAAACCCAAGCTTTTTCAGTTATAAAAGAGTGAGAATAATAAAAAGAAGGCAAAGGCCGGTACAAAGCTTAAAGCGAATCACATGGGCCGGCGAGTGTTTTGGGCCCACGTGTGGATGACATACATACAAATCCACTGCAACCACGTAGCATGTAGCACGTCACTAGAACATGCGCGCCCGGCCCTCATGCGTGTGCATAATAGGCAGACATGGGATTTTTCTTTTTTTTCTTTAGCAAATAATACATTAGAAAATTATTTAAAAATATAGGGTAATATCCAAATTAATCTATTTATTTATCAAATCGGTCATTTTAATCCTTCTATTATAATTTGAGCATAGGATCTACTTTCATAATTAAGAAATATCAGTTTTTAAAGACACATTTAAAGTCTTATTTAGCCCCTAAAATTGATGAAGGGAGGGATTATCATTCCTCAATTGTGAAATTAGAGGGATCTTAAGGTTCAAATTATAATATAAGGACTAAAATGGTTAATTCAATATAATAAAGAGACTAATTTGGATTTTAGACCTATGATCATATTGGCTCCTAAGCACATGATATGATGATAACTCCATAATTGAATTTGTTTGCGGAAAAATACCAAAAATATTATGGAATGGATGGAAATATGATTTGTTTATTTATTTATTTATTTATTTTATTAAAAAAATTTACAAATAACAAATGTTAGCGAGTGCATGCCCGCATGGTGTCTGGTCTAGTGTGTTCAAATGAAGAGAGAGAGAGAGAGAGAGTGGCAGGCCGTGTTTACAGGGGAGAGAGATCAGCTTGTATGGGCAGTAGGGAGAGATGGAGAGAGAACGAGGAGGAGAGGATGGCGTGAAGAGAGAGAGAAATAACATCTCCTACATAGATGCTATACCTGCCACCTTGGTCTCTTCCTTTCCCCACATCAACCAAGGAAAAAACCAAACTAGAGACAGACACCCAGTTCATCATCCACATTCTCATTCTCATTCCTCAACAAATGCAAACAAAGCAGACAGAGATAGAAAAGAGAGATTGTTAGATCCTATGCATCTTTGTCTCCATGGTCTGTCTCCAATCTCTTCACTCTTATGCTTGATTGCATCAATGATAGCTTTGAATTATTGAACTCTTGCCCACGTTTTAAGGGTCTGATTTTATCTCATTGTCTGAAAATTTTGACAGGCAACATCAGTTACCATCATAGTAGGTTCGCATGTGTGGGTTGAAGACCCAGAATCAGCTTGGGTTGATGGCCAAGTTCTCAAGCTTAATGGTGATGATGCTGAAGTTCAAACTAGCAATGGCAAGAAGGTTGGTTAATTAATCTCCTCTTCCTGACATTGTCCCAAGTTTGTTTGTTATGTCAAATGTATGAAGAAATGCACAAGTGATTCATTGATATTGTTTAGGTTGTTGCAAATTTATCGAAAATATACCCCAAAGACATGGAGGCTCCCGCCGGAGGAGTCGATGACATGACGAAGCTTTCGTATTTGCATGAGCCTGGTGTTCTGCAGAACCTGGCAACAAGATATGCAATCAATGAGATTTATGTAAGGCATCTGTTGTCATATTGTATTGCTAGTTGTGCATGTTCTGATTGATGACATTCTTACAGACTTACACCGGAAACATTCTCATTGCTATCAATCCGTTTCAAAGATTGCCTCATCTATATGATGCACACATGATGCAGCAGTACAAAGGAGCACCATTTGGAGAACTTAGTCCTCATGTCTTTGCAGTTGCAGATGTTGCTTATAGGTGAGCCACTGTAACTCTGTCTGTCTGTCTTTTTTTTTTTTTTTTTTTTTCAAGGATTTAAACTCATAAAAAATTGTCATTCTAAACAGGGCTATGATAAATGAAGGGAAGAGCAACTCCATTCTGGTTAGTGGTGAAAGTGGTGCTGGTAAAACTGAAACAACAAAAATGCTTATGAGATATCTCGCTTATTTGGGTGGCCGGGCAGGAACCGAAGGAAGAACAGTAGAACAACAAGTTTTGGAAGTAAGATTGGATGTTCTTGCTCTTATTTCCAAACAAGTATTGCTTTATTTTATTGCTACCCGAGCTTAATTAGTTTTTCTATCTTATGTAACTGTAGTCTAATCCGGTGCTTGAGGCATTTGGCAATGCGAAAACAGTCAGGAACAACAATTCCAGGTAAGATAGTTGATAGTTTCATTAGTTTGGACTTGAAGATGGTACACTCTTTCTATGCATTCAGTGAAAAATTTGGTCTTGCAGTCGTTTCGGCAAGTTTGTCGAGATACAATTTGATAAGCAAGGAAGGATATCTGGTGCTGCCATTAGAACTTACCTTCTTGAGAGGTCCAGAGTTTGCCAAATTTCTGATCCAGAGCGGAATTATCACTGTTTTTACCTTCTTTGTGCTGCACCACCTGAGGTAGCTTTCAGGCTAATTGTGTTTATTTGCTTAGTTTTCTTTAAACATCAACTCATGAACTTCTACCTTGAATTGTATAGGAAGTTGAGAAGTATAAGTTGGGTAATCCTAAGTCATTTCACTATCTTAACCAATCAAATTGCTATGAATTGGTTGGTGTGAGTGATGCCCATGATTATTTAGCAACAAGAAGGGCCATGGATATTGTTGGAATCAGTGCACAAGAACAGGTTTTAACAAACTTCAAAGACCTTGTTTGTTATCTTGTTATGTTACATAAAGCATCTTAAGTGTTTTCTAATGCATTTCATCTACCAGGATGCAATTTTCAGGGTTGTGGCTGCCATTCTTCATCTTGGCAATGTTGACTTTGCTAAGGGAAAAGAGGTAGACTCATCAGTCCCGAAAGATGACAAATCCAAGTTCCATCTGAACATGGTTGCTGAGCTTCTCATGTACTACTGCTTGTGTTCCTGTAAACTCTGATTATATTTTTTCTCTTTTCATACAGCATTTTGATGTTTTAGTTTTCATTGGACATCTCAAATCTTTCAGGTGCGATCTTGTAGCCTTGGAAGATGCACTATGTAAGCGTGTAATGGTTACTCCTGAGGAAGTTATAAAAAGGAGTCTTGATCCTGTTGCTGCAAAATTGAGCAGGGATGGTTTGGCGAAGACAATATATTCTCGCTTGTTTGATTGGTAATGCTTCCAATGGCTAGAAAGTCAATGCCCAATTATTTACCCTGATATTTAGACAATAATAACTTTTTTTAAGGGATAAAGTGTATGATCTTGAGTATTTCACATCTATCTCCACAGGCTGGTTGATAAAATCAATGTCTCAATCGGACAGGATGCTACCTCGAAATCTCTTATTGGGGTTCTTGATATCTATGGCTTTGAAAGCTTTAAGACTAACAGGTGACTAGTTCAGGCAAAACTCTAGTCACTATGTTCTTGGATTGATTCTTCTGAATCCTCTATGTTCATTAATTTTGCAGTTTTGAGCAGTTCTGTATCAATTTCACTAATGAGAAACTGCAACAACATTTCAACCAGGTAATGCTGAAATTATATTGATCCTTAAACACTCCCTTTCATCTCTCTAAGCACTTGTTTCTGCTGTACTTTGCAGCATGTCTTTAAGATGGAGCAAGAAGAGTATACCAAAGAAGAAATTGATTGGAGCTACATTGAATTTGTTGATAACCAAGATGTCCTGGATCTTATTGAGAAGGTTTTACTATCCTATGCATATGTTGCTTTTGTTTTTTGGTTTCATCAAATTCATAGAATGAGAGTTCAGTATTTACAATTACTTCTTAACTTTGTACTCCTCGGCTCAATGCTACTCAAAAGTTTTATTCTTTTATCACAAAATTTTACATATCAGAACAATATATGCATCTATGTGAACAATTAAACTAAATTTATCATTTTCATTTGCAGAAACCTGGAGGGATCATTGCACTGCTTGATGAAGCATGGTATGAAATATTTCTTGTGATTCAGAGTCCTTTTTGTTAGAGTTTTACTGATCAACTATAACTCTTCCTTTTCTATAGTATGTTTCCAAAATCAACACACGAGACCTTTTCTCAGAAGCTTTACCAGACATTCAAAGTTCACAAGCGTTTTGTAAAGCCAAAGCTATCTCGCACTGACTTTACCATCTGCCACTATGCTGGAGAGGTTAGTTCTTAGTGAATTGGATGCATAATTTAAGAAGAATGTTTGCTTCTTTCCTATGTTCATTAGTTATACTATTTCATTTCAGGTTCTATATCAATCTGATCAGTTTTTAGATAAGAACAAGGACTATGTCGTAGCAGAGCATCAAGAATTATTAAGTGCTTCGAAATGCTCATTCGTAGCAGGGCTTTTCCCTCCTCTCCCTGAGGAGACAACCAAATCTTCTAAGTTCTCGTCCATTGGCTCTCGTTTTAAGGCAAGGACCTTCATGGTTTCACTTGAGCCTCAATGCATTCTTTGGTTGCTTTGCTGAATGATATATGTTACTGACTAAATTGTGGCTGCACAGCTTCAACTACAACAATTGATGGAAACATTGAATTCAACAGAACCTCATTATATTAGATGTGTGAAGCCAAACAATCTTCTAAAGCCTGCTATATTTGAGAATGTCAATATCATGCAACAATTGCGATGTGGTGTGAGTAAATCTTGTAAAAGAGAACATGGCTTTCTTTCTTGTTTAGAGCTCCTGTGCCTCCTGACTTGTTTCTTGTCATTGTTTTCTTTCATTTTGCATAGGGTGTTCTTGAGGCTATCAGGATTAGCTGTGCCGGGTACCCAACTCGGCGGACGTTCTATGAATTCTTACACCGGTTTAATATTCTTGCTCCAGAAGTCTTGGAAGGAAAGTGAGTATCTTCTGCTTTTTGCTTCTCAGACTTCTTGTTTATCTTCATCATAAATCTTTAATAAAAAACCTTTTACATCTATATTTGCATGATTGAACAGTTATGATGAGAAGGTTGCATGCAAAAAAATTCTGGATAAGAAGGGTCTAAAAGGATTTCAGGTAGTCCCAGGACATGTGAATAGTTCTTGATTGGTGCATTCCTATCTGGTTTCTTCTTCCTTAGCTGTTATTCAAATCTAGTTTGGTTTTCCAGATAGGAAAAACAAAGGTTTTTCTTAGGGCTGGTCAGATGGCTGAGTTAGATGCAAGGAGAGCTGAAGTGCTGAGCAATGCTGCGAAAACCATTCAACGTCAGATAAGAACACATATTACTCGAAAACGGTTTGTTGCACTGAGGAAAGCTACCATTGTCATTCAATCACTGTGCAGAGGTATTGAAGCAAAGCTTGCAAATTACTGGCTAACATTGATTAAGTTGACATCACGGTGGTGTATTTTTAGGAAATCTTGCTTGCAAACTTTATGAAAACATGAGGAGAGAATCTGCTGCAATCAAAATCGAGAAAAATCTGCGCAAATACCAGACTAAGAAGAAATACACAAGGTTGAGGCTGTCAGTTCTTGTCTTGCAAAGTGGTTTGCGGGCAATGACCTCTCGTAATGAATTCAGATTTAGGAGACAGACTAAAGCAGCAACTATGATTCAGGTAATATAGCTCCTTTGTTCCTGATTCAAAAAGTGTCCAGTACTGCATGTACTGAATATGTTTCTTTGACTTCAATAAACTTCTGGCAGACACCATGGCGCCGTCACAGAGCTCAATCATATTACAAGAAGTTAAGATGGGCAGCAATTGTCACTCAATGCAGATGGAGGGGTAGGCTTGCAAGGAGGGAGCTCAGGAAGCTCAAAATGGTCAGTTGATGAGCATATTATACGCTTTCTATATAAAAGATATACTTGAATTCAAAAACACATATTCACCTTTGTTTCTTCTTCATATCATTGTATATCTACTGTTTGATGTCATTTACTTGTCCCAGGCTGCAAGAGAGACAGGTGCACTCAAAGAAGCTAAGGATAAGCTTGAGAAAACAGTGGAAGAACTTACATGGCGTTTGCAGTTAGAAAAGAGATTGAGGGTACCTATAATTTCTCTTGATTCACATTATTATGAACAAATTTTTAGAATGTTTAACCTTCTGTTTAGTTACCTTACTAACAATAAATGGATTGTATGAAAGTTGATTGTTTTTTGATAAATGTGGACAAGCCACTAGAAGCATGGTTTGAACTCTCAACCTCTTTTTGTGAGAGGGAATAAGTTACTTTCTTTGTAAAGGTTGGTTATGAAAGTTGATTGTTGTTTGTATATGCTTGCAGACAGATTTAGAGGAATCAAAAGGACAAGAAATAGCAAAACTGCAGAACTCTTTGCAAGCTATGCAGAGTAAAGTGGATGAAACAAATGCACTGCTTGTCAAAGAACGAGAGGCTGCACGGAAGGCTATCGAAGAAGCACCTCCGGTTATCAAGGAAACTACTATCCTTGTCCAGGACACAGAAAAGGTTGAATCCCTCACAGCAGAGGTGGAAAACTTGAAGGTATTTTTGAATATCCATTTATTGTTGCCTCAATAATTTTATCAGCTTTCACTAACAGTTTGTTGGCTATATTGTTGGGCCAATACATGAACTGAAATCAATGACATGCATGAGATTTACTCAATTAAAAACAGTTCAAATGAGTCATTCAGCACAAGCCAATGAATTTACTTGAAGTGTTGCCAAGTAATATGGTTACTTATTTTATCCAGATTACTAAGAACATCCAAATGTGGTTTGAATTTTCCCTGTTTAACTTAATTTATGCACTCCTAGTCCTATACATCCTTGCAAAATGATCTTCATTTACACATTAAAATGTTTCATCAATGAAAATTCAGATTTCCTAGAAATGCTGCTAACTTTGGTTTATTTTCTCTGTTTAATGCTCTTGCAGGCATTACTGGAGTCAGAAAAGCAACAGGCCTATGATTCTGAAAGAAAATACTCTGAAGAACGAAAAAATAGTGAAGAAAGACAAAAGAAGTTAGAGGAAACAGAAGGGAAAGTGCGCAACCTTCAAGATTCTGTAAATAGGTTTGCTACTTAACTTCTACCCATCTGTTTTATTTCTCTACTAACAAAAACATATGAATTCTACAAGCACTTCCTTTGGTGCTATTTTCTTATGTTAATGCTGATGAAAATGATCAGAAACCTTACCATCTGAACATTCTCTCTTTCTCCCAAGTTATTCATTGGTCATTAGTTTTTTAGTTAATTATATTTAACTACTCTTATACTTGATAGAGAATATTACTTAAGCATACATTCCTCCTGCATTTAACTATTTCAATATCAGGCTTGAAGAGAAGATTTCAAACTTAGAATCAGAAAACAAAGTTCTTCGTCAGCAGGCTGTTTCAATGACTCCAAATAAGTTTCTATCTGGTCGTTCTAAATCAATTCTTCAGGTGCATGAACTGAAATACCTCTTGTACTCCAAAACTTCAATGTCCATTGTTTCGATATTAAAACTTAAAAAATGAATTTGTCTTTTGGTTAACAGAGAAGCTCTGACAGCGGGCATTTGGCAGGCCTGGACACAAAAACAACTTCGGTAAGAGAGAACTTCTATTTTAAGCTTCTCCATTGATCTATCTCATTAGAAATTCTAGAATATAATTTCAGTTGGGTTTTTTATTTTTTATTTTATTATTATTATTATTATTTTTTATTTTGATTCTTAGGATTCTCAGAGTGTCTCATCACCCCATAAGGAAGCCTCTGAAGTAGAAGACAAACCACAGAAGTCACTCAATGAGAAACAACAGGTATGCTTACCTTGCTTTTGCTATCAATTTCTTCTTGTTTCATGCTCAACCATCTCTATTAAATCCTACAATAATATCATGTCTGGTCTCTTTCTACAGGAGAATCAGGACTTGTTGATTAGATGCATTGCACAAGATCTTGGCTTTTCAGGAAGCCGGCCTATTGCCGCATGCATTATATACAAATGCCTTCTCCAGTGGAGGTCCTTTGAAGTAGAACGCACCAGTGTGTTTGATAGGATTATTCAGACAATAGGGCATGCTATTGAGGTTTGACAAACTGTGTCATATTGCAATTTGCTTCACTTCTCATCATCCAATGTAGTTCTTTCTAAATTTATATTTTGTGACATATATCTTAAAGACTCAGGATAACAATGATGTTTTAGCCTATTGGCTCTCCAATGCTTCGACTTTGTTATTGCTACTGCAACGCACACTTAAAGCGAGTGGTGCTGCTGGCATGGCTCCATAGCATGAGCGCTCATCATCAGCAACTCTATTTGGGAGGATGACTCAGGTAATGAACTGTGCCTCTTGATGTTGCAGAATGTTATGATGCAAAATCACTTGCTCATTATCTGTGTCTTTTCGGTTTTCTGTTTAGAGCTTCCGAGGAAGTCCTCAAGGTGTGAACCTCTCTTTTGTGAATGGAAGTTTGGTTGGTGGAGTAGATACATTGCGCCAAGTGGAAGCCAAGTACCCTGCTTTGCTTTTCAAACAGCAACTTACTGCATATGTAGAAAAAATATATGGAATGATTCGAGATAATTTGAAGAAAGAGATTTCCCCATTGCTTGGTCTGTGCATTCAGGTATCTTTGGTTTCTTATTCCTTTCAGTGGATACACATACAGAAGTTGCTATGACTTTATGTTTCAATGCTTTTATAATGCACTAATTAGGCCCCGAGAACATCAAGAGCAAGTTTAGTCAAAGGATCGTCTCGTTCCCTCGCAAATGCTGCAGCCCAGCAAGCTCTGATTGCTCATTGGCAAGGGATTGTGAAAAGTCTAGGGAATTTCTTAAACACACTGAAGGCCAACCACGTTAGTAGTCCCTTCTCTAAATGGTTATCATTTATATCCTCTGATTACTTGACTTCACCCAAATTACATGTCCTCCTTTGATCAGGTGCCTCCATTTTTGGTCCGAAAAGTATTCACGCAGATATTCTCATTCATCAATGTACAACTATTTAACAGGTAAGTATAGTATAGAAAGGTTTTAGCCATCATTTTAAATGAGCTATGGTGTAGTTTGCTTGTGACCAATTACTGACAATAGAACTCCATTCTGATGGCAGTCTTCTATTAAGGCGTGAATGCTGCTCATTTAGTAACGGCGAATATGTCAAAGCAGGACTAGCTGAACTAGAGCATTGGTGTTATAAAGCAACCGATGAGGTAGTCTCCTGACCTCTCTTTGTCTATGAATCTTAATAATTTTGTACCTTCTCTTTGAACTTTTCAGGAACTTTTACTGACTAACCAATTGAAAACTAAAAATTCGAATGAAAATTACTAGTATGAGAACAAATATCTAGAACCACTGCAGCCAAAACATTACATTATTACGACCAACCATTCTGTTTCTTTATCTTTTGTGACGTTACCTGAGTTAAGTACATATTGCAGTATGCAGGATCAGCCTGGGATGAGCTAAAGCATATCCGACAGGCAATAGGGTTTCTGGTAATTACTTGATCACTTATATTTCTGTTCATCCCTTCATTGAGTCAGTAAATTACAATACCAAGTATGCCTAAATGTCGTACTTGGTATAACTTCACATATGTGATCGCCTATTCCAAGAATCCAGTTCTCAGAAACTGTTGCTTATACAGGTAATCCATCAAAAGCCGAAGAAGACATTGGATGAAATCAGCCATGACCTTTGTCCGGTGAGTGAAGCCTTAATGTCTCCTTATACCTGTTTGTCCATGAAACCTCTCTTGAAATCCAACCAGCTATACTGCTCCATTCATAGGTGCTCAGCATACAGCAGCTATACGCATCAGTACAATGTATTGGGATGACAAGTATGGCACGCACAGTTTATCATCAGACGTAAGTTCCTCATCGAAATCCTGTCATTACCAATTCCTGTGAGTCAAACTCTGATCACTGCTCTGCAGGTTATATCGAATATGAGGATATTAATGACTGAAGACTCAAACAATGCTGTGAGTAATTCATTCTTGTTGGATGATGATTCAAGGTAAGAAATTCAATTACTCTGCTAAAGTATCCTGTAACAGCATATTGTGCTGTCATTTTTCGTTGCTGACTCAGGTGCATTCTACACAATGTGCAGCATACCATTTTCAGTTGATGACATATCAAAGTCAATGGAGCAGATTGATATCTCCGACATCGAGCCCCCACCACTCATCCGGGAGAACTCGGGCTTCGTATTCTTATTGCCACGATCAGAGTAACAACATTTCCTTTTTCCACATTGTTCACTAGATTCAAGCATAGTTGAGTATGGATGGATTGTTGAAAGCTGCTTCTTGTATTGATGATGTTGCTTATCATGAGCCTCATAGTAGTACAACACAGACAAAAATTTTGGACATTAGGAATCTAAATGGAAGGCAGTCCTTCCAAGTTGTTTGAACTTTGAAATGATTCAGGCTGTAGATTTCTTGTTCTTCTTGTATATCATTCTTTTCCCATCCAAATGGAATACAAATTTGTTTCGATTCTTTTATTATAATTAACTGTGATTTGGAGGAGGTTTATGTAATTCTAGAAGGATTCAAGGGCTGAGGATGCATATATATAATTATGCATTTTTGCGGGGATGAATCTGCAAAAAAAAAAAAAGTTTCCTTAAATAACAACACTCCACTAACACACTCCATTCGTTCTCTCTCCCGCTCCGCTCCCTCCAAACATCCGCCATTATTCTCAGTTTCCCGAGAAGAGGAACGGAAAACCCTAGCGACAAAGTGGAAAGAGTTGCAAGAGAGCGAACGAGGACCGCTCGGTGGGTATCGTTTTCTCTCTCTTTTGGTAGGATTTCGGTTTTTTTTGTTGATTCCGAGAATAATCGATGGTTTCCGGCCTTTGAATCGTCAAAACGACAATGCTTGATCTTGTTCTTGTATTCGATCGTGAGTATGTTTCATTCTTGTTGGTTTTTTTGTTGAGATTGGATCGGAGGAGGATTTGGTGTGTTTCGATGGCCATTCGGGGGTCATCTTTGTGATCCATCTCCTGAATCTCTTCTTTGGTTTGATTCTACTGCATTAGTTTGGAATTACCTGAGAGATTTCTTTTTTTTTTCATCTAATTTGGTTGAATGTGGATCAGCAAAAGTTAATTTTAAAGGTTCTATTATATGAATCAAAGAGTTTCTTATCTCACGAGTTCTGGTTGTTCATCGATGATGCATTTGAAATGGTTGATGATGAGAAACCAAATTATAACAGCTAGATAGCCGTGCAACCACCATAGGTCATCAATGGTTTTGTTAGTAGTGCTTCAGATGGGACCACCACACCTTCCATGGCGTGTGGTGCAAATCATGAACATCACTAGCTTTTTACAAAGATTATTTTGTACATTAATCAGTAGCAAAATGTTTCTTGCTTTTGTGGTAGATTGAGTCCTTAACACCTTCAACATTACTCAATTTTTGTTGATTCGGAGCAATTCATTATGCTTGGGCCACTGTTACCATCATGTCAGGGTGTATTGTTTAAATGTAAGTGGTTGGTGGCCTTGTGGTTTCCATTAGGTTGGATGGCTATGATTATCTATTTTGCTTGTTCAGCAACAGGTACTATATTTAGGTAATGTTGTATTAGGTATAGAATACATGTTTTCTCGATTTGCATTTGAGTCAAACACATATAACTAGCACTATTAATGCTACCTCTGTCCAGCTAAAGCAACTTTTGCTATTCAGGTTCAAGTGTGTTTATATTATGGCTACCTTTCATTTTTCTATTATGTGATTAGTGACAAAGACAAATTACATTTAACTTTCATACACTTTCAACTCTAGTCTATCTCTTATATAGAGTGAGTCTTCTCCAACTCTTCTTCTTGGTATCTTTTTTGTCCCAATTAAGTTAGGCTCTTTTTCGATTTCATCTCTTTGTCCTTTTGGTATCTTTGCAATTTTTTCTCAGGATGTGGTTACAGATCATGTACATGACATGCACAGGTCAGAAGTAGCAGCAGTGAGAACATATTTTATTTATGGGCACCAAATCAAACAATGTAAACAGAGATGACCATTCTTGTAATGAAGATAGCAAGATGAAAAGAGTGTCAAGGGTGCCCAATAGGCTTCCTCAGAAGCAATTAACAGATAGCTACCCTCATTCACTAAAGGGAAATAAAGATCAGAAAGATTCTAACAAACTTCTATTCAAAGCATCAAGCAATGGCCAGAACAGACTGCAAAAACCTAAGATGGCTACTTCAACAACTAAGAGTCTTAATAATAAGAAAGAAAAGTTTATGACATCTCCCTCAAGGCCTCCAGGTTTATTTGAAGGATCTGATGAGCAAACTGTTGAAGAGGTTAATGAGTTTGATGCCTTAGATGAGCCTCTGAGCTGTGATGAAAGCATTGCAATAGATGTTAAAACAGGTGATCCAGGAGAGATTAGCCAAGGTGATGGTCAGGTGAATGTGTATAGAAAAGTTGAGATGATGGAATATAGAATCAAGAAACTTGAGGAGGAGCTTAGAGAAGTTGCTGCTCTTGAGATTTCTCTCTATTCTGTTGTTCCTGAGCATGGGAATTCAGCCCATAAAGTTCATGCACCTGCACGGCGTCTTTCTAGGTTATATATTCATGCCTGTGAGCATTGGGCTCCGGATAATAGAGCCACTGTTGCTAGAAACATTGTTTCAGGGCTTGTGGTGATTGCCAAGTCATGTGGTGATGATGTTTCAAGGTAAAAATTCTATATCCAGACTTGAGCAAGCTTTTACATGATTTCAAGATGATTGACTACCATCTTTGGTTTTCAGGTTGACTTTTTGGTTATCAAATTCAATCCTCCTTAGAGAGCTTGTTTCTCAAACTTTCAGCTGCTTGTCTCAATCAAATACAAGTTCGAAGATTGTTGGTACAAATGATGGAGCAAAAGAAACCAGGAAGAAATTTTCTCCTTTGAAGCTTAAAGACAGTGATTTTAGCAAGCAAACAAAAATGCCTGATTTAGTGCAACTAGCAGATGACTGGAAGGAGACCAGCACATTCATATCTGCTTTAGAAAAAA
Source organism: Dioscorea zingiberensis (assembly GCA_026586065.1). Classification (NCBI taxonomy): domain Eukaryota; kingdom Viridiplantae; phylum Streptophyta; class Magnoliopsida; order Dioscoreales; family Dioscoreaceae; genus Dioscorea; species Dioscorea zingiberensis. The sequence continues at coordinate 71,238,778 of CM048818.1, read as the reverse complement.
TTGAATCCTGGATTTTCTCCCGAGCAGTTGAATCAGTATGGTGGCAGGTAATATTTTTCTTACTCTATTTAGGCATAACAATAGACCTAAATTGGATGATCCTAAATGGTACTGCAACCCTGTAACCTAAGCAAGGCTCAAACTGAAGCAAAATAGAATTACACTCAGTGATTTCTTTTATCAGAACCCTAGTGGCAGCCTTTAATAGCTCTCTAGTGTTTTATTTCTAGATGGCTGATCCAAGCCCAATATTCATATGTAAAGCATGCATTGATTTCGAAGATTTACTCCTGATTGATTGTCTTTTGGGGGATCATTTGTATAGAGGTTCACTAATTTGCTATTTCATAAGTTTCATCTCTCAAATTATAGTTGTTTTTCATGCCTTTACAATTATCAGTTGTACTTCTGTTTACAGTCCTTCAATCTGCATACTCCTGTGGAGTGTTTCTCCACAACAAACAGATTTCAGAGCTCGTTGGAAACGGCACTTGATGATCAGCATGAGGGTAATTCCTATACAAACATATGGAAAGATGTATTCCATGATGCCTTTGCCAGAATCTGTCCAGTTCGAGCAGGGGGGCTCAATTGTGGCTGCTTGCTTATACTAGCCAAAATGGTATAAGATGGAAAAGACACTTGTCATTTTAGCTTTTGTCCTTGAACAAACTTATTTCAACTATGGAAACAGGCATATAATCTGTACATGTTTTTAAATATATGCTTTTTATTGTTATCGAGCAAATAAAAGTTAGTGGTGTATCCCTGCTTAGAACATTAACAGATGATTTCTTTCTTCTGGATCAGATTATGAAGCAGTGTATATGTAGATTAGATGTTGCTATGTTTAATGCTATTCTACACAAGGATTTCAAGAAAGTTCCAATAGACCCTGCATCAGATCCAATTGATGTGAAATTTCTGCCAATCCCAGATGGGAATCTGAGCTTTGGATTGGGCATACAGCTCAAAAGTTCTGTACGTATTCTGCTTCTCTATGCATTTTCATGAGTTTTATCATTTTCTTTCCATGAGGATTATCTTCCCTACATCTTATGCTGCTTTAGACTTTAGTAAGAACTGGCAAAATGGATTCTAATGCATAGAAGCCCAAAAGAGTGTTGAGAACCATGTGAAGCCTTTCTGTTGTTAAATAAGCTCTTCATCAGAAGTACAAGTGAGATATGATTCATGAATGTCTGTATGAACAAACTCAAGATGCTAAAACAAGAAATGTTTGCCTTCACAGATTGGAATTTGGTCCAGGATGCTGACAAACCTCTGTGGCATGGATGTGGAAGGTTCCTATACTGCTAACCAGAAAGGGGGCAATGAGAGGACTGAGAAACCGAAATCTTTTTGTCTTCTTAATGAGCTGAGTGATATTCTGATGCTCCCCAAAGACAACCTTCTTAATAATACCACCAGAAAGGAAGTTAGTTTTCTGTCGCATAAGTCTCCCATTTGTTTTAACTTTTCTTATTTCTCTTGATGCCTCCTCTAATGTACCTCTATATTCCTTTCTGAATGTTGAAAGATCTGCAAATCACTCGGCCTGTCTGCTGTAAAACGGGTACTCTACAATTTCAAACCAGATGAGTTTTTGCCTGATCCAGTGCCCAGTGGTGTCCTAGAAGAGCTGAATCGTGAGGTAATCTTTTTGGTTGTTAGTCAAACTCCCGCTGATCATATGTTCATGGCAAAATTGTTATACCAACTTAATTTACTCAATTACACATGACTTTGTCTTACTTCCACCAATTCCTTGGCAAGGACAATCCTTTTTTGGTTAAGATAATCTTTCACAAAGCATGATATTCAACACGTTAATTAGTTGCATGAGATGTGTTTTTATCCAATCTTTACTGCCTTCACCTTTGTTTATTTCTCTCATCTCAACATGCTTGCTGCATTTCTGCACTCTGCTCATTCTTAGGAGAAACTTTGTTGATTACAATGCAGTGCTTGTTAAAATCAATAAAGAAGGATCAGATCCCCTTCCCACACCCTGCTGCTCCTGTTGTGTACTCTCCACCATCATCAACTGATGTCAAGGAGGCAGTAACAGAGGCCAGGAGTAGAACAAAGTTAGAGAGGAATGGATCTTTGGTTAAGTGGACGGGTTATGCCAGTGATGAGGATATGTATGATATTGATTCTTCCTTTACATCTATTATCCTAGAGACTCCAGTTTCTCCACCTTCAGGAGATGAAACTCAAAACAAAGACACAGGAATGAATGTGAGATATACGCTTCTTCATAAGGGCTGGTCAAAGTGAGTGTTTTTCTTTAATGTCTTTGATTTTTGTTGTTCTTGTAAAAGGTTTCAGAAATGTTACTGCTAAGTAAATCATTTCTATTTGTTTCAATTTATTTTGGCTTGTTAATGCAGTAGTTACCCCCCATAAAGTTTCCAGAAATATGTCAATCAGTATAACAGAGCAGTTTCCTTTTTAGTAACGTTGAAATATCTTGGGCCTTGTCAGAAATAGACTCGGAGAATTTGGGTATCATGGTAGAAGTTATCAGTTAACATAAAAATCCGATAAATTCCTCAAACACTTGAATCTTCACAAAATTTCAACACAAAGGGCATTGAAAAAAAAAAGTAGGAGATGAAACAAGAAACAGAAAATTACTCCTCATAATCAAAACAAATCTGGTTTAGGGAAACATTTTAATTCTAATCAGAGAACTCCCATCACAAGTAGTAAACCAAGTGAAAAACTGAATAACTCAAACAAGGCAAGAAGGCGATCAAAAAGAGATGACAGTCTTTGGATCAGTGTTTCAAAGGAACTTCCTACATGGCTGAAATGAAAACGAACCTTAAGTTCCATAATAGCAAGTAGAAGCAACTGCTAGGGTTTCAATCTTCTTCATCAACAACCTTGGTTCCAAGTCCTTTGAGCCCTTCAGGGGGAACTTCAGCCACTGTTACCAAAGAGTAAAGCTCTTCTTTTGCATCTTCCTCGTCGTTTCTCTTGCGGGCAATCCTAACCCGCACACGCCGTGGAACACTTCGAATCCCCCTGCTCCAGATATGCTTGTTGAGTTTGACATCAACCCTAACATCTGTCGTCCCCATGGCCTTCTGAGCAAACTTCCTTATCTCCTTTATGGCTTTTGGGGCCATCTTCTTGAATGTGCTGCAACAAGAACATCACATGATGCAAAGTTTTTCGAAAATGAAATTCCAACAAAATAGCAATAATCCCCCAAATAGTCCTCATGTTTCACCAAACAACACATTCATCTTTGCCGCATTGTGGAGCGATATATAAACTCTGAGCAGACCTATATTGAGTTGGAACCTGTCAACCTTCATCTTATGATAGGCCTACTTCTACAGAATCAAAACCCATCGAGAAACTAGTAAACAAGAAGAAAACTGAGATCTGATCCACAGTTCTTTGTGCATCTGTCAATCAACAAGTATATGCTTGATATGAATGAAAATATAAACAAGAGAATTCTTCCATCAATCTACTGATACAAGTTTACAGAGAAAAAAAAAGCAACCCAGGGCTACAAAGCTCCTGCTATGTGCGGGGTCTGGGGAAGGATCAGATCAATTGGATCTATTATCCGCAACCTTACCCTGCTTTTTTTTGTGGTAAGAGATTGTTTCCATGACTCAAACTGACCTCCCAGTGATACAAGTTTACAGATGATATGAATAATCACACACACACACACACTGAATACTTCATAATTGCTGAAAGAGTTCTTCAAGTCTAAATACCATCATTCCTATAAACAATGCCATTAATATATCCACAGAATACTTCAAAATTGATTCTTTAAAACTAACGATGACTTCAACTCAAAACACTTGAATCGAAGAAACAATCACACCATTCATATTAATATCAAGATCAACTATCAGCAGATCAAATTTCAGATTATAAATTTCTCAAAAAACGTATAATCAGCAGTGATGAGCATCACAATCCATAGAAAAAGAGGGGAAAATCGGCAAAAACAAAAAAAAGGGATTACCAGCCATGGAGGCGCTTGTGGAGGTTGATAGTGTATTCCCGGGTGACAACGTCCCTCCTCTTCACGCCCTTGTCCACCATCTTCGCGCCACTCTCCCTCCCTCCGTCTAGTCGAAACCCTTCCTAATTGAACGCCTCGGCGGCTGAAACCCTAAGAGATGGGAGACGAGGTCATTATATACTATGCCCTTTCGAATGAATGGCTTTCATTTACTTTAAATTTACGAAAACACCCTTGCCCTCTTTTGGATCTTGTGAATCGGGTCGGATCCTAATGTGAGACCCGTTTTGGACTTCCTTTTCACCCGACGCGCATCCTTCGTGAAGCGGGAACGGGAAAATAAGAGAAACCCTAGCCCGCGATCTGATCTCCATCTAATCGAGGCAGAAGAGGAGAAAAGGTGTGGTTTTGATCCTCTGAAAACAGCTAGCTAAGATTTCGTTTTGATTAGATTTTCGTAAAAATTATCGCAAGGTTTCCTTTCTGATTTGATTTTTCTCCTTCGAAATACGTTTAGAGTTAGGATTTCTGTGATGTTTACTAGTTTTAGTTCGTATTCTCTCATGTGATTTATTGGTTGTTTTAGGAACTCAAAGGGAGGGACGAAAAGGAAGTTTGGGAAAAATCAGGGAGTATTGGAACTAAGATGGTGAGCATACTTCTCTATATTAGTTCTTCATACTGGAGATTATGATTTCATAATTCCTTTTCTTTTGTGCAATTTCAGGATGCATCTTATGTGTTGTTGTGCTTGTTTTACTGCATAGACTTGGCTTTGATCAGTTTGATGTATCAATGGAAAACTCCTTTGGATTAATTTTCTCCATGAATTTTTTAAACTCCATGTTTGAAATATCACTTTTCTGATTACCATGTCAAGTTTTCTATATAATGAAGTCATGCATTTCAAACATTAGAATGGATGATTTAGAGAATGTACTATAAAAATTCAGTAGGTGTTGAATTAGTTGTCACTAGCATGAGACAAGTTAGCTTCAGAATATATTTTTCTTCTGTATCTGATTAAATTTGCTTATTTCTTGATTGATCACACATGTGCTATTCTTTAAGTTCATTCACGAGTGTAGTTTTAAAAATACTGGCTTGCTGTCTGGACAAACGCACATGCACACACCACGAGTTTATGTCATTTTCTGGTTTCACTTGGTGATCATGGATTTGCCAAACTTAATAGTTGTTCCTCAAATAACTGAAAACTTTCTTTATTGTTCATTTCAGTCTGGACGGAAGGAAACTGTTCTTGATCTGGCAAAGTTTGTTGACAAGGGTGTCCAAGTAAAGCTTACTGGGGGAAGACAAGGTTTGATGTTTGCATTAACATGTATATAATTATAGGATGTTATTGCATTATATTTCACAAAACATGGTTTACGTTTGGGAACTGAAGTGCTATTAGAATATGCTAGTAGCATTTGACATCCAACGGTTTTCCTTCCATTATCTGTTTCGTGATTAATGTTATTATATATTTGCATTTAGGAAATTTTGTAAATGCCTGGGCTTGTAATTTTTTCTTGTAGTCGATTGGAGGGTAGGAATACTCATGCACTTTTTTCTACAGACTGGTTAATTCTTATCTGCTCTCTATGATCTGTGGTGATCCTCTGTTTAAAGATGAGTGAGGTAGGTTAAGGTGCCTGCACTAGTTGCAAGTGATATGGAAGCAAACCCAAATACTTAAGCTAATTTCTCTGTGTGTTTTTTTTCCTGAACAGTCTTATTGATTGGTGCGTGATAGATCAAAGTGCTGAGATTATAAGTATTGTTTTAGTGGGGGAAGTGGCCATGAGCTACCAGGATGTATCTTAGATCAGAGGGGATACACTTCATTTCTTTTTCTAGACCTGTCTTGCATGCGGCCAAATTTAATGTTTGTTCAGGTCTCTGGTGATATTAGATCTATAATATTAACAGGACAAAGCAATTTTATGTAGTAGATCAATTTCAACATTATTGGCTTTTTAAGGATCTGACTTTTCTCTGGAAGAGCAGTTGAGAAACAATTGCTTTGTTTGTCGATTTTCTCTAGTTGTAAACTAGTGAGAGGGATATGACTATCTGTACAATGTATCGCATAAAATTTTTGCTTAAGATGTGTTCTTTGGATGTTAATAAAAGATCAGTGAGTAGACTTGCGAAGCTTTTATTAAAGTATAGAACATTCCTGTAGAAAAGGTTTACATCTTTTAGCCTAGTATATGCTAAATTGACTCATGTTTTCTCTCTACTGCAGTCACAGGTACTCTGAAAGGATATGACCAGCTGCTAAACTTGGTGTTGGATGAAGCAATAGAGTTTCTGAGAGGTACTTATGTTTGTTTCTGTGTTAGCCTAAAGCAATTGCAAAGTTATTATTTGTTTGGAACTTAAAAATCTTCTCTCTAAATTGATATTTCTCTAATTATTTCTGTGCTTGGATGTGTAATCTCTCTTTTTCGCATTCTATGCTTTCATCGGCTGTAAGTTGTGGATTTCTTGTTAACAACAGATAAAAGTGTTTTAATCATAACAAAGATGCTAAGTGTAAAGTATGAATAGTTAGCACTTAGCAATACATCTGCATGGCAATTTTGTGTGTGTGTGTGTGTGTGTGTGTGTGTTGATGAAACAGAGTGATTCATATGGAAGTTGTGAACATAGAATTTTACAAAATGCTAGGTACAGTACATTAGCAATGGTGGAAGAAAAATTTGCTGCCCATTAATAATCAATTGTTAACAATGGATGTATTTTCCATATCGGACCATGGGGTTTTGTTGCTGTAAATCAATAGCCAGTTTAACATTATGAATGATTTTTCACAATTTTATGCGTGATAAATGGTCAAAAGCATGCTCATTCATTTTTCTTCCCCATGTTTACTTCTATTTGTTGCCTCTTAAGATCAGCAGGCACATGGTGTTTACAGTAGCAACTCCATTGGGTGTGTGCTCTTTCTTTATCTTTCAGTGCTATAATGTGGTGGCATCATTTGTATTAGTTTCTAAACTAATTTTTTTTTTTAATGTAATATCCACTCTTTAGAAAACAGGGAGTTCTACTTATTTTCTTTTGCAACATTATCTTATCCTAACTTTATGTTTTCTTTCTCCACAACCTCTAGAATGCTTCTCTATGTACATTTTAAATAACTGATCTTCACTTGCCACTTTGTTTTTAATGGCTGCAGATTCTGATGATCCATTGAAAACTACTGACCAGACCAGGAGACTCGGCCTAATTGTAATCTCTCTCTCTCTCTCTCTCTCTCTCTAGATTTCTTTCTTATGCTATTCATGATAAGCTTTGACTATCACAGGTTTGTCGGGGAACTGCGGTGATGCTTGTATCACCAACCGATGGAACCGATGAGATTGCCAATCCATTTGTCCAGCCAGAGGGTGCCTAAGCTGCTTGCCTTTATTTAAATGCGGCATAAATTTGCACTCCTAATCTAGCCTTGGCTTGCATTATTGCTGTTCTTGTTCTACTTTTATTTGGTCAAAAGTTTCAACATTAAGTCCTGTACCATTCCCAGTCATATGTGATCTCTGCTGATGAACTCCAGACTTAGTTGCGGTTCATATGTGCCATGGTAATGCTACTGGACTCTTGTTTTTTAAGTTTAAAAAAAAAGTTAGTATTTCTTCTTGTTAATTATCCATCACTGATCTCAAGATGAATGGTTGGATTCCCAGTAATTTTCCTAATCTTTTGCTCATATGAAGCTCTATTTGGCGTTGTTTATAAACATTAAAATCAATTACATAATAGAGTGAAATTTACATAATATAATTTATATTAAAAACCCATTAAAAATCAAATTTTTTCATTTAAATTTTGAGAAAGCCTCCATCTATCCCGAAGCCTTCGTTCCCATTCGTCACCAAGAATTTTCCCTCTATTCCTCAAACCCTGACGATCTTCGCCGCCCGTACGACGGGGTTCTCCTTCTCGATAGCCGCCCTCGCCGCCGCCTTGTAATCGAAGCTACACGCATGCCGATCTGAGTACCGGTGCTCCCCGCAGAACAACTCCCCGCATCGACAACGAAAACCCATCAGCCCCACCCTTCTCCGGCAACCGGAGCACCTATTCACCTTCCTCGCTGGCGCCGCCGCCACCGTCAACGATTCCTCCTCCAATCTCCCTCCTTTCTCCCCCTCCGGCTGCACAGTCGCCACCGAACTTGACGGTTCCCGGGCGGAGCACGGCCCTAGCTGCGAAGAGGGGAACCCGGCCGCAGGAAGGCGAGTCTCCGTGACCTGAATCTCCATCTCCTTCTCTCTCTGCGCCATTTCCCTCCGGAATTAGAGCTAGGGTTAGGGTTTTCTGGAACTCGAATAGAGAGGTGTGCCAAACGAGAGCTTGCCTTTAAAGGGCACCAAGGTCGGCAATGGAAACGCGTGAGACGGTAAGAGAAGTTCCTCCACTTTATAATTGTCATAATACCACTGGAACTCTTTTAATTTACCACACTGCCATCCCCACTTTGGACTTTGCCTCTACCTAATGCCCTCGTCTTCTAGATAGATACCGAGGGATGTTTTGGTGATTTTAACTTAGAGCCGCCCGAGCTGACCGTGGTCCGCCCATGTCTCCATTGCAACATGTCGAGCGGCTGCCGTGTCGATATTCGTGCACGGGATGCGATGAGCTGGGCGTACGCTGCTCCTTTTCTCCCTCTTAATAATTTAGATGCGTTGCTTTAACAAATCATGGATTGCCACGTCATTGAATTATTTATTTTTCCTTAATACGTGGCGTTGTTTTATTTACTGGTGAATTGTACGTGCGGCATTTGTTACCCGTTTCACCAAATAATACGCGTGCCCATGCACTCATGTAGTGTCGTCACGTAACAATGGTCTCTTTCACACGAGTTCGGTTCACCGAACCTAGCATGAATAAATAGAGGCTTTTTTATAATTTAAGTATTTATTCATGTACTTGTGTTTGATAGGAGAATATCCCACTTGGGATTAGGAATAACTTTTGAAAAGTTTTGAATTTTTTGAGGGAAAATTTTAAAGTAAAAATATTAATGATAAAATAGTTATGTGACTTCCATGCATTGGTAGATGGGTTATTATTATATTCTTAAACTTAAATTAAAGTTTTTGACGGAAAAAATTTTCATTGGGGAATGTGTTGGGGATAGGGATATCCCCCTATCAAACATGAGAGGTGGGAGATAGTCAAAAGGTGAAGAGATGATAAAAAAGATGAGAGCAAGACCTTGGTTGCCCTCCATGGTACCTTGTGCCTTGGCATCTGTAGCACCACACCCTGCACCTAAAACATTATTACCAAGCACCTACAACTACCCTAAGTTGCACCTATAAAGGCAAAAGGTCTTGGTCTTGGCTACTGTAGCAAAGTATCTTAGAATTTACCCAAGACATTGCCTTATTGTATGCCCTACTAGTTGAAAGAGTAGAAAGACTAATCCTTGTATATCCATGCCACTATTTATATATATTTCACTTTACATGTATTTATCCATATGACATACAAGACTCTGATGAAAGTCATCCTATATTTCTACTATAGAGTTTAGCTTATTTGGGATGAACACATAGTAGGAGGGGTGAGTCTTAAAGGCTACCAAATTCAAAAAACTCCATTACCAACCAAGTTAGCCTCAATCTATCATTCAAATATAATCTTTTAATTTGTTATTAAAAAAAATTAAAGATTATTATTTTTTAATTAATTTTTTTTTCTCATAAGCATTATCTTTTAAATTTTAATTAATCTTTAAATTTTTTTATAAAAATTTAAAAATTAATTAAATAATTAAAAACTTTTAAAATAATAAAAAGTTAAACTAAAAACTGAATTGTATTCGGCATTGATTCACACCATTCATTAACGATTCTTGATCAATCTCGATTCTCCTATAAGATTCGAATCGTTGGGTTGAAAAATTATACGAACGATTCTAACTACAATGGTTCAGAGGATGATTTGGGGAATTTTTTATAGAAGTTTTGAAAATAATATTTCAAATAAGTCTACTTTGACATAGTCAGAGGAATATATAAGTGATTGATTTACTTGGTATCATCTCCCTTGGTCAAGGCTTATTCAGCTAGAGAATAATTGCATTATGAATAGGGAAAACATTGATGTGTTTGAAGCTTAGAACTCAACATCAGAATGGAGATCAAAAGAGAGACCCACTTCATACCAACTTATAACTCAAATCTCCAAGTAGCTCATTGGTTTTAATTGAAGGAAGAGAGGCTAACATTTAAGAACAATGGAATCCCTATAATCTAGAGTATATCATCTAGCAAGATGTAAATAGAATAGATGCTATATTAGGACATTCTGTTTTAGTTCAGTGCTCACTTGAGATGGAGGTCTCACCTGAAACAATCCTCAGAGATTGGACAGTTGTATAGACTGAGAGTAGAGACTGAACAACTTCATCCATCTTTGGTCTTTTATCGGGTATTTTCCACAGAAATGCAGCGAAGTGCTAATTCCAGGACACGAGCATTTCTTGCTGAAATGAGTTGGAGATATTCGGGTCCAATATTTGATGAGTGGCATTTGTCATGTTTATTTTCCTTCTCACCCATGTAACTATGTCAATGGATTCCCTTGGTTCTGGCATCTCGGCTTTCCTTCCAGTTATGAGCTCTAGTAGCACAACACCAAAGCTATAGACATCCATTTGATCTGTTGCTTTCTTGCTGCACCCTTGTTCTGTCATGACATTTTTAAATCATTAATAGTGCATTTGTAGCCAATTTGAAGGAGTTTCAATGATATTAATATAGAGTCAGATTCATATATCGTGTATGAATGAGCTTTGGATTTATAAATGGTGCAGTCAAAACAGATACATTATGCTTAGACATGCTATAGTTACAAACTTTTCTAGAAGAAACAACATGAAAGATGTGTCACTGTGTTGATGTAGTGAGAGCAAAAAAATATGATCACTCTTGTTTCCTTCTCTGGCCAAATTTCTAGAACAATAAGTTCTTACGAAGTCATTGATAAGGCATTTGATTTTCATGCATGGAGTAAAACAATCAATAACTTGTGGAGTTTTAGGAAGACTTGAGATTGTTATGAGACGTTTTTGTGCAATTTACAGATACAAACTGATTCATATCTATAACAATGTGATCACTCTTTTACTCCAAGGGTATTCATAAATAACAGGAAACATATAATTTCATGAAACAATAGAAAGAGACACTGGACATTAATTGCAGATTATCATGTATGCAGACAGAGTAAAAATTATGTTTAACAGGAAACTTGTAGAATTTCTTTGCAACTTTGACATACCTGGTGCTATGTAGCAACAGGAAGCCAATTCTGAAGCCACAATTGATTGATATGCGGTCTCTCCAATGACATGGTCAAGCCCAAATCCAGTAATTTTTGGTTCGAAATCCATGTCAAGAAGAATGTTGTTTGATTTAAGATTCCGATGAAGTAAATTTGGGGAATGATCCTTGTGAAGGTAAGCTAGACCTTGAGCAGCACCTAAGGCGATATGCATGCGAACTGTCAACTCTAATGGAGATTCCAAATTACATAGTGAATCTCCTAAGCTGCCATTAGACAAGTATTCATGTATGAGAAGCACCACATTCTCCGAGTGGCAAAAGCCTAGCAATTTGGTGAGGTTCTTCTGCCTAGTTTTTGCCAATTTTCTGATTTCAGCCTTGGCTGTTCTAAAAGACAACTTGCCTGAGTTTGATAGCTTCTTTACAGCAATACATTCTCCAGTAGGCAGCTTAATTTTGTAAACGTCACCAAACGTTCCTCTGCCAATGATGTTTTTCTCATCTAAGCTCATCAGTAGCTCATCTTCTCTGATTCCTAAAGAGTAAAAGAAGACTGACTTCCAGTTACTTGTCAGTGATTTTTTGCAGGACAACCGATGCACAGCAAATAATCCTAGGGCCAGCAACATGAATCCAAAAGCAAAGGCTATTGCAATTGCAGCAAAGATCAATCCACTGGACCGGGAACTCTTTTTCCTTTCCGTTTTGATGCATTGATTTGGTAACCCAGGTCCACATAAGCCAGGATTTCCTTGCAGAAATGAAGCTGGAAGACCCGAGACCAGAGAAAGAGGAACACTACCTGATAATTGATTAAATGAGACATTGAACAAAGCTAGTTTCAAGTTCTGCAGCTCTTGTGGAATCTCACCAGTTAGATTATTGCTTGAAAGGTCTATGTAAGTCAGTACTGACAAGTTAGCAAGAGAGATGAAGGGATGTTTCCTGTGAAGCTGTTATCAGCCAAGGATAAAGATACTAACTTCCTGCATTTCGAAGCTCTGGAATTGAGCCCGAAAGAGAGTTATGGGAGAGGTCGATGATACTCAAGACCGGGAGAATCACAGAAATTCTCCGGAAGATCACCATGGAAACCATTAAAAGACGCAGAGAATCTATACAATGTGTTGATCAACCCAATGCCCTTGGGAATTCTACCAGTAAAGCTATTGTTGTCAATCTGAATCTGCTCCAAGAGAGACGGAACTCCAACAAAGTCCGGTAGCTCCCCCGAAAACCGATTGTTTTCAGCTCTCACAATCCTTATCTCTGGCAATGACCAGAGACCAGCCGGAAACTCTCCATAAAATCCATTGTCCTGTATCTGGATACTCTCAAGACTGGAGCATTTCCCAATAGAACCAGGCACAAAACCAGTGAAAGAATTGGTATGAAGACTAATCTCCTGAAGAGCTTTCCCATAGCAAACATCAGCAGGAAAAGATCCATACAGCTTGTTCTGAGACAAATCCACAGACACCAACTTGGTAAGCCCTAAACCAAACCCCAGTGGAATCCTTCCAGTCAGATTGTTCCTAGAAAGATCCAAAACCTCAAGTTCATGCAGAGCCAGAATGGATTCAGGAATCCCAGCAAAGAACCCACACCCTTGCATGAAAATCCTCTTGACCTTACTCAACCTCCCAAGTTCTACAGGCAGCTCAGAACTCAAACTGGGATTCTGAGACAAGTCCAGGAGAAGCAACTCAGTCAAGTTAGCAAAGATGGATGAGTGAACAGCACCTGAGAACGAGTTGCTCCCCAAGTTGAGAACCTGGAGAGATTTCAGTGACCCAATACCAAGAGGAATCTGGCCTTCTATTTGGTTGTGGCTGAGATCCAAGACTGTGAGAGAAGTGATTTGTGAGACCTGGTCTGGGAGTGTCCCCCAGAGAAGACTGTTGCTAAAGTTTAAGCTGATCAATGAGGAGCATTGGGAGAGGTGGAGAGGAATGGGCTGGCTGAGGAGATTGTTGGCAAGGTTGAGGTGGGAGAGATGGGGGAGTTGGCAAATGGAAGAGGAGATGGAACCAGTGAGATTGAGACCTTGGAGATCTATTGAAGTGATTGATGGAGGAGAAGAGGTGGAGCAGGAGATCCCAGTCCAGTTGCAAGTGGGAGTATTTGGAGACCAGTTGGAGAGGGATTGATGGGAGCCATTAATGATGGAGGACTTGAAGCTGAGAAGAAGGTCTTGTTCTGAGGATGATGATGATGATGTAGTGGTGGTAATGGAGGTTGAGATGAAGAGGAGGAGGAGGAGGAGGTGGTGGGGAAGAGTGGCCATGGATGTGGAGAGTGGTGGAGGAGTAGAGCAGGAGAGTTAGTGAGACCTGGGTAGTTAAGAGAGTGGGTTTAGGAGATACTGTTTTTAACTGCTTAAGATGCTCTTTGTATGTACAGTGTACTCCTGTCCCTGTCTTTGTCTTTGTCTCTGTTGGGAAGTTTACTTATATACCCCTTTCAGGAAAGTCAATTTGCATGTCAGCCCCTGTAAAAATTGAAATTTTTAAAAAAACTACCCTCTTTCTTGTTCTGATATTGGTGCTTTTAATTTTGCAGAGGTATACACTATATATAATACATGTAGTTTTCTGTTTTTTTTAAGGGGGAAATAAGTAAAACCCCTTGTTCATTAGCTAGCATTTCAGCTGCTCAACCTATGACTTTTATTCATTTATGTCATTCCACCCATAACTTTTTTGTATCCTTGATCATATTGACTTTTGATAAATTACTATAATTGGTTTGTCAACTAAACACAATAGATGGTGGGATAGAGATTACATTGGTGCATTTACACTAAGCAAAAATCAAAAGATAATGGTTAAAAATAACACCCCACTAAGTTTTCTTTTGCATGAAAACAGTAAATAGATCACCATCATGTTGCCATTTCAATGGTTACTAGGACCACATTTTTGACCTTTGAAGGCTTTACACATGGTCAACTAAAAGTAGGCCAAATTGAAGAGAATGACAAATGACAACTAATGTGATCAACTAAAAGATTTGGTTTGAAAAAAATCTAAAAAACTAATTTACATTTTCAACCTGAAATTTTTGGAATTTCAAGACAATCCAATCAAAAAGACAAAGGCATTGAGAATGAGGAATAAAACTAAATGATAGTGGTCAATCAATCAGTGGTTGCAGGCCAAAGAAGAGTATATATTATATGTGAATAAGAGATTGAAATAAATAGAAAAAAGAAAGTTAAATAAAAAGAGTTTGGTTGGAGTTTATTGTTTGTAACTTAGTGCGAAAGAACAAGTCAATGCACATGATATGTTCTTGGCTTAGTACCACCCGTGATACCTTTGTCCTTATTATCTCTTTTCACTCTTCACTGTGATATCATGTGTGTTTTATATACACATTGTATATACTGAACACACAATGAGAAAGACTGAGTGAGTGTGATATATATATATGTCACTCTCTTGATTTATGATATTCATCCATATAACTAAGTTAAAACTTAAAAGAAGTCAACAAAACACAGATTTTTCACTGTATAAAAACTTATATTTTGGTTTCAATATATATATAAATTACTCCCTTGATTTATGAGATTACATACGACTAAGTTAAAAGAAGTCAAGAAAATAACCATTTTTATTGTATAAGCTCATGCTTTCATGTAGCTTATATCTCGAAACAACCCAAGTTCAAAATGGAAGAGACATAGGTCAAACAGAGTTTCATATTCATCTAGGACTGCCTATGTCATCAATAAGCAATGAAGTCTCCCAAGATGGCTCCTCAAAGTGGATTAGATCACCCCAACTAGGTTAACACAATTTTCACACTTAAGGTTGTGTTTAGTCGGATGTATTTTCAAATACAGTGGATTTTGAGTTATATTATATTTGTAAATCTTTGTATTTGAAAATACAGGAGCCAAATCCAATGTTTTGTTAAATATATTTAGAGCGTGGATTATAAAATCTTGTATTGGATTAGAGGGATATGTAAATCTGGATTTGGAAAGTATGTGTTTGGTTTGATATATTTGGAGTGTTGGATTATATTATTTCAAAAATCCATTAA
This sequence comes from Dioscorea zingiberensis, assembly GCA_026586065.1. Classification (NCBI taxonomy): domain Eukaryota; kingdom Viridiplantae; phylum Streptophyta; class Magnoliopsida; order Dioscoreales; family Dioscoreaceae; genus Dioscorea; species Dioscorea zingiberensis. The sequence continues at coordinate 71,223,403 of CM048818.1, read as the reverse complement.
ATTTTCTTAATTAATACATAATTAAACCCCATTAAATTTGGGTACTATTAGATTTTATTAATAATAAAACCCCATTAAGTTTTCTTAATTAATACATAATTAAACAACTATATATATATATATATATATATATATATATATATATATATATATATATATATATATATTGAATAAAATAAATATTATATAAGAAAACATTCTTTATATTTTTTCCATGAAATTTTTTATAATTACTTATTTTATAAAATAATATTTTAAATATTTTAAAAGTTGCATAGCACTCAAATTTTTATTATTTTTTTATTATTATAAAATTTAATATTTGTTAAAAATAACTAATGGCTTTCATCCCACGTAATAGATGCAGGAATGCAGCATATCACTCGCGTGATTGTCACGTGAGGGAATCTAAATCTTGGGATTTGATATTAAGGACCATTCAAATTTTAAAACCAAATCCCATGAATGGTGTATTTGAGAATTCAAATGCATTCCAAATCCACCCAAACAAATGATGGAATTAAAAAGTTATGGAATTTGAAAATGTAGTGGATCCCAAATCCACCCAAACAAACTGCCCCTTAGTGTACTTATAACTTTTATACTACTCTTATGATTATAATCTCCATCCAACTCTCAATTTTTTTTTTTTAAATTTTGTATTATTATAAAATTTAATATTAGTTAAAAATAACTAATGGCTTTTATCCCATGTGCACCTGGGGATCTGTATATCCCTCACGTGTCATGTGAGGGATTCCAAATACTTGGATTTGGTATTATGGCCGATTCAGTCGTAAAACCAAATCCCATGAATGGTGGATTTGAGAATTCAAATGCATTCCAAATCTACCCAAACAAACGATGGATTTAAAAAGTTTCGGGATTTGAAAATGTAGTGGATCCCAAATCCACCCAAACATATATATATATATATATATATTCTTGAGTATCGTCAAATTTTGACCTTAGAGGATGTGGTGGTGGGTCTTCTTGTGTGAACATCATACTCCTCTATATGATGGATTTCACTGCAATTAGCTTCGGCCTCTTGGACGCATGAATTACATCAAATCAGGAAAGAATTAGGAAGTCAATATCTCAAATAGTTTTTTTAAAACACATTGTTTGTTATGAAAACATCTTCTCTTATGCTCCAACCACATATTTCAGGTTATAGCCATGGTGAGAAGGTTCCACCCTGTGTGAGTTTCTTTAGGAAATTAATTAGTGATTGTATTGCTCACCATAGATCTTATATTCCATTGTGGTGTTATTCAAGTAGAAGAGTTGGGTGAAGTGTTATCATACATTTGTCATATAGCTACAATGGATGAGGAGGTGTTCAACCATTTCCTCATTTTCCTCGCAGAGGTAGCAGAGTATGAGAGTTTCACTCCATCTGCGTTTTCACATATTGTCCAATGTGAAGATCTTATTGTTTATTGCAAGCTAGATGAATAGTTTAACTTTGGTAGGGCAGGACTACTTTTAAAAACCCAAAAGTGATTATTAGTCTAGTATGACCATCCATCAAGAAGGGGTACAATGACTTGATTAAGAATGTTTTTGAGGCCATGCTCAGTCACACCTATCATTTGGCGGGGCCATGCATGATTAGGGACTCGCCTTGTGCTAGTTTTTGCCTCGCTTCCAACAATATGCTTATCGACTTTCTTATCAGTCAGAGTGTTGGTTTGGCTTTTGAGAAATATACACTTGGATCTCAAATACAGCATGTCGGATTAGGTTCACATACAACAATGAAGACAATAGAAAAAAATGGGAAATTTCACTATGCCACCCTGTGGTTTGCCTCTTCATGTGGTTTGACTTTGAGCACTTTAGTACCAATGAATTGCGGAAAGAAAAGGCTCTTATGCATTTGTTTGATTGAGATGTTTGATAAAGAGGCAAGTTGATAGGAATCCATGGAAGGTTAAACATAGAAAGGTAGAAGTAAAACAAGAGAGTTATTTTTTCTAGGGGAATTTCACTAAACTACCATGTGGTTTGCCTCTTATCAATTCGGTACATGTGATTTGACTTTGAGCACTTTAGTATTATGTGGTGCGCCCCATGAGCATATTGGTGCCAACCAATTAAAATTGTTGACATGGCATTAAAAAAATAAATATAAAATGACCTTTTTACCCCTTATATAAAAAGGTCATTTTAGTACGCTGATAAAATCATGTTTTTATATAAGAAGTAAAAAGGTCACTTTATATCCTTTTTTAATGCCACATCAAAGAATTTTAACTCGTCTACACCAATATATTTCATGGGATGCAATTACATAAGATTTAAAGTCAGCTTCAAAGCCAAACCACGTAATCAATTGATAAAAGCTGAAACCACATGTAATTTAAATAAATTCCCTAAAAAATAACTCTCCTGTTTTACTTCTATCTTCTATGTTTAACCTTCCATGGATTCCTATCAACTTGCCTCTTTATCAAACATCTCAATCAAACAAATGCATAAGAGCCTTTTCTTTCCGCAATTCTATTTCTCATTCATTGAACATCCCCCCATCCCAATCCAACTTGTCCAAGTCCCACACAAAATATCACACACACACAAATGAATGAAATTGTAAGTGAAAGTCATTGTAAGACGCCAATCTTCTTTATCAAACCTAACTCCATCCATTCATCCACATAATTTCCCTAATGCATATCTTGCAATCAAATGTATCATCATAAAATGGTTTGTGTTAATTTTTTCTTATTTCCCAAAAACCATGAAAATAACACAGAACTCAAGAATTTATCAGCTTATGTAATTATAAATCTCTCAAATTTTACTTTGGATTTTTGAAAAACATATTGTAACTTCACCTCCTTATTTCATCTTTTAAATAAATAAACTAAAAAAAGTCTATACTTCATATAAAAAAAATCATAACTCATAATCCATAATCTATATATTCATTTTTGTCATTTTTTTCCTCTTAAAACTTAAAAAAGAAAAAAGAAAAAAAAAGGAAACGTCTAACTTGTTCTAATAAAAAATCACAACCCATAAAGGAAAACAATTTTTTTATAATATTTTTTTAATGTTATTATTGAAAGTGAAAGAGAGTAGTTGTAAATAATTTAAAACATTTGTGGGGCAGCGATTGGCCTCTGCCCGGAGAGCAGAATAGAAGCATCACGCACGCTGATGTCCCTCCACCCCACGATAACACTAACCTGGAGCTAGAGGACCACCAAGTAAACGTGGCTAAATCAACGGTTTTCCTCGAATTCTTTATTGACTGATGGTAGACGGCCACGTAAGTGGATCAGGATAATGGGTGTGGACATGAGGGGATAAGGGAGACGTGGTTTCTTCTGAAAAGCTGTGCGGGCAGGCTGGGCAGGGGCACCCGCACAGGGGTTAAATGCGGCGCAATTGCAAACCGAGTTCGTGCCCTCGGCCTCTATCGCCTTCTTCTCTCTCTCTCTCTCGATCGCGATCGCCGGAGCGGAGGCTGCGATTCGAAGGCGATCGTGGTGTGTTAGGGTTGGGGTTTTGTTTCTCTCCTTGATTTTTCATTTTTTGTTTGCAATTTTTTGGATTTATTTCGGAGATTATGGTTAGGGTATGGTGGCAAGGGAGCTGACTGTGTTCCTTGGTAAATTGGTGCAGGGCTTGGGAGAGGGTGAGCGTATTATAAGGGGATTCGATTCGGAGAAAGCTTCAGGTGGGTTTTTTGTTTGATTTTTATTGATTCATTTATCGGAATTTGTGATTTATTTCGCTGGAATTGGAATTTTCTGGATGTATTTTTTTTTTACTTTCCCAATTTTAGCTAGGAATTAGAGTGTTGTGATATGATGCTCTCTTTTGATGAAAAGAGGGTATCTTGCTATAGATTTTTTGAATACATTTGATGTGAATTGGAGATTAGTTTAGGATTTGTTTGGATTGATGATAAATAGAGGGGGATAAGAAAAGAAAACAAGAAGAAAAATTTCTCCTCTTGTTGATGTTGGTGTGTGGTTGAATTCTCTGAAAGGATGTGTTTTACTTTGATGGGTTTCTCTGAAAGTTTGTGTTTTCATAGATAGAGATGGAAAGATAGTTTGATTTGAGATGAGGTTTTTTTCTAGATGGTTGTTGAGGATGTTAATGGTGCAGGAGAATTGACGACATGGAGCATAAGGAGGCTGGTTGCCAGGCTCCAGAGGGCCCAATCCACTGTGTTAACAAGTGCGGCTTCTTCCGGTTCATCAGCTACGATGAATATGTGCTCCAAATGCCACAAGGACCATGTGCTGGAAGCAGGAGCAGGTGAAGCTTGCATCTGCATCCATAGACAGCATTGTGAATGATGGTGGCAGCAGCAGTGCAGCCGGAGCCTGTTGCCGCTGATGTTGTGGATGCAGCTGCTAGTTTGGTGGAATCAAAGGCTGTTCTGGCACAACCATCAGATGTCCCCGCTGCAAATAAGGATGTGGAAGTGAAGGCGGAAGGAGAGGGGCCAACTAGGTGCAATGCTTGCAAGAAGAGGGTTGGGCTGACAGGGTTCAATTGCAGATGTGGGAACATTTTCTGCGCAGTCCACCGCTATTCCGACAAGCATAGCTGCCCTTTTGATTACAGAATGGCAGCCAGAGATGCCATAGCGAGGGCCAATCCTGTTATCAAGGCTGAAAAACTAGAGAAGATCTAGAGAAGAGGGATATAAGGTTTGATGAACTTAAATGCTTCCCTTCCTACTGCTGTGCTTTATCTTCATGCTGGCTGCTCATCTTATTAGATGATCTTTATTGCTATAAATGTCTCTAAGCATGATCTTGGGGCATCCTCACAGCGTCAAAAACTATTATCCTGTTGTTGGAAATCAAAAGGTTTGTATGTTGCTCTGATATGTGAGTCTTTATCTCTGCTGGTTTGGTAGACATCAATATGGTTTATGAATTGGCTACATCTGTTGCTTGGTTTTGTTATTTCCATATTATAATTTTACTGTTTGCTCATAATGGTGCCGTTTGTTTTAGATGTTATATTTCTATCCTCTAGGAGTTTCATTATCAACCTAGGGCTTGTACTTGTGAGATCTCAGGTGAATGGCAAATTCTTAATTGTGGGACCTGTGACAACTCTCTACCATAGGTTTTTGGTACCTTTGCACAAAGAGTTGCTGAAACACCGCGATGTGGTCAGCTATATGATTATCTCATTGAATGAGCTGAGAGTTGTTTTTCCTGGTAAATCATCAATAGATGCAAATTTGGTTGATGATTGCAAAGGATGTACCAATTATCTTTGATTGCTAGTATAGGGCAACACTTGTTGCTACTCATTTAGCTCCTCATAGGGTGAAACGCATCTAGTTGTTTCTTGGATGATCTATTGAAAACAATGAAGTTCAAGAGTTTACTAATGTACCATGGGACAAATAATTTATTGCAAAGAATTTATGGAGTTTGCAAGAAAAACAATCAATGCAAGGATAATCATTAAGGAATCTTATCTGAAATGGAGATGGAGCAGTGAGTAGGTATAGCCGTGTAGGGTGAATGTTGGACAAGGCTTTGGAAATATACCGAGTGGAGATTTAATGGTGGAGTTTGCAATGGCTTGTGACTTAGTAATTGGGACAATATATGTGGATGAGAAATATGAGCAACTATTTGTCTTACAACTGAAACTGTATTCTAGATCATTTACTTGGGAGTAAAAAGAAAATATTAAATGTCAAGTTTTAGGTTGTTATGGGAATCTGCCCAGACACCTTAGTCTAGGTAAAAAGATGTGTGATAGGAGGTAAGGAATAAGTTTATTGATGTTAAAGGATCAAGAACAAGACGGAGCATGAAAGGATAAAGAGGCAATATATTCTTAAGGTGGTGGACACTTGGAGCTGGATGCGATCCTCCAGTTCTTTGAGTGATAAATTATCATTACAAATTGTATCCCCTGTTTGTGTAGGAAGCACATTTCTCTGGGATCATTTTGTTTTTTGAAGCCTCCTGGTGATTATGGTATGAGTGCATATTATTTTGGTATATTGATCTGGGATGCTGCTTGATGGTGGAATCAGGAGGTGTTAGCAGGAGTAATATTGACTTGTGAATAAATATGGATGCCTTAGAAGAATGCTTTTTGTGATGTTTCACTCACACATGGTCGATCTGATATAAAATAAGGATGCTAGGACCCTGAGGGAGGTTGACTGAGGTGTTGGATGGAGCTTGATCAAGCGTTTTATTGAAGTATTTTCCATTGATGTTCTGATAAACCATTGTTTGGTTTCCTTTTCTTCCGGCATGGACAGGCTAATTTAGTTTATGTTGGCCCCAAACAAGCTTGATTCTAATCAAATGTAAACCCATGATCTTGAGGGAAGCCAATTTGTTTGTTGTACATACATTAAATTAGTTAAGCAATTTTAAGCCATCGAGTTAATTAGTGAGAGATGATGGTAATGTTTTATGACAAGTGCTATTAGATAGAGGTGTTATTTTTTTTAGTGATTATAATCATCATACATTTTCTTTTAAAGTCTTGATTACTTTATATAAGCTCTTTTCTTGTTTTAATCAATGTGTAATTTTTTCTCCAATTAAAGTCTCTTGCCATCCTTGTATCTGATAGGAGAGAGAATCTGATAGATGTATCTTATTTTTGTGCCCGTGTTTTTTTGTTGGTATTAGGCCATAATATTTAAGAATTCACTGCAAGGGGCTTTGATTTGAGTGTATTGATTTGGTATGGAATGAATTAATGTTAATTAAAAGCTATTTTGCAATAAAAAATTTCAAACATGGATCATCAGATAGACGGTAAAATCATTAAAAAAAAAGATTTATATAAATTAAAAAGTAGTTATATTGGTTGGTTGGTTTTGTCTTTTATAAGGGCCATGTTCAGAGGACAAAGTTCATCTTTTTATTTTGTTTGTTTACTGATAATTTTTTGTTCTTCAACCAAATAAACAAATTATCAGTGACTATCCATGTCCACCATTCAATGGAGGTGTATTTCACCCTTTGTTTCCCTTTTCTTTTCTTCATTTTCCATATATATATAATTATAACGAGGTGTGGTTGGCCGGATGGATCACTATATAGATCTGACCGAAGCCCATTTCGACCCTTATGTTTAAATGATTTCCAACTATACGGATGGGAAGATCATTGAAAAATTATCTATTTTTATATAATTTGGTGATCGTTGATAAGTTATCTTCTCATCCGTACATTGAAAATCTTTCAAATATATTCTAAGAATCAAAATGGGCAACGGCCGGATCGGCACAGTGATCCGGTGGCCGCACAATATCAGCCCATATATATATATATATATATATATATATATATATAACCATGAAAATAAGGAGAACATCAAGCAAAACATTTCCTTTGATTGTAAATTTATTTATTTAATTTTCAGCTATTTTTCATCGATCCAAATATAACAAAAGCAGTAAAACCGATCAAACAGTGAGAGAGAGAGAGAGAGACTGAGATTCCTGGCAAAAGTTTTCTCCATTTCTAATACAACTTCCCAATCTAATTATTATCAATACACCAAAAATTTTCAAGTCAAAAACGCAGCAGCAGCAGGAATAGCATTGCAGAGAAGAAGCAAAGAAAGGAAAAGCCACTGACCTCTTCATTGGGCGGCGGCGATGGACGAGGAGGACGCCTCCGCCTCCAGATAATCGCAGATCCGCTCAACAAAGTCTCTCCCCTTGGCGCTGTTCTGCAAGAACCTCTCAGCACACCGCTGCTCTACTTTCTCGGCGATTGACGCCAAGGCCGAGAGGGGCTTGCATCGGATCCTGGTCTCCTGCCGGAACATCGTCCAGCGATCCGGCTCCAGCGGGTGGGGCTCGTATATCGATCGCTCCTCCACCTCGATCAGCCGCCGTAGGCCGGCGTTGCGGGCGACGACCTCCATATGGCGTCGGGGGGCGTCGGCGACGGTCGTCTCGATGCAGTGGCAGAAGACCGCGGGGCCCCCGCCGATGAGCGGGCGGAGGGGGAATGGGAGCGGCGGGGATCGGACGGTGATGGAGCGGGTGGTGTGGAGGCGGCCGGCATCGGGATCGAACCGGCGTGAAAGAGTGTGGACGTCGACGACGTGGGAGAGAGCTGACGATGCCTCTGGATCCGTGAACTTCCGCCATGCCGCCGCGGTGACTCGATCCCAAGGGTGGCGGGAGACGTGCTCCTGGGTGTACGTGAGTACCATCGGCGATGGCGGCCACGATCGCCGGAGCTAGGGTTTTGACTAGAGGCGCAGACTAGTGGGAAGTAGTAGGGAAGAAGCCACGGTGAAGGAGTCATGGGCTTTATAAGTCAGAGTCCGATCCGAATTCGTTCCTTGTCATTGGGTTATCGGAGTTAATTTTGGATCCGCTACCTAAAGCTAATAATTTGTTAAACAACGGTACGAAGGAACATAAGTAATTGTTTCTCTGTACTTACTTGCACAGTATCCTTCAACAGGCTACGATTGCGAATGATGGAAGATATCTTTCGAGGTTCACGCATCCAAAATTCTCCGGGAGCATAACAATTAATGTTGTAAAGACGTGCAGTCATAGCAATCATAGTGGTAGCGGAAATCTTCTCTTCTTATGTTACCCCCATCATGCTTCATCTATATGCTGTAAAAACCATGAGACTAGCTTCAAGAAGTACACCTTCAATAATTCTCACCGTTTTTTTGTGACTAATTTACTAAATGATACAATATAAAGGTTAAAAAATGTCACTAATTTAGTATGTGTCATTTTCACGCTAATGATAAACATATGGACAATCTAATGAAAAAATCTCCAAGAAAATTGTACATGTTTCTTTGTACCATGCATGTTCAGTATACAAAATATTAAAAATCATTGAAGTTGAGTGGAAACAACATGGAATCATCCCCTTTCAACTTGGAAATTTAAACCTGAAAGAAGTACTAGACTTGAGTGGCAATTCATTCAAATGAGCTATACTGCAGCAACTCAGCAATCTGATACAGTTACAAGGCCTTAACTTAATCTATCACATAATTAGTTGGTTGGTCACATTCCACTACCTTTTCAGTTCATAGTCAGATTGGTGTCAATAGATTTATCTTATAATTCTCTAGATGGCCCAGTTTGTTGGAAATAAAAATATGATGGAATAATGAAGGACAAAAATGGTTAGAAAATTCAGATAAAATAATGGAAGATAAAGAAGATAGGCAAAGAAACGAAGGCCTTTAGAAGGTGATGACGCTTTCTTTTAGACGTATTTCTCCCCCTCTGATTAGAATCACGATTGCAACGGGATGTGTGAGAAACGCCTTCAGGATACAATGAAGCCCTTTGATTGTTATTGAAAGGCGAACTTGCACTATTCGTTTCAACCCGGAAACACTCTTGTAAATGTCTTTGATAATGTAGAGAAAAACCAATGAGAACTAAAGAGAGAGAGAGAGAATATGACTTTTTGGTGTGCCCTTGCCACACATAGAACTAGGCTATATATAGAGTTCCAAGAGGTTTCATCATAAGGTATATCTCTTCAACATCCTTTCATGAAAGGGAGCATCCTTTTATAGCATCCTTTCATGAAAAGGGGCATCCTTTAGTAAATGGTCATACATGAAAGGAAACATCCTTTCATGTGAAGTAGCATCCCTTCAATAACAAAGAAAAGGTAATATCTTTCAACTTGAACACCAAAATAATTAATGTCATATGCAACTTACTCTCTCAATTTAATTTTTAAAAAAAAAACATAAAAAAATACATAATTATTGAAAATATCCAACACAGTTCCAAACAACCATTTATTTCAATCAACTCCAATTTAATGGTTCATTCATGTCTATCACATAAACAGGGGATGTGTTGAAGGTTTGCAAATAAAATATAGAAGCCAGTCTACTATAAGGTACAACACTTGATAGATGACTAACTAAAAGAAATCTAGTATTATTTACATTTCATTTTTGCTAGGCTAGTAGCCCTAGGCACCTGTAACCTTCTTTTTCTACAAATTAAAAATCTAAGCCTTCTTGTGGACTCTGCCTTCTAGAACTAGTTATACTCTTTGGTCAGTGAAGAAAGAAAGGAAAAACCAAGATTTCTAATAGTTAATCTCAAACCAAAAAGCAACTTTGGAATACACTTCTTTTTCCTTGAAAAAAAATGATGCACTTGGTATTGTTGAGTGGTGCAATTGTCTTCACACACACCCTCATTAAATGTTAAGTCTTTTCTCCATATTTCACCATCACTCCATCTTGTAAAACCTTTTTAATCTTAATTACAACCATTTTACACCATTCTTTTTCTAGATCCACAAACAAAGATTAATTCCCTGCGCGTAAAACTTTTATCACACTAAATAAAAGTCTAAAACCCATTCAAACATGAGATGTATGAGAATAAAACCTCACTCAACCAGCCTCTTAATCCATCCCCTTACCTATGAATTTTGACTTCAAATTTGGCACAAGACCCAATCAAATAAAATCAACATTTAATGATCCAATCATCTCACTATCTGTTCAAGTATAATGATGAATTAATACAGACCAAATCCCTTCTCCCAATACACTATCTTGCAAAACACATCAACTTAAAACACTCTGCAAAACCCTAAATCTGAATTATAATGTTTTGTAGATGAAATATAGAAGTCAGTCTTACCATAAACAGGGGATTTTGAATTATAATGTTTTGAAGTGAAATTATAATGTGATTATACCATATGTTGCTTGAAATATGAGAAAATATCCATGTTTTTTTTCAAAAGATCAGTTTGAAACATTCCATTGTGTGCTATCCTATTTTGCATATTAGCTTTCTAATTACCATGGATATCTCTAGCATTTATCCTGATAAGAAGATGAACTTCAGTTGAAGATATCTATGAAAAAAACCTTAGGCTTAAATATACTATTCGTCCATGTACTATACCCCAATGTTCATTTTCATCTCTATACTTTAAAAATGTTCAATATTGTCCTTGTACTTTGCGTATTTTGTTCTATACCATCCATGAGGCTGATGTGGCAGCACATGTGGCATACGGGTGAAATACAACTTATTTTTCTTGATTTTTTTATTTACTAGCGTGGCGATATTTTCACGGCGTGGCATACGTATTACATACGTCAGCAAAATAACAATTTTTTTTAAAAAAATACTCTTCAAAAAATAATTTTGAAAAAAGTAATTTTTAAAAAAAAATTAATAATTTTTCAAAAAATAATTTATTTTTAAAAATTTATTATTTTACTGACATGACAGAATACGTATGCCATGTAAGCAAAATACAAAATTAGAAAAATAGGTTGTATTAATAGATCCAATTGGACAGAGAGAAGTTAAAAAGAGATGAGATATTTTATATTCAAAATCAAACCGATAAGATAAAATTATTTAAGAGATGAGCTAAGGATAAGCAAGATCTAGTTTAAACCTCAAAAATCAGTGAGAATCGTTGAGATTAGAGGAAATCAATGAGAAAATCAATCTAACATGTAGGGAGGATCTCGCGAAAAGGCCGGCCGGCAGCGATGCTTTCCGAAGGATTCCAACAGGATGAGCTCCCTCCAAAGAATGGTTGAAGGTGCAGTAGCAATGCTCTCCAATGAATTCAAGCGAGATGAGCTCCCCTCGGCTCTGAGATAAAGGTCGGCATCGATGCTCTCCAAGCGGATTAGATGCCTTGAGATGAAGGTAGATGCGGTGATGGTCTCCAATGGATTCGGCGGGATGAGCTCCCTCTATCTATGGATGAAGGTCACCCGGTGCGGGATGGCGGCTCCATTGTGAAGGGATAATGACTTTTGGCCGATTTGGCCAAAGGTCGCCATCCGGTTTTCAAAGAATGCGCACATCCCTGGGATTCTCTCATCCAAACAGTAAAGTCTCACCAAACGGATTAAGTAAAAAGTAATGGATTTGAAAATTCTCATCCACCTATATCCTGGCAAACAAACAACCCCTAAGTAATTAAAGTTCAACAGATACATGCCCGACTGATCATACATCCGTGTGAAAGAAGGCAAGTACAAGCATAAGTACTCCACAACACGTGGATGTGTTCGGGATGGACCCTCTCCCCCTAGGGCTACTCCTCGTCAACGAAGTTGTGAACTCCAGGCTTCTTTGAACCAACGACTCTGTCCTCAGAAGCTTTGCCTTCTTGGATTCGTGAGTTGCATCAAACCAAGAGATCATGAGCAAATCAATATTTGGATTAGTTTTTAAAACACGACATTTATTTTAAAAACATCTCATATTTATTTCTAGCCATAAGCTATAGGTGATGGTCATTACTGCCAAGTTACAATGATGCATGGATGGATCGGGTGACTACAAAAGAGAGCCAACTACGTGGGGGTAGGGTGTTCTCCGCTCCCCTCGTCCTCGAAGTCCGCTCCTATAGGGCGTGGGGCCACGTCTTCTCTAGTGAGGGTTAGGTTGTGCTTGACAAGGTTATGCATTGGTTGTAGTTGTGTCTGTCAGGTGGCATGTGCGCTGTAGAACCTGGAGAAAAAGAGGAAGTCGGAGTGTCGAATTAGCTTCTAGTAAATACGGTGTTTATCGTCAAAACCTCTCCTATTTCTTTCCATGCAGAGATCGCCAACACTATCGAGGAAAACCTCTCATTACGATAGTTCCCGTTTTCACGGGCCTAAAATAATAGAAATCATTCTTAACTTTTTTATTTTGTATTTATTTTAATTCAAAAGCTTAGAAAATTAACTTAAAATATTATTTATAAATTTTTTTATAATTTATGTGTTAAAATGAGAATAATTATGAGTTTTCGCATGTCATCTGAAAAATAGCCAAATCACTTGTTAACCTCCCATTTTTCAATAATATCCCTTAACCCCCTCTCTTATTTTTATTCTACTTGTCACACCTGAGTTAGTTCTCCTAACAAAAGGTCTTAAATATTTCTTGAAACCATTTTAAAACCCACATAAAAAATATCATTTTCATTTTTATAGTTGATATCTCTACCAATGGCTAATAAAGAATTGAGAATATTGTGGAAGAGGTTATAAGTAAATTATGATTTTATTAACGGTTGTACAACTAAATTTATGTTTAATTCATAAACAAAGACAATATGAGATTAACATATATTTTTCATTTAATTTTTAATGACATGCATTAAAAATAATTATTTATAAGATATTTAAAGTAAAATAAAATAATTAGATTATCAATAAAATAAAATGTAAAATACATCATTTTAGAGTACATAATAACAGGAATGTTGAATCCTAGAGCTCACACTTATGCTAATTAATACTTTTAAAATATAAATCAACTACTTTTTGGTATTAAATGGGGAATAAAAGATAAAAATACATCATATACATCAAATAATGTAACTTAAAAATAGGTTTTAGATAATGAATTAATTAATTTGGTTAAACTTTTACTAGTTCTAAAAGTCATTATATTTAAATTTTTAGTTTGAGACATAAGATTAAAAGATTTGAATTAATTCAAGTTACCAATATTTTCAATGCCACTTACCACTTAAAAATGAAATATAATATAATTTAAAATTTAAAATTAAACCAACCGATAAGTTAATAATTAAAACTTTCATTAATTACTAATAAAATCAAGGCGCGTTTTAAATATAATATAATTTAAAATTTAAAATTAAACTAACCCGATAATACAATAATTAAAACTTCGGTTTCCAATCAGACTTAAATATAATATAGTTTAAATTTTAAAATTAAACCAACCCCGTAACATAATAATTAAAATTTCTATTAATTACTGATAGAATTTTTTTAAACGAACAAGAGAATTCGCGGGAAAGTGGGAAGAAATCGTGAGATCGAAACCCTCGTCCTCCTCCTCAGTTCTCCGGCGTCCATCCATCGGAGAATCTCCGCTCAGGCTCGGCGACGATGGTGCTCGCACAGTTGGGTGGAACATCTCCCGCGCCCTGCAGCAGATGAGCAACGCGACGATCATCGATGAGAAGGTGCTCAGCGATTGCCTTAACGAGATCTCTCGCGCGCTGCTGCAGGCCGATGTCCAGTTCAAGATGGTTCGCGACATGCAATCCAACATCAAGCGAATTGTCAATTTCGATGACCTCGCTGCTGGCCACAACAAGCGCCGAATCATCCAGCAGGTGGATTTCATCCTCACCCTCCTTCAGTTTCCTTGTTTTCTATTTGAATTTCAATTTTAATTCCAATTCAAATTGTTGTGATACTGCTCTTGCCTGTTTGGAAGGCCATTAGAAGGTGATTTTTAGGGTTATGTTTACGGATTTGGTCCAGCTTGTGGTATGTGTTGCTCTTGTTTAAGTGCTGAATTTAGGGCATGGGTTTGGGATTCTGAAGTCTGGTGTCGAAGGCAATTTCGATACTAGAGTTTAGGGTTAGGACTGGGGAAGGATCCAGGTTGCGATTTGTGATGTGGTATGTGGATTTAGATGTGGATGTGAAGGTTTCTATTTGCTCTTGTTGAAGTCCTGGATTTAGGGCTTAGCTTTTAGAATTCTTTGATTTATCATGTTTTCCCCCTTTTTTATAAGGATGATTATTGCCTTGGTTGAATGATTTGGGTGTTTATAATGATGTAGAGTATTTATTGTTTTGCCCTTATGGCCTGGAATTGACTCCCATGGTACTGGAAATTCTCAAGGAGAAGTGGAATGGTTGCTTGGAAGGGTTTGGGGGAGGGTAACCACTCTAATCTGTGTAAACCTTTATGTGCATAGGATGTGTGGATCATGTTATTTAGAGGCATTTGGAGTTATTTGGAGGTTTTCACACTTAATTGGTCAGGGAATACTGAATGCTGATAATCTTCATAACATGATGGTATAGGTTCTTCATTGAATATATAAAATGAGGCAATTTACAATTCATTCATATAGTGTTTTTTCCCCTTTACTTGATATAGAAGGACATCATATTGCTATACCTTAGAAATAGGGGATCTTACTAAACACACATTTGGTGAGGACTAGTTTATTCCTTTGTACTCAAGTACTTTGGTCATGTAACATTTTATGTTCTGTTCCTTTACATGATATTAATGCTGATTTTGTAGATGGCATCCTATGGTTGGTTAATTGATAATTTGCAGAAGTAAAGCTCTTTTTCTACTTTATTATTGTAATTAATTGAAAGGGGCTGATTTGATGGTAAAAGTTGTCAAATGCATTGTGGCGCGGAGATCACGGGTTCGAAAGTCATTGGAACAATACTCTTTACTGAAAAGCAAGGTAAGGTTAACGTCTGATAGAATTTAAGTGGTTCGACGCTTCCACTTGGACCTCACGGCATAAGCGGGAGCTTTGTAGTACACCGGGTTGCCTTTTTTTTATTATTGTGGTTAATTACTTTGCCATTCATTTATTTGTCATATATATATATATTTTGAAACTTCCTTTATAATGGCATGGTGTTTGTTTTAGTGGGATATTGTGACGATGTTTTCCTATAGTGTTATATATCAATATAATGAGCACTCCTTGCTTTTTTAGAACTTCAAAAAGGGCAGCTTGGTGATACAAAACTCCCGCTATGTGTGGGGTCCGGGGAAGGGTCGAACCACTTGGAATTACATTATCTGTTGACCTTGGATTTGTTTTCATCGACTTCGAACCGGTGATCTCAGGGTCACATAACAACTTTCTAATTCTTAGAAGGCTCCTTCCTTTTTAGAACTTCATGTTTTAAAAATTGGAAGGAAAGAGTATTAATGTAACCCTCAATTAAGGAGATTGGGGGCAACATTTTCTGGGGCCCAGTCTCATTGACAGACTAAAAACACTGTTTATTTGAAATGTTTTCTAAATTTATGCTCTTCTTTTACAGGCAATATTCAATGAGTTATGCAAGATGTTAGATCCTGGAAAGCCTTCCTTCACACCCAAGAAGGGGAAAACAAGTGTGATCATGTTTGTGGGTCTACAAGGCAAGTTTAAGAAACATAATTATCCTAATGATATTTATTTGTAAAATGAAACAAAAACCCAATTAGTTGTCATTAGTCTATCAAAACGAGTTAAAATGATCTGGTTATGCATCCTCCTACTTTTGTTAGAGAACTATTAAGAACTATTTGAATCTCTGTGATTTGGAAGAAGATTTCTACCTCTAATTTTGGTGCTATATTGGGTAATAGTATGATAGATTCTCTTAAGATGTCAAACCCTTTTGGTTATGTAAAAATTAGTCAATCCCTTTATTTCTAATCTTTAATAGTTCCTCATACTCGAAATTCATGCCAAATTATAAGGTGTTTATAATTTCTATGACAAAATTTAAAGCTTTAGGAGAATTTTGATGTTTGATTTATTTCTTGTCTTATTTTTGGTGACTCTGATCTGCTTACTGATTGTTCTCTAATTGTATCCCATGCATACAGGTTCTGGGAAAACTACTACCTGTACAAAGTATGCATATTATCATCAAAAGAAAGGATGGAAGCCGGCTTTGGTCTGTGCGGATACATTCAGAGCAGGTGCTTTTGATCAGCTGAAACAAAATGCTACAAAAGCTAAAATTCCATTCTATGGAAGGTATTGTATATTGTTTGTAGAACAGGATATACAGTTTTTGTTTAAGTTGTGTAGAACTTTAGTAGAATGCTGACGGACATTGGTCGACTGATCTTTGATTCCCCTTGTGACTTTTCTTTGACTGACCATTTTCCTTACAGCTATACTGAATCAGATCCGGTAAAAATTGCTGCTGAGGGTGTCGAAAGGTTTAAGAAAGAAAACTGTGATCTTATTATTGTGGACACGAGTGGAAGACATAAACAGGAAGCTGCTCTCTTTGAAGAAATGCGCCAAGTTTCTGAAGCAACGGTAGATACGCTAGTTCCCTTACAATTTGTGCGGTTTTAAATGTATTTAGTTGCAGAAGCTGAATTAGTTGTTCTTCCTGTTATTCCAGAAACCCGATCTTGTGATATTTGTCATGGATGGCGGTATTGGTCAAGCTGCATTTGATCAAGCACAGGCATTTAAGCAGAGCGTTGCAGTTGGTGCTGTGATTGTTACCAAAATGGATGGTCATGACTCATGCTAAAGGAGGTGGTGCCCTTAGTGCGTAAGTACTCTTTCGTTTAAATTCTAGTTGTTTACCATATCCTGATTTATAAGGTGCCTTGATTTTTGGAATAGTTTTCTCCCAATTAAATGAATGAAAGAGAATATGCCACATGAAGCTTAAATTATTTGAAATTTCTGAAATCATTGAGTCCAGGTGTCTGGTTTGAATATGTTTTGTTCTTTAAGCTCTTGTTTAGTTCAAAGGGGGAGTTTAGAGTGAAGGGGTGAGGGGGAGTTTGAGAGGAGGGATTTGAAGGGTTTTGAAAAATTTTATGTTTGGTTCAATGGGGGAGTGAGAAGGAGGAATGTTTTTTTTGTTTGGTTGTGAGTAAGAGTGAGAGGGAGTATAATATGTATTTGATAAATTTACCCTTTAATATGAAATAAATAATGATAATGTTTGGTTTGGGGAAAGAGTGAGGAAAAGTATAATGTGCATTATTACTATTAATTTAATATTAATTAATATTAATTATATTAAAACTAAAAATTATATGAATTTTAGTATAATTAATATTAATTATTAAACCAATACAAATTTTATTACTATTAATTATATTAGTATAAAAGCTAGTATCAAACTAATTAATATCAATTATATTAAACATATTAATTATATTAATTTAAGTATAATTAATACTAATTATTAAACCAATACAAATTTTATTACTATTAATTATATTAATTTAAGTATAATTAATATTAATTATTAAAACAATACAAATTTTATTATTATTAATTATATTAGTATAAAAGTTAAAATTAAACTAATTAATATCAATTATATTAAAGCTAGTATAAAAGTTGGGACTTAAATGGAATTTTGAAAATAAGTGGAGGGCAAGATGGTATTTTCAAGTGATTTTTTGAGTTTAAAAAATAAAAATTTTTCCACCCCTAAAAAAAAAACCCTGATTTGGGGAGTGGAAAATGAGGAGTTTGGAGGGATTTGTCACTCCTCCTCACCCCTCTCACACCCCCAACCAAACATATAAAAAACCCCAAACCCCTCCTCACCCCTCCAAAAACCTCCAACCAAACAAGAGGTAAGTGAATAGGCTAAACTGAGCTGGATATCAAGTTTGTAATCATATTTCAGCTGAACTCGAGCTTTTATTTGTTTTCCTTGTGATTGCTTCAATATAATTTCCTTATATATATGACTACCGATGCCACTTATCACAGTTAGCTGTTAGTATTTTGTATAAACTATCACACAATTTTATACAACCTAGATGTGAAAGCAGTTCAGTTCAAATCTAACTAAGCTGAATTCAGGTTTAGCTGGATATGAGTATGTTTCTGTCCATCTGTTCTGGATTTGGTCCAGAACCAGATAGCTTTTGATTTGACTCCCTGGATTTGGATTCAGATCTGGATTTATTCAGTACATGCAGAACCAAATATAGCTATTGCATGATCTATTTGAGTAGATATTTAACACATTCTACACACATAATGTCACCGTACAAGGATGTCTGACTTCTTCTCGAAGATAAACATGGCATTTTGAAAATCTTGTTGATGTTTCCAGGGAAAGTAATTAGACTGTTTTTGTTTTACAATTTTCATCAGGTCATCTCTAGGTACTGGGACAATTTAATCTTATTTTGTTTCCTGAAGGGCATATTTGACAATTGTGATAAGAAATTAGCAAGTTTTGACAATTGGAAATGTTGACTAAAGCAATAATCTTACAGTTCTAGGAATTTTTGGAAGAACAGCTGTTAGACACAATTTTGCTGATGGGCTGTTATTGAATTAACCATGCTTGTCTTGGTATATGCTTGGTTGCAAATCGTTCCAAATCTGATCCTAGATTTAAAGCCTTCTCTAGTTGAGTATGTGTTGTTGAGTTTGAATTTGATCTTCGCCCTTAGTCACAGAGTGGGTAGACCTGGCATTTTGAAAAGTTATGCAGAAAGTGAGAAATAGGTGGATCCATGTTTTGGCATATCTCCATAATATTCAAGATCTAGGAAGCACCGACACGTTAGGCAGCCTCACGTATCCGTATCTGACACGTCCGCGACACGGACACGTGCCCGACACGCATTGATATGTGTCCGATACGGTAAATATCGTATCCTATTTTATTTTATTTTTTTAATGACGTCGACATGTCCGCGACACGCAAATCTCATTGGGATAGCCCGCCCCGCTGTTATTTGCTAAGCTCAGAGCACCTTTTTCACGTCCTCCACCGATAATCTCTTCTTTGCCTTCTCGCCCTGCTTTGGCGATGGTTACGGCAACGGCAGAAGCCAGTCGAGACGAATACAATATCGGTTCAACCCTCAGATCCGTTTGATCAGCCGGTCTCCGGTTGGGAACCACTTGTCCCGCGGCATCACTGCATTGAAGATCGGCCGACGCTGAAGGGGCTACTTGGGGAAAATCGCGGCGCCCGGATCATCGCCCGCTAAAGGCGTGAAGCTCTCACCGGTCGCGATTTATACGAATAAGCCTTGAATCTAGGAGGCCGGATCTTGGCTAGGGTTTCTTGGAGCGCCATTGTTGTGGATTCGTCACTGCTTTCCTGATTTTGCACCGTAACGATCGAGGAGACAGTGGGCTTGGCGTTTTACATCTCCTAATGAGGACATAGTTCATTGCTCATTTTCACATCAATTTCATGAATTTCTCGCGATGTATCAGGATACGTGGAATTCAAAACAAGAGAGTTTTGGAATAATTCTAAGATTGGAATTGCTAAATTAAACTATAATAATAATAATGCTTAATAATAATACTGGTTATTGATTATTAATATAATAATAATGATGATTAATAATAATAATATTATATATATAAATATTTTTATATGTATTTATATTGAATGTGTCCCAACGTGTTCGTGTCCTACTTTTTCTAAAAATACCATGTCACCGTGTTCGTGTCCCGTATCCATATCGGTGCTCCATAGTTCAAGATAATCAATGATATTTTATAGAAGTCATTATGTAACGCCCTGCCCCCAAAACTCAGAGCCCACGGGCACTTGACAGACTGGCCGCATTACCCAAGCGAGGAAGGGCCACTGCTTTCGAGGCCTGGCCCGATCAACAGATAATACATAAATCATGCATACAAAAGGAAATCATATATAAAGAAATCAACATGTCTACAACATGATAAACAACGGAAATAAACATGCGAATCCCTGGGTCTACAAACCCTAATATCATGTCATACAAAGGCTCATACTCGGGAACCTATAAATGATATCCTCACACACTCATATGACCAGAGGCACCAACCTCAGCTCTCAATTCCCTGTAGTCTTGCGCGGCTCTCCGGTGTCCCGCAACCTACTCCTAGGGATCTGAAAAAGAAGGTCAACAAGTGCATGAGCTTTCGAAAGGAAAGCCCAGTAAGCATCCCGCAGGGAACATAATAAAATCATGTCAAACTCAATGTAATCTAAGTAAATGAATGGGCGAATCAAGAACATGACCATCAAACCCGGCGTGGGAAGCACAAATCCACCGGCCATACCGTCTGGAGTCTCAAACCTACCCCAATGAATTCTATCCAACGGTAGGGACTCCATAACTAAAATCATGTCATCTCATGACAAAGAACTCAAGCGAAGCTTGCAAACCATCCCCCGGGCAGTCATCAGCCTAGCCGATGTCAATCCTCGGTTCGTAGCGCTACTCACACATACATGTACGTACACGGTGCGTATTGTCCCACTGACGGGCATACAGGACAGCCAGAGTATCATCCCCCTGACAGGAAAGCACGAACAGGGTGTCTACCGTCCCTGAACGCCAAACAGGAGCCACACGTTCCACTACACCGGGCGGAGAATCCACAAGAACAACACATATCGAGTGGAAAGAAATATTGTACAACCAAACACACATGCACAAGCATGGAATCAATGAAACAATATTCCAGCGAGACAAGTAAGCATGCCCGAGCATGAAATCAAGGAAATAATAATCCAAAGCATCAAATAACATGCATGAGCATGGTATCAACAAATCAAGGAACCAAACAATCAATGATTGGGGAAATTAGGCAAAGGCACTTACATGCTCAAACATGTAATCCAGAAAGCAACGATATAACCAATCAGCGAATGAAGGTAAGCAAGGCAAGAGCACTTACATGTATAAAAGGGATCCCGACTTAGTCGCAAATCTCCCTTGACGCGTCTGTGGGATCGAAAATACCCGCCTGACATCGTGTTTGTGAAGAAGACACCAGGCGATACATCGAATCACAAATGTCGTATTTTTTATTGTGTGGGTTCTTCCATTCCTAATAGAGGCAAGCCCCTATTATTAATTACCCCAGACAGTGTCTTAGGAACCTCCGATTAAGGGCAAAAGAGTACAAATAGAGACAATAAAGAAAGAATTTATTTATTGCAGAATAAAATAATTTATTACATATATATGTCATTACATGGATGCATACATTTATTTATTTATTTATTTATTTTATTTAAATGGTGCCGCCCTCCGCCTTAGGATATATACCTCGCCATTTTGGAATTTACGCCACTTTGGTTGCTTCAAGATGTCGATCTTCGCCGCCGCCTTTATGTTTTGATCGGACACCCTGAGATGAATGTTTCATTACCACCGCAAGGGTGGTATCACTTCATCGACTTCCTCAAGATACATATTTCATGAGCATATCGAGATTTGCCGCTTTATGACTTGGGATATTCCATCAGGCGTCTCAAAGTGAGTGTTCCACTATCGCCTCGAGACTCGTGCTGTTGGAGATTTATATTTCGGGACACTTGAATATGCGTCTATTATCACCGCCTCCAGATGAGTTCAAATATTTTCTTTTTTTATGGTTTAATTAAATCAGCCTCCCCTTTTATGATTTAATTAAATCAACTCTTTTTTTAGAAAATAGAGGCCCATCTTCCTTTTATTTATTTATTTATTTTTAGCTTTTCCTTTCAAATCAGCTACTTCCCTTTGTTTTATTTATTTGTTTTATTTATTTATTGCTTTTCCTTTCAAATGGCCACATCTCCCTTTTGCATGACCCTTTTTTTTTTAAATTTTGTTTTATATCACTAGCTCCCTCTCTCTCTCTCTCTTCAAATAGCCTTATTTTATTACTTTTTTATCATCACCAACCCTTCTTAAGCATCATCATTCCATTGACTTTCAACATGCCATTCCCCTCATTTTCATGAGTTTCCACCTCCATGCAGGCATGTACGAAAACCCTCCACTGCTTTGAAAATGTCTAGATGGCTAACTTTTTACTTCTTTTGCCATTGAAACCTTGGATCTATTTAGTTGTTCCATGAATTATTTTATCAACAATTTCTTTACCCTTCCTCCTATTATCAAAGCAAGCAAGAAAATCCTAGAACAAGTTTGTTATCAACCACATTCTTGCTCCAAATTGGGTCCGTAATCCTATCAACAAAATCGTGACAATGTGGCTTGGCATGTTGTTGGTTTCAAATAACATTATATCTATGAAGGCCTTGGTATTGGTAGAATTAAATTTTACATTTTACTTTGCGGCAAAGACTTGAATTACTTGGACTGAAGTTTCAACAATTCAAGAGAAGAGGTGCAATTCTATTGGTTTACTTTCCTTAGTTCAAGTTATCTCCACCTCTCTAATGCCAGGTTTGTATGGTTTGCACCACAAAAATTTGAAGGAGAATACATCATAAGTAAAGCAGTTCGATTAATGCGGGCCAATGAATATTAAGAAACATGTATAACTATGTTTTTGTTTCAAGTAAGAGTTGTTTTGAGTTTCTTAACACAAGATTTTTGTCCAAAGACGGTATGCTCTTTTCCTATCATTCAAAGAGAACATGAATTTCAAGCCTTGAATGTCCATCAAGGTTGTCTTCATATTCTTTCAAGCATTTCATCGAAAGCATCAAGAGGGCAACTTCACATAATGAAACATTCAGCATGCATTTGGAATATCTCCGAATATCTCCTCAAGAAAATTTACAATCATCCATTCACTTAATAACTTTAACTCTAACAACATCTATAGTCATATACAATCATCTTTTCAAAATTAAATTCTCTTTCAAAGCTACAGAATCTTCATCTTTGGATTTTTCTTCCCTCTTCTAATCTTCTTTCCTTCATAAATTTCTCGCAACAATATTCTTCCTTTTTATCACAATACTTGAGAAATCTTTGGCATGCACTTCAATGCTTTGAAATGAACATTTATATGAATGAGCTTCAAGTTTGAATGTCCAAATTCTCTCAAACATTTCATTTCGAACAACTTGAAGTCGCTGCATAATCAATATTCAAAGACACTTTTGAAATGCCTTTTTAATAGAACTTACAATCATACATTCTTATATGAAAATACTAACTTATTGTGCCTAAATTGTTCACTTCTTTTATAGCATCGTAACACCATCTTCTTCCCTTTGTTTGATTTTATAGCAGCCTTTATAGCTTTACTTTAGTCATGAAGGGGTCTGCACATTCATTTAATCTCCTCTTGTTTTGCATTACCCTTCTTTGTTGGCTGCAGTAAGAGTTCATCTCATGCTCGACAGCTTTCTTTAAGATTTGGCTACATCTTGGCAGGTTTTTCATTTCTATAGCAGCAGTTCAGAGCGTGGACGACCAGAAAAGAGGTACAACGGCTTGGGCAGCGCGGCGGCGATGACGGCGGCGGCCTCCACAAGGGAGACATGCTTGGTGGCTGGCAACAACGACGGCCTCCACAAGGGAGACCGGCCTGGCTTGGCTGGCGGCAGCGACGGCGGCCTCGACAAGGGAGGCCGGCCTAGTGGCTGGCGGTGACGACGGCGGCGGCCTCCACAAGGGAGACCGGCTTGGTGGCTGGCAGCAACGACGGTCTCCACAAGGGAGGCCAGCCTGGCTTGGCTGGCGGCAGCGACGGCGGCCTCCACAAGGGAGGCCGGCCTGGTGGCTGGCGGTGACGACGGCGGCCTCCACAAGGGAGGCCGGCCTGGTGGCTGGCGGTAGCGACGGCAGGGCGTCCACAAGGGGTTGGCGACGACTAGCGGCACCGGGCGGCGCAATTTACAAGAGTTTGGTGAGGTTATCTGAAGGAGTGTAGAATACCTCTTGCTCTTCCTCTTTCTCAATTTCACTCTCTGATTTCTTCTTCTCCTTTGCCTTCTCTCAAGAAAAGTCTCTCTTTGCAGCCCCCTTTATATTTAAAAAAAAGAAACCCTTATCTTTTTTTTTTGTTTTGAATATCATTTCCCATCATAACAGCCCAACCATAATCAAGATAAGTGTTAAAATTTCTTTCAATCTTATCTATTCGAAACCATCATTATTTGACTACATACTTTAATCCGATAAAATCAGATCAATCAATTTCTTTTAATATTCTGATTTTAATTAATTAATTTTTTTAAAAATCACATATTCCATGCCTCGGGATCAGCATTCTTGAGCTGCCTTGGGATATGCACTTAAAAAAAATTATTATATTTATTTATCTAGATCGCCTCGGGATATGTATTCTTGAGCGATCTTGGATTTGAGATTGCCTCAAGATATATATTCTCGGGCGATCTTGGAATTGAGATCGCCTCGAGATATGTATTCTCGGGCGATCTTGGAATTCGAGATTTGCCTCGAGATGTGTTCTCTCGGGCCATCTCTAGATTTGTATTTCTAGAAGATCGCCTCGAGATATGTATTCTCGGGCCATCTTAGAATTTGAGATCGCCTCGAGATATGTTCTCAGGGTCGATTTTGGAATTTGCGTCCTAAGTCAATTAAGATAAGGACATATCTAAATATATCAAGATTAAGATATACTTGAATTCCATATTCTTTTTATTTTGGATTAGGATTTGGGTTCTATTGGGACATGTGTTATATTTTATATATAAAGCAAATTGCTCTCTCTCTGCACTACGTCGAAATCCGGTAATTAAATCTAGGCTCATTATGCTTGTCAATCATAAAATAATGAACAAGCTCCTACATATTTACATGACAAACACACGATCATGTACTCATACATGCTCTCCCGGCCTATCTTATTATCTCATCAAACACGGTTTACTATACTTATTCATTTAACCAAGCCGCAACTGGCTTCCTACTATAATACCCTTAACTTCCTTTCTTGATTTACTAATAACCTCCTAGTATAATAGGATTTCTTTCACAGTGGAGTTTCTTATATTATAGTGAGATGGGCTTCTATCAACCTTCAACCAATTACAATGACCAACCCACTAGCAGTCTCTCTTGGGTTTGCTACTTAATGACATGCTAGAAAATTCAAGCAATCTCTAATCATACATGTTGTCTTTCTGAGTTCAATTACTCCTCACCATCATCTCTCCTTAACACCTAGAGTAAGCATGTATGGAAGATGAACATCTTATTTACCATTTGTTATTAAATTCAACGGGCACCTAAAAGCCCACAACTGATGTCTGCTTAGTCTATCAGCAACAAATCATCAAAATCTCACACATGCATCAAGTGCACCTGTTCTCAGTTTATATACACTTAAGCTATCTTTAATACTACACATTTTTTTTCTCAAGTTTATGTGAAATTAAACCCATATCTTGTAATCTTTAATCTAGGCCCATACATGTTAATAGAAGACATCAACTTCCTTTTCTTTTATCTCTCAACAACTTTTTAAAACAAGCATTACACCATTTCCATTCCTGAAGATTAACTTTAGTTTCTTACCTTCAACCAAATCCGTGGCTTTTCTCAACTTTTTCATATGAAGCTTTTCTCACTCCATTCCCACTCAAACCATCATCAAAGCCTACTTTCACTTATTTAGACTCTTGAGCGTGCATACATCCAAGAGAAATAAACAAGTATTACGAGTGGGAATAGCACCTCACCGTTACGCGCCCGACCACGACACTCTCGATTCAACTCCAGTAGACTCACTCGCCGTTGTCCAAGCCGTGAGTTCCTTGATGGCAACTTGGAGTTAAGGGTCGTGCAAAAGCTCGTCTGCAGGTTCCTGTCGTCGTCCTCCGTGGGCTTATGGTGAGTCACCGACGCCCTCCGTCAGTACTCCTTACCCCAACCAGTGGAGACTCGTCAAGTCCGCCCGTTTCTCTTTATCTTTCACGTTGGCTTAACTGCTGGTCGGTGTTCGTGTGGTTCCTAGCGGTTGTCTTCTCTCTTGCTTCGTAGAAGAAGAAGTAATGGTTTTCGAAGAAGAGCTCATGCTCTTATGCATCCAGAGAGGGAGGACTACGGGTCTTCAAGGCTACATGCGTTGATGATGGAACGTTGCCTACTCCCTTCCGTTCACCGGCGCCCGATCCGCGGCAACACGCGTGATCCGATCTATATTGGACTCATGTCAACACCGAACCCCAGGCCACACGTCGCCATCCTCTCCATGCGATGCTTTCAAGTTATCTTATGTTTTAAACCTGCACCGTTGATTCCTATCCAATATTTCGTGCATGATAATGTCATTTTACACAACTGCCCAATATTTGGTAGGAAAGCAAATCCCCCAAGATTTTTATCATGTGAGGGTGTGCATCATGCACTTCAGCCCCTTATTTATTCAATTATTACATGCACTTCCCTTTGCATGAATATGCCATCAAATGAGTCTTTTGCAAATATACCCATTATTTCTTATGGTTCACATGCAAGTCCATATATTCACTTACTTATGTGAGTGAGTGCTACTTGCATATTAACCCTTCATTTCTTTACTATATCTTCTAGGTCCCATCTCATAGGAAACCCATCATGCATTTAGGCCCTTCTACTCCACAATATCTACTTTTCTTAAAAACTCAAGAGAAGTCCATTATGCATTTAAATCCTCCCTATTAAATTATATTAATATCAGTAAGGAATTTAATTAATCTAAGCATGATTAAAAGAATAACTTAAGATTAAATTAGGCCGTAAAAACTAGCGGCTCTTACACATTAAGAAGGTAAATTTTATGAAAGATAAGGAGTTCTTCAGATAGTATGTATGTAAAAAAGTGTTATTTTGATTCTGAAATATTCTAAATTGAAGACAGCAATTTAGGAAAGTAAAAAAGGTCCACTGAAGTGCTCATCCTACTATTTTAGTACAATGCTTTAGTAAGCATATAAGTAGAGGTGTCAAACGGCCAGCCCGGCCCTGCATGACACGGGCCCGCCGTGCCGGTGTACCTGCACTGTGCGTGCCGTGCCGGCACGGCACGCTACAATAGCGTGTCGCGTGCCGGCCCGCTTTATTTAAAAAAAAAATAAAAAAAAAAAAATAAACTCACAGAAAATTTTACAAATTAAGAAAAAAAATCAGAAAATTATAAAAAAATAGAAAAAAACAAAAACAACCAAATCTACCCCGGATCTACCCCTCTTGTACATAGATCCTCTGGAAAAAAAAATATCAAAAAATAAGGAAAAAAAATTAGAAAATTACAGAAAAAAATTACCCAGTCAGGCCCGTGTGGACCGCGGGCGGGCGAACCAACCAGCGTGCGTGCGGACCGCGGGCGTTTAAACCGGCCCAAAGACGGGCCCACTAGCGGGCCATGCCGGCCCATGGCCTGCTTGCTACAGTAGCCGGCCGTGCCTGGCACGGCCCGTTTGACACCTCTACATATAAGGAAGGGAGTTGTCAAAAAGTGACTTTAACATAGTGGGCATGAAGAGTTGTGAATTTCATTTTTATGAATGTTATTCTTTTTTTAATATGAATGTTTTAAAAGAGTAACTTTATGTTTAATGAGTATTTGATATCCACCATATGTATCAGCATTTGTTCCACAGAATGCACGTATTTGCCAATAACTGAATTATATTTTTATCTTCTTAAGCAAATATTGATATTGTATCTGGGATTCTGGGTTATAGTGGTTTTTGTGCTCCACAAATAAGGATGCAAATTTTGCTTTTAGAGTATTACTCTCATTTTTGTACCAATGTTACTGAATATGGATTTGAAAATACCAATATGCAAACCATACCACAGGGATCGAAGACAGTTTACGAGCATTTGTGTGAAAACAGATCAACCTGTTTATTGATCCAAAAAGTTCATGTAATCTCATGAGTTAGTGTGTTTAGTGAACATAACATGTTTACTGTATGGTTATGTCTTGTGTCCTGTTAACTGTTTTATTAAGTGGGCCATTTTTCGTCTTTCATAAACATAATGTGATTGTTAAATATGTCACATTTGGTTCGAGTTTAATTTGTTCATGTTGAATCTGATAGACATGAACTTAGCTTTGCAAGCCTACACACACACACATACACGTGCATCCTTTTCTACCTAAAATTTATATCCTGCTTGATTTTTAAAGATGGGTTGACAAACACCATTGTCTGCCCTGACATACTTGAGTTCTGTTATGATCTACAATATGAAGGATTGGTATTGCTTTTAATGCTATAATATTTGGGAATAATGCAATAAAAGTTTTTTAATAGCTGTACAAGAGTGAAAATCAGAGATGGAACTCGATTGCTCAGGCACTAAAACTGCATATAATTGAGTATTCTGTTGAATTATTAATATTGTTTCTATTCTAAAAATTAGAGGATTGTCTTCTCTTTCCAAATAATTAAAATTAGCTTATTGAAATTAAAAAAAAAAGTCATTTCAGATCTCATTCTGGTGAACCTAAGAGAGGTTCTGAATAATTGACCATATAACACATGTCTGTAACTTTCATAATGAAGCTAATATAATGTGTATATGGATGAGTGTTTGATAAGAATTTGAGCACCCCGAGGAAGTCAGATGTTTGTTTAGTTATTTTTATTATTTAGTCATTTTACCATTTTCCATAAAGCTGTACTCAGTTTATTTGTGCTTTACTAGTTTATT
Source organism: Dioscorea zingiberensis (assembly GCA_026586065.1). Classification (NCBI taxonomy): domain Eukaryota; kingdom Viridiplantae; phylum Streptophyta; class Magnoliopsida; order Dioscoreales; family Dioscoreaceae; genus Dioscorea; species Dioscorea zingiberensis. The sequence continues at coordinate 71,194,542 of CM048818.1, read as the reverse complement.
TTCCAGTACAATGTGAGATCCGCATTAAGAATTTTATTTTACCAGAAAAGTTCATGCTGAACATTTACTTGTTGGTTTCTCGTATTCAGGGTTGCAGCCACCAAAAGTCCAGTCATCTTTATTGGAACTGGAGAACATATGGATGAATTTGAAGTTTTTGATGTCAAACCATTTGTCAGTCGCCAATTAGGTAATTTATTACTTATTCAACTGCATCCTTTTTCTACTCTAGTGCAGTCATGCATGCAATTACTAAAATATATGCAACCATTTCTAGTTATGGGTGACTGGTCTGGCTTTATGGATAAAATCCATGAAGTCGTGCCTACAGATCAACAGCTTGAGCTTCTGCAGAAGCTATCAGAGGGTACTTTTACTCTACGACAATATCAAAATATTCTCAAAATGGGTCCTTCAGTCCAGGTATACTTCATTTAACTCTTATACTTATTTCTGTAAATCATGGTGATAATAAACTTTATGGATTATTCAAGATTGCATGCTTTTTCTAGATTTTGAAAAGGATCTGTGTTGTTTACATGCGTCTTAATAGTTGACCATCTCTTCAGTATTTTTATTTTTCTGACGCATTCATGCCCTTCACCTATATTTATTCAGGCCTTTCTTTTGCTTTACACATAACAAAGCTATATCCTCCCCCATGATTACAGTTCTCTCACTGCTGCTATGAATCCGCTCCTATTTATATGATTATCCATTTTCTTTTTAATTTTGCTCTATCTATTTTAAGCACAAAATGTGTCTTTTCCAGGTGCTTTCTATGTTACCTGGATTTAGTGCAGAATCGATGCCCAAGGGTCATGAGAAGGAAAGCCAGGCTAAGATCAAACGTTACATGGTCATGATGGATTCCATGACAAATGCAGGTATTGCAGATTATATATATATAAACACACATTAGAGTAATATATGATGTTGTTTGGAGTTCATTTGAAGAAAAGACTTATGTTCATCTAATACTGAAGAGTTGTTCATGGTTGACACACTGTTAGTTTCATGGACTTGTAAAAAGCTGAATCTGAAAATTGTTATGTTATACTTAATGCAGAGCTGGACAGTACAAACCCCAAGCTTATGAATGAGTCTCGGATCAGACGGATAGCCAGGGGCTCTGGTCGGCAGGTTAGTGATGTTATGGATATGCTTGAAGAGTACAAGCGCCTTGCCAATATCTTGAGCAAGAGGAAGGGCTTCAAGATCCCAAAGAAGGGGGAAATGAGTGCTTTGTCGCGGAACATGAATGCACAACAACTGGGCAAGTTCCTTCCTGAACATATGGTGAAGCAGATCGGCGGTTATGGTAGCCTACAAAACCTGATGAAGCAGATGGGATCGAAGGCCATGATTGGTGGTATGTTTGGAGCAGACAGGTAACACATTTAGACATTGAACGACAGTCTCGATACATTTGCAAGAGGATTATCAAATCTCTGAAACATTCAAGCATGTTCCTTACCCTCTGCTAAAAAATGCTTTATAAGATGACCATCAAGTTCATCTCATTTTGAATCCGACAGTTAGTCTACAAATCAGTTTGATTGTTACAGAGATTGTACAAGCAGTCCGCTCTTTTATTTTGAAAAAAAAAAAACCTTTGTAGAATTAAGCCCCATATCACCTGTTCTAGTTATTGGGAAAAATATGATGTTTGGCAAGAAGAAATAAGAGCCATTTGGTGTTTAAACTGTTAATTTCCTTGGTTTGTGTTGCTTCGCAGTATTTAGGGCAAACTTCTATGCTTGTCCAATTTGGTGGTATTTTAAGATGGTCATGAGGTGGTGGTTTTTTTTTTTTTTTTTTTTTTTTTTTTTTAAGTACTGAGAGTATTAGTGCTACTAGTTAAATACAAAACTTTATAAGACTCAGGCCTTGTTTGGATTGATTTATGAAAAATGTGTATTTTTCAATTTGATAGGACCTAAAAAAAGTGTTTTTAAGAGTAAGTTGTATATTTTGTGTTTGGATATGTTAATTCAGAAGTGTTTTTACAGTAAGAAAGTTATTTGGAAGAAAAAAGGGTTTGAAAGAGTGTTTCGGTAATTAACATTTTCTAAAATAATTTTTCGTAACAGTTTTTTTTTTTCAGAAACTTCAAACTACTAACTTCTGAAAACATGTTGTTTTTCAACTTGTTTTTTACAGTTTCTGTTTATCCAAAAAAGCTAATACAAACGAATTTTTTTCCCCCACAAGCGCTTAACTCACAAAAAGGTGCTTATGGGAAAAAAAACTGATCCAAATGGGTCCTCAGGAGCTGCTCTTGCTGGCCAATCTGGTCCTACCCATCCGCTCCAGTTTATCAGAAGGCCATTATGTTCCCTTGGAAAATGGCTAATCTCAGACCTTGCAGTGTTTGATCTCATCTACATTCATCAATGTCTTTTGACACCATTCGCTCGTCTGTGAAGATCTGAGCTTGTTTGCATCCGATCAAGAACAAGAGGAAGCATGAAAGGATAAAGAGGCAATATATTCTTAAGGTGGACACTTGGAGCTGGATGAGATCCTCCAGTTCTTGGAGTGATAAATTATCATTACAAATTGTATCCCTTGTTTTGCATTTCTCTGGGATCATTTTGTTTTTTGAAGTCTCCTAGTGATTATGGTATGAGCGCGCTGGGATGCTACTTGATAGTGGAATCAGGTGTTTGCAGGTTTAAAAGAAAGCCTATTAGGTTGCAATGCTTGTTCATTAATACTAACTTATTTTAGTTTTGAATAATATGGATGCATTAGAAGAATGTTTTTTGTGATGTTTCACTTACACATGGTCGATTTGATATGAAATAATAAAGATGCTAGGACGCTCAGGGAGGTTGACCGAGGTGTTGTATTGGAGCTTGATCAAGCACATTTCATTGAAGTGTTTTCCATTGATCTGATAAACCATTGTTTGGTTTCCTTTTCTTCCAGCACGTAGAAGCTAATTTAGTTTGTGTTGGCCCCAAAAATGCTTGATTCTAATCAAATGTAAACCCATGAGCTTGAGGGAAGCCAGTTTGTTTGTTGTACATACATTAAATTAGTTAAGCATTTTTTTAAATAAAAGTGGTAGATCACATTCTTTTATCGGATAATATTGACGGTTACATAAGTGGATCCATATATGGGATCCGGTACATTAGGGGTTGTGTACCCCTTGGTTAGACTCCTGAATTAGGCTCTAGTGTCGTTGGAACCCCCAGGTGAAGGCAGCATGTTGTCGCCTCCATCTTGTGTGTCTTCAAAGTCTCTCCTTGGCGAGTTCTGCAGATCCTCTTCCGCTGTGAATGTGAGGCTCCTCTTTACGATGGACTCCATTGCTACTAAGTTTGGTCGTTTAGACGCATGAGCCGCATCAAACCAAGGCAGTGTTAGGAAATCTATATCATGGATTGTTTTCGTGTAAAGGCGTCGTTTGTCCTGAAAACATCTCATGTTACGTTCCATCCACACATTCCAAGTGATGGCCATGGTTAGGAGGTTCCATCCCATCCAAGCTTCGCTAGGGAGCAGTTTTACTGTCATGATTCTTCTCCACAAATCTTGCATTCGTGAGGGTGCGACACTCAACTAGAAGAGGTGAGCGAAGTGCTGCCATACCCTTTTTGAGTAATGGCACTAAAGGAGTAGGTGTTCTATCGTTTCCTCCTCTTCCTCGCATAAGTAACACAATGTTCGTGTCCCTCTCTAGCTGCACTTCCTTAGGTTATCTAAGGTGATGATCTTATTATCCAGCACGAGCTAAACGAAAGTCTTGACCTTGGTCAATTGGTTGGGCAGGGTTGTCGATTTCCGACCTAGTTCCTCCATCTATTAGGAATTGATAGTAGGACCATATTGTGAAGTCATCGTGAGTGGTCAGCTTCCAGGTTCTTTTATTCGGCTCGTTGTATTGGCCTTCATACAACTTTGTTGTTAGACGTTCCAATTCCGCTTGTCCTCCCATGGGAAGGGGGTCCTCTTTGAGAATGGGGTTCCCTTGTGTAAGTTGTAGTCTTGCCTCCTGTACTGTGAGTCTATCATCTCGGGCCATCGCTTAACGGCTAAGGGGCATTCATTTAGGTAGAGTGCCTCGGCTCATCCAATTATCAGACCAGAAGTATATCGTGTTCCCTAATCCCGCCGTGGCCCTCAGGTTGTGTAATAGAGCATCCGGCTGCTATGTGGCGTCTTTCCAGAAGAATGAGGCTCGGCCTGGCGTCCCCATGAATGGGTTAAAATTCCTGCCTCTGAGGTACTGATTTTTTTGTATTTGTGCACAAATGCCTGCTTGTCCTTTGATTATCCTTCACCACCATTTGCCCAGTATAGCCGTATTGAAGCTACGTTGGTTGGTGTATGTACTATGACAAGTGCCATTAGTGAAGCAATTTTGACCAATCAAGTAAATCAGTGAGAAATGCCGGTAATGTACTATGACAAGTGCCATTAGATATTTTTAGTGATTATAATCATCATACGTATTCTTTTTAAGTCTTGATTGCTTCATATAAGCTCTTTTCTTGTTTGAATGTTATATTTTCTCCAATTATGGTGTGTTTGTTTTGATTTACTTTTTGTGTTTATTTGTGTTTTTAGAAAAAAGAATGAGTATATCCAAGGATCTCCGCATCTCTCATTTCATGGATATAGACTTATGTCAAATTGGGCATAAGGGATTTTTAGTCTCAGCTTTGATTTGAGGGTATTGATTTGGTTTTGAATGAATTAATATTAATTAAAATGTATTAAAAATTTGAGTTTTTTTAATTACTATCTCCTCAAAAATAGTCAAATCACTTGCCACTCCCTCATTTTTTAATAATACTCTATAACCCCCTCTTTTATTTTTATTTACTTACCACCTCTTGAGTTAGTTATCACAATCAAACCAAAGGTTTTAAATAGTTTTTAAAAATCATTTAAAAAACAAAGTAAAACACAACAATACCTCCTTTTTTTCATAATTTTTATTTACCCATAACTAATAAATAATTAAGAAATTTTGAAAAATATTATAAGTAAATTATGAGTTTAGTAAAGGAGCTACAAATAAATTTATATTAAATTTATAAAAAAAATATGATTAACATATATTTTTATTTAAATTTTAATAACATACATTAAAAAATTATTTGTAGGATATTCGAAATAAACAAAATAATTAGATTCTCATTAAAAAAAGTTACATCTTTTTAAGAATGAAAATAATAATAATAATAATAATAATAATAATAATATTAATATTATTATTATTATTATTATTATTATCACCAATAAAATACATCTTTCAGAATTATTAAAAATAAAAAAATATGAGAAAAATTATTAAAAATGATTTTATATATAAAAAAGATAAAATTATTGATTTACATATATTATAACCTTAAGTTTTATATTTAACATAAATTAAAATATAAAACTTTAGTCAATGGAGTGGTAGGTAAAATAAAAATAAAAGAGGAGATTATGGTACATTATTGAAAAGTGAGGGGTGAAAAGTGATTTGACTATTTTTGAAGGGGTGGAAGTAAAAAAATTCTAAAAATTTCCAAACATGGATTATATAGACAGTAAAATCATTAAACAAAAAGGATTTATATAAATTTATAAGTAGTTATATTTGTTGGTTGGTTTTGTCTTTTATAAGGTCTAGGTTCAGAGGACAAAGTTCATCTTTTTTATTTTAAGATTGTATCAATATTGGATTAAATTGGAATGTTTTGTTTCAGAAGAGAGGATTATGTTTTCTGATAATTTTATGTCCTTCAACCAACCAAATAAATTAAGAGTGACCATCCAGGTCCTCCATTCAATGGAAGAACTCAAATTTCCCTTGATCCAACCAAACAAGGGAAGAACTCAAATTTCTATTCTTACTTTATTTTTAGCGGGAGTCAAATATAAAAAATTAAAAAAAAATTCATAACCATGAAAATAAGGAGAACATCAACCAAAACATTTCCTTTCGATTGTATATCAGTACATATATTTTTATTTTTCAGCTATTTTTCCTCGATCCAAATATAACAAAGCACTAAAACCGAAGTGAGAGAGAAGAAACTGAGATTCCAAATGGCAAAACTTTTCTCCATTTCTTATCCATCATCTCGATATAATTATTATCAATACACCAAAAATTTTCAAGTCAAAAAGGAAGCAACTGCAACAACAACATCAACAAAAAAACATTGCAGAGAAAGAAGCAAAGAAAGGAAAAGGCCTGGTCTCTTCATTGGGCGGCGGCGATGGACGAGGAGGACGCCTCCGCCTCCAGATAACCGCAGATCCGCTCAACAAAGTCTCTCCCCTTGGCGCTGTTCTGCAAGAACCTCTCAGCACACCGCTGCTCTACTTTCTCGGCGATGGACGCCAAGGCCGAGAAGGGCTTGCACCGGATCCTGGTCTCCTGCCGGAACATCGTCCAGCGATCCGGCTCCAGCGGGTGGGGCTCGTATATCGACCGCTCCTCCACCTCGATCAGCCGCCGTAGCCCGGCGTTGCGGGCGACGACCTCCATTCGGCGCCGGGGGGCGTCGGCGACGGTCGTCTCGATGCAGTGGCAGAAGACTGCGGGGGCCCCGCCGATGAGCGCGCGGAGTGGGAATGGGAGCGGCGGGGATCGGACGGTGATGGAGCGGGTGGTGTGGAGGCGGCCGGCATCGGGATCGAACCGGCGTGAAAGAGTGTGGACGTCGACGACGTGGGAGAGAGCTGACGATGCCTCTGGATCCGTGAACTTCCGCCATGCCGCCGCGGTGACTCGATCCCAAGGGTGGCGGTAGACGTGCTCCTGGGTGTACGTGAGTACCATCGGCGATGGCGGCCACGATCGCCGGAGCTAGGGTTTTGACTAGAGGCGCAGACTAGTGGGAAATAGTAGGGAAGAAGCCACGGTGAAGGAGTCATGGGCTTTATAAGTCAGAGTCCGATCCGAATTCGTTCCTTGTCATTGGGTTATCGGAGTTAATTTTGGATCCGCTACCTAAAGCTAATAATTTGTTAAATTTCTTAAATAATTTGTGTGGCTGTGAACGGCTGTGATTTAGCAGTGAACTGTGGTAGGCTTGATGGATCGGATCATAGTAAAGATCCGAAAAAATTTAACAGATCCGAACCCGATTAGCCTTTCCACTAATAGGACTTGTTCTCAGTTCTCAATTTCCTCACTCCCATTCGTTGCCCGTACTCTCGAGGATTTCTAGGGTTTTGGATAGCACTTCGAATCGAGAACCTTCCTCTCCGGAGAAGAAGCCATGGCGACCACGAAAGTGCAGCGGATCATGACCCAGCCCATCGTAAGCTGCCTCAAAATCTCTTCCCTGACCCTAATTTTCTTGGTTTTCTTGTTTGTTTTGATTATAACTTTGTTCCGTTCGTTTGTTGCTCTTGTTTCCTTGATGGATGATCTATGAGCAGAATCTGATCTTCAGGTTTCTCCAAAGTGTAAGTTTTTATGAACTTTTCTCTGGTTTTTTCGCTAGAGCTCTTTTATTATCTTTTGCATTTCCTTCTCTCTTTTTCCCAGAAAGCTCGGATCCAGATTTGGCTTTTCGAGCAGAAGGACTCGAGGATTGAGGGCCGTATAATTGTGAGTTGTTTGTATTTTTTTTTCTTCAGATTTTTAATTATTCTATGGCCGGTTATATGATTTATTGCTTGTGAAAGTATGTTTTATGTAGAACATACTAAAACCTAGTTAAAAGGCTTACTCAATGTAGATGGACAAGCATTCATGGATTCATAGAAAGCAATCTACAATTGAAATTAGTTGGAGAAAAATCCATAACCTCCAGCATTTTCTTGAAACAAAATAATACCTTTGGGTGGTAGAAAATGTTATAATTGAGGATGTAAACTAAGCTAACATTATAATAAATAAGCAAACTTCATGTGAGCCATGCATGTTCTTATGGAGGAATGACCTTGGATGACGACTTATACATGGTTTGCATTATCTGCAGCAGCTGCTCTGTGTGGTTGCTTATTGATTTTTCTTAGGTTTTCATATATTTTTCAAAGTATTGATCTCTTTTCATACAAATTATGCTCCTCAATATAACTAGATGAGTAAACGCGTCACAAACACTACCATATAAACATGATAAAAGCACCAAGCTTCACCATCTCAATCAAGCAAATTTTTGCACTCATATCAAGTCCGTGGAGTTTGTGGCTTTGCTTGCATTCAGGATAATTGTTAAAAGTGATATGCTAATGTCCATACAAACTTTTTATTTTGGACCATGGACTTTTAAAGATTTGTTAAACTTTGTTACAAAAAGGACTGTCTTAGGGTTGACATAGGTCCTAACTCATTAAAGATTGTAGTCTACCTGCACCCTAACGGGCTTAATTTCCAAATTAGATTATCAACCCATAACTGATGGAATATGGTGATTGAACCAATTAGGGGGAATGATCTAGATTTGACATGGGTCATTGATAGATATTTAGTTAAAGGTAGCTTTACACGGTGTGTCTTTTTCAAATACAATGTGTATATTGGTGGTTATTAAACTATCAGACTAGATCTGAACTGAGCTGAAACCATAAATCATGAACATGTTCTATTCATGGCTTCCAGACTGTGATCTGAGTCAACCCAATGAGAGCCATCAATGTGCCTGATAGATATAAATCATGACTGAAAGACCCATTCTTCTTTTCCATCACAGATTATTTTTTCTAGGCAAAAGGCTTCTTTTTTTCCTGTGTATTCGAATGTTTTTTTTTTTTTTTTTTTTGCCATCTGTTACAGCTGTATTTTGTATTCATATTGTAGGGCTTTGATGAGTATATGAATTTGGTGCTCGATGATGCTGAAGAAATCAACGTCAAAAAGAAAACTAGAAAACAATTGGGTTAGTTATAAATGTGCACGAGTGCCTTTTGAGTGTTGCTTGTCACCTTCTTAATTTTGCTTTACTCTTAATTTCATGCATGTTTGTTCAGGGAGGATTCTCCTAAAAGGTGACAACATAACATTGATGATGAACTCGTAAGCAAACCTTCTGTTTAATCATTTTTGCTTCTGATTTGGCCGTGTCAAAGCCTTGCAACATTGAATTATTGCTTTATTTTTCAGGGGAAAGTAATAATCCTGTGCTCTTCTGGAGACATCCTTGGTGATTTCTGAGGTGGTTGTGTGGTGTGTCTCATGATAGAGAACCAATTTAGTATTGTATTTCAGACACCTGCCATCTTTCCTGATGAATTGGGATGTTGTATTAATGCATTGCATCTAGATCCTAGACCAATTTTATTGACTCATCATACTTTGCGGTTTGCTCTATGATATATCATCTCTGGCATGGATTAGCTGTCGTCTTAACACTGTTGCTACTTGCTTCTGCTAATGTGACTAAAATAAATTGGTCTTGTGAGCTAACTAACCAGGCATATGTAACAAAATGTTTATACATGGAGTAATTTATGGTCTTAGATATAGGAACACTAGTTAATGAATGAATGATTTGAGTGAATGAATCATTAGTGAATAAACTCAATAAAAAAAGCATGGCTGTGGTTGTGTGATACTTCCTGTTCCACGACACTTTCAGTTTTAAGGAAAATGGGGGCAAGCCTTTTATCCGGCAACAACAGAAGTCAAGCCTGGCTGTGGTGTTTGTCAACTGAATTGCAGGTATAAATTGATAAACTCAGGTATCTCCATCAATCTCTTGAGTTTTCTGACTTGGTGAATCTCTCACCAAATAAACTAGCTAGCAGCCAATAAAGGTTAACCATATTAGAAATCAATGGCTCACTAGAGTTTAGAAAACCCCAAATCTAATGTGGATCAGCTTTCAAGGAATCAATTATTGGCATGTATCCTCGGAAGCTTAAGGAGATGCCAAACTTGCTAAATCCTCGGATTTAATGGAAATCATATATCTTAATTCATGCATGATGTCATATGTTTGATTAAATGATGTGAGCTATAAGCAGTATTATATCCCATATTAAAACTTATTGATTGTAACATGGTTTACCTGTTTTCTCTTTATCTTTTCATGTAATCTGGTTGTGTATTAAGCAATCAATATACTTAATTTTCATACTAATAAAAATAAATATCATGTTGAAACACACATGCACTATTTGTCTTCTGAGGCTCCGACACGCATTGTTCTGGTGGACGTTAACATGATCCTTAACTCATTTCTTCACCTCCCTCGCCTTCCAGGCGACTGCAAGCTGGAAGAGTTTGATGCTTGGCAGCATGGCTAGACTGGCTTTTTCTGGCTTCTGGCCAAGGGTGGTGATCCTGTTTGCTTGGTCTCTGTTTATAAGGACAAGGTTTTGAACTAAGTAATACGGTATGGAGAGTTTGCCTATTTATCTGCATGCCAGATATTTGATGAGGAGGAACTGGTTTATAGTAGAAAACTAATATCGGTTACTGAAGAACACAGCTAACAATATTTATCTTCAGAAATAAGGTCACATATCAGTTGTGTTTACATGCAACATGAACAATGTGATACTTAAAGGAACTGGTTTTGGCTGAAGAGAAGATAGCTAAGAAGCTTTGTTCATGTTTGTTTATATAAAGGAACTGGTTTTGGCAATGTGGTATGTCCTTAAACCAAACTTCCTTTGTATTTTGTTTTTCCTCTATATAAACACGCTGAAGTGATACTATCATCTTTCAACCCTTCCACAGTGGGAGCTTGATATCATGTTCCACCTTGACAAGGCACACTTCATGCTTGAAGAAATGATCATGAACGGATGCATTTGTTGAAACAAACAAGCAGAATATTTTGGCACCAATCTGGCGTCCTTAGGGTTCCGGAGTGATTCGGAGAACTTGGAGGAAGACTCGGAGATGGAGGACTCGGAGGATGATCGAACCCTTTGGGAGCTCCAAAAATGTGTGCGGAAAGAGTCCCGAGCTTGTAAAGGGGTTCAGATCTTGTTTGCAATCCAGAAGAAGGGCGGCAGAATGATGGCCGAAGGGAAGGGTCTTGACCGCTGCCCCCTTGCTGTTCTCACTATGATTTCAGTTATATTTTGTCTTGGTTTCTTTGTTGTTAGTCGCTGGCAGCAAATGCTGTGTGATGCTGACCGGGAGTATTTCAGTCTTTTCCAGAGCCTTAGGGTTGTTGTTGGTGTAGGGGTCCCTACCTTTGATTAGTTTTTTTGTGGTAGGTCTGAGACGCCTAGGTTGTGATGACTCGGGACTTGTTCCCTTTGTTTGTTGACATCTGTTGATATGTATTTTGACCATGTTATGCTTCCTTGTGTTCCTCGCGGGGTACTTACTGAGCTTTCCCTTTGAAAGCTCATTCTTTTGTTTTTCCCCTTTTTCAAGTGATCTAAGGGGATAGCGCAAGGGCTGAGCTTTGCTGAGGTTGAGGATCTTATTTGGTTATTACATTCTGAGAGAGATTATGTTTTAGGACCTTTGTAGGGTCTGGACTATTATAGGGCATTTGGACCCTTTGTATTTATTTTCCGTTGTATGACTCTGATTTTATTTCCTGATTTATGGATTATATTGTTATCTGCTATACCTACATAGGCATTGTATCCGAGTGGGGCTTGTCTCTACTTGGGTACGGCCGATCTGTACACGTGCTCGAGGTAGCGTTAAACCCAAGAACAAAACCGTGCAGGCTCAGGCCCAAAGCAGACAGTATCATACTAATGTGGAGATTTGAACTAGCCCAATAATAGTTATAGCTGGACCAGTACCAGGCTAAAAAGAATTAACATGGTATCAGAGCAGGTAGTAGACATGTGATGAATTTTTGTTTTTTTTTAAAAGTTGGTTGGTAGCCAGGCGGTAGATCTGGATTGAGTTGGCAGCCAGGTGGTAGACCTGGATTGAATTTGCAGCCAAGTGGTAGATCTGTATTGAATTTGCAGCCAGGGTAGACCTGGATTGAGTTGGTAGCTAGGCAGTAGATCTGGATTGAATTTGCAACCAAACAGTAGACCTGGATTGAGTTTGTAGCCAGGTAGTAGACTTAGATAAAAGTTGGCATTCGAGTCGATGTGATCCTTTGTTTGAGGGAGGATGTTAGAAATCAAACAATAGTCCCACATCGACTATTGAAGAAAAAATGCAGGGGCATATATGTGATAGATATCTCCATTAATATGAGGCCTTTTGGGTTAAACCCAAGAACAAAACCATGCGGGCTCAGGCCCAAAGCGGACAATATCATACTAATGTGGAGATTCAAATAAGCCCAATAATAGTTATGGTTGGACCAGGATGGTCTAGCCTAGAAAGATTTAATATGGTATCAGAGCTGATAGTAATGAATTAAAAAAAGTTGGTTGGTAGCCAGGCGGTAGACCTGGATTGAATTTGCATCCAGGTGGTAGATCTGGATAAGCTGTACTCAGTTTATTTGTGCTTTGCTAGTCTATTTCCCAGTACAATGTGAGATCCGCATTAAGAAATTTTTTTTACCAGAAAAATTCATGTTGAACATTTACTTGTTTGGTTTCTCGTATTCAGGGTTGCGGCCGCTAAAGTCAGTCATCTTTATTGGAACTGGAGAACATATGGATGAATTTGAAGTTTTTGATGTCAAACCATTTGTCAGTCGCCTATTAGGTGATTTATTACTTATTCAACTGCATCCTTTTTCTACTCTTAGTGTAGTCATGCATACAATTACTAAAATACATGCCACCATTTCTAGGTATGGGTGACTGGTCTGTCTTTATGGATAAAATCCATGAAGTCGTGCCTACAGATCAACAACCTGAGCTTGATGCAATTACTCCATGACTTGTGTATGAGGAATTTCAAAACATTTCCATTTTGAGAATATTTTGCAATAGCTCAGACATAAGTCGTGGAGTAAAAGTACCCTCTGATAGCTTCTGCAGAGGCTCAGGCTAAGATCAAACATTACATGACCATGATGGATTCCATGACAAATGCAGGTGTTAACGAGAGAATCAAGCTAACACTTGAATTTATAAGGGTTTTTTGGGGAAAAGATCCAAGAAAGCCAAGAAAGAGAGAATCGAGAAGACAAACACCAAGACTTTAACTTGGAAAACCCCTTGAATCGGGGAAAAACCATGGGTCTCCAAGATTGGAGGGAGAAATCCACTATGAGCGATCTTTTACAAGTGAGGAGGAGAGAGGGGGAGAGTGTGTGTACAAAGAGTTCAATTTGCTTTACAAGTGTGAGGCCTTAGCTATTTATAGGTCTTGGCCATGACCTCTTCGGTTTTTCAGTTTGCTTATTGTTCCTTCTAGAAGGGCTCAGAGCTCCTCGGCAAAGAGAGAAGAGGAGTCTCATTCGGAAGGCCTGTTCGGAAATCTCTTCGGAAGGTTTGCTTGGGAGACCATTCGAAAGACTGTTTAGAGGTACATTGGAAGTTCCTCTTCTTTTGGAACACCTTTCGGGGAGACTCTTCGAAACTCTTGGGGATTCTTCAAAGGGCTCTTGGATGGTCATTGAAGGACTCTCCGGATGGCTCTTCGGAATGCTCTTTGGGGGACTCTCCGGATGGCTCTTCGGAATGCTCTTCGGGGGACTCTTTGGATGACTGTTCGGAAGGCTCTTCGGAAAACTCTTTGGGGGAGAATGGGCTCGAGTCCGCGTTAGTGATCTGAGGGTGCGGAATCTTCCACGTGTCGGGTTAAAACATTTCCACGTGTCCTTGCCGATTTTACCCTTATCAACAGGTATTGCAGATTATATATATATATATATATATATATATATATATATATATATATATATACATACACATTAGAATAATATATGATGTTGTTTGGAGTTCATTTGAAGAAAAGACTTTATGTTTTTCATGGACTTGTAAAAAGCTGAATCTGAAAATTGTTATGTTATACTTAATGTAGAGAAATTTTGGGACGATGCGAACCCCAAGCTTGATGAGTATCGGATCGGATGGATGACCAAGGTGTAACTCCCCGACCTCGGATTCCTGACCTCGAAGCTGGCGTAAGCAGTCGGTAGGTACCCAAGTGGAGACGGGCCCCACTCGGATACAAGGCCTAAGTAATAAAAGCAGATAACATTAAATAAATCAAAAGTCTCAATAATAATAACAAATATCCTTAATAACCACAACGGAAATAAAATAAAACATAATGGGTCCACATGCCCTACATAAATCCAGGCCCTACAAGGGTCCTAAACAAATAATGTCCTCACACAGAAAATAAAAGATAAGGAGATCCTCCGATCTCAGCAAAAGTCTTACTCTGACCCTCGCACGTCTCCTGAGCTCGAGTCACTTACTCCTCAGGACCTGAAATGAGAGAAGAAAAAGGTAGTGAGCTTTCGGAAGGAAAGCCCAGTAAGCACCTTGCAAGGATCTCAAAGATGTGTGAGCAATAATATGAAACGAGGTATCAAAGTCCAAGAAATAATCAGACAAAGGGGCGACACCCCACACAACAGATCCTAGGAGTCTACCACAATTATCAGCAATGGTGCGACTCCTATCCAACGATAGCCCTCAGGGCATTAAACAAAGGATTTCCAAAGATAGCTCAGCAAACGATCCCCCGGACAGCAACTCAGCCTTGGGCTGCAACATGCGACAAACTTGTCGTAACTCGGTAGCGCCACCTCTGCCACATGTCGACATGGTCAGTGTATTATTCCCACTGACAGGCAGGACAACCAGAGTACCTGTCCCTCTGGCATGAAAAGTTGAGACGCCAGGCTGTCCCGTCCCCGAACGTCCCCAAACCAGCCTCCATGCTCCATTGAACCGGGCGGAAGATCAAACTCAGATGGCTCATACCTCTCGGCCAGCATATAAGACCATGTGCTCATGATCAATTGTTGGCCCACGAGTGGGCATGTCCAAAAGAGCATACCAACAAATTAGCACTACCACTAGCTCATCAATCATACACATACGAGGAAAGAAATCAAACAATCATGTATGTGCATTCATTAACAAATATCACAAAGAAAAGATATGCCAGCAATCGACATTCATCAAAGCAAAGAAACCCAAACAATGGGTAGGAGCGAGGCAAGAGTATCTTACCTCTGATAGCAATCTAATCAAACGACTCGTATCTGCCTCGACGAAGCTCCACGCTCCTCGTCAATATCTGGTAAGCATGAGTCCAAACTCAATATATGCACGAGTATTCATTAATATCATCACCCATAACACATGCAACTAAATGGGCCCTACCCACTAAATGAACTCAACTCAATCACCCATAAGCATATCATGCTCTAATAAACCTTGACCCAACTTAATATATTTTGGCTCATTAAAACCCAACTCAATTCTTTAATTAACTTAACTACTTAATTAATTAAAACATCTCCCTTAAATGAGCCCATAAACATAATTCATTTATCCTCCTTCTTTATAATTTAACAGGCCGAACCATAAGTGTAACAACCCGGGTTTTCATAGCACATATAATTGACTTTTTATTAAAGTTATACAGTACTTGATTAGTAAACTATACATGCCACATGATCTTTAGTTTAGATGTTCAGAGATTAGGTACATTCCCATACTTTTTATTCATAAATTTTATAGTCCACATCTACTCAGAGCCAACTATACACTTGAGTGCGTCCACGCCAATCTCCGTGATCCGCACTCACCTCAGTCAATTAGATTGGCTACCCCGATATGTTCCCCTGCATTAATCGAAATGGTGGGAGTTGTGAGCTAAAACTAGCCCAGTGAGAGACTAACATCACACCAGGGTTCATGATAAAAATATAGCTTGTGTACCATATATATTTGTCAAAACATAATAAAATTCATTCTGGTCATACGTGCATAAATCTTAACATAATCATGTAACTCATGTAAATCATAAATATATCAATCGCACCTAGTCCGTATGCACCCAATCTCAACAGCACTACCCGTGCTCATACTTTCATTCAAATAACAAGCCTCCCGGCTGCATACATTAAACATGGTGGTCCTATGGACCTAAGCCTCGACATAGGCATGTTTCAACCAGTGCACACCTGACATAGACACTGATTAATATACGAAACATAAAACGTTGGCTCTATTAGGAGCAAATATACGTACATATCAAAATTACAACTTTTCATAATTCGTCGATAAAAACATCGATAAAACACCCGATAGAATCCATCAATAAAAACATCGAGAAAAGTATCGGTAAAACATCCGATAATCAACTGGCCATCAACTCACCTGGAAATTTCTCCTACTTTGGTAGTGGTTCCTTCAAAAATAATGTTTTGTGATTCCCGATTACTGTTGGTGCAACAGCTAAACAGGCAGAATTCCCTCTAAATTGCTAAAAATATCATATAAAAAAACTCACTCTCTCTCTTATTCTTCTTTCTCTTCTTCTTTTCCTCCTTTTCCTTCTCTTTCCCTCTCTTCCTTTTCCTTCCCTTTTCCCTGACCGTCAAACTTACCTGACCATCTTCGCCGCCTCCCCAATCTGTTGCCTTGCTACATGATCCGCCAGGAAGACTTGCTACAAAATGGCAGAAAGATGGTACCCATATAATAAATATGGATTTCCACGGAATGGATATCGAGGAACTACTTAGGATGGAGGCAGCTATCTATCTGTTACAAAAACAGATTCATGAAGGTTCCTACCTTACCCCTAACTGGCACTATGAATCCCATCTATTTGATTGAATCCCATCTAATAAAATAGATGTTCCTATCCACGAGATGAGGGGAAGCCCTTTTTCCCTCTTACTCCCTTTTTTTAACTTATTTTTCTTGACTCTCTTCCCTTTTTTAATTTTAATTTTTTTCTATTTCCTTCCTTCTCTCTTTCTCTCCCTCTCTCTTTTCCCTTATCTCTCCTCTCTCTCTAATCCTCCTTCTACTTTCCTCTCTCTCTCTCTCCATTTCTCTCTTCTTATCTTCTTTCTCCATGGCGACCGGTTTTATAGAGAAATTTTTATTTTTTTATTTTTTAATTAATTAGTTAATTGGAAAGTGGGAAGAAACTTCCTCCAATTATTATTATTATTATTATTATTATTATTATTATTATTATTTTCTTTTAATATTTTTTTTTTCAAAATCAAGAAGCTTCCATGAAACATCCCATTTATTTTATTATTTATTTTTATTTTCTTTCCCCCCCTTTTTTTTTCTTTTATAACTTTTCTATTTAACCCCCAAGCTTTTCTCATTTTACTAACTCCAACATTAATTTTATTTTAATTCATTTTATTAATTCAAAAAAATCCGGGCATCACAATAAGGTCCAATTAAAACAACTCAAATAATATACCCACATATGTTCATACTTCTATAAATTCACAAATGATTGAATATAATCTCAAATCAACACTTAATCCACAAGTAAACCACAATTACTAACCTCAATTAAATCCCTTATCCACAACTTAGCAGGCCAGCCCAAAGGCCCATTTATCAACTGTTGAAGATCGAGTGCTATTTAACTGAATTAACCACGAAATATGAATAGTGACAGTGAGTGAATAGTAAATAAATAGTAAATGAACAGTAAATGACACCAGAGATTTAAGGTGGTTCGGCCTTATAATGGCCTACGTCCACCCGTGAGAGGAGGAATTTCACTATGACAAAAGCTGGAGATTACAAGATAGAGACACTATTCACACCCTATGTCTCTCCCACTCAAACAAAAGAATCCTCCTAAAGGAAAGGAATTCTCACACACTAATCTCCTCACAAATCTGAAGCTATTAAGCTTTGGGTGTGTTTCTTCAGAAGAAGTGCAACTCCTTATATAGAGTTTTGGAGTGGGTCCTACGAGTGTGAATCAAAGACAATGCTATATGTGTGAACCTGCTTGGCCACACCTTTTTGACAAAACATAGCCATCATCTTTGACTTCCAAAGTAGCTGTAATATTTGACAAAGAGTGGCCATTATCTTTGACTGACAGTTTTGTCTAATAAAGACAAAACCTCACAAATCTCCACCTTGGCTTTCATTAGACAAAGCGACAAGTGAAACTCCTTCTCTTCCTCAACCGCCAAGAGGCAACTCATATACTACGAACACTAATCAAGTCCAGACAATATTTGAACTTGATAGTAGCAAGTGGCTTAGTCAACATGTCTGCTGGATTGTCTGCAGTAGCAATCTTCTCAATTGAAACAATACCTTGGCCTATGATCTCTTTGATGAAGTGATATCTGACATTGATGTGTTTGGTCCTCTCATGGTGCATTTGATCTTTAGATAGATCAATAGTTCCCTGGTTATTACAAAACACAACAGTAGATTTCTGCTGTAAACCCAGATCACCTACCAAACCTTTCAAAATGCATGACTTCCTTCACCGCCTTCAGTAAGAGCCATGTACTTTCGGCTTCAGATTGTATAGGCTGAGCAACTGTGTTCTGTAATGTTGCTTTCCAACTGATAGCACAACCAGAAATAGTGAACACATAACCTGTAAGAGATCTCAACTTATCCAAGTCACCTGCATAGTCAGAATCAGCATATCCAACAACGCCAATAGTAGAACTAGAGCTACCATCATATACCAAGCCAATATTAGTAGTGCCTCTTAGATACCGAAGTATCCATTTCACAGCTTGCCAATGTTCCTTGCCGGGATCAGACATATATCTGCTAACAACACTGACAGCTTGAGAAATATCAGGACGAGTACATACCATAGCATACATAATGCTGCCGACAGCGCTAGCATATGGAACATGTGACATGTACTCCTTCTCATCCCGAGTTTGTGGTGAATGCTTCTTTGAAAGCTTAAAGTGTGCAGCCAATGGAGTGCTCACCGGTTTGCAATCCTGCATCCCAAAGCGTTCAAGTACTTTCTCAATGTACCTTTTCTGAGATAGGAACAGCTTTCCTGCTTTCCGATCTCTGTGAATCTCCATGCCCAAAATTTTCTTTGCTGCACCTAAGTCTTTCATCTCAAATTCACCATTCAGTTGAGTCTTTAACCTGTTGATCTCAAACATGCTTTTAGAAGCAATAAGCATGTCATCAACGTAGAGAAGCAAATAGACAAAAGAACCATCAGACAACTTTCTGTAATATAAACAATCATTATATTGGCTTCTAGTAAAGCCATGTGTACCCATGAAAGTATCAAAGCGCTTTGTACCATCGTCTTGAGATTGCTTCAAACCATATAATGATTTCTTCAAAGAAACAAACAAGATCTTCTTTTCCAAATTTCAATAAAACCTTCGTGTTGGCGATATAGATTTGTTCTTCGAGCTCACCATGTAGAAAAGCGGTCTTAACATCAAATTTGCTCAAGCTCCAAATCACTGCAAAGGCTACCATGGCAAGTAATACACGATAGAGCTATGTTTAACAACGGAGAGAATACCTCATTGAAGTCTATGCCTTCTCTCTGACTATAGCCCTTGGCAACTAAACGTGCTTTGAACCTTGGTGCTTCAACCTCTGGAGTTCCTTCCTTTTTCTTGAAGACCCATTTGCAACCAACAATCTTCTGACCTTTCGGCGGTTTTACCAGATCCCACGTATGGTTCTTGTGAAGAGACTCAATTTCTTCACCCATAGCACCTAGCCACCGAGTTGCTTCATCATCAAGATGACTTCACGATAACTGGTAGGTTCATCACCTTCAAGGTTATCTCCCACAGCCAAAGCATGAGTAGTAATATCAGAATAATGCTCTGCAAAATCTGCATATTTCTGTGGTCTTCTAATCTGTCTTCTTTCTCTCCCAGTAGCAATGCTGTACGGTTGCTCCTCATAAGGCACATCTGAAACATCATCAGAAGAATCATGTACCTCTTCACTTGACGGTTGTACTGAAGTGCTATCATGCACTTGTCTTGAGGGCTCCACCTCAAGCTCCACCTGCTTCATAACACCGTGGTCCTTTGCTTCGTCAGACATACTCCTTTGGTCTATCAGAGCAGACTCATTGAACTTGACATCTCTGCTGATAATCAAACCAGGGGATGATGGATCTGTACACCACAACCTGTAACCTTTAACCCCTGATGCATATCCCACAAATATGCATTTCTTTGCCCTAGGCTCAAGTTTACCATCATTAACATGAGCATAAGCAGGACAACCAAATACTTTTAGAAAAGTATAATCGAAGGAGAACTGCACCATACCTCGAAAGGAGTTTTACTATCAATAGTAGTTGACGGAGACCTATTAATCAAATAGCAAGCGGTATTAATAGTTTCAAAACCCAAAAGGTTTTAGACAAACCTCAATTGGACAACATGCAACGAGCTCTTTCCAAAAGAGTCCTGTTCATACGTTACGCAACCCCATTTCTTGTGGTGTATATCTCACGGTCACGGTGTCTTCACTATTCCTTCATTTTTGCGTAACTGATCAAATTCACCTTTTGCAAGATTCCATACCATTATCGGTTACGAGGCGGCTTGATCTTCCTCCCGCAGCTTCTCAATAAACGTCTTCCATTGCTTAAAGATGTCGAAAACTTCACTCTATTGCTTCAGAAAGTACACCCAAGTCATGTTAGAGTAGTCATCAATAAAAGTTAACATATATCGAGAACTACCCTTTGACGGGATAGATGCAGGGCCCCAAACATCCGAATGGATGTAATCCAAAGTGCCCTTAGTCCTCGTACATTAGTGATGCTTGAACTTGACTCTAGTGTGTTTGCCATACACACAATGTTCACAGAAGTCAAGTTTGTTGGTTTTCTGACCATTCAACAAACCTCGCTTGCCTAATATATTCATGCCTCGTTCACTGCGTGTGACCCAAGCCGCGCATGTGCTATAAGCGTAGTAGAATCACGTATCGTGATTTGATGAGGAAGTAGATGCCGCAGCATTCGTGAATCGCGTCTTTTGCCTTGAAGAATGTAGAGTGTGTTGACCAACTTTCCTTTGATCACCACCGTAGCACCTTTGCTAACTTTTTAGTCAATCGACATCACCATCAGATTTGAAACCTATGCGGTCCAAAAGACTCAAAGAAACAAGATTCTTTCTCATATCGTGTACATACCTAACATTGTTGAAAGTTACGATAATGCCATCATACATCTTGACACCTTATTGCAACCAATGCCGTAGACCGGACATGAGGTATTATTCCCCATTAAGGCGGAACCACCTTCGGTTGCACGAAAAGTGGTGAACCAATCTCTACTTAAAACATATATGGTAAGAACAAGCAGTGTCAAGTATCCAAGAATCATCAGAACTTGTAGTAGTGACAGATAATGCCATATCTTCAGCTTCGAAACTGTCCTCAACAATGTTAGCATTCGTACCTGAAGGAGTTTTCTCCTTATCTTGTTTTGCTTTAGCCTTGATGCAGTCTTTCACCATGTGCCCTTTCTTCTTGCAGTAGAAACACGTTCTGTACTTTGTTTCTAGATTTAGATCTAGATCTCTCTTTGTTGCTAGCCCTCGCCTCCCGAGGTCTACTGGCAAGTAGGCCTTCACCATGTTCACCATTCTCTCTCAAACCTTCTTTTTCAATTCCTTGGAGTTAAGAGCACTTTTGACATCATCAATGGAGATAGTCTCTCTCCCATATAACATTGTATCAACAAAATGCTCAAAAGAAGTGGTTAGTGAACATAACAAAATTAGGGCCCATCCTCATCATCAATAGTACAATCTATATTCTTGAGATCAATAATGATCCTATTGAACTCATTCGGATGGTCGAGAATTGCCGTACCTTCTTTCATATGAAATGTGTAGAGTCGTTGCTTCCATCAATAGTCGATTTGTGAGAGATTTTTGTCATAAAGAGTGACTCCGTGACGGAGCTATAAGCCCCGCCGCTGATGTTTCATCCACGACCTCTCTTAGAACCTCAACTGCCAAAGACAATTTGAATACGGTATGCCTCCAAAATCTCCTCCTTCTCGTCGTCTGACAGTCTTGCTGGCAGTGCATCTTTTCCTTGCAAGGCCTTTAATAGACCTTGTTGCACTAACAAAGCCCGCATCTTGACTCTCCATAGACTGAAGTCATTTTTGCCATTGAACTTCTCGATCTCATACTTCGTGGTAGACATTCTGCGAAATTCAGTTAGATAACAAACAAACTAGCTCTGATACCAATTTGTTGAAGATCGAGTGCTATTTAACTGAATTAACCACGAAATATGAATAGTGACAGTGAGTGAATAGTAAATAAATAGTAAATGAACAGTAAATGACACCAGAGATTTAAGGTGGTTCGGCCTTATAATGGCCTACGTCCACCGGCGGCAGAGGAGGAATTTCACTATGACAAAAGCTGGAGATTACAAGATAGAGACACTATTCACACCCTATGTCTCTCCCACTCAAACAAAAGAATCCTCCTAAAGGAAAGGAATTCTCACACACTAATCTCCTCACAAATCTGAAGCTATTAAGCTTTGGGTGTATTTCTTCAGAAGAAGTGCTACTCCTTATATAGAGTTTTGGAGTGGGTCCTACGAGTGTGAATCAAAGACAATGCTATATGTGTGAACCTGCTTGGCCACACCTTTTTGACAAAACAAAGCCATCATCTTTGACTTCCAAAGTAGCTGTAATATTTGACAAAGAGTGGCCATTATCTTTGACTGACAGTTTTGTCTAATAAAGACAAAACCTCACATCAACCAAACCACAACCTCTTATCAACTACTCATCATCAAAACCCTCTCATAATCCAATGTCAAAACCGAAAACCAAACCTAGTACCAACAACCATTGGATCACCTCAATGACCTCTAAAATCGTTCAAACTATTAAACAAAACATCAAGGCTACCACTTTAGGGAATTCCCATTAAACCACTCATTCCATAACACCAACCTATAGTCCCTACCAGTCCACTGGACAGCCACACATACCCACCTTTCACCAAGTGTTAAACCCACATGCAAAACTAAACATCACATATCCCTCACCGCCCATTAAATCAGGACTCTAAACACCTTCACAACTCCTCCACGAGATCAGAGCCTCAAATAAAATCATCCATGTAATGTACCTCGGACAATACTCATGAGAGAACAGAAAATACACTCATCCTTGATAATCAACTAACCATTTCAACTCTCCATCACCAAAGCCTCGTTCAAGGCCAACTACACACTCAAACACTTCAATCCGCTTATGCCTTCTCTGCATACCTAACCCACTTGCTACTTCACTTAACTACACACCACCACATCAAACCATCATCAGTATATCCTTTTTCACCACTGGTTTAACACCACGGTTTGTACACACATACTGAGACATCATCAATAACTCTCAAGCATGCATCTCAACACTACTTCAAACTGTTTGTGTCTAAAAAATGCATTGAAAATACCATGTGTCAATATTCTAAAGGGGCAATGCTGAAATATTTTCAAATCAAGTATATCTTGAAATATCTTGGTATTAAAATATATTGATGTGGTGTGATCTCGAGGCAAGCCAAGGACACATATCCCAAAGCAAGCCAAGGACACGAATCCCAAGATAGCATGAGAATACAAATCTCGAGGCAATCATAGCCCGAGAATACATATCTCGAGGCGATCTCAAATTTCAAGATAGCCTGAGAACATAGACCTTGAGGCAATCTCAAATTCCAAGATATCCCGAGAATATAGATCTCGAGGCAATCTTAAATTCTAAGATAGCTTGAGAATACAAATCTCGAGGCAATATCAAAAATATAAATCCCAAGATAAGCTGAGAACATAAATCTAGAGAAAAAAATAATTAATTAAAATTAAATCTAAATTTAAATTAAATTCAAATTTTTGATCGGTGACGAGATTATCTAGATTATGATTAAAATTCAAATTCAAATTTTGATGAGATTATATCTATCTAGATTATGATTAAAATTTAAATTATACTTATTCTCATTATGATTCAAATTTTTGATCTTATCTAGATTCAAATTTTGAATCTTATCATCATGGTTATTAAAATTCAAATATTTGATTTTATCTAGATTAGGATCTCAATGGCTTTGTCGAAGGATACAGGCTCGGGTCCGTCGATCGACTGTAATATAGCATAAGGAGATCAAGGCCCCCCTCCTCTCCCATATTTTCATCATCGCCGTCAACCTTCAACAAGCTCCCGGCTCCCTTGTGGTGGCCGTCGCCGTCAACCTTCAACAAACTTTTGGCTCCCTTGTGGAGGCCGTCGCCGTCAACCTTCAATAAGCTCTCGGCTCCCTTGTGGAGGCCGTCGCCGTCAACCTTCAACAAACTTTCGGCTCCCTTGTGGAGGCCATCGCCGTCAGCCCTCAACAATCTTTCGGCTCCCTTGTGGAGGCCGTCGCCGTCAATCCTCAACAAGCTCCCGACTCCCTTGTGGAGGCCGTCGCCATCAATCTTCAACAAACTTTCAGCTCCTTTGTGGAGGCATTGCCGTCAACCCTCAACAATCTTTCGGCTCCCTTGTGGAGGCCATTGCCGTCAACCTTCAACAAACTTTCGGCTCCCTTGTGAATGCCATCGCCGGAGAAAGAACACCACCCTGGAGAGTGGTGGCGTTGATCTTATCGTCGTCACTAAGATGAAACCCTCTTCTCATGTTTTTTTTGCTTCGTGAAGCCAGGAGCCATAAGTGAAAAAAAAAGAACAAAGAGAGAGAGTAGGAAAGAAAAAGATATGAAATAAATAAAAATAAAAATAAGAAAAATAAAAAAAAAAAGCAGCAGAGAGGGGCGGCGAAAGAAGAAGAGTTTAAAAAAAATAATAAAGAAAAGAGAGATGAAACGGCGGTTGAGTGAAAAAAAATAAAAATAAAATAAAATAGATAAAAAGAGAGGGGAGGAGGCAGAGAAGGGGAAAAGATGTAGCATAGAGAGGACAAGCTCCCTCTCTCATATTTTCATCACCACCACTCCTCCTTTCATTGATAAATCATCAAGGTTGGCTCCCTTGTGGAGGCCACCACCCCCCGTCGTCAATCAAGGTTGGCTCCCTTGTGGGAGCACCATGGCCGCCCCGCCTCGATCAAGGTTGTCTCCCTTGTGGAGACCACCGCCCGTCGATCAAGGTTGACTTCCTTGTGGAGACCATCGTCTCCGTCGATCAAGGTTGGCTCCCTTGTGGAGACCACGCCGCCGCCAGAGAAAAAGGATTTCAAAAAAAAAAAGAAGAAATAAAAAAAGAAGAGAGAGAAAAATAAAACAAAGAGAGGGGCGGCGAAACAAGAAGAATAAAAAATAAAAAAAATCTACAAAATAATAAAAATAAAAAGGAAGGCGGAGAAAGAAAGGGAGAACAGAGGAGTAAAAAAATAAAACAAATCGAAAAAAGAAAGAAAGGGAGAACGGAGGAGTAAAGCAAAAAACAAAAAAACAAAAAAAAGGAAATAGTGAGGAGGAGAGAGGAAAAAGCAGAAAGAATAAAAAATAAAAAATAGAAGATAAATAAAAAATAGAAGAAGAGAGCTGGGCTTTATTTTATTTTATTATTTTTTATTTATTTTTTATTTATTTTAAAAGGCCAGTCAACCTAATTATACTAAATCATTTAATATAATGGAAAAGAAAGCTTGAACTCACATACATATATGTGTACATCTACACGCATATCGAGGCAGTAATAAAATACTCATCTCGAGATGACCAATGAAGTACAAATATCAAAGTGACACGCATCTCGATGCAATGATAGAACATGCATCTTGAGGCGAATAATGAAGTACAAATCTCAAAGTGACACGCATCACGTTGCAGCGATGGAACACGTATATTGAAGCGGATGATGAAATACAAATCTTAAAGTAGTATGCGTATCTTGATGCAATCGATAAAGTACAAATCCTGAATAGGCACAAATCTCATGGCGGCGACAAAGTATGAATTGAGGCAGCCGATGAAACACAAATTCGAAAGTAGCGAAACATAAATCCCAAAGTGGAAGCGTAGTCATTTATATAAATAAATAAATAAATAATATGTATAAACATTCTATGATAATATTCATATGTAATGAAAATTATGATTTTCAAATAAATAAAATCATTTATTTTATTTTATTATTCATTGCCTTTACTCGTATTTTTGCCCTTAATCAGAGGTTCCCGAGACTACGTCTGAAGTAATTAATAATAGAGGCTTGCCTCTATTAGGAATGGAAGTACCCACAATATTAAAATTAAATAAAATAAAATGATCATTTGTGATTCGATGTATCGCCTGGTGTCTTCTTCACAGACACGATGCCAGGCGGGTAGTTTCGATCCCACACAAACTACAAAGCCAGAGATCACTCATATCACATGCATACTTAACTTCAGATATCCATCTCCCTATCCATTCAGGGGGCGTTCACTTGGGGGAAAGTGCAGGGAAGTGCGAAGTGGGCGGAAGTCCCAGTTCCCGAAGTGGGCTAAAGTGAGTACTTGATGTTCATTTCCACTTTGCTAGGAAGTGAAGGAAGAAGTGCCCACTCCTCCAAATGTTTTATAATAATAATAATAATAATAATAATAATAATAATAATAATAATAATAATAATAATCATAATAATAATAATAATAATAATCATAATAATAATGATAATGATAATGATAATGATATTAATAATAATAATAATAATAATAATAATAATAATAATAATAATAATAATAATTGATAGGGTGGATATAAATAAGGACACGTGGCACCCCAATAACCAGGCACGTGCACGCCACATGACAGTCTCTGTGCCCCCCTGCTCAAGTCCAATACGTGGCCGAGCTCCTCCACCTCGGAAAGCACCCCAAATTTCGAGCTCCTCTCAGAGAACCTCGAAACCACTAGTGAGAACAAACTGCCTCCAGCTCCTCTTCCTGCGACCTCCCACATGAGATCCTCTTCCAGAGACTTCTAGAAGCCCAGTTAGTTAGATAGTTGGCAGGACGGTTAGGCGATTCTGAAGTGGTTGGACAGCGGTTATAGAAGGCAGTTAGGCCAGTTCTGATACGCCACTGGAATCTAGAAACATCTAGAAAGATGCTGAGCTGGACTGCCAAGCTGGCACCCACGTGCTCCAATTCAGTGACTTGCTCTCCAAGCTTCACCCCAGTCTCTAGACCCTATAAATACCTCTGCTTCCCAATTGAAGGGCAATTCATCTCTGATCCGGCGAAGCCCTGCTGCTCACAGCGTGTGGAGTCATTTTCTCCATTCCTTTCTCCTTCTCCTCTATCATTTCTTCTTTCTAGAGCTCATCAATGGAGTTCTGCCTTGTAATTTTGAAGGAGATCTAGTGGATTTCACCTCTGGAGAGAGGATCGTGGTTTTTTCCCCATTTATGGGGTTTTTCACGTAAATTCTGGGTGTTCTTTGTTTTTCGGGTTTTTCTCCTTGATTCTCCGATTCCTCTTCTTCCCACCTCAAATACAAATTCAAAGTGTTGTTTAGATTTGAAGTTTGATCCCAATTTTGAACTAACAATAATAATAATAATAATAATAATAATAATAATAATAATAATAATAATAATAATAATAATAATAATAATAAGCTTTTAGTAAAAGGCTTTGCACTTTGAGTGCGTTTAGTCCTTCACTGGACTTCCCCTTCATCCCTTTAAAACCTCAACAGAACCACAATCTCTATACACAAGCTTCTGCAAACCCTCCATGCCTCTCATCCACTCATCTGCACAAGAACAGGTACTTAGGTAAAACAATCACTAACCAACAAACCTCAACAGTCAACCTTACCACTACTTGAACCTCCACATTCTTAATAACCTATACATGCATGACAACAATACATCACCACTAACAGCCTTTTAAAACTTTCACAGAAACTCACAAATAAAGCATGGTTATCACCCAACCATACAGAGAACCACACTACTCTTCTAAATCATAGCATTTTCTACCCATGCGTGCAAGAACCAGAAATAATATAAAGGTTTTTCAACAACTTATGCATGCTTTCCTATAACAGACGTCTCTTCCTCACATCCAGATCAAAGAAACTCAGTGAACACATCAACATCATCCCCTACACATACCACTCACACCCTTTAAACCTCATCTTCTCATCAATTAGTCTCAATCTCATCTTTAATTCCATCCCTACTATAAGGACCAGCAAGAACTCATCTACTCTAATCTCTGACCATCACCACCAAATAAACCTCAATAGAAGCCTCTCTAAACTTCCAAACAAAACACAAGGCCATCAGAGAACCCATATATAGGATCCATACCAACACATGAATTAATAACAGTCTTCATCAGCCATGCAAAACTACCCATCTGAGAACCCAATCTCTATACTCATGCACTGCTAACAGCCATACTCCAACAACTAAACTCAAGTAACCCTAGTATGCCATCCTAACAGATCTCCTGAATGAAATTAGAGGGGCAAGGAGACTCATTGGACGTTGTGCGTTGGCTCATGACTGTCCTGGCAATGCAATGACGCTACTCTCCTCCGTCCAAAGCTTCACCAGGTCGCACAGTCTCCAGACGACCTGATACGATGAACCCGACCGGCCATCGTCGTTCAATGGCCTGCTACTCGTGCCTCACCAGTGACAGCAGACGGTGGTGCCCAGGCCGGAGAAGAAGAACGAAGATAGAGAAGAGAGACGAAAATGATGGCGGCGCTAGGTTTCAGAGATCACCCCCATATTTGTAGGCCCATGGAGAAGATCTTCATATAATCTTAAACGGGATTTGAATCGATCTTACCTTATCCAGCCAGTTTCCAAATACGGAGGTGGGCTTGCGGCGGCGCGTGGGACCGTCGTCACCTGCGTACTTCTCCAGACGCGACACCAGCCGTCGGATCATCTCTAGTATAAACCCAAATGAAATTCGGGCAGTTCATTGTAAACGAATCGATCTCATGCATGCTTAAGACATCAACTTCGTAAGTAGCCCCTCAAATTTTCCCTAGTCTCATTTAAGTCCTTATCAGTTTTAATACTGAGAGAGAGGGAAAATTCATTTCCAGTCCCCTATAAATACCAAACTCTCATTTTGGTCCTTGGAAGACCCAAAAACACAATTATAGATTAAATCCAAATAAATCCCAATATTTCTAATTAAACCAAATTTAGAGAATTTTTTCCATCCATAAAAATAATTAAAGTTAATTAAAAATCATTTATTCATAGGAATTGCTTAAAACAAATCAAAAATCCTAAAATAAAATCCAACTTGGGAAACTTCCCTTATTAACCACATAATTAAAGCAAATAACTAAAGAAAAAAAAAAATAATCCCTAAAATCCTTGGATTTTACACAGGGGCTCTGGTCGGCATGTTAGGGATGTTATGGATATGTTTGAAGAGTATAACGCCTTGCCAATATCTTGAGCAAGAAGAAGGGCCTCAAGATCCCAAAGAAGGGGGAAATGTTGTGGAACATGAACGCACAACAACTGGGCAAGTTCCTTCCTAAACATATGGTGAAGCGGTCGGTGGTTATGGTGGCCCTCTGAGAACTGATGAAGTAGATGGGATCGAAAGACATGATTGGTGGTATGTTTGGAGGAGACAAGTAACACATTTAGACATTGAACGACAGTTTCGATACATTTGCAAGAGGATTATCAAATCTCTGAAACATTCAAGCATGTTCCTTACCCTTTGCTAAAAAATGCTTTATAAGATGACCATCAAGTTCATCTCATTTTGACCAACGGCCTCTTGGCCTATTGGTATTGGGTTTCTTGCATAGGGTGTTGTTGGTTAGGAGAGATCCCGGGTTCAACACTCCGCGACCGCAAGATGAGGGCATGTGCGTTCGTCACGTTGTCCACCCCTGACGGGTTGACGCTTGTCGCCTTTGTCAAAAAAAGTTCATCTCATTTTGGATCCGACAGTTCGTCCGCATATCAATTTGATTGTTACAGAGATTGTACAAGCAGTCCGCTCTTTTATTTTGAAAAAAAAATACTTTTGTAGAATTAAGCCCCATACTACTTGTTCTAGTTATTTGGAAAAATATGATGTTTGGCAAAAAGGAATAAGAACCATTTGGAGCTTAAACTGTTAATTACCTTGGTTTGTGTTGCTTTGCAATATTTAGGGCAAACTTCTATGCTTGTCCAATTTGGTGGTATTTTAAGATGGTCATGAGGTGGTGTATTTATTTAGGGGAAATTACAAAAAAGTACCCTATGGTTTGTGACTTTTTCAATTCGGTCCTTGTGGTTCAAAATTGAACCACAACGACCCTGTGGTTTGCCCGTTTATCACTTTAGTACCCTGTAACACTGTGCATTCAAGGTCGCATCCCGTTTGGCCCCCTAGAGCATGTTTGAAGGATTTCCAACCGTATGGATGGGAAGATCATCGAAAAATAAGCTAGCCTGCCAATTTTCATACAATTTGGGAACTTGTAGGATCTTCATCTTAATGGTTCTTATTTTAAAAGAATATGAACAGTCCAGAATTTCAACCATTAAGTGGAAGGACCAAACAGTTACCAAATTGTATGAAAATTGACAGACTAGCTTATTTTTCGATGATCTTCCCATCCATATGGTTGGAAATCCTTCAAACATGCTCTAGAGGGGCCAAACGGGACACGACCTTGAATGCACAGTATTATAGGGTACTAAAGTGATAAACGAGCAAACCATAAGGTCGTTGTGGTTCAATTTTGAACCACAAGGACCGAATTAAAAAAGTCGCAAACGACATGGTACTTTTTTATAATTTTTCCATTTATTTATTAATTTTTTTTTTGGTACTGAGAGCATTAGTGCTGCTAGTTAAATACAAAACTCTAGGCTAACCCAAAATATTAGTATTGTTAATAACAAAAAATAAAAATTACCTCTTGTATATAATTAAAATTCAATAAATTCAAGTATTTATTGTTTAAAAAAACTTTGAAACTAACATACTACGAATATAAAGTATTTATTTATTTTTTCATGAAGTGGATAAACCACATTTATTTATTAAGTGAATAAGAGTCCAATATATTGCTCATACAAAGGAAATTAAAAGTACATCAGTCATGCTCACATATTCCTTTGTTTGAGATATTGGCTCCACCTTCCTCCTCAGATCATATCGTGCCTTTCTTGCTTCATGCCTTGCTCTGATTTGGCGGTGAGTCATCCTCAAACGCACCACCCCTCCCATCAACCCTTCCTGGCAAGTTTAGGATGAATTCAAAACTGCGCTTCACCAGGCCTCCTGCCGCCTCCAGCTTGAGCCTCTTGGCCATTGGAGCTACATCCATCCAATAGATTATGAGGAAAGAAATAATATCACGGATAATTCTCAAAAAAATGCGTTGTTTTTCCTGGAAGCACCACCTATTTCTCTCGCCCCAAATACTATAGGTGATTGCCATCACGGCAAGGTTCAGTCCTCCCCGTAGGGTATAATCCACCTCGTAGGATGTGGCCCATGCTCCCCAAAGAACTAGTCTATCAGTTCTTAGTGTTCGGATTCCAAACAAGTTCCCAAAGTGTTGCCATATTTGAGCTACACAGGGACATGTGATCAGTAAGTGATTTACTATTTCTTCCTATGTGTCACACAAGTAACATCTGGTGTGTTCCCCTCTCCAGTTTCTTTTATGAAGGTTGTCAAGGGTGAGGATCGGTCTTCTTTTGTCAACCAAGCGAATAACTTGATCTTCAAGGGGCATGGTTGATTCCAAAAGCTTGTCTGGAGGGCGCTTCGAATCCCCCCGTTAATGCTAAAAGATACAGGGACTTTACTGTGAAGACTTTGTTTGTAGTAAATTTCCATTCCCTTATGTGTGGCTCGGGGGGAGTTTGGGTTGTGATTCATGATAGCTTGTTTTATTAGCTCCAGTCCTTCTTGCTCCTTGTTAGTTAGCAGTCCCTGTTTGAGAATTGGCTTACCTCTTTGTATTTTTTTCCCTCGCCTCCTTGATGGTGAGGTGATTTTTAATTGATAGGCCGTACAAACTAGGGTATCCATTGCACAGGGAGAGATCTTCCCACCATTTGTCCATTTAGAGGTTTGTAGTTTCACCATTTCCCGTTTTAACCCGTATATTTGCCATAGTTGGTGTAGCCTCCCGACAGAGTCCTTGATGCGCGCCCAGTTGTCGGTTTATGAGGGTCTATATATCCTCTTCTAGTATATCCTTCTTGGAAAAATTTTTGGCAGATTCCCACACTTCCCGTGAGGATCCTCCACCACCACTTTCCCAACAAAGCACTGTTGAAAACCTGAAGGTTCAGAATTCCCCATCCTCCATTTTCTTTTGGTCTACATAGTCTGTCCCAGTTTACCAAGTGATAACTCTGTGTTTCTTTGTCCACCCCTCTCCAAAGGAAGTCCTTCCTGATCGAATCTATTTTTTGGATGACCCATTCTGGGAGACGATAGGCTGCCATCCAATGAATTGGTATGGTGGATATAACTGAGTTCAATAATGTGAGTCGACCGCCCAATGATAATAATTTCCCCTTCCATGTCCCTATCTTCCCCCTGATCTTTTCTATCAAAG
The DNA here is from genome assembly GCA_026586065.1 of Dioscorea zingiberensis. Lineage (NCBI taxonomy): Eukaryota > Viridiplantae > Streptophyta > Magnoliopsida > Dioscoreales > Dioscoreaceae > Dioscorea > Dioscorea zingiberensis. The sequence continues at coordinate 71,162,203 of CM048818.1, read as the reverse complement.
TTTGCCAGTTGCCTCTCCTTGGCCTTCCCCCAGACAGCGAGACCCCCAAGTATTTTATTGGAAGGGTGGCTGTCGTGCAATTTAGCACTTGTGCAAGGTCTTGAGTGTGTTGCTCATCGGCCGTAACTAGGATGATGTCACTTTTATTATAGTTAATCTTTAGCCCGTAAGTCCCTCGAACAGGTAGAATATGAGCTTCAGGATTCAAGCCTCGGTCAATCCCTCTGTGAAGGAGACCAGGATGTCGTTTGTGTATTGTCCTGTTGTGACAGTGTTTTCGCCGTTATCTCCAAGCGAGATTCCACGATATATGTTAGCCCTAACAGCTTCCGAGAACATCGTGGGTAGGATGTCCATGGCCAATACAAAGAGTAGCGAGGACAGGGGGTCCCCTTGTCTCAGCCCCCTTTTGCTTCTAATGTACCCTGTTGATACCCCATTAATGAGGAATTGTGCTTTGGAGGAAGTTAGCAGGGACTGCACCCAAAGTAGCCATTTCGGCCCAAATCCCCTGGTGTGGAGGACTTCTAGAAGGTACTCCCAATCCACTGGGTCGAAGGCTTTCTCCAGGTCGATCTTATTGAGGGTCACATTTCCGGTCCTCGTCCTCATCTTATGGATAAGCTCCTCTACTGCGATTATATTGTCATGTATCATTCGGCCTTGTATAAATGCAGTTTGGGATTCATCCACTAGATCCCCAAGGACCCCCCGTAATCTATTTGCAAGAACTTTGGAGATGATTTTGAGTGAACAGTTGATCAAGCAAATTGGCCTGTAATCACTAATAGCTTCCGGAGCATCATTTTTCGGAATCAGGAGGATATGAGCCCAGTTTAGACGTTCCATGTTAGCCGTACCATGGAAGAAATCGTCAAAGAGCTTTAACAAGTCTTCTCTTAATGATGTTCCATCCTTGTTGGTAGAAGGTCATAGGAAACCCGTCCGGCCCTGGCGCCTTATCAGCCCCCAACTCTTTGACTGTCGTCTTAATTTCCTCCTCCCCAAAAGGTTGCTCCAGGTGGTCCAGACTCACTCTCCTTTTTCGTAAGAATAGTCTATCCTAGGAGGTTTTGTACCTCATCTCCCGTTCCATACCAAAAAGGCCCGTAAAGTGGTTGGTGATGTTCTTAGTGATTTGTGCTGGGTCCGTAATGGTCTGGCCTCCATGTTGGAGCTGGGATATCCTATTCATGTTTCACCTTTGATTGGCAATAGTGTGGAAGAATTTAGTGTTCTGATCTCCTTATTGTAACCAATGTACTAGGGATTGTTGCCTCTTTTATGCTTCTTCTTCAGAGATTATCCTTTCGTAGTCACCTCTTTGTGTCATTTCATGTTCCACTTCCTCCCTCGAAAAACCCCTTGTTTCTTTAATGGTGTCCAATGATTTGATGGCTTCAAGGAGCGCTCTCTTCCTTTTCACCTTCTGGTTGAGAGTCTCCTTCCACCGGCTCAGTTTCCCCTTAATGAGTTTTAGTTTCTTGGCCATGATGTAGGCTCCATCTCCCATCAGTGTGCGCCCTTGCCATTCCTCCTTGTTCATTTCCCAGAAGCCTTCTTCCTTGGTCCATTCCCTATTAAACCTGAAGGGATATGGTTGGTGGTGGCGGTGGTGGTGGGTGGGTGGGTGTGTGTGGTGGGTGGGTGGGTGGGTGGGGGGGGGGGGGGAAGAACTCCACAATCTAGACTTAGTGGTATATGATCCGATCTCACTTTGGGGAGTGCATTTTGCCATATTCGTGGGAACTCAAGGATCCATTCTGTGAAGAGGAGAATTATAAAAATAACGTATCTTCATTGATAATCAAATTTTAGTTTTTTAGAAAACAACTCAACTATCAATTATACTTTAATAAAAAATTATAATTTTTTTAATTTATTTATAAAATAATTATATATTTTTTTTTGATAAATGAACCGGGCTAGAGTTTGGAACACCCCTCAATGGTTTAAACATTATAAATAATAATTCAGTGAACTTTGAAATTCAACCCAATTTTACGCTCAATCCAAGACTAGAAATTCTCATATTAAAGAACAAATCAACCAAATGACCACAAAGCTTGTGTTTGATTGTGGGATATCCCCAAGTGGGATATCCCCAACACATTTTACAATGAAATTTTTTCCCGCCAAAAATTTTAATTGAAGTTTGATAATATAATAATGATCTACCCACCAATGCATGAAAGCCACATAGCTATCTTATCATTAATACCTTTACTTTAAAATTTCCTTCCAAAAAATTCAAAACTTTTCAAAAGTTTTTCCTAATCTCAAGTAAAATATCCCCCAATTAAACAAAAGCAAAGAGAACACAGAACAGAGACAAAGAAAACCAACTAAAGACGGCAACAAAGGGAATGACTTCTGCTAAAAAAAATAGTACTAATTATCAGAGTCTACATATTGTTGCCTCTAGAATATGCTGATCAGGAAACAATTTAACTCTTTAACACAAAAAGATTGATGCCAAAGGCCATAACAAACCCTGCAGAAGATAATAAGGGACTGTTTGGTTGGGGGGAATGTGATCACATTCCTGGGAATGTCCCCCGTTTGGTTACTGTAGCAGTCGGAATGTGGTCGGAATGCACATTCCCAACTCATCCAACATTCTCACCAACTTGTAAATCCGGAAATATGTGTCTTTCTTGATTCTCAAGTTGGTTGGTATGTGAATCCCCATTTTGCCCTCGCCCTATTATTATTATTATTATTATTATTATTATTATTATTATTATTATTATTATTATTATTATTATTATTTGATTTTTATCAAAAATTTAGATGCAAGGGTATTTTGGGAAAATGTGGCACAATTATTTTTTGGTATTAAAATTTAATTAGTTTTAATCTAACATTTTATTTTAATTTGCTCAAAATTTTATATACAAGGGTGTTTTGGGAAATTTGGGACATTACTAAGTTGATTATCATGACCAAGTAAATATGAACCAAATATGGTAATGCAACATTCCCACAACATTCATGGGAATGTAGCATTCTCGACTGTATTCGCAGGAATGTCACATTCCCATGGTAATATTCCAAAACTTGAACCAAACAGCCCCTTAGGGGCATTTGGTTGCCGAATTGAGAATGGGAATGGGAATGAGAATGTGATGAGGGGGAATGGAAGGTGTGGGAATGAAAACTGTGTTTGGTTGGAAGGGATTGTAAGTTTTAACAGTAGTTTATTGGGAAAGGAAAAAGTAAAATAAAAAATATGTGATGAAATGACTCTTGTGCCTCTTATATAAATAACTAATATTATATGAGAGGATAATAGGTTTGTTAAATGATTACTATTTAATTTATAATTAAGTATTATAATAATTAATTATAATGAATAAATATTTAAATAATTATTTTTTTAAAATTATTTTAATACTTTAATTATTAAAATAATTGAGTATTGTAATAAAACTATTTATTAAATAATTAAGAATTTTAATAAATTTATTATAATGAATAATATTTAAATAATTATTTTAATACTTTAATTATTAAAATAATTAAGTATTATAACAAAACTATTTATTAAAATAATTAAGTATTATAATAAATTAATTATAATGAATAAATATTTAAATATTTATTTTTTAAAATTATTTTAATACTTTAATTATTATAACTCTCAAGGGCAAACATGGTATTTCCCCATCCGGGAATGCCCATTCCCCCCAATTTGGGCTGAATGCCAGAGTTTTCAAGGAATCTCATTTCTTACGAAAGCACTATTCATTTCCATTCTTGCGTACCATACGAGGGCATACTCTACGTAAGGAATGAAACTCATTCTCATTCCTTACAACCAAACACACTAGGTTTAAGAGAAACATTACCTCCAAAAATTGAGGGAGAGTCCCTCTGAGAAATTATTGAGCGTCAAAAAACTATCTAAAGAAAAGAGCACACCATTTTGAATATAAATTGGGGAATTCGGTTTTCATCACCATCTAGAGGGAAGATGGGAGTATGAAACTTAGGCACCACCAGAGCCATACTTCTTTCCAAAGACGATCAGCTGTAATTTATCATAACCAGCAAGCATACAAGCAAGAGAGATGACAAGCAAAGCAATGAGAAGAAAGGGTGGTGCACTACCACCCAAATGTTTGTGTGGGGACACCAAATCACTCTCCTCTGGTGTCCTTGGTGGTAGCTATCTTCCTCACAAACAAGGGGAGGTTTGTTCCCCATCTCCCTTGCTTACACTCTGATAGCCAAGGCAGCACCACACCATGATTGATGCTAATCTTTGCGACTTCTTTGTCTTTACTTGGCCTCTTCAATCTCATTGATTCAAACACAAGATCAGCATATCTCATATTTGCTTTAACTTTGTTTGGCTACTTGGCATATCTTTGAGTTCATCATTTGGCATAAGTGTGTGTCTAACCTTTGTTTCCTATCACAACTAATAACTAATTATTATTTAGTTGTAGTTGTGTGTTCAAGTGATTAAAAATTAAAATAAATTTAAATATTTACTGGTAATGAACAAAAAGTCCTCAAAACTTTAGGAAATGAACAAAAGATCCTCAGAAGTTTGCACATGCCCAAAAGATCCCTCCTTTTCTCACTCTGTCAGATTTTAAGTGTTATGGCCAAAATACCCTCACATCATTAATAATGATTTGACCGGTAGAAGTACAAGCCCCTCAATGCATCTAATATAAAACTAATAGAAATTCAATAGATGAATTGACGGAAATACCCCCATCTCCCAATGAAGTCATTTTCAAAACACCTCTGTGATTTTTTTCCGATAGCCCAACCACCGTGACACCACCTCCGCCGGAGTCCTCCCGTTCCGATAACCCTGCCACTCATAGTCGTTTAAGCACAATCCATAAATGAAGTAGAAGAAAAATCTATTAACATTAATAAAAGTTCAAACATCCTAAAACACAAATGAAAATAAATAAAAGTGCAGAACACCGACACAAAAAAAGGATGAAAATTTCAACAACACAACGAAAAATTTAAAAAAAAAACACAGAAGGAAGGGGGTCCAAGACAAGCAGCAGCAACAACATTTCTCTTCAATCAGTATCTTCTACCGGTGTACTGGGAGGGAGATACTGAAGGGCTTTGGTGAAATAGATTTCCGTCAAGTCTAGATCGGGATGACGACGAGAGATATCTTGGAAGATTTTGAAACCTTCCTCGACACATTTTCGCCCCTCTTCGCAGACGAGACGTTGGAATTCGTCGGATTCTTTGAACTCGGAGATTGCGCGCGCTCGTGCGCCATGTTCTCGACTGAAAGGTGGTAGTTCTCCACTGCGCGATGAATATCCAGGCGAAAGAGAACTGATCGTTTGTACGCCGCTACGAATGTAATAATCTTATCATAGTCGTCATCCCCTTAAATCGCATCGCCGAGTTTTGACAGGAATCACGTCCAGTTGGAGTCAGTTTCATTATCAACGACAGCGAACGAAACATAGAAGAAGCCCTCGTTGCCATCTTTACCTGTCGCTCCCTCGTTGCCATCATGGTGTCAACTTGCCATATTTTCCAAACAAATGAGTTCCATCAACGAAAAGTAATGGCCTGCAACCTCTCTTGAAACCATCAATACTGAGTATTTGAAGGAGAAAAATGCACGTCTAAACCGCTCAATATCATCGTTTCCTTTAAGTTTCCATGTTCTCGTTTAATATAGTGTGTGTTCGTTTAAATTTTTAACTTACCATTTAATTTAAGGATTATTCGCTTAATATCAGGCGTTATCGTTTAATATTTTTCGATTTATTCAATGTTGAGAGTTCCCGTTTACCATACAACATTTGATTGTCCACAGTTTTCCGAGCTTGTCCCCGTCACACGGGAGGAAGACGGACAGTGTACAAAATCGGGAACGCTCCTAGTCCAGCAGCCCCCCACCCCCCCCACCCCCCGCGTACCTCCCGACGTCGTTCTTCCACGACCATTCCAACAAGGAGGCCAATGGATGAGGACATTGCAACCCGCCTTGAGAAGGCATTTAAGACGTACGCCACAAGAGATGTTACCAAAGATAGGCCGTGATCATGTCTCTCGCTTAATGAAATCTTGAGGGATGTGAGGCGTGTCGTTGAACCACGGCTCACGCCAGCATGAGAAAAGAGTCGGCGGCACGGCCGATATCATCCCTCTCCACGGGAAGCGGTTAAAGAGAATCGCCCTCTGAGGCCCTCGGTCTCACATGCGGGTGACCCTATCTCTGGCCATTTCGTGGGGGCCTCTCCCGAAGACAAGCCGCATAAGTTTTCTGTTTAATATATTTAGTTTCCTTATAATATTATGATTTTCTAGTTAATATTACATGTTTCCATTTAATATTTGGAGTTACCACTTAATATATGACTTTTCCACTTAAACTTTTGGTTTTCGTTTAATAAGCATGTTTAACACCCAGGACCATCGTATGGAAGAATTAGTGGTCATTCACCACCGGGGACCTTCTAAACAACACATTGATAAGAGAAGCAGAAAAATATTCCATTCATAAACTAAACGGGCAACGTAGCTTTAAAACAAATACTAATCGCAAAAATTTAAAAGAAGAAAGAAAAAGAAGAGAGAAAGGATGATGTAAACCAATAAAGTAAAAGAGAAGGGGTCCAAAACCAAAGAAAGAATAAATAACATCTATTCAATCAATATCTTCACTAGATGAACTAGGTGGGAGATACATAAGGGCATTCTTGAACTCCAAAGAAGTCAAGTTTAGCTCGGGATGATGACGAGAGATATCTTGGAAGATTTTGTAACCTTCCTTGATACCTTTTCGCCCCTCCTTGTAGACCAAGTCTTGGAATTATTCGGATTCCTTGAACTCGGAGACAACACTGGAGGCGATCTCGCGCTTTCGGGCGAGGTTCTCATCCGAAATCTTGTAGAGCTCATAGAAAACTTTTTCAGGAAAAACGAAAAAAATGAACTCACTGCGAGCAAATGTGGATGTTTCTTCTACTAGCCTTGGGTGGTAACTCACCTAGAAAGATATGGTCGCAGAGCTCGTCACACCGGTTCACCGGAGAGCAAATGGACAGTAGAAGAAAAACTTCTCGCAACCGGATGAAAACAAAAATGAATAAAAGGGCTTGAGGAAGAAAAAGAACAGTAAAAGCTGGCAAAAAAGTACAAAAAGTAAGTGAAAAAGCTGCCAAAAAGTAAGGAAGTGATGGGTTGAGTGCAAGTTTCAAAATCATGATATGACTTGCGTGGGAAAACACCCACCAAACATAAGGGCATAGTTGGTATTATGGGAAAAAGTAGATGATGGAGTCAGTCTTAAGGACTGAAAAGTCACTAAACCAAAAAAGGAGGGACTGTCTGGCCATAAGTTATGTCAGAGAGATTGTCTGGGAAGTTTGCAAACTTCCAGGGATCTAAAAATAATTTTTCCAAATATTTATAATTTTCTCCTAATTTTATTTTTATGAAATGCAATTTTTTAAAATATTTATTTATATAGATAAAATTCTTTCAATGAATTATATATAAATATATTAAAAAAGGATTTTCGGATCCGATCCGTTTCTAAGTTTGGTGGATCCGTTTTAATATTTACAAACGGATCTCCGGATCCGTTTCAAAATTTTATTACGAATCCCAGTGAAACACCAGCCGTTGGATTTGGATTAGGGTTTATACATAACCACTGGCAACCCACACCCCGTTCACACCACGCAGCTCTTCAATCACCCTCGCCGACTTCTCTCGTGTATTTCATCGTCTCTTGTAGGGAGATAAAGGGTGCGTTTGGTTAGAGGTAGTTTCAAATACATGGATTTTGAATTACATTGTAGTTGTAAATCCATGGATTTGAAAATACAGGAGAGTCAAATCCAGTGTTTGGTTGGATGTATTTGAAAGTACAGGATTTTGAAAGTTTGTGTTTGGTTTGATGTATTTAGAGTGTTGGATTATAGAATTCTTGTATATAGTTATTCAAGGTAGGCGTTACCCCCATTATGTAATTATTAGTATATTTTATTAATAATAAAAGCCTCATAAATTTTTTTAAATTAATATATATATATAATTATTTTTAATAATTATTTTCTTAAAAAATTAGATTATTATTATATATATAATATATATTTTTTAAAAAAATAATTATAATAATATTTACAAGTTATAATAATGGATGTATTTAACATAATATTAATTTTTGATGATAGTTATATGAATAATTTATATTATTGTAAATAAATTTAAAGATTATTTTTTTTAAAAATTATATATATATATATATATATATATAGTGATATTACTGTGCATTCCCAAACTCTTAAAATCCCCGCTTTTGGCACCGGGCGTGTTTAAAGGATTTAAACGTGCGGATGGGAAGATCTCGAAAAAAATAAGCTAAGCATGTCCATTTTAAATACAATTTGAGTAAGCTTAGCTTCTCCCACTTAATCTGCTTTATTTTATAGAAATTTAAACGTCCAAAATTTCAACTATTAAGTGGGAGGACTCAAACGATTATCAAATTATATGAAAATCGGCATCTTAGAGCTTATTTTTTCGATGATCTTTCCATCCATACGGTTGAAAATTTTTAAAACTCTTCAAATAACCAAATAGTAGGTCATTTACTTACACAATAATATAATAGAAAAAAAAAAAAAAATTCACTCACCTGATCCCTCACGTGAAATCACGTGAGGGATTGAATTCTTGGATTTGGTACTACGGCCAAATCGGCCGTAGTTCCAAATCCCATAGTTAGGGGAGTTGAGAATGCACTGGATTTGCAAATCCTACAAATCCAGTCAACCAAACACCCGATTTCAAAAGCAATTGGATTGATAAATACACTGGATTTGATATCCAGTGAAACAAACAGCCCCAAAGATTCATCGGTTTTCAGAAGGTTTTTCTTCAAGATCTCTGTGTACCTCCCTTCTCACCTCTTCGTCCGCGCCTCCGCCGCGCCCCGTGACCGCTTCTCCACCCTCCGCTCCGAGTCCACCGCCGTGCAGCAACTCCAACGACCTCTTGGTAACCCTCGTTCCCTTATCCTCCATCTCTACTTCTAAAACCTAAAGATACGAGAGAAATGAGGGGATGTGGGGTTGGGGTGGAGTACATGAGACTGCCGGCGAGCCACTACTCGGTGCTGGACGCGGAGCTGATCGAGTGCGTCGATGAGAATACCTTGCTTTTGAGGTCTGCCGTGTGCTGGTAGTCCGGGTGGCGGAGGAACCATATGGCTGCTGCATTCGCCTCTTGTCTTGCAAGGTATTAATTACTGGATGATTGCTTTGTTTCATTCTTTGGTTTTTGATCCAAAATTCTTCTTCTGGACTATTTACTCATTTGTTTACACGATCCTGAAGTGGAGTTATGTTGTTTATTTTCTTCTTAATTTCCGGTTTCAGCTGCGAAATCTGGCTCCATTTTGGGAGATTTTGGGTTTATGTTTTAGCTTTGGACAAGTTCAGAAATGATTTTGGACGTTTTCCTGCTGCTGGATCTTCAGAAGACACTGAGAAGCTGATTGCTTTCGCTGGTAAAGTCGATAGAAAAATTGTGGTTGGTTGGCTAGAAGAGATTGACATCAAACTTCTACACCAATCTGCAAGTGGTTCGGGGGCTGTTTTCAATCCAATGGTTGCAGTGTTCGGTTGAATTGTGGGGGAAGAAGTTCTGAAAAGCATGCTCTGGAAAATTCCATCCATTATTGTATCAGGTGAGATTCAGATCTTTTTCGAGAAGTAGGAATACTATATTTTGTTTTAATCCAATGAGCGTAGCCTGGTGGAACAAGTTGTTTATGTTTCTATAGCAGAAATAAAACACCATCTATGATTGACATATCTATGGTTCTATGGAGTTCCCTTTCCATCTTTATATGGTATTTTTATTTTTTTTCATATGCCTGCAGATTCTTTACTTCCAATCTGTTGAGTCCCTCCCTGTGGAACCTTTAAATCCTGGTGATGTGGAGCTGCAAAACTGCTGCTACGATGATCAGATCTATGTCTTTGGACACCAGCTTCAAAAACAACTGGAAGATGCAAAAGTATTTATCGTCGATTCTGATGTCCTGTCGGTTCTCTGATGTCCTTGAATGTGAATTGTTGAAGAATCTGGCAGTCATGGGAGTTTGCTGCAGCGTAGAGGGGATGTTAATTATAACAGATACCAATTTCATTGAGAGGAGTAATCTCAGGCAGCAATTTCTGTTCATTGGGGTATCTAAATCTACCTACTGTTGCAGCAGATGCTGCAAGATCAATCAACCCAAACCTCCAGATAGAAGCTTTTCAAATCCCAGTAAGATTTGGAGAAAAGATGTATTCAATGATGCATTTTGGAGGCACTTGGCTGTTGTAAATGCACAGGGCAATGTGAGGGCACAGATTACATACATTCAAGGTGCTTATATTTCCAAAAGCCACTTTTGATGTCTCAAATTGTTGGCACCACCTGCAACACAAAGATGGTCATACGGTATGTAGATCCCGGAAAATTCCATGACTAAAGCCAACCATTAAATGTATGACATCTCTCCCGGAGAACACAATCGTCCATAAGTACAAGTCTTTTTCCAACGACCTTAATCTTGAGCTCATCTATTAATGATTTTATATGAATATACGAATCTGATAGGAAAGTATTAACATAACAAATAAGTTCTTACACTCACGATTGGCCAGAGTAAAGCAATGTTCAATTTTATTGGGAAAATAATGGATAGTGCATTGTATCGATCGAACTCCTCCGCAGGTGTGGATCACCTTTAATCAGTATTATGGCATTTTCCGGGATCCACATCTGCGGAAGAGTTCAGTCACTGCACTATCCATTATTTTTCCGATAAAATTGAATATTGCTTTACTCTGGCCAATCGTGAGTTTGAGAATTTATTTTTTATGTTAATGTTTTCCTATCAGATCTGTATATTCATATAAAATCATTAAGGTTAAGGTCGTTGGAGAGAGACTTGGACTTATGGACGATTGTGTTCTCCGGATGTCAGACATTTAAGGGTTGTGTCGCATAGGCATTTAGCAGTCATTATTTCAAGCTAGACTTAAAGAATCTTTAGCTATTATTGTCTGTGAAGTATGTTGTCTTGGCTTTCACCAACAATGAGGGTAGTAGTTGCGCATACCTGGTTGTTGAATGCAAGTCCCTCCTTTTTTACACTTTCTTCTAGTGCTGCTTCTAGGGCAAGTGTAAGCTGATTGGCTCATGGTCACGCTTTTCATGGCTACTAAAGTGTCTGTTTCTTTTGTTTAAATTTATAATATATTACTGATTTGGTAGCTTTTCACGACTACTACTATTAGGTGTGGCTGTTGGCAGACCCCTAAACACTTTTCTGAACTATTTTAGTGGGTTAATTACATAAATGGTCTCTCAATTTTTGTTTAAACTTACTTTTATCCTAACTTAATTTTGTAACAAAATCATTCTCTAACTTTAAAAACATTATAAAACGGTTCCATCAGTCGGTTATCGGTTTTTCAAAGTTGATGTGGCGGTCACCATGTCACCTGCAGGCCTTCGGCATTAAGCGAAAATGGTGGATATTTAATAGGTTTAATCCCCCAAATAGTCCATGTATTATGGTCGACTCGCCCATTTAGTCCCTCTATTATTAATCACGTCTTTTTCTCAGTATTTTAATTGCGCCAACCTAGGCCTCCTCGCCTAAATGGGCGCAATTAAGAAATCTGGATTAAAACACGTGATTAATCTAAACCTAGTCATTGCTGGAGGGACTAGATTAACCACAATTAAGAAATATAGGGACGAAAAAGACGTGATTAGTAATAAATGGACTAAATGGGCGAGTCGATCATAATAGAGGGATTATTTGGGGGATTATACCTATTTAATATAATGGTTCCTCAATGTTTACGGTTTTTCACATATGGTCTCCCAACTTTTAAATGTTTCATGAAAGGTCCTTCATTTTTATATATGTTCAAAAAATGTGCAGTTAACATATTTACAAAATTGTGATCACATTTCAATCAAAATAACGATGCAGTTAACACATTTACCTAATTTTAAACACATACAAATTCTTCTTATCATGATTTGGTCAAAATATTTACAAATTGAGACATTTATAAATTAAGACATTTATGTAATGAAAGTTCATATTCATATTTAACATTACACATTTACAACATAATAAAAATTTACATTACATTAATTCGAATTTACATTTAACATAATTGGCTAAAATGAAATTTCACATTAGACAATAAAAATTCATATAACTTGGCCTGCACATTACACTGAAAATTCACATTACATTTTACATTCACATTTCAATAAAACTTAATCCTTCCTGACAGAGATTACATTCAAATCAGAAGTTCTGATATCAGCTATACAAAATAACTTCAAATTCTGATAGCTACACAGAATACCATGCTCTATATTTTGTTTGTTGCAAACATAACTTCAAATTCTGACAGTCTTCTCTCAAACAAAAAATCTACAGAGACAAAACCTCTGCTTCAAAACTCAGGTAAATGCCTTGCTTGCCTTACTATGCCCAAACCCTGCTTGCACCTGTGGGATCGAAAATACGCGTCTGGCATCGTGTGGCACCAGACGATATATCGAAGCACAAATATCATTTATCTTTTTATTTGTGGGTTCTTCCATTCCTAATAGAGGCAAGCCTCTATTATTAATTACATCAGACAGAGTCTTGGGAACCTCCGATTAAGGGCAAAAGTACAAGTAGAGGCATATGAAATCAACATAATTTGATATTTAATATATTTGCAAATCATGACTTTTATTACATATGTATATATAAATACATCATAATATTATTATTGATTTATTCTACATATATATGACGCCTCGAATACTTTCTTTTGCTTTGGAATTTGCATTTCATCGGCCGCCTCAAACGAATGCTTCGCCACCGCCTTGAGATTTGCGCCGTCATTTGGGATGAATGTTTCATCACTGTCCTGAGATATGTGCTATTTTGAGATTTATACTTCATTGGCGCCTGCTTCGCCGCCACCTTGATGTTTGCACCAATTTGTTGGGATTATATTTTGACCCTTAATTTTGATTGCATTTAAATTCCCATTTTTTGTTTTGAAATCAGCCCTCTTTCCTTCTTCTTTTTTTTTTATTTTTTTTATTTTTATGTTTTTGTTTTTATTTATTTATTTATTTATTTATTTATTTATTATTTAGAAAGTGGGCCATCTTTCTTTCTTTCTCAAATGGGTTGTATTAATTTTCTCCACCACTAGTCTTCTCTTTTCAAAAAGGCTCTTTGACTTCCATTTATTATGATTTTTTATTTTTATTTTATTAGATCATAGTGTCAAAATGTCAACTCAAAAGGGTAATGTCATGGTCATGAGTATCAAGCTTCTTTCAATGATCCTCACTTTTGATTATATCCTGCTCCAAAGTCTAGGGACACAAATGGAAATATAGCCAAGTCACATGTGTCTTTGGTTGCAGATTAGTTACTGCAACTTCTAGGGAATGATGTGCACATTGATTCTTCAGGGAATGCCCATCTTCAGTGAAAGCATACAAACTTACAATTCTCACAAGTACATTAGCACCAATATTCTTATATCTAAAAAAAAAAAAAAAAAAAAAAAACATCTGCACTCAATTCACTAACTAGTTATGTCACACCCCATCGTGTGAATATATGCACTGAATTCACTTGTTTATTCAAATACTCGAACTATGAACACACAAGCATACAAGTTCTTCATTCTCAACATCTTCATTTATATGCTTTTTCCACCTGCATACTCTCCTTTCAGAAATTCGCAGCTGAATTCTTCTTGAGTAGGAATTGCTGCCGTTGCAAGTTGAGAATTTAAGCAGCAGCACTGCAGGTGCTCATGCAAGCTTGTCTTTCAAGACTAGTTCGCTGACAAGATCCATGGTTGTTATTCTAGGACTGTATAAATCTTCAATGGGGTCTTCATTCCATAGTTTTTGATCATTATCATTAAAACACATCAGAGGAAATATGATCTCAAAGAGAGTAATATCAAGTTGTGAAATACTGCTGCTAAGTTATTGAAGAATAAGGTTGGTAGCTCTACTTGCCAACCCAAATGGCATTTATTCTCAGGTTTCTGAAGCTTTGTGTCACCAAACCTGGTATACAAACAATTTAAAATATTAATTGTCCATTTCTTGACCTTCCACTAACCCCAAGATTTCCTTAACTCTAAATCATTTAGTTGACCTTCCAAAGGAACAAATTAATCCAAAATATTCAAGAAAGAATGGTCCAGACAAGTTTGAACAAGTGAACACCGGTTCACTCAAGATTATGAATTCCATTCTTTGAATATTTCTTAGGCATTTCATCGAACATTTAAAGGGCATTCCATAGAACCAAATATTTGGTCCATCTTTAGAATACTTTATCAAGAAAATTTACAATTGACTCTTCTAACAAATGATTAATCTGTACTTGTTTATGCCTTCATCCATCTTCATTTCAAAGATTCATTAACCATTCTTTGGAGCACCATCTTAATGCATTGGCAAGCTCCTCCAATCAACCTGCCCTATCTTTGCTTGCTATTATTGCATTTGATGACTCAAGTTGCATTAGTCTCTTTGTGATCTTTATGCCAAGCTTTATGCTTCAAACGACTCCCAACTAATGGATCTCTTCTCATTCACCATTAGATAGATGTTCTTCCCCAAATACTAGATTTCTAGCAGCTGTGGAAATACTTGACAGCTTCTGACCGGAATGGATCAAGCTTAAAACGGAAACTTCTTGGTTAGCTTCGTCAGATCATAAAGGGCAGAGCTTCTATTCTTCAACTTCTTGAGAATATAAGGTATATAATAGATGCAGAACATAAGGGAGCTTTCACTGCTTCTTCTTTTATAGACCTCCGGCAGCACGGCGATGGTGATTGACTGGAGATTCGGCAGCCCATCGCACAGGAGAGTGGTTTCCACTGCTTTTCCCCTCTCCGGAATATAAATAATATTATAACCCATACAGTGAATAGCTTCCTTCTCCAACAGCTTGGCGGCGATGGTTTCGCTGGGTCTTCAACAGCGCAGGGATGCATCGGAGAGCGCTCGTCATGCTCAGGCGGTTGGATGGCGCAAAGGTGCAAGGAACCTCCACCTTCATGTACACATATATAATATATATTTTATATAATGTTCTCTCCGGTGTGGAAATGATCTTTCTCCGGCGGCGAGGCAATGAAAGGGATAGGTTGGTGATGTAGAAGAGTAGAGGACTTCAACCTTTGGATTCTTCTCCGGCGGTTCAGCGATGGTCCTTCTCCGGCAGTGATGTCGGGCGGTGATTTGACAGCAGTCGGCAACTCGTCAATGGACAGAGGCGGTAGTTGGGGATGGTAAATATTATGAACTACCAATCCGTCAAACCAAAGGGACTGGCGGTGCAGGGAGTGCAGGAATGCAAGGGGGGTTTCATCTTTCTCCTCCTTTCATAACACCGGTGAACATACAAAGGGGCTTCTCATCTTCTTGTTCTGCTTTCCCATTCGAATGGACCCAGTTTGTCTCCTTCGGCAATGCCATTAGAGACAAACCCATGTCCACCGAGGGGGCTTCATCTCCTTCTCGTTTTCTTCTTCTCTCCCCCCTTCTTTCTGCTCCTCCTTATTTATAGAGTAAAGAGGATTTATCATAAATTATAAATCAAGATTTAAGTTGATTTCATTTGATTTTGATAATATCATGATTCAAGTTCTGATTTGATTTGATTGATTTGATTGATTTTTTTCTTTCTTGATTTGGCCAACATTTAAATTTTGATTTAATTTGATTTTGATTGAATTTTTTTTCTTTTTTGGCGAATAAGATCAATCTTTAAATTTTAATTTGATGAGATTGATTCATCCAAATTTTAATTTGATTTGATTTTGATTTTTTTTATTTCTTTATTTCTCTTTTTTTTTCGGGAATTATATTTATATTTTCCCACATTGCCTCGAGATATGTTCTCGGGCTATGTCGGGATACGACCGGGTATATTAAAATATTTTAATTTCAGGATATCTCAAGATATATATTTCATTTAAATTTAAAAGAGAATTTTGCTTATATACCCCTCAAAAATTTCGTAATCAGTGGCTCGCTCTTAGGACATTGGCACCTGCATTTTTTAGACACAAACAGCACCTACTAGAGCCTTGAAAAATTAAAACACCAAAGCTAGTTGTCACAGTAAGATTTTTTTCCACATGAAACTATAAATCAAATACTTACATCATTCATAGGGGCAGTTGATGATTCCCCAACTCTTGCCCACCTGCTTTAACATCCCCTTTTGTTGTGCCCTATCTGTCCACATGTAGAACATGTTATCTTGACTGCCATGTTTGGTGACTCCTTCCCTATCTTTGCAGTACCGCAGCAATCTCAAGCTCCCTACTTTCTTTCCTCCCAAAGAATTGTCTTCCTTTCTTTTTTTCTTCTCTAATGGCTCACGGGGAGCGATGGGGGACCCATTTCTTGTGGATGAGCCCACTTGTCCACCCCATCAGTTGGCTGAATAATATGCCTATACACCTTGGCATATGTCCTCACAGAGTAACAATCATCAACATAATTTTCTGGGACCTCATTGTTTCCATATATGCATGCAATGGCATGCATATATGGGATACTAGTGAGGTCCCATCTTCTGCAGCTGCAGGTCCTTTCAACCATATCAACAACACACTATGATCCACACCCTCTGACATGCACCTTGGGGCCTCCTGAGAACACAGGTTCCCATAATATGACAATTTCTTTTGATTTATCCAAGTTCTTCTGAATCTTAAGGCACAACAACCCTCCCTTTCTCCTCGCATTTCTTCCTTTTTTCTTCCACAACCATGTCATCAGCCTTCGCTCTTATGATTTTCAACATAGTAATAATAGGCTTTGTTCTAACATTAAGACCATATTTGTTAAAAACACTCCACAAAGGTTATTTAGCAACATGTCACACTTGGCTTTGGTTCTAAATGCGGATCTGCACCAATTCTCACAAGGCCTTTCTCTAATCGATTGCCTTGCTTCTGATGATTTTTTCTCCATCTCATCCAAGTAATATTGCATTCTCTCAGCATAACTAGCTCTAACAATATTCCATAAAAGATCCTTCAGTTCCTTCCCTTTGAATTTCTTCTTGAAATTTTGATACATGTGTCTTTTACACATCCTCTGATCTGAGTTGGGGAATAAATCTTTTATAGTGTTCAGTAAACCCTGCAAGAAAACACAACACATGTTCAATAAAAGAGGTTCAATGTGAGCTGTCAAAAGATTTAAAATTTTTCATTTACCTTTTGCCTATCACTCATAAAGGTCCACTGTGAGTTGTCAAAGATATCCAAATCTGTGAGCAAATTAAGCATAAACCATCTCCAGTTGTCAGTGTTCTCTTTGTCCACAACAGCCCAAGCAATAGGGAAAATACAATCATTAGGATCAATGCCCACGGCAAACGGCAACACACCACCATATGCTCCTTTCAGCCAAGCATCATCCAAACATATTCAGGGCCTACACCCACATAGAAAAACATCTTTCAATGATTTCAAGCATATTTATATTCCCCTCCATCTGCCTTCTTCCCATTTAAAATTGACAATGCTCCCTATGTTTGTCTTCAACAATTCAACCCTATATCTATATAAATTCCTATACTACTGAGCTGCATCACCATAAATTGTTTTCAATGCCAAATTTTTGGCTCACCATGCTTTAATCTTTGTAATTGTGTAACCCAAATCCTCCTTCACAGAATTTATGAGTCCCTCAATGGTCCATATTAGAAAGCTTCTGAACTTTTCCAAATATAAAGTGGTCAGCCTCTTATAAGTCAAGTGATAGTTCTTATGCACCTTGCCACAAGAATGGACCAAATTACATGTCTTAATCATCCATGTGGGATTGTTTTTCTCCTTCATATATTGTAGAGAGGCATGAATCCTAAATTCACATTTGGAGTGGCATTCAACAATAACTCTCCTATTGTCATTCTTCACAAACCTTATTTCAAATATATGTTTTATACTATGACTCTTAACAATATTCTTGAAGTCCTCTCTGTTTCTAAATAACATCCCAACCTTCAACAAAGGATCTTTCATATCCCTTTCACTGTCAAACTCTGGATGCCTCAGCTTTCTAGGTCTTTCAGCATCACTTCCTGAATCACTCCCACTGTCTAACTCATCAGAAGGAGCATAATCTGAATCATCACTAGTAGAGTCATGAAAATTAGAATAATTGGGTTGAGAATGTCCTCCAACACTGCAGACCCTTTCAACATATCCCGGCCTTGTTCAATATTCCTCTGAAGATCTTCATCCCCATCAACTAATCATTACCAGAGTCATGAAAATCAGGAAATTCAACATCTGCTGTACTTATCCCATGGGATTGTGGACCCACATTTTCCCCCTACTCCCCCTGCTCCCCTTGCTAAGGCATAATTGTCTACTCAACAATATATCCCCCCTGCTCAGACATTCTCTGATTAGTAATATTAGCAATATCAACAATAATAACAACTATACCAGCAATATCATCCAAATTGTCCCCATGCTCCCCCTGCTCAAACATAATACTCTACTCAGCAAAAGGAACAATATTTCCCCTATGCTTGTCCTGCTCAGAAACAATACACTGATTATCAAAATTGGCCAAATTGCTCCTCTGCTCCCCTGCTCCTGCACAATTGTTTGCTCAGCCATATTTTCCCCCTGCTCAGCCAACATTGTCTGCTAGTCAAAAGCCATGTATACTTCACCTCTCTCATTGATACTCTTGGGTTTACTCTTTCTCTTAGCCTCACTGTACCCAGTCCCATTTCTTCTTCAATTTCTTCTATCACAACAGAAGACTTTGGCAGTTTTGAGTTTGAGAATGGGAAATCTTTTTCAAGAGTAGGAAGTGTCAAGTGGTGAGCATATACTTCTATCTCACCATGGTAGGACCTAGAAACACACATATCTAACACACTGGCATCACTATCTAATCTCTTAAGTCCACTATAAAATTCTTTATAAGCAACATTCCACTTATACTGAATAAGTCCCTCAACTTCAAGTTCTTGCAATTTCATATCTAGAACTATCAATGACATGGTATCATAATGAACCTCCATAACCTCTACTTCTCCATCAAAATAACCCCACTCCCTCATATCTCCATTGTAGTGCAAATTCAGTTTAAATGGATTTTTTGGGTCCTCATACTCTGTGATAGTAGAAATTGAAAATTAGGGAAGTATTACATAATTAAACCCTAAATGGTGAGCAGAATCCAAATCTTTAGTCGTAGATAGAAATTTATTCAATTAAACCTACGTAATAACTCCCTAAACATCAACAACAAACGAAATTGGTTGGTTGATTGCATCTCAGGTCCCTCAACTTTGGGAATAACCCGAAATTGTGGGACCAAAAGGGATATGAGGGCCCAAAATAACTGGCCTTTTGGCGTTTTCCCTTTCTTTGCTGACGAACATTTCTCCTTCTTCTTTATCGTCATTGGAAAATCCTACACCAGTAGAGAAGCAAGCAGCTAGAGAGGCAACATAGCGAAGTAAGCGGAGAGGCTGCGAGGCGCGGCGAGGCAAGGTAGCAGTGAACCGAAGAAGCGAAGCGCGATACGAGAAGATGAGCACGGGGAGGTGATGAGTCCGACAAGGTCAAGGTGCGCGGTGGTTTTTGACGTTGAACAGACGCTGCACGTGTTCTCAAGGAAGGCTTTTACGGGAGAAAAGGATAGTGACTTAGCAAAGTGGGGTGAGTGACTCAGCAGCGTGACTAGGCATGGTGACCGCCGCGTCAACTTTGGAAAACTGGCAACTGGCTGGTGGAACCATTTTGTAATTAACCCCCCGTCAGCGTGACAATTTTGTTACAAAATGAAGTTGGGGGATGAAAGTGAGTTTAGGCGAAAGTTGAGGGACCATTTATGTAATTAACCCCCCATTTCAGTTCTCATCTGTTATCATGGCTCCAAGTATTTGAAGAGCAGAGACCTTTGGAATTCCTAGTCCATATTCTTTCCTAGATATTTTAGGTAGTGTTTGGTTGTTTGTAACTCTTCATCCACGGATGGAAAGTTACAAGGATTGGGAGTTACCGGATGAGGCGTTAAAAGTGATTGATATTTTTTGTGTTTGGTTGTCTAAAAGTGATGGATGTAGAAAGTGGTGTACACTTTTTGTGTTTGTTTGTAATAAAAGACAGATTGGATGAAGGGATATAGATACCCCTATTGTGAGTGGTGATGTTACCAATTTTTGAAATATTAAAAGTATTTAAATATTTTTTTAAAAAAACTAATGGTTAGATCATTTTAAATCTTTTAAAACAAATTAATTGATTTAAATGTTAAATTTTAATTAAAATATTTTTGATTAATTTCAAATATTCAAAATTAGGATATTTTAATTTAATATGTTTGTGCAAATTTAGGTTAGATCCCTAAATCCACAAAACACTTTGAATTTGTATTGAGAGGGGATGGAGAGAAAAAGAAGGAGATCGAAAAATAAATCAAAAACAGCGTAAAGAACACAAGAATTAACGTGGAAACCCCAAAAAATGGGGAGAAAACAACGGTCTCTCAATCGAGAGTGAAACCCAATAGAAATATCTCCAAATTACAACCAGAGAGCTCCATTTTACAACTTGGGAAGGAGAAACAGGGGTTTAGAGAAGAAAAAGGGGGAGACGAATGTGGAGAAGGGCCATGTCGCCGAAGAAGTAGGGCTTCACCATGGATCTAGAGATTGCCCATTGAACTAGAGGACCTGGGTATTTATAGGCTGCTCGGGTAGGGTGATGCTTGGGTAGCAAGCCACCCCCTTTTGAACACGTGGGTGACAGTTGTTGGTCAAGTCAGGATGCCAGCTCATCAGCCAGCTCATTGCCAGCTACTCGTCCATCTAGATGCTTTTGGATGCCATCCTGGATCCCAACTGACTAACCGTCTGTAACTGCTTAGGACGACACGTGCCCTCCCTTCAACCTTAACCCTATATATATATATATATATATATATATATATATATATATATATATATATATGGGGGCAAGTAATCTAGGGATATCCCTATATTAGCCGTTGGATCAAAATCCAACGGCTAATAAAAGTCAATAATATAATATTATGTTATCAAAGTTGTTCTCTCGATCCAACGGCTAATAAAAATCAATAATATAATATTATGTTATCAAAGTTGTTCTCTCGATCCAACGGCTAATAAAAGTCAATAATGTAATATTATGTTATCAAAGTTGTTTCTCGAGAGAACTAGCAGGCACGAAGAGGTTATACTCCAAGCCATCTCGTCCAACCTCAAGCTCCAACAATGGCAGCCGTTGGGCCCTCTCCCCTTCCTTCCACACTCCATGGGTCACCACTCATCCTCTCCTTCTCCCCTCCACCTCGCCCTCCATTTCTTCAACTTTGCCACCTACTCCTCCCTCCCTCCCGGCCCTTCATTCCCACTCGGCTCTCCTCCATCACCTCTGCCCGCTAAGATGTTCGACGATGCTCTTCCCATCATGCACCGCCTCATTTTCCAACACCGAAGTCCATCCTCCATTACCGCCATGTAGTTCGGCATCATCGTAATTTGTCGGTATGCCGGCGGCCGAGAGGCCGATTTAGAGGTGCCGAAGCTTGGAGAGGTGACAGCAGCCGGGCCACGCGCCGCTGTCACCTCTCCAAGTCCGCCACCACTGCCTCTTTGATCCAAAGAACTACGACCTGCGGATCGCTTTGTTCTCCCGTCGCATGACACTCCGGACAGCCCATCTATCCAGCCATCTCGCCTGCCACTACTCTCCTTCCGACGCCGCTGCCATGTCTTCAACTTTATATCCACCATTAGAGAACGACGAGCTAGTCTTCCTGTCAGATCTCCATATCTAACCAAAAAATCCATAAAAACAAACAGCTGCCATCGGATCTGATCCAATGGCTCATCTAGGGACATCCCTAGATTTTAAATCTAGGGACATCCCTAGATGACGTATTGCCTATATATATATATATATATATATATATATATATATATATATATATAATATTCAAAATTAGGATATTTAAAATAAAAAAATTTATGATATTTTTATTAAATATATAAGATTATTATATTTTAATAAAATTATATATAATGTATTTAAAAGTTGTAACTAGGAGAATAAAAGTGAGAAAAGAAATGATATTTTTAATTAAATATATAAATCATTATCTTCAAAATAATCTATAATCTAACTTAACAGAAATATAATTAATTTAATAATTAATAAAACAAGTATGCATAAAAATTATCATAAAGAGTGCTGGTGGGGGTAATGGTAAACTAGAGAGCTAAGCAAATGAAGGAATGGAGGAGTTCTTAAATTTAACCATTGGATAGGAGTTACATCAATTAATGTGATCTTATCTACATTATAAGCCTATATAATTAGGTTGCTTTGTGATTTAAGTATGAAATAAAAATATTTATCCTCAAAAGACCTTATGTTTTGTGTTATTTTGTTCTTCTCATTTATTCTTATTTCGTGTATTTTTGTTCTTCTTTCTTTTTTTCTCAAATTTCAACATTGTATCAGAGCCATATAGATCTTGAAGGACCTGTGAATGAATATATTTATTCGGCTTTTGGCTGAAATCCAAAACCATGGTATCATAGCCATATAGATTTTGACTTCCCAGAATCCCACACTTGAGGTATTTGGATGGCCAACTCCCTATCCAAAGACAAATAACAAATCAAACAAAAATAAAAATAAAAAGTACTGGATGGGGAGTTTCCCATCCCTGGATGTAACTCCCCATCCAACCAACCAAACACTACCTTATTAGATAGAGTTGGTGAAGTAAACATTGCACCGTACTTGAGCACCTTGCTAGATTCTAATATAGTGGCTAATGTGGGAGGCTATGCTCCATTAGTTCAAAATTATAATATTGATGATACCATAATAAAGCTGGGGGGTACCGACGTTTGGATTATTGTGACTCATATGTTAATCTTATATGCCCAACTTTCTCAGTGCATAAACTGTTGAGAATAATTCAAAACTAGATTTAATCAATATTAGTTAGATTTGTTATTGATTCATTAATTAGTGGAATCTTATCTATATTGTAAGCCTATATAATTAGGTTGCTTTATGATGTGGGTATAGAATAAAAATATTTATCCTCAAAGAACTTATGTTTTGTATTATTTTGTTCTTCTCATTTATTCTTATTTCGTGTATTTTTGTTCTTCTTTCTTCTTTTCTCAAATTTCAACATTGTATCAGAGCCATATAGATCTTGAAGGACCTGTGAGTGAATATTAGCAAGGCTTCATTCTTCATGGTTTCTAATAATGCATCAGATCTCTCACCACCGGTTTCAATTGTGAAGACTATCAAGTTTTGGCTGTCAAGATAAAAGCTTATCTGAAGGTCATGAAGAGGAAGATTGTTGGCACAAGGGAAAACCTCAATGTTTCAAGTGCAAAAGATTTGGGTATCTACAATGGTTGAAAAGAAACTTTTTTTGAAATTTGATGAGAAAGTGTTGATTGTGATGAAGTTTTTTTTGGAGAAATGTGCTCATAAAGTTTCTAGCTTGGAGAGAAATGCTCCATTAAGTTTTGCATTAGAGAGAAGTGTTATACCAAATCTGAATATTTATTTTATTTGTTTTGAATTAAGGGAGAGTGTTGAGAATAATTCAAAACTAAATTTAATCAATATTAGTTGTTATTCGGTTCATTAATTAGTGGGATCTTATATATTAGTCAATTTGTTATTTGGTTCATCAATTAGTGAGATCTTATCTACATTGTAAGCCTATATAATTAGGTTGCTTTGTGATGTTAGTATGGAGTAAAAATATTTATCTCAAAAGACCTTATGTTTTGTGTTATTTTGTTCTTCTCATTTATTCTTATTTTGTGTAATTTTATTCTTTTTTATTTTTTTCTCAAATTTCAATATAGTATCAAAGCAAAATAGATCTGAAAGGACCTGTGAATGAATATATTTATTTGGCTTTTGGCTAAAATCCAAAGCCATATCAATTTTGATTTCTCACACTTGAGACATTTGGAGTTACAAGGGATTTTAAAATCCCTCATAATCCCTCAAAACAAACCATAGATTTTAAAATCAGTAGATTTAATATATGGATTTTAAGTTACATGTAACTCAAAATCCAAAGGAAACAAACATTACCTTAGCGACCATTTGTTTTGAGGGATTAAGAGGGCTCCCATTCCTTATTTTTATTTTATATGTTTGTTTGCTTTTTCAAAGAAAGAATGTGGATCTTTCCGGATATCCACATCCTCATTTTGTGGATGTGGACTTACAGCCGATTTTGACATCATTCACTTTCTCATATATTCTAATTAATTTAATAAATACATATTATTAATAGTTAATTTTTTAATTAAATATTATTATGAGTTATTAAAGATGATTAGTTAAATTAAGCAATCTTTTTCATTCAAAATTATTAATATTTTATTAGTATTATTATTTTAACTCTATATAATTTAAAAATATTATTATTGAAAAATAAAAGTTTTATTAATTATTAATTAATAATTAAATATTTTTAAAATCTTTTACTTTTATATTATTTACCATGATAATATAAAATATAATTTATTAAGCTAATAATATTTAATATTATTTAGTATATTAATTTACTTAATTAATCATTTTAAGTTATATCATATAATACAATATTATAAACCAATAATATTATACTTTAAAATTTAATTAATATTAATAATATATTTTAAATTATGACAATATTAATAATTAATATCATTTATTGTATTAGAAAACCCACAAAATACTAAATACTAAAACTTTTCACATCCCTTCTATTTCTATCCCTCTTTAAGGAAAATGGGGGCAAGCCTTTTGTCCGGCAACAACAGAAGTCTAGCCTCCGCAAAGATGTGATATATATATATATATATATATATTTTATATTCTTATGGAATTAGAAAAAAAATTACGGATTCTGTTTGATCCCTCCCGGTTGACTGCACTCCTCTTCACTTCCTCTCTCTTCGCAAGATTGAGGAAGGATGGCTCGGAAAAGGTTGGTTCACATGGAGACCTCTCTATAGGGAGGGTTTTTCTCTTTAAGAAGGAGGCTCCTGGCGCAACAAAACCGAAATAAGTCTTGGAGCACTCTCGACTCTACAGTGTTTATTTGCCATCTGGGCAGAACACCAACTGATTAGAAGAAAGAGTAAATAATACAACTCACTGATCAACGTGAACAAAGCTTATACATTGACATACAATTTGTTGATGTATGAATGAGCAGAAATAGAACAATACACAACAAATAATACCAAGTCCCCAAAATATCCAGTGGTCACCATGGGGAGTGAGGGGTAATGACTTCGGTCACAGGCTCTACCAAATGAAGCAAGAAATGATGAATATCGCAGCAAACATAGAAAAGGGCTGCAAACAAGGGTTAATGTGATGAGGTTATAAGAGTTGTTGATCATAAAATGCCATTTGAAGCTGCTTTACATGATTGAGCCAAGCACCAACATTCTGTCCATCAACAGTTACCCAGTCTACAGCAGTTGCTGCTGGTTGCTCCCACCACTCATCCACCTGCAACAAAATTTCGTGTGATGGTGAAATCAGAACTTGGGGATTCTTGTTAAGTAGCTAAAAGAGGAGAGAGATGAACATGATATGGATCAAAAGAAATCATGTATGGCTACTGTAGTCCTGGAGTATACCATTAAAGGCAGCTGATTGCATTAAATAAGATTTTGTAATTGCTTACCAGACCACGAACACGATGACAGTCCTCCAAACCCCTTTGAGCCTCTAAGACTGCATTTCTTAGTTCTGGCAGCCATCTTTCAGCCACACCTTTCTCTTGTTCTGCTGCCATCTTGAGACAATAATTGGCCATTCTGCAGGGTCGAATTGAAATAGATGTTGTCAATAAAATCTTCAACAAGAATTTTTACATAAAGGTAAAAGATATATGCGGCTTGCAGATGATCCCTAATGACAGGTCAACATGATTGAAATTTACAAAGTATTCACCATTGCCATCAAATAGGATTATGTTAAGACAATGGTTAGCTATATATAAATATATATGAAAAGCACAAAGAATTTTTTTTTTTTAAATGTGATCTCAAGCTCTGTTCATGATTAGTGTCATAAAACATCCGCCATACAAAAAGAAATAATGTCAAAAATCATTTGGCAATCCTTACCTCTCATATTCTTGTTGCACCCTATGGGCATGGTTTAGCAAGACCCGGTCATTCTCAACAAGATCCCGCCGCACCCGAACCAGATTGATTGCCTTGGCCAAATCTTCCAAAATGCTGGCCTCAGAACCCCGAAGTTTCAAACAGAACTCCAATGACTCCAAAACTGACGCAAGGCCAGTATCTGAACCTTCCATGCCTAACAAAATTAGAAAATCAAAGCATATGTTTAATTATGGCAAGTCTGCAGGCAATTCATGTTACAAGAAAATAAAAGATACAATTGTAATTTCACAATTAGTTGGACCCAATATCCAAAAGGCACTACAATGAAGAAATGCATTCCCTACCAGAGGAGAATACAATTACTTGTGTTTGCAATGGAAACATTGCCATATAGACTAATACCAACAACCAAAGGATTAACCATGATAACTTACCAGCATGACTCTGAAGTGCTGCAGAAATACGGCATATGGATGGAATTGCAGATGGATCTCTTGCCCCAGCTCTGGCTGTCAACAAAGCAGCATTCTTTTCTGCAGTAACAATGGCTTCTGAACCTGTAGCACTGCCAATTCCCATGGACTCCAAAAGAGCCTAATTGAACGAATAAAACAAAACAACATTAAGCTTCCACATATAATGCAGATCTGGCAGCAGCTAAAAGAGTATAAAACCAAAACTTGCACAAGATCCAGAATTGCATTATATTTATCATGGATTTCAAGCTTCTATCTTACATATGACTTAGGCTAAACAGCATGAAAGTGACTATCATCCATATCTCCACAAATGAAGCAAATAACATCTCACCAAGTAGGACAGCCTTTTCTTCATCTCACCCATGATAATTTTATCAAGGAAGCATTGGCAAGAATACCAACCTGCGGAGTTGATGGCAACATGTATAAGCTGTTATCCAGACTTTGATAAAAGGCGGCGACCTCATTCTCTATGAGATCCTTTGCATTATTGGAAAGTTCCACAACTGCAGTGCATGCTGGAACAATAGTCCTGGCTGCATATTCACCAGCAGCTGTTGGTTGTTGTTCCCAATATGCTGACGCATCCTATAGCATGCAGACTATTGTGAAGAATCTTTCTATTGTTCGTGGACTCAATGGTTTGCAAAATTAAAATGCACAATTTAACAAGAGAAACAAGATCAAGGTCATTTGCTGGCAAAAATCCTAAACACAACCAAATACCTTGATAAAAAATATATATCCCTAAATGGGACAAAAAGAACAATAAATAAATAATATTACCATGCTCGCACGAAGCAAAGCAGTATAGATGGATTCCAGTTCTGATCTGCGAGCATCAAATTCTTCAATCTTTTTCCATTTTTTCTTTAAGGATTCTTCTGCTTCTTTCCACTCAATGCACAACTTGTTCAAGCGCTGAACTTCAGAAGTCAATGTACTCAAGCTTGCCTTCAAGCCTGCAACTTCCCTTTCTTTTGCCCAGACATCTAACTGCATAAACAGACCATTATGGAGAGCAAATAAAAGACATAAACTAAACTTGATATATATGGAATATTTGAGATTTTGAAAACTACAAAGAATAAGTTCACAGGAATTTTATGAGTGTACAGCAATGATGTAAAACTGATGTACAGATAAAGGTCACGATACCATATTACAGAGTACTTATAAGCATTACTGTTTTATCTATGTGTCTTGCCTTTTCCAATTGATATTTCTAAACTAGTTAAACCTGATTACCTCAAAATGCCTCATATTGCCAACATTTGTTGAGGTGCCTCCAGCAGCTAATGTGTGTGATGATGCCACTTCATTGTTACCATGCAACCGTTTAATAAGCTTTAAGCTTAAACTTTTGGCCTCTGCAGCCTTGTTCAATGCATCTTCAGTGGCCACAAACTGCTGCACATGTGCTTTCTGTAAAAAAGAAAAAAGGAGTTAAAGTTTCAATGTTATAAAAGATGGAGTGTAGCTCTCAGGAATTTTCAGTTCAAGCTTGATAGGTCCAACCTGATTCTTACTTAGAATTTATTCAGAAATAAGCGTACTAACTAACTAATAAGACAAAAGTCATATTCTAAGTGCATTGAAAACTTCCCCTATTTCTATAAACACTGACATATTCTTACTGAATATATGGCATCCTTCTTTGTGATTGTTTAGGCCTCTCTTTATCTCTTGAACAACTCTGTACAAAGACTCCAAAAATATCACTTTATAGTAGTGCCAGGAATATCGGTAATTTCCTTCTCTTAGACTCATATCCATCTCTGCATAGATGATTGACCAAAACTAGGCTCCAAAAGGTGTGACTATCATATAATGATCAGAACAAAAGGATATAATTATCTGCTGTCATAAGTTTGTCATATGATTCAATTAGAAAATGTCCACATAAGTTGGTAATATTTCTCACTAATCAGAAGCAGGTGAACCAGGATCATGACTCATGCAGTCAACAAAGATATAATGTCCTTCTTGATATGGGAAGAACAAGCTACATAAATGCAGAAATAACTAAATGTGTGTGCGCGAGTGAGCGTGTGTGGTTTTAAATACTAAAAGTCAGGACTTCGGTGAAAATGCAAACTATATAATTCAACTTTAAGTAAACATAATTTGCATGATACCTGAAAATTATGCATGTATCAACAACACAACTAACTACCAACAAATATCATTGATCAAGATGATTTCAACTTCATGCAAAGTAAGTGCACTACTCTATAATATTACAAAACTAAATGTAAACCAAGAGATTGAAGTCATATCACAGAAGTTGAAGAAATGCAATCAAATATACCAACATACCTGTCTTTCAAGTAGTTGATTATAAGTTCCCTTCGTGGACAAGTCTGTTCCTGTTTTCCCATTTCCATAAACTTGATATGGTAAAGGTGAGCTAGAATCAGGAGAAGCATCAGCATCGGTTACTCTATCGTTCTCATACTTATACCTACACAGAGAAGGCAGTGCATGCCAATAAGTAGCACTTCACATGATCAGTGCTAGTGAAACAAGATTACAAAAAAATAAAAAATAAAAATTGCAACCTAGAAGCAAGTAGGGGAAAAAAGTATAAATCATCTTGGATTGGAAACACATTCTAAACACTCTTTTGCCACAAAAGATGTCAACAATCTTTCTTGTAAAAGAAGCACGCAATATAAATAACATAAAATTGTCATTTATTTCATAATTGTTTACCTTCATTCCATTTATTTTCAATATATTATCTAAGAACAACATAAGCAAACCATAATATTGAGTGAAGGGCACCAACATAGAATATTTAGGGAGAAAAAAAAAGGGAAAAGTGAGAATTCAATATCTTAAATAAGAAATACCTCAAAAGCTCTGCATCTGCTCTGATATCAATCTTTTCTGTTTCTCTGTGGATAAGTGTATTAACACGCGATGTATATAGGGCAATTGACTGTATCATAAGGGAAGGATTTTTAAGTGCATCAACTGCAACTACTTTAACATCATCAGGTATGCCACCATCAACGTCAATGCCTAGTTTGGCAGCATCTAACTGAGAGTTTATGTTAATGCCATTCCCTTCATAGGCTGGGAATGTAATGCTGTATTTTCTCAATCATATTTGATGCAAGAATTTCACATGCTCTCCTTATATTCCTTTCACGTGAGGTTTCTATGAGGATGAAATCCTCTGAAGACTTATTCCCGTTAACAGTTGGGTAAACAGCTTCCTTTTCCTCAAGAATGAGATCATCAACAAGATCAACCAAAACCACCAGAACTTGACTGCCGAACATCCCTTGCCTGATTGACATAGTGATGGAGACGTTTTTGGTACTCGGCAAATATTTTAGCAGCTTCATCACATTGCTGATCATATGCCTCAAGCATCACCTGCTTGTGCCTAACAGTTACATGGACAAATAATTAACTGATAAAGGATATTGGAAACAGAATTTCAGAGTATAAATCAAGGGAAGTTAAAAGATAAAAGCCTAAAAATATATTTGACTCATCAACATAAGGAAGATGGTTTCAGCATAACCATTCACAAGTTTCAATGAAGCCTATATATATCATAAGAAGATTAAATGGTAGTTGTAACAGATCCATAGACTAAGTTTTATCAATCAAGTCGCTCTGACACAACAAAACCATGAAGATAATCTGATCGATCACCTGCAAGTTTGCCAGCCAAAGCACACCAACTTTTCCGTTGTAAATAGAACTAAATCTTATTAGGTAGGCATCATTTACCAACTAAATCCCACAAATGCCGATCTATGTCCCAGTAATAACAATAACTCAAAGCCTGAAACCACACCCAAGTTTCTACTCCAGTTAAGATCATAAGAATCTAAAGGAGATATCAAACGGAACTCCCAACACCAACTTCAACAATGCTATTGACAATTTTCATCTTGATTAACAAGCAGAACTTCAACCCTTAGTGCAGATTCACATGAAACCAGTGATATATATACAACCAAGTCTATATTCAACTTTTTGATCATGAGTGTCTAAAAGAGAAGGCAAATGAAACACCAAAGTAGACTTTAACTATGCTGTTCAAAACTTCCTTCTTGATTCATAAGCTGAACTTCAACCAAGGAGAAGAGAATCACATGAAACTAATCATAAATATATACATAAACCCGTTTGATATACAGGTTAATTGAAACGGCATAAAGACGCAATATTTTCAATTTCTCTAGTGAAAATTGGGAGAAAAGAGAATGGAGGAAGGGAATCACCTGGCATTGGCCCTCTCATCGAGCACCCTCTTCCTCTCCGACTCCTCCCGCGCGACCTCCACCATCCGAGCCCTTAGCTCCCTGCGTTGCCTCCTTACCACACCACGCATCCTCTCCGCCTCCTCCTCCGCCAGATCTCTCTCCCTTACCGCTGCTTCCCTCGCCTCCACTCCCGTCCCATCCTCCCCACCACCCGATCGCCCCCTCCCCTTCCTCCCCGCAGCTGGCTTCGCCACCCCATGAACCATCATATTCCGGCGAGCCGTCCCGACAGTGCGCTCGGACCGGACTCGCCGGAGAAGGAAGTCCCAGACGGGAACCATGTTCCCTCTGCAGACATTGCGGAGCTGATCGGCGGCGGGGATGGGGCCCTGGTACCCCATCTCTTTCTGGAGCCACTCTAAGATTGCCTCCGGCCGCAGGGGGGCAGAGCTCCCCGCTGGCCCCTGCATCGCTAGGGTTCCAGCGAGATCTCCTTCCACCAAAGAACCCTACCAAGCTCGCGATCTCGGTCTGCGCAGCAATGGCACCATCGGAGAGCTTCAAGAGAACGGAGAAAACCCTAGACTAGAAAATGGACACTGGTGCAAGTGCCGGCCTGCCTGCAGAGGTGACCTTTACCGGGCCGGTTATTTCACTCTATTTGCTTTCAATCGAAGGCGGGCTCATCTCAAGCCTTAATTTTTTTTATTTGCACATTACCCCCTCAAACAAACTTCGATAATGAAACACTAACCCTTCAAGTTCTCATAATTACAAAGAGCACCCTGTGCATTTCTAATTTTTATTTTTTACTACAATATTAAGTTTTGATTTAGTTCAAGCTCAAAAAGACTCAATTTTTTAATCGGTGAGTTTAATACAAGTTATGCACTTAGAACTTGAATGTGGAAACATATGTTGAATGCTTAGTCTAATCCTAACAGCAATTTGTTTGTTTGTAGTCAATTCAATTGTATCTATATCTCATGCAAACAAAATTTCTATTTATTTGGAATATATATATATATATATAAGTATACAACTAAAAAGTAGCATTATTTGTGGCATTTGGGCTTTAATCCTTTCTATTGGGCTTCTTTGGAATCCATCTTGTAGTCACTTTGAGCCTCAAGGAAGACAAGATTCAGTTGAACTACATCTAAGTCGTTGACTTTAGACTTCACACTCACGTGTCGGTCAGCTACAACAAAGAAAGGCTAAAAAAAAAGACGAAGGATCAAGAGAAACCTCTCTTTTTTATTAAAAAGTGATGATATAACATACAAGATGATAGGGTGGTTATAAATGAGGACACGTGGCACATAGATAACTAGGCATATCCTGATCACGTGGCAATCCTTATAGCACCTTGCTTGGTTCTTCTCTGTGACCGAGCTCCTCCACCTCGGAAAATACTCTAAACTCCGAGATCCTCTTGAAGGACCTCGGCACCTTTCACGAAAGTGAGCCTCCCTCAGCTCTTCTTCCCGCGCACTCCTGCATGAGATCTTCCAGACTCTTCTAGAAGCCCAGCTAGTTGGTAAATCAGTTAGGCCGTTATGAAACGGTTAGGCGATTCTGAAAGCTTATATGGTTATGATGGCGACCGAGTCTAAAAACTTCTAGAAGCACTGAAATTTGGATTTCTTGGTGGCGTCTTGAGTTGGCTCCCACGTGCTAGAATTCAGTAGCTTCTTCGCCAAGCTTCACCCCAGTCTCCAGACCCTATAAATACCCCTGCTCTCCAGTAGAAAGGCATCTCATCTCTGATCCGGCGAAGCCCTGCTGCTCTAGCGACTGGAGTCTTCTTCTTCACCTCCTCCTCCTCCTCAATCCCCATTTTTCTTGATCTAGAGCTCATTCATGGGACTCTACATTGTATCTTTGAAGGAAATTTAGTGGATTTCATCCTCTGAAATGAGGATCGTGGTTTTTTCTCCATCTTTGGGGTTTTCCAAGTAAATTGTTGTGTGTTCATCTTCTCTTCGAGTTTTTCTCATTGATTTCTCGATTCTTCTTCTTCCCATCCTATTATAAATTCAAAATGTTGTTCGAAATTGGGGCTTGAACCAATTTTTGAGTTAACACAAGATAAGAGAAAAAAACAACACATGAAGATCTTATCTATTTCGTATCTCAATATTCTTATGTCTCCCATGTATTTATTTGACTTTATTAAGCAATCATGCTATCAAAATGGTTATGAAAATGAAAGTGTTTAGCATTATGTCAAACTCTCTCTTACTCTCACGCACACACATGCGCGCCCACACACACACACACACTGTAGATCAGATCAGATGCATTGATGAGGGGATCTTATTTAATGAAGCTTGCATATATGCACTGATTGCACTACAATAAAGTTGATCTATTGTCGCGGATTTTAGCGGCGGATTTCGAAATCTACCGCTAATGTAAAGAGCTATTGCGGCGGATTACTATATCTGACGCTATTGATGCATGAATATGAAGTAGCGGTTATCTATAGCAGCAGATAATAATATCCGCCACTATAAAACCGTATTATAGCTACACTTTGATATCTATAGCGGCGGATAAGCGGATAATAGTATCCACAGCTAAAACCTATATATAGCGGCGGATATAAATATCCGCTGCAATATAACTCAACAATGTTAATTCAGCCGTTAATTATTTTATTTACAGCAATAGTCTATAGCGGCGGATTTTATTATCTGCCGCTTTAGGTCAGCTCCCTCCAACTTTCCCCGCCAGTCCCTTTCCTTTCTTTGGTTTATTGTCTCAAAGCTCTCTCCAGCGTTGCCCTAGGTCTCCGAGCTCCTCTCCTTCATCCTTGATCGCCTCAACAAGGTATTCCATTCTCTATTTTGTCTCTCTAAGCCCTTGATTTCTATTACGTAGGACTAGGTTGTGGATCTATTGATGGCATTGTAGGAGTCGAGCTCCTTCGTGTGGACGCCGGAGGCATCCGGGAGGCTCTATCCTTCATTTGCGCGCTGACTTCACGGACTTTTGGACAAGCACCCTCGACTCTTTGGTACTCTCTCCGCCTCTCTCTCCTCTCTGCCTCTTTGGCACGGAACTCTATTCTCTTGATGTTGAAATCGAATCGTGGAAAATAAGCCGACTTAGGGTTCCATTTCTTCGATTCTCGCAAAACAATCCACGGATCCGGAAACAAAATTGAAAGTTTATTTTCTTGGCGAGGGTTTTAGAGTGGTTTCTTTGTTGAAAGCGGCCAGGATATATCCGCCGTTATAGTGTTTTACTTAATACTAAATATGTTTATTATTATTGTTTAATTTGGTCTTCTCATATATTAAATAATAATAATAATAATAATAATAATAAATACTATAGCGGCGGATATATCCGCCGCTATAGTTGTGTTAACAGCATGTTGGGCATATAGTGACGGATATATCCGCCGCTATAGGTCCACTTTAACAGCCGCAAAGACATATAGCGACGGATATATCTATCGCTATAAAGTGCTCTTAACGGCGTTACAGCGTAGCTGTGACTTATTGTAACGCCCCGACCCGATCTCGGGACCTCGGGCACGTGTGCAAACCGGCCGTAGCCGAGTAGAGACGGGCCCCACCCGGATACAAGGCCTAAGTGTGTAAGCAGATTATGCAAAATAACAACTTAATTTATTCAAAATAAACAGAGTTCAGCGGAAATAAATAACAAGGGTTCAGGTACCCTACAAATATCAGGCCCTAAGGGGACCTACAAAACATAATATCTCACTCAAAACTAAAGATGCATAAGGTCCTCCGGACCTCAGCAAATCACCCACCCACGATCGGCTCGGCTCCTAGCGTACTCAGTGTCCCTCGCACTCGGGATGCATGCGAGGGAGAGAAAACAAGTGCATGAGCTTTCGAATGGAAAGCTCAGTAAGTACCCCTGCGGGGTTCAAGAAATTATGATATCAAAAGACATGAATATCAAAAGCAAAGTCGGGGCACGCCCCTCAAAACAAGCCCTAGGAGTCTATCACAATAAAATACAAGATCGTGACTCCTAGCTAAGAGTTCCAATGGAAGCTTCTCAAACGTCTCCCCCGGTCAGTACCATTAGCGAACCTGCTGAGAAAACGACCATCCGGTCGCTACGGCCCTCGGGTCGTATGTCGGTAGCGCCACCTATCTCTCATGTCGACATGGTGAATCGACCGGCAAGGGACATCCGTAACACTCTCCCTCTCGCTAGGAGTCCGGAACGTCGTGGTGTCCCGTCCCCAACGCTCTCGCGAAAAATCTGGGCTCACCGCTTCGCCCATCAATCCGGACGGCGAATAAAGCATAAGTAGGGATCCCTAACATCCTTAAAAAACAATCAAACATGCTATATATGGATTTCAACAAAATTCATGGAAGCATGTATGAAAACAATATGTCACAACAAAGACATAAAAATAAAATCCCTGAAGGGAGGAACAAGGCATGCTCAACATGCAATAACAAGGTCAAGAATACTCATCAAAGAGTAAAGGTACTAGGCCGAAGTACTTACAAGAACAGACATGGCAATAACAAAAATCTAGAACACTCCGAAGAGTGGGGTAGTAGGCAGAAGTACTTACCTAAAATCGCAAAGCCTCGTGCTCCACGGGACTTCCCGATGCATCCAAGTCAAGAAAATCTGTCAAGGGCATGTCTACTCTTAATAAAAGTTCATGTCTATAACTACTATGTTTACAATGCATGCACTAACGGACCCAAGTCCGACTTGTAGAACTTTCCCTCGCGTTTCCTTGTCATTTCATCTCCTCAATTAATTCACTTAGCCAATTAATTAACTATCAAAGTTAATTAGTCTATTAAAATGGTCCCTTAATTAGTTGACAATTTAACTAATTAACTATCCTCCACTCAACCTTAGATTTGATTAGACTCCACCTACTTTAACTTGTTGGCTCAACCAACTTATAAATAATTATTTCCACATAAGTTGTCCAACTAGGTAGTTATTAGTTAATTTCATTAATTATCTTATCCTTGTCATTTAGAATCAAACCGTTTCACCTAAGTTGACTATCTCAAATCAACCAACCTTTTGTTTAGTCTAAGTCCAATTAGACAACTTACTAGCCAGCTAATTATCAACTTAGTTATTTCCTGATCATTCAACTAACCATTTAGTTAAATAATTATCTTACTTTAATGAGTTTCAAGCTACCTAGCTTACCAAATTAATTAGCCATCAAATACCAAGACTAAATTTAATTAGTGAGATCTCTTAAATGGTCCACTAGTCATTTTCTAACAAATAGATCAATTAACTAATTTAGTGGATTAGCTAATTGTCTCTATTTAATTTACTTACTAATCAATAATAGTAATGAATTAAACCCCTTTTTTTTTGTCAGAAATAAACAAATTAATTAATAAAGTCAATCAACTAAACATTATTAGTTATCAACTAAATTAACTAATTCTTTCAATCCCTTTAAAACAAATTAGTTAACTTCTACTTATTAACTAATTAATTAATTAGTTAATGGACCAAGTTATTTCATTCCTGATTAACTTACTAACCTGTTAGCCATTAATTAATTTAATTAATTAGTAAACCAAATTATCTAATTAATTGACTAATTAGATCCTATTAACCACCCTAACCCCTCTCCCTCTCTTTCTCTCTTATCTTCTCCACAGGCCGAGTCTCATCGGAGGTGGTGACCGCGCAAGCCGTCCACCGTGGCGCTCCGGTCCCAGTCTGGTGGTCGTCGGCGAGTTTCCCGGCGGCCCGTGCTCGGAGAACCCACTCCGAGGTCCTCCCTGGCCGGAACCACCCCTCCTCCTGCTTTCCGGTCCGGATGTGGCCTTCCTTCCTCTCAGGCGTCAGTTCCCATGTGAGGTGAGGCGGAGGGTCCTGCGGCTCCTCCTGGTGTTCGCCACCCTACCCACAGTCTACCATGCATGCACGACGGGAGAAAGAAAACAGAGAGAGAGATAACTCACCGGAGACGACGGTGGCGAGCTCGCGAAGCTTCGTGGTTCGTCGGTGAAAGGCCGGGAATGTCACCTTTCCGCTTCTCCGCCCTTGCGTTCCCGGTCGCCGCTGCGAGACTCCGTCTGCTCCCCTTGATGGCAGCCGGAACCGAGAAGGAGAAGATGGAGATGAGAGGTGGTGTGCTCTCCGTCCAACCCCTCATGGCCTTTTATAGGGACTGAGGAGATCGTGAGAGTGGTGGCGAGAGATTTGCCATGCAAATCTCTACAATCTTACCTTTTCTGGCGTTTCCATAACCGGAAAAAGATCTCGCGGCGGCGGGCTGGCGACGAGGGAGAAGTGGCGACGTTGCTCCGCGATCGTCACTGCGCACGATCCAATGGTCCGAATTTAACCGCACGGTGAGGGCGCACGTACCACTCACTGCGCACTAAAGCGATGGACGGCCGGATTGATGCCTCGAGATCAGCTCGCTGTGGATCATCCAATCCAGGCCGTCAGTCCACCCTCATTCATAATCCCCTCGGTCTTTTACGAAAACCCCCCCTTTGTTCCGCAATTTCACACTTTGGTCCCTGAACCGTGAGAGAGAGGGCGTAATCCATATTTAATCCTTATTCTTTTTATTTTTACATCCAGGTCCCTCTCCAGAGACAACAACTTTTATCTCACAGTCCTTGTAATCTTATAAAATTTCTAATAGGTCCCTAGCAGCCAAATAAAACTCAAAATTATTAATAATTTCCATAATTTAAATTCATTTGAATTTAAATTAAATTTGGCTGCTTCTGATTATATCCCATCCCTACTAAACTTAGGATATTCCCAAATTAAATTAAATCATTCTTAATTTAATCTAATTCTCCCCATTACCATTTTGGACCAACCATGATCAATTTAAAATAGTTTCCTAATTTAATTAAATTGGTCACTTCCAAATTTAATTAAACGAATACCTAATTTTCATAAATGATTTATTCCATGACCTATTAATTCTTTTTAAACTCTCTCATGGCCATTTTACCAAAATGCCCCCTGGAGCTTGTAAATCCCCAAAATACCCTTTTTGGCAAGATTTAAAAAAATTACGAATAAATTTAGGGAAAAATTTTAAACCCTTTATTTCAAGCTAAAATCACGGATTTTACACTTATAGCGGCGGGTATATCCGCCGCTATATCCCTTAGTAGCTACTCTACACACGACCCTATAGTGGCGGATATACCCGCCGCTATAGGTGGATTTTCCGCCGCTAAAACATACAGCGACGGAGGATTTAGTGGCGCCCAAAAGTCGCCGCTATAGTGGTGGATATATCCGCCGCTATAGGGTATATTTCCTTGTGTTTGATAGGGGAATATCTTATTTGGGATTAAAAATAACTTTTGAAATATTTTGAATTTTTTAAGGGAAAATTTTAAAGTAAAGGTATTATGGGGCTTCCATGCATTGATGGGTGGGTTATTATTATATACTTAAACTTAAATTAAAGTTTTTAGCTGAAAATTTTTTTATTGTGGAATGTGTTGGATATCCTAGTTGGGGATATCCTCTATCAAACATGAGTACGTGTTGGTACCATCCATGTCAGTGAGCCACTGCTGTTATTGACATGAAGAAGGAGGAGGAGGGGAAGAAGAAGTTACATGTCCAACTTTGGCATTTATATTATGTCTGACAGTGAACACAAAATTAATTAAAATATATACCATCTTTTCAAATAGAGATGAATCATCTCAAAAGGGCCTCATGGTCCTCACCCTCCCACAAATGGGATAAAGAAAGGCATGCCCATTTCCATCTGATAGGATTCCCTCCAACTCCAACGAGACAATGGGAGCTGATCAGAGGAAACAAGCAATCCCAAGTCTCTTCAACATGTACACCAATATATATATATATTGAACATGCAACAGCAACATCTTGATAATAAAGGGATGGATAAAAGGCCTCAACTAAAGTGAAAGATGGATCAAAGTTCTTTCATCAAATAAAGAAGAAATCAAAACTTTATTGGGAAGTGGAGCTTACCTCCATAATTGGCCATGGAAAAACACTTAGTCATGGGCCAACTTTAATTAATTTGCCAAACTTCAAAACAAAAGAGCTAGTCCTTCCCTCCATTCAGTGCTTTCTTATATATTTAAGGTTTTGGTTTTGTCATCTCCATCCCTTCTTGCATTCTTCCCATACTCTCTGCAGTCTGCATGCATCTTTTTCAGTTGAATAACTCCCACCATATATATATATATATATATATATATATATATATATATATATATATATATATATATATATATATATATATATATATATATATTACTTTATTTCAATCAGAGCTTTTCTATAATATTCCAATATGTATGTTCAGATGGTAACTAATAAATAAAAAGGAAGACAATGGGGAATGGGAGTAAATGAGGCCATGAGAGGCCAAGTCAGGGAAATTTAAGGCATGCAGAAGCGTACGTCTACAAACAAGAAAGCAATATTCATTCATTTAAAAAAAAAATGCCTATATATCATTGGATCATTGTGCTTTTTTTCTTTCCCATCTATTGATTCATTAGATGAACAATATATGGACATTGAGTCTTGTGGATCCAACCTGATCACTTATATTATATGGTTAGTGTTCCTTGCAAGTAAAACATTTTTCAACCCTAAACCCTCAAAATTTTGGTCCAATTAATTATATTTGTAATTCGATATACTTGACTAAAATAGAAGGCTGATTAATAATATATGTCATATTTATATAGACTCCTTCATGCTTCATATGTGCAAAATTATGTATAACTATTGTCATGCATTAATTTCTTAGGAAGAAGTTCTTAGGAAGAAGTTCTTGGAAGACGAATGATATATATATAAACAATAGAATGTTAAATATTGTTCTTTTACTAGTTCTCTCATTCAATCATTTCTTGCTTTCAATGTTTTTATTCTTTGAATTAATGTGTTAGAGAAAAGACGAGGTAGAAGAAAATGTGATTCATTTACGTAATAAGGATTCCCTTCACATTTTTAAAACTCTCATTTTACCTGAGAAATTTTAAATTTATATATAAGATCTTGATTTCAGGTATATTAATTACTTGGACACAATGTCAACTATGAGAAAATCCATCTCCTCCCTAATTAATCATCGAGCAATGTCATTTTTAATTTCATGAAAATCAAGACTTGAAACTAATAATATTCTAATTTCAATTCTTAATTATAATCTAACTACCCATTTATGATTATTTGGCTTTAAAATGAGAAAGGGCTGTGTGTAAGAGAGAGGTGAGAGTTATTTGAAGAAGGATCTCCAATCCGTATGGGCGAGAACCTTCTTGTATGTGCTAGCCGTGACCTGAAGTCTTTAGATAGAGAGAAATAGGAGACGTTTCAACGATAAACACCTTGTTTACCAGAAACTAATTCACTACTCTGACTTCCTCTTTCTTTTCTGGTTCGACAGTGCACACGCCACCAAGAGGAGTCAACTACAAGCAATGCAAAACTTATCAGATACAGCCTGACACTCATAAGGGAGGATGCGACTCCGAGAACCCACGGACTTCGAAGATGAGGAGAACAGCGAGAGTCATTTTCCCACGAGGCAACCAGACTAGGCTATATATAACATGCGACTCTCTTATACTCACCTGATCCATCTAGGGATCAAAATTAACATTGAAATAATATTACAATGTAACAATTAATTCTCATTAAATGAATGTAGTTTATCCACTTTATCAAAAAAAAAAGAAGAAGAAGAAGAAAAAGATGCTTGAGAGTTGTTTTTTTAATCTACTACCTAAGTATGTATTTAATTTTCATCGTCTTAATAAACCATATATAAAAATGCCAAAAAGAGAAAAACAAATGTTTGATTTGCATTTCAAATAAAATGAATGTGTGGGGCAGGGTTATAGATATAGATAGACAAACAGATAGATAGATAAGAGCCAGCCATGCAATTGGACCTTGATCTTTAAGTTTGAGTGGTCATGTCCTAATAGAATTATACTTGATGATTTAACGCAAGGATCATGGCCTTTAATTAACGTATAAGAAATAATATATAAATCAAAGAAAATAGAATCTAAATTTAGAAATAACATAGATGAATAACATGTTCATTAGTTCACATCTCTAATGTATCAATCTCAATTTCTTCCGTTTAGTTTTACCTACACTTATCTCTACGGATTGTATAAGCGCAGGGCTAACATCATGTTCAAGAAGACCCATCTACTGACATATACTTTCACATGTGAACGAAAAGAGAGATAAAAGATAATGAAGCGACCCAATAAATTACCAAAAAAAAATATTGGAAGAAAGGGACCCCAACGTGCACTAGTTTCTTGTCAAAATCTTGTATGTTGAATGGACGCTCCAAAAAATTTGGAGCTCTAGAACTATGAGAAGCATTATGAGTATGAAAAAGTATCGAGAGGATTATCGTAATCTCGTTGTTTACTTGATCAAGAGTGTAAAATTGAGACCCAATTCTATATCAATTCTTATTGGAAGAACGTTAACTTCACATCAATCAAAACTCAAGAACAACGAAAATAAAACAAAACAAAAAGTAAATTTCTTAAAAGGATCGAGACAGGATAAAGATGGGACCAAATAAATAAATAAAAGGAGAGGAAAAGGGATGCATGAATCATGTTCTTCCTCGATGACTTTACGCCAACGTCCATCCTCCTCCTCTAGCGGTTAGTTCATGAGAAAAAAAATCACTCATCAAAGATTTATAACTATGTTTATTATGTCATTAAAACTAAGCATAGAAAGGACCAAATAAATAAATAAAGGGAGAGAAAAAGGGATACCTAAATCATGTTCTTCCTCGTCGATGACTCTATGCTGACGTCTCCTCCTTCGAAGGTTAAGGCTTCTTAGTAAGTTCATGAGAGAAAAAAAAAATCACTCCTCAAAGTTTTCTACCAAAGATTTATAACTATGTTTATTATGTCATTAAAACTAAAGCATAGAAAGGACAAAATAAATAAATAAAATGATAGAAAAAATGATACTTGAATTCTGTTCTTCCTCGTCGATGACTCCTCTGGCGATTAAGGCTTCTGAGCAAGTTCATGAGAAAAAAAAAATCACTACTCAAAGTTCTCTACCAAAGGTTTATAATTATATTTATTATGTCATTAAAACTAAAGTATAGAAAGGACAAAATAAATAAATAAAAGGAGAGAAAAAGGTATACATGAATCATGTTCTTCCCTGATAAGTCCACGCCGATGTCCCTCCTCCTCCGGCGGTTAAAGCTTCTCAACAAGTTCTTGAGGAAAAAAAAACACTCCTCAAAGTTCTCTACCAAAGATTTATAACTATGTTTATCATGTCATTAAAACTAAGGCATAGAAAGGACCAAATAAATAAATAAAAGGACATAAAAAGGGATACGTGAAACCTGTTCATCCTCATCAATGACTCTACGTCGATGTCCCTCCTACTCCGCCGGCGGTTAAGGCTTCTCAGCAAGTTTATGAAAAAAAAAAAAATCACTCCTCAGAGTTCTCTACCAAAGATTTCTAAATATGAATTCTGTCATTAAAACTAAAGCATAGAAATGACCAAATAAATAAATATAAGGAGAGTAAAATGACTACCTGAATCATGTTCTTCCTGGTCGATGACTCTACGCCCACGTCCCTCCTCTTCCTCGTCATTAAAACTAAAGCGTAGAAATGACCAAATTCCTGTTTGTCCACTTAGTAATATAAATAGATACATTTAAATATTTATATTATTTGAAATTCAAAATTATGAGAAAATTTCATAATTTTTTTTAAAAATCTAAATTAGTAAAATGATGATCGACCTACCAATTATAAAAATTTGATTTTTTTTAATTTGAATTTTCACATGCGCCCTTTTTAAAGTAAGTAATTATTTCTATATATATATATATATATATATATATATGAATTAAGTATTACTATGAGAGTAGGCTTTACTTATTCAAAT
Organism: Dioscorea zingiberensis; assembly: GCA_026586065.1. NCBI lineage: Eukaryota > Viridiplantae > Streptophyta > Magnoliopsida > Dioscoreales > Dioscoreaceae > Dioscorea > Dioscorea zingiberensis. The sequence goes on along the minus strand of CM048818.1, from coordinate 71,119,277 downwards.
AAGATTAAGCCTTATTTTTACCCATTTGAGAGTGTTTTTACAAATCCAACCGATGCGGATGGAAAGGACATCGAAAAATAAGATAACATGTTGATTTTCATACAATTTGGTGACCGTATGATCATTCATCTTAGGGGTGAAAATTTAACTCTAAGATTTCTATAAATTTTCATCCGCTTAGACGTGAATGATCATACTGGCCACCAAATTGTATGAAAATTGATATGCTATCTTATTTTTGATGTTTTTTCAATTGCATGCGTTGAAAACCTTAAAAACACTCTCAAAATGGGTGAAAATGAGACAATCTTATTTGAATAGTAGTAAGGCCGGCCTCATAGTAACATGACCCTAAATATATATATATATTAAATTCCAAAACCCCAACCTAATTATCTTGATAATTTTTATTTTTTTAAAAAAATCCAAAATTTTGAGATATTTATATTATTTTAAATTCAAAATTATAAGAAAATTTTAAAATCTCAATTTAATTATCTATTTTTTATTTTTTTTTTCAAAATTAAAATTATCCGCCTCATTCTCGTCCGCTAAGTAACATATATAGATACTTTTTAAAATTTTAAAAAAAATCCAAAATTTTGAGATATTTATATTCAAAATTATTAGAAAATTTCAAAATGCAGTTTTTTTATTTTTTTTTTCAAAATTAAAATTATGTGATAGACTTCCATAAATATTTAGATAGAGAGATCTCTTTTAAAATTAAATTATGTGATAGAGTTTCATCTTGACAGCCCAAACCTAATAGTTTTCACCGTTGAGAACTGGTGGTGAGAGAGCTGATGCATTGCTAGAAGCTATGAAGAATGAAGCCTTGGTAATATTCACTCACAGGTCCTTCAAAATATATATACCTCGATACCAGTATTTGAAATTTGAGAAAAGAAGGAAGAAAACAAATTATACAAAATAAGAATAAATAAGAAGAATGAAATAACACAAAACATAAGATTTTTTAAGGAAAAATTTTATTCCATACTCACATTACAAACCAACATAATTATATAGGCTTACAATATAGATAAGATCCCACTAATTAATGAACCGAATAACAAATTGACTAATAGATAAAATCCCACAAATTAATGAACTGAATAACAACTAAATTTGACTAAATCTAGTTTTGAATTATACTCCAACACATTCCCTTAATTCAAAACAAATAAAAATAATTCGATTTGGTAGAGCACTTTTTCTAAACGCGAAAACTTATGTGGAGCATTTCTCTCCAAAAGCTTCCATGGAGCACTTCTCTACAAACTTCTAAAAATTTGTGAAGCACTTCTCATCACAATGATGCACTTCTCATCACAATCAACACTTTCTCATCAAATTTAAAAAAGAGTTTCTTCTTCGACCACTTCCACTAAATTTATATGTTCTTCATTTTTAAAAATCTGCAATTCTTTTGTAGAGTTGGTGAAGTAAACACTGCACCGTACTTGAACACCATGTTGGATTCTAATATAATGGCTGATATGGGAGGCTTTTCTCCATTAGTTGAAAATTATAATATTGATGATACCATCACAAAGTTGTTGATCACATCTATAAGCTTTCATCTTAACAACCCAAACTTGATAGTTTTCACCATTGAGAACTGGTGGTGAGAGAATTGATGCCTATATTGCTTTGATACCATGTTAAAATTTGATCAAAGAAGGAAAAAGAACAAATTACACAAAATAAAAATAAATGAGAATAACAAAATAACACAAAACATAAGGTCTTTTGAGGATAAATTTTATACCATACATCACAAAACAACATAATTATATAGGCTTACAATGTAGATAAGATCACACTAATTAATGAACCGAATAAACAATTGACTAATAGATAAAATCTCACAAGTTAATGAACTGAATAACAACTAAATTGGTTAAATCTAGTTTTGAATTATTCTCCAACACCCTCCCTTAATTCAAAACAAATAAAAAAAATTCAGATTTTGTAGAGTACTTCTCTCTAAACGCGAAACTTTATTTGGCTTTTGGCTTAAATCCAAAGCCATGGATTTTTACTTGGACGTAAGTCATAATCCCACACTTGAGGTATTTGGAGTTACAAGGGATTTTAAAATCCCTCAAAACAAGCCACAAATTTTAAAATTCGTAGATTTTGAGTTACATGTAACTCTAAATCTAGTGAAACAAACACTACCTTAGCAACCTTTTGTTTTGAGGGATTAAGAGGACTCCCCATTTCTCATTTTTTATTTTATATGTTTGTTTGCCTTTTCAACAAAGGAATGTGGATTTTTGGTCATCCGAATCCCTCATTTAGTGGATGCGGACTTACAACCAATTTTAACGTAAGTCATCATTCACTTTTTCATCTATTTTAATTAATTTAATAAATATATATTATTAATAGTTAAATTTTTTTAATTAAATATTATTATTAATTGTTAAAGATGATTAGATAAATTAAGCAATCTTTGTCATTAAAGTTATTAATATTTTATTAGTATTATTATTTTAACTCTATATAATTTAAAAATATTATTATTTAAAAATAAAGTTTTTATTAATTATTAAATTAATAATTAGATATTTTTTAAATCTTTTATGTTTATATTATTTACCATGATAATATAAAATATAATTTATTAAGCTAATAACATTTAATATTATTTAATATTATTTAGTATATTGATTTACCTAATTAAGCATTTTAAATTATATGATATAATATAATAATATTATATTATATTTTATAGATTAATTAATATTAGTAATATTTTTTTAATTATGACATTATTAATAATTAACATAATTTCTTGTATTAAAAAAAACTAAAAATATTAAATACTAAAACTTTTCGCATCCCTTCTTTTCTATCCCTCAAACATAATTAAACCTATATTCATGTGATAGCATACGATTAGTTGTTATTGGAGTTGTTTAGGTAAGAAGTTGTGATAGCATGCTCTGGAAAATTCCACTATTATATCAAGTGAGATTTAGTCCTTTATGGAGTTCCGTTTACTGTGATTTTCTTACTTTATGTATTGTCTGCAGTTCTTTTACTTCCCTTCTGTTGAGTCCCCCCCTTTGAAACCTTTAAATCCTGGTGACTTTGACCCACAAAACTGCCGCTATGATGATCACATCTGTGTATTTGAGCAAAAGCTTCAAAAGAAACTGGAAGAAGCCAAAGTATTTTTTGTGGGTTCTGGTTCCGTTGGATTTGATTTTGTTGGAAATTGAATTGTCCCACATCGGATGATAGAAAAGAAGGGAATGAGCTTAAATATAAATGTGGGGTCCACACCATTAGCCTTAGGGCTTTAAGAAAAGTTAGTATTGGTTAACATGTCATCCAAAGTGGGTTTAAGACTAATCAAAAAGTTAACATGGTATCAGAGCTGATAAGTCCCTTAACTGGGCACAAGTAAATTTGGGATCAACACACCCCTGAAAAAAAAAAAAAACCAAGCTATTGCTGCAGACGTTAGCCTCTGACCTAGTATGAAAAATCAACTAGTCCACAAAAGATCCCAGTTGAACTTGAGGAGTATTGGAAATTGAATTTTCCACATCGGATGATAGAAAGAAGGGAATGAGCTTAAATATAAACATGGGGTCCACACCATTAGCCTTAGGACTTTTGGTGTAATAGGACCCCAAATCAAAAAAAGTTAGTATAGGTTAACATGTCATCCAAAATGGGTTTAAGACTAATCAAAAAGTTAACATATCTAATCAAAAAGTTAACAGATTTTTTAAAGAATTTGGCACTCATGGGAGTTTGCTGCAGCTCAGAGGGGAAGCTAACTATAACATATGATGATATCATTGAGAATAGTGATCTCAGCCACCAATTTCTGTTTCACTACTGGAATGTTGGGCAAGCTAAATCTACTGTAGCATCAGCATCTGCTGCAGAATGTATCAACCCAAGGCTCCACATAGAAGCAAACCCAGAGACAGAAGATGTATTTAATGATGCATTTTGGGATAGCTTGGATGTTGTTATAAGTGCACTCGGCAAATGTGAAGGCCAGAAATTACATTAACTCAAGGTGCTTATATTTTCAAAAGCCACACTTGGAATCTGTTAGTATTGGCGCCAATTGCAAGACAAATGTGGTCATACCTCACCTTAGGGGGAGTTGTTGCCCCATTAGTAATTCAACTGCAAAGCTTGCACTTTTGTGCAGTCTCGATAATTTTCCCTATAAGATTGAGCATTGCTTGACTTGGGCCAATCATGAGTTTGAGGGTTTATTCATGAAAACTCCGAATGAAGTTAGTAGTTTCTTGTCAAATCCAAGTGAGTATAGATCAACTTTCAGAGTGAATAGTGGCTTTGCTTTTAGAGCCAGAAGTGCAGAGTGCATTTTCAAGGAGAGATTTGTGACATTTATTGTAAAATCCAAGATTTTAGTAGTAAAATAAAGGATTTAAAATTTCCCTAGGTTATTGCTTAATTAATTAAACTTTTCCTCTAAATTAATTAAAGTAATTTGCCAAAAGGGCATTTTGGGAATAAGTTAAACCCTAGGGCATTATGGTAAATAGACACGGGGGAGATTCAAAAATATAAATAAAATTATAAAAAATTATTTTATAATTTTATTTATTCTGATTGATGAAAGATTTAATTAAATTTGGAAATACTTAATTTAATTAAATTGGAAAGCTCATTAGAAATCATGTTAAAAACTTAGAAGGAAAGGGGGGATATTTGATTAAATCTATTAAAGGTAATGCCCTAAGTTTAGTAAGGGTGGGATTTAATCAAAAGAAATCGGATCAAATTTAAATTCAAATGAATTTAAATTATAGAAGTTATTAATTTATAACTTTGAGTTTAATTTGGCTGTTAGGGACCTAATGGGAATTTTATAAATTGCAAGGACCGCAAGGCAAAGGAAGTTGTCTCTGGCGAGGGACCTAGATGTAAAAATAAAAAGAACAAGGGTTAAAGGAGAATTATGCCCAGTCTCACAGAATGGGGACAAAAGGTAAATTTGGGGAAAACTGAGGGATTTAATCGCAAAAGACCAAAATAGACTTCCATATATAGGAATGGACGGCTGCGATTTAATTATCGTAAGATGGATCTTTAGTTCGAGGCATGAGTTTAGATCTCAGCCCTTCATCAGCTTGCTAATCTGGAGGCGCCCATATGGGATCGACGGGATCCAATGCTAGAGGGCGTAATCACCGTTCATCCGAGGGGAGAGCAGAATCCTACCGAGGTACTGGCATTTCGCTCTTCTTAACTTCTCCCTTCTGCGCCAGCCAAGGCCATACTTGAGATCCCTTCTCCGTATAAGGAAACCACCGTACAAGGAAAGTTTGGCGAGTGATTTGCATGTGATCTCGATGATCACTGGATTGAGTTCACCCGGGATTCTCTTTTGAATCCTATAAAGGGAGGGTCGAGGAGGCTTCAACCTCCAACTCCACCACCGCCTCCTCCCAAGTGGACCGGGAATGTAAGAGGAGAAGATCCTCACGACGGCGGAGGAGCAAGGAGAAAGGGCGGGGGAAACTCCACCAAACACCAAGTAGGGGTGCCTGATAGAGACAGCGCCAGTGACGAGCCCTCCATCGTCGCCTCCGGTGAGTAGACCTTCTCTGTCTTTACTTTCCGCTAAGCATGCATGGTAGGTTCTAGTTAGAACGGGCGAAAGCAACGGGAAGAGCCACCGACACTCTACCTGGTCTCCGGCCGAGGTTCGGGCGCCGAGATGAGGATTTTCAGAGTCGAAGCTACTAATCATGGGACCTCGTGGAATCGTGGGGAAGGGAGAGAAGATAGCGCCGCCGCAGGAGGTCTCTTGATCGAGACTCTAGCCACGGGCCAGTTCTGGGAACTCCGGGCCATGATGATCGGACGGTCACCAAGAACTCCACTTGGCGGCAAGGCTCCTGCTCCCTGGTGAGGTGCTCGGCCTGAGAAAAGACAGAGAGGCGGGAGAGAAGAGAAGAGAGAAGAGAGAGAGAAATAGGATTTATTAGATAAATTAATAGATAAACATTTATTTTATAAATTTGGATTTTTATAAAAAACGGATGGATAAGAATTTGAATTTAAGTCAAATTAATTGTTTGAACCGGTTTGGATTAAAATTCTAAAGTGAATTAATTAAGTTAGTTAATCAATTAGCTAGATTACTTGATAAAACTATGGTGAATTTAATTTGAAATCAAGTAATTTGATTATCAGATTATTGGAGAATTGGTTTAAATAAAAATTATGACAATTGAATTATTTAAATTAATTGTCATAATAGATTTGTTGTAACTTAGTCATTTGACTAATTTGTCAGATAAGCTTAGTTTTAATCTAATTATTAATATTATGGATAATTAGACTAATCAAGGGATTAGTTGACTAATCAAACAAGTATGGGTTTGGTTAACTAGTTCCGAATATTAAATTTAATCAAATTAAAAAGGGAGGGATCAAGTATGATGGAGGATAATCAAATAAAATATTTCCCTGATTAATCGGATTAGTTAAATTAACTAATGTCTACTTGGTTGGGTAACTAACTAATGAATAATTAATTAATTGGGAAATTAATTAATTAATTGGTTTGAGCCAACTAGCTAAACTAAGCGTAATCAATCCAACCAATCTATGGATGAGTCCGGGGCTAGTGAGTTGGTTAATGGATGATCATTTAGGAGATTAGTAATTAGTTAATTTGTTAACTAACTAAGGGATCAGTTTAATAATCAATTAGTAGATTGATTAACTTGATTAGTTAGTTAAGTGGCTAATTGAAATAAAAGAGAAGGTGAATTGATTTAATAAATCAATAAGTTGAGTTGGCTAAAAGATGAGCTCAAGGATGGTTCGAATAAATTCTAAAAGGGATGGAACCAAGATGAAATGACAAGGAAACGCGAGGGAAGGCCCACAAGTCAGACTTGGGCCCATTAGAGCATGCATAGTAGATGCAATATTCATAGACGAGTATCTTATTGAGATAAGATTTTTATTTATCAGATTTTGACTTGGATGCGCCGAGAAGTCCCGTGGAGCACGAGGCTTTGCGATTTTAGGTAAGTACTTCGGCCTAGTACCTTTACTCTTTGATGAGTATTCTTGACCTTGATATTGCATGCCTTGTTCCTCCCTTCAGGGATTTTATTTTTATGTCTTTGTTGTGACATATTGTTTTCATACATGCTTCCATGAATTTTGTTTGAAATCCATATATAGCATGTATGATTTGTTTTGGGATGTTGGGATCCCTACTTGTTCTGTTCTTCGTCCCGGATTCAGTGGAGCAGGTGAGCTCCAGATTTTGCGAGAGCGTTGGGGACGGGACACCCTGACGTTCCGGCACTCCTAGCCAGAGGGAGAGTGTTCTGGTTGTCCTCGCCGCTGGGGTCGATCAATCACCATTGCCGACATGAGAGAAGTGGCGCTATGAATACTGTACCGCACTGAAAATGTAGCGGCGACCGGATGGTCGCTTTCTCCGGCAGTTCACATGGTACCGACCGGGAGACGCATCGAGAAGCTTCCATTGGAACTCTTAGCTAGGAGTCACGCGATCTTGTTATTTTATTGTGATAGACTCCTAGGGCTTGCTTTGAGGGGCGTGCCCCAGCTTGCTGATATTCATGTCTTTTGATATCATATGTTCTTGAACCTCGCTAGGGTGGATTTCATCGAAGCTTTCCATTCGGAAGCTCATGCACTTGTTTTCTCCTCGCTTACGCATCCCGGCGCTGTAGGGACACTAGAGACGCAGTGAGCCGAAATGCCATCGCGGGCTCGGGTGATTTGCAGAGGTCCGAGGACCTTGTCTATCTTTTGTTTTGAGTGAGATATTATGTTTTGTAGGTCCCCTTAGGGCCTGATATTTGTAGGGTACGACCCTTGTTATTTATTTCCGCTGAACTCTGTTTATTTTGAATAAATTAAGTTGTTATTTTGCATTATCTGCTTACACACTTAGGCCTTGTATCCGGGTGGGGCCCGTCTCTACTCGGCTACGGCCGGTCTGCACACGTGCCCGAGGTCCCGGGATCGGGTCGGGGCGTTACATTTATGGACTGCGTCATCTGGGCATGACTAAAGTAAGTTCACTTGTATATTCAATTTCTTTAGTACATCCAGCCACAAATATTTCTGTTACCTGCCAGGCTCACATCTTGGAAACTTTAAGTATGATGTTAAAAAAATGTTGTCTGCACTTTCATGAGCAATGCCAGTAGTTGGACAGATCTGATTTAGCAAGTTAATTCTACATTTTGTTGATTCACTCATTATCAACCTTGTTTTATGGATAATGAAACATCTGTTTCTTGTGTACAGTATGCCACTGATTGGATATCTTGATGCCTGAAGGTTTGAAGACTACTTCGTCAATTGTGTGAAGCAGTTGACATTAAGATTCCCAAAAGATTCTTCCTCTACTGGTCATTTGCCTTTTTGGCAGCCCCCTAAACACTTTCCTAAACCACTGCAATTCTCATCTAGAGATCCAGCACACCTTAGCTTTATCATGTCCGCAAGTGTACTTATTGTGGAAACATTTCAAATTCCTATTCCAGACTCATTTATGAATCCTTCAGTGTTGGGTGATGCAGTTGATAATTGTAGGATGGCTGATTTGAAAGGCTATGTTTCAGTTAATGATATCATGAAAAAGCTGGAAAAGTTTACTGAAAAGCTCCCCCCTGGATTCCGGATGAAACTAAGGGTGCGTTTGGTTAGAGGTAGTTTCAAATCCATGGATTTTGAATTACATTGTAGTTGTAAATACATGGATTTGGAAATACAGGAGAGTCAAATCCAGTGTTGGGTTAGAAGGATATGTGAAACCTGATTTGGAAAGATGCTGTTTGGTTTGATGTATTTAGAGTGTTGGACATGTAATCTTTGTATATAGTTATTTATGGTAAGATTACCCCCATTATAGGTTATTAGTAGATTTTATTAATAATAAAAACCTCATAAATTTTTTTAATTAATATATATATATAATTATTTTTAATAATTATTTTCTTAAAAAAATTTATTATTATTATATATATAATATATATATTTTTTAAAAAATAATTATAATAATATTTACACGTTATAATACTTGATTATTATGGATGTATTTAACATGATATTAATTTTTTATGTTAGTTATATGAATAATTTATATTATTATAAATAAATTTAAAGATTATTTTCTTAAAAAAATTATATATATAGACGTGTGATATTACTGTGCATTCCCACTCGCCTCCCGTTTGGCCCCCTGAAACATGTTTAAAGGTTTGAATCAGATGACGGATGGGAAGATTATCTAGTTTAAGATGTTCATTTTCATATAATTTGGTAGAATCGCTTAGTTCTCCCACTTTAATGGTTTTTATTTTATAGAAATCTGAACTGTCCAGAATTTCAATCATTTCAACTATTAAGTGGGAGGACCAAACGATTATCAAATTATATGAAAATCGACATGCTAGCTTATTTTTCGATGATCTTTCCATCCATACGGTTGAAAATTTTTAAAACTCTTCAAATAACCAAATAGGAGGTCATTTACTTGCACAATAATATAATAGAAAAAATTAATATTATATTAAAATGATTTTCACTCTCCTCTCGCTCAGCTGAACGCGTGAACACGTGTGCTGCACGTGCGGGATTTGAACGCGGGATTTGGTATTACGGCCGATTTGGCCGTAATACCAAATCCCCCATCTGTGGGATTTGGTTTTACAGTTGCTTTCTAAATCCAGCCAAACAAACGCTGGATTTAAAAAGTAACGGTATTTACAAATACACTGGATTTCAAATCCCCCCAACTCCCTCCAAACAAACAGACCCTAATAGAGTTTGGGTAGATTAGGTTGTGATGAACCTAGTCTTACATGCTAGTTGATTGTGTTTTTTTTTTTTTTAATATAGAAGTTTGGAAAAGATTTGTAAGAGTCGTGGAAACAGCCTCTTGCAAAAAAGCAAGATGAGGCTGCATGCAATAGATCTAAATGATCTGACCCTTTCCCGGACCCTACACATTGTAGGAGTTATGTAGCACTAGGCTGCCCTTTTTTATAGAAATCCAAGTAAAAGATGGATTGGTTATAATGTCTGCTGCCCCTTAAAGGCCGCAAAATCTAAAATAAGAATGATGGTGCAGGCCAAAGACCCACGGCCGTCGAAGAAAGGTCCTCCGACCTCAGTAGTAGAACCGAAGTTCAATCCTCTTGGACGCGAGTGTATCAAGGCAGATTTAGTAATATCCTGGCGGGCCCGTGCCACTATACGGGACCCAAAGGATAGTCCCGCCTCGCCAAGGTGTCCCTATCTCAAAAGGATTTATCGCTTATTCAAAAAAAAAGAATGATGGTGCAGAATAAGGATGGGACTGATTTTTCTTGTTTTAAAATATAAAAAATATTATTTAAATAAAAAACATGAGCAACACAAGGGTCATTTGCTTGTTTCACTCTATTTGCTTTCAAAGGAAGGTGGGCTTAGGTCTTAATTTTTTTTATTTGCACATTACCCCCTCAAACTAACTTCAATAATGACACACTAACCCTTCAAGTTCTCATAATTACAAAAGGCTCCCTGTGCAATTCTAATTTTTATTTTTTACTACAATATTAAGTTTTGATTTAATTCAAGCTCAAAAAGACTCAATTTTTTAATCAATGAGTTTAAAACAAGTTATGCACTTAGAACTTGAATGTGGAAACATATGTTGAATGCTTACTCTAATCTCTAACAGCAATTTGATTGTTTGCAGTCAATTCAATTGTATTTCTATCTCATGCAATGCAAGTTTCTATTTATTTGAAATTTAATATTTTACCTAAATTGTGATATATATATATATATATATATATATATATATATATATATATATATATAGAGAGAGAGAGAGAGAGAGAGTAGTGATAGGATGAGGCGGGGGGCGCCTATCACTACTTATATATAGTAATATATATATAAAATTATATATTGTATTTTTATAATGCATTTAGATTTATATTGATTTATCTATATATTTTAAACTATATATATATATATATATATATATATATATATATATATATATTTTTTAAATTATCTTATATACATGTATATATATATATATATATTTAAAAATTATATATATATATCTAAAATATTGTTTAAAATACATAGATAAATCAATATAAATCTAAATGCATTATAAAAAATATAATATATAATTTTTATATATATTTACTATGTATAAGTAGTGATAGGATGAGGCGACCACAAGTGCAACCGCTTCATCCTATCACTACTCTCTCTCTATATATATATATATAGTAGCAGTATTTGTGGCATTTGGGCTTTAATCCTTTCTATTGGGCTTTGAAGTTCATCTTGTACTCACTTTGGGCCTCAAGTTAGACAAGATTCAGTTGAACTACATCTAAGTCGCTGACTTTAGGCTTCACACTCACATCCTGGTCAACTACGCCGAAAAGAAAGGCTCACCAATACCTCTTAAGATATTAGTATCGTGTCCCCAGTAGAACTTCATTGGCTCTGGACAAAACCTGCGCTTAAATCCCTATGACCACAAGGCGAGGACATGTGCGAAGGGAGCCGCCGCAGCCACGTTGCCCACCTCGGGAAATGCTTGTCGCCTTTGTCAAAAAAAAAAAAAAAAAAAAAAGGCTAAAAAATAGACGAAGGATCAAGAGAAACCTCTCTTTTTTATTAAAAAGTGAAGATATAACATACAAGAGAAGAAAAAAAATACACATGAAGATTTCAATGATGAGTCTTATCTATTTTCTATCTCAATATTCTTATGTCTCCCATGTATTTAACTTGATTAAACAATCATGCTTTCCAAATGAATATGAAAATGAAAGTGTTTAGCATTACGTCAAAGATAAGAGAGAAAAAAAGTGATGATATAACATACAAGATAAGAGGGGAAAAAAACACACATGAAGATCTTATCTATTTTTTATCTCAATATTCTATGTCTCCCATGTATTTATTTAACTTGATTAAGCAATCATGCTATCAAAATGGATATGAAAATGAAAGTGTTTAGCATTACGCCAAACTCGGGTAAAAATCTTGGTGGGGGTACCAACTATGCATTTGTATTACTGTCAATCGAATTTCAATTTGTTTCTTTTAGGTATCGTAACATTGATTTTGTTTGACCATGAGGGATTCTGACCAAATTAAGCTAACGTGGATTATCCACGTCAGACCCTAATATTAAAATATTATTTAAAAAAATATTTTAAATTAATTATGTTAATTACAATCAAATAATATTAAACATTATTAATTTAATTCACTAAACTCTAACCCCCATCTGCACGGCGGTGTAACCCGGCATGGGAGGTCCTAGGTGGTCGAGCCAAAACCCAGGGCGCCATGGGAGGTGAGGATTAGGGTTAGGGTTTAGTGAATTAAATTAATGATGTTTAATGTTATTTGATTGTAATTAAAATAATTATTTTTAATAATATTTTAATATTAGGATGTGACAGTGGATAATCCACGTCAGCTTAATTTGGTCGGAATCCCCTTTTTACCCATCGGAATCCCTTCAGTATCCTTTCGGTGAAATAAAATCGATGTTCGGATTCGATGACCGAAGTGAGGCAAATGCATATATATAATTCGGTATTCCACCAAGATTTTTACCCGTCAAACTCCTCGCTCTCTCACGCACACACATACACACACACACTATGTAGATGCATTGATGAGGAATCTTAATTAATGATGCTTGCATGCACTGATTGGTACCATGTCAGTGAGCCACTGCTGTTATTGACATGAAGAAGAAGAAGGAAGTTACTTGTCCAACTTTGGCATTTATATGTCTGACAGTGAACATAAAATACATTCCATCTTTTCAAATAGAGATGAATCATCTCAAAAGGGCCTCATGGTCCTCACCCTCCCACAAATGGGATAAAGAAAGGCATGCCCATTTCCATCTGTTAGGATTCCCTCCAACTCCAATGAGACAATGCATGGGAGCTGATCAGAGGAAACAAGCAATCCCAAGTCTCTTCAACATGTACACCAATATCAATATATATATAGAACATGCAACATCTTGATAATAAAGGGATGGATAAAGAAAGAAGGCCTCAACTAAAGTGAAAGATGGATCAAAGCTCTTTCATCAAATAAAGAAGAAATCAAGCTTTATTGGGAAGTGGAGCTCTACCTCCATAATTGGCCATGGAAATTAAAACACTTACTCATGGGCCAACTTTAATTTGCCAAACTTCAAACTAAAAGAGTCCTTCCTTCCTTCCCTTTAGTGCTTTCTTATATATTTAATGTTTTGGTTTTGCCATCTCCATCCCTTGCATTCTTCCCATACTCCTCTCTGCAGTCTGCATGCATCTTTTTCAGTTGAATAACTCCCACCATATTACCTTATTTCAATCAGAGTTTTTTCTATAATATTCCAATATGTATGTTCAGATGATAACTAATTAGAAATAAAAGAAAATAAATAAATAAAAAGGAAGACATTGTGGGATGGGAGGTGATTCTGACTGTTCATTAAATGAGGCCATGAGAGACCAAGTCAGGGAAATGTAAGGCATGCAGAAGGGTCTACAAACAAGAAAGCAATATTCGTTCAATAAAAAGAGCCTATATATCATTTGATCATTGTGCTTTTTTTCTTTCCCATCTATTGATTCATTAGATGAACATGGACATTGAGTCTTGTGGATCCAACCTCACTTATATGGTTGATTAGTGTTCCTTACAAGCAAAACATTTTTCAACCTCTCCTAACCCTCAAAATGATGGTGGATTATGGTTAAATATATATAGGAGGAAGGGGTAAATATTGTGGATGGTCACCAAATTATGGTCAATTCTTATTTTGGGTATCAAATTTTAATTTGTATCAAAATAGTTACTAAACTTCAATTTGGTTTCAACAAAAAGGTCATCTAAAGGAATCTGGCGAGAAATTGCTAGACGTGGACGCCAGAGTGACCACGTGAACGTCATCTTTACACATTACTTATATCAGTGGTGTTACCACGTGGCATAATCTGAGACATATGCACCACGTAATCTATTAATTAAGTCATCATGTTAGCCCTTCTTTTTTATTATGTGGCACTTATGTGTCAACTTATGCCACATGGCGATGCTACTGATGTAAATAACGTGTAAAAATGGCGTCCACACATGGTCACCCCAGCATCCATGTCAACAATTCCTCGTCGAACTTGCTTGGGTGACCTTCTTTTGAAACCAAATTGAAGTGAGCAATCATTTTGATACAAATTGAAATTTGGTACCTAAAGTAAGAATTGATCATAATTTGGTGACCAACCATAATATTTACCCGGAAGGAAGTTTGTTAAATTTTCCGGTTATATTTGTAATTTGGTCCTTGATTAAAATAGAAGACTGATTAATAATATATTTCATAGACTCCTTCCTTCATGTGCAAAATTATGTATAACTATTGTTATGCATTACTAACATCATAAGGGGCTAGGGTCACAAACGATCAAGCTATTCACGAAACTTCGAGATCGCTTTCGAGAAAGCTCGAGTTCTACTCAAATTCGAGCTTTAGATCGAGCTTCAATTTTGAACTCGATCGAGCTCAGCTCGAAAGCTCAAAATTTAATATTAATATATTAATATATAATATAAATATTTTAAAAATAATAAAAATAATAAATATTATAATATATGAATAAAATATTTAATATTTAGTATTAATATATAAGATATAATGTATAAAAATTAATTAGAATTAAGTTTTTAATTTCAAACTAAATCCGAGATTTAAAAATTATAATTGAGTTCTTAATTTGAAGCTGAAATTAAAATCGGCCGAAAGCTCGATCAACCTTCATTCGAAATTTAATTTCGAAGCTCGGTCAGAATTTCAATGAAGCTCGAGCCCAAATTTCCATCAAGCTCGGCCCATTTACAGCTCTATAAAAGGCCTATTGGCATCGGGTAACTTTGTTAAGAGGTTCTACTCTTCTGAGAAGAACTCAAGATATATATATCGAGTCCCACCTCTTACAAAAGTTGCAACTCAGGTGTATCGTGCTCTGCACAGGCGCCTAAATCCCGAAACACATAGGTGGTGACATGCTTTTGTCAAACAAAAAAAAAAAAAAAAAGACACTATTGCCATGCATTCCTTAGGAAGAAGTTCTTGGAAGCCGATAAGAGAATGTTAAATATCGCTATTTTGCTAATTCTCTCATTCAATCATTTCTGCTTTCAATGTTAATTTTTACTATAAGAATTAATGTACGTGTTTGAGAAAAAGGAGAATTTTAATTTATAAGTAATATATAATATCTTAACTTATAACTTTTTTTTTTCAAGCTACTACCAAAGTATGTATTTAATTTTCATCGTCTTAATAAACTATATATAAAAATGCCAAAAAGAGAAAAAAAAAATTGATTAATTTGCATTTCAAATAAAGTGAATATGTGGGGCAGGGTTTTAGATATAGATAGATAAACAAACAGATAGATATATAGATAAGAGCCAGCCATGCAAATGGACCTTGATCTTTAAGATTGTTTGAGTGGTCATGTCCTAATAGAATTATACTTGATGATTTAATGCAAGGATCATGGCCTTTAACGTCAAACAATCCCTTTTCCCTGGTCCTAGAAAAACCCTAGAATTAAATGCTCTCTCTTTTTTTTTCCTCATTCCTTTGTTCCATCCTGCTTTGTTAGCTAGCTTTTCCTCTTTGATCATTTTGTTCAATTCCTTTCTTCTCTTTCAAGTCTCCCCCACTAAATATATATTCTCCCACTCCCACTAGACTTCTTCACATACATATCTCTACATGCATGAAAAACACTTTTAAATATATTTTCATTACATAATTATCATGTTCATTATGTACATTATTTGAGAATATATATCTAGCTGGTTTTATCATCTTCACATTAAAGAAATTCTCTTTCTTTTTATTGACAAAAAAACATGCATGGTTTTGATCTCCATGTCAATCCACCATTGAAGACCTCGTGATTCTTCTAAAGGGGGACAGGCTGTCCCCTTGTTATTGGAATGTAAACAGTATGAAGGGATAAATACCTGCACACTATGCATGATGCTGAATGGTTAAACTATGTCTTGGGATTTTAAGCTGCATGCTCAACTGCTGTTCAAAGTCAAAGTAGACATTGAGATTCATTGTCTCCATATGATCAGAAATCCCCCTCTTGTGAATCCCCCCATTCCCTGATCTCTCTTCCATCTTGTCAAACAGCTCCCCATGCCATGCCCCTCTCTCCTCTCTCCTCTCTCCTCTCTCATGCATGCACTAGAGAGAGAAATAAATGAGAGCTTAATTTGAAGCTTTAATTCATGTCTATCTCTCTTTCTTTTTATAATAATGTGGTCTTGCACCAGAGAGAGAATTAATAGAAATGAGAGAGCTTGAGCATTGGGAAGAAAACCATTTCTTATATATGATCAATATTGTGTTTTTTTATATATGGCATGCAATATAATATTGTGTGTGTTAATGGTGGGAAAGAATGTAGGTCAGACAAGTTCAAAAGTGTGTAGCAGACTTCAAGGGTCAACAATTTTGTCTGGCATTGTTTAGAGAATTTTTGTTTAACCACCCCAACTTAATTAATTATAATATGACTCTATATCTCTATCAAATATTTCAGATGTTACTAGTGTTTTTTTTTATTGATAAAGATGTCTTCGTATTATAAATTGTATCAAGAGTTTGTTTCATGTAAAATGAGATTTTTGATCGAACATCTTGTAAGGTGGATATTAAAATGAGATTTCTGGTTGAACAGCTGGTACATATAGTTTTTGATATGTAGTGAACCAAGTGGCACCAACGACATACAACAATTTATGCAGAGGAATGGCCGAGGGAAAAGAAAACATCATCGATCCCTTATGCTAATACTTATTAACATTTTCTATACGCTTTCAACATAATGTTGAAAGTAATGTTACTTTCACGAGGGTATGGTATATCATATAGATAGATGCATGCAGAGTCGAATAGGATTAGTAGCATAAAACCTATCCAGTCTAGTCTTTCAACAATTTCAACTAACAGGATACACAACAGTTTCATGTTGTTTTTATCTCAACTAATAATAATAATAATAAAATAGTTATGATCAACATTGGTTTTTTAGAAGGTCAATAACTGAAAAATATTCAAATTATTGTATCCAAGGTTCTAAAAAACTTTTTATATATAAAAAAACCTTATTTATGGTTTTAAATTAAAGAGAGAATACTCAAATTAATATAGTCTTCTTATATGTATGTACTTCTTATACATCTATATCACGAAACACTAAATCTAATTATAATAACTTCTAGTGTTTCCAACTAATATTATGGCTTCGTCATCCGGTGATTATGGTAATTATATACATGGTGAAGATTTGTTTACGTGCACTATACAAGTAGTTTATAATGAAAATCTTCATAGGAATATGAGTGTTTAATTTAAAGTAAGAATCTATTGTTATGTGGATTTGGACCATGATATATAAATTGTCTAGTTATTCAAGGACAAGAGCATGAATTGCACTAGCTAATTTAATAAAGGGATTGTTATTCGTATTCCTATGGCCCTTGTTCTCTTAATTTATTAATTATAGAATTAGTGTTTCACTAATTAAGATATCATTTACTTAAATTTGCAAACTATAAATGGAAGAAGATAATAAAATGAACAAGAAAATCTTTTTATTTTGACATAGGTTATAAAGACCCCCAATACGTGATCACGTGGACCATGATTCTCGGTAAGAAACTCACCTTAATCGCCCTAATCCCTTTATCAGGCATATACAAGACTCGAGGAGAACTTCATTTCGAGTTTGCTTTCCCCATATACTGAGGTAAACTCGATCCCGTGACTTGTCTAAAGATAATTAGAACCCAAGGTTAAACCGTGTTAGGCTATGAGCCTTTTGGTAACAGGAAAATCTTTTAATATTATTAATATTTATTTTTAAATTGGCTAAGAATTGAAGCAAAGGTAAGGAGAGAGAAGGCAGGAGGGAGCTGGTTTAAGTTAGGGGAAGTCATCATCTTCTTCACAGTTCCTACACAATATCCTGATTACTTGGATTGTGTTTGACATGACTTCTCAAAAGCCCTCTTTTGTTGACTGACCTCTCTTTTTATCTCCCTATGAAGTGTCATGAACTTCAACTGACATCTTCCTTTCTCGCTCAACTCTTCTTTGACGTTCAACAGTAACTGTAAGTGTTAGTGTTGCAGTACCATCTTATACATATAAATGTTATAATTTACTTTACATTACAACAATATTAATTCTATCTCTAACTATCAATTTTAAAGTTAAGTTTCTGTATCTCTAGGACTCTTCTATGAATTGGAGCAAGAGTCAGGTCTATAATTCATTTCTACTTCCTCTCTCTACTGAGTCTACTCTGATACTGTGATCATTTAAAGACACAACTCTTAGGTTTCTCTCTCTAGCTTTAAAGGTGGTAAGCTAATCATTTGATAGCAATTGGTCATGGTGGTGTGTAGTGTAGGTTCCATCCATCAAGAGACATATGAGAAGGAAGAATAGATAGGGCACAATGGATCCCAAGGCACACAGCACCATGGAAAGCTGATGTTGTTGTGGTAGCAGCAGGGCTTGAAAAGCTTTTACATATTATAATATATATATATTTACACACACTCAACTGCATGTTGCACAACAGGGAATTATGCTTGTGGGCATTGCTTTGCAGGTCTGCTACTCTCTCTGTTTGGGTTGTTTCTGGTTATCTGATCAGTTTTTTTGGTGACCAAGATAAAAAGATAGAGGTCATCCCATGCATGATGCTTTATATCTTAATCTTATTATAGATTTGAATTGGTTGTGCTAATTTATACAACCATTTTTTTAATCTGTTGATCATCATGTTTTGTGGCTAAACATTCAGAAATTAAGTTGAAAGGCGTGATTAACTGATTAACAATGCATGTCTCTCTAATATGGGAATTAAGAAGAAGACGGTGATATTGATATTAGTATAGTAGGAGTGGGAAATTAAGATTTTTGACTACAAATGGAAGTGTAGAATAATGAAGAGCAAACCCTAAACCCTAATTCAGAAGAAGCAGTAGCTATTCATGAACCAAAAGAAAGCGGAAATCCAACGAGGAAACCCTAACCAAACTTGCCCCATGTGAACACTTTTAGAAGATTCAAGACACAAGTATTAAGCAAACAAGAACCCAAAACAAAACCTAGCTATTTGACTGTCATGAACCAAGAAAGAACATGAAGATACAAAGCCCTCATGTTCATCTTCCAAAACTCAGAGTTAACTACCTTCTTTCATTATTCTTATATCCATCCATGTCTAGCTAGAACTCAAAGCCAAAAGAAGAGGGATCGAGAGTGAGAGCTATAACTCATGAATTGCTAACTTAAGAGAATGTTGCATATGATGGAGCTTAAGTTTAATTTCAGCACCTAAAACCATGAACAAACCCAAAAGTAGTACTCAGTTTCATCTCACTTCATACATATCAAAGATCATCCTCATCAATGAGATGCATTGCAGTCTTGTTCAATCTCCGACGATGGCTCCTCCTCCTCCTCAAAGACATCGATGCCATACGCAGCATGGCCGTGCCCAAAGGCCTTGATATGATCCTTGAGAGATCTCTTGTGCTTGAAGTCTGAACCACAAATGCAGTACCAGAGCTTACCACAATTCTTCTCATGAGTTCTCCAATCTCCTCTCACTGCAAAGGCCTTGCCACACTTCCTACACATGAATGGTTTGATCCCATGTTTCCTCTTGTAGTGTGTCTGCAAAGTTCTGAAGTCCTTCAATGGCTTTGATCTTGGATGGTCTATGTTGTTACGGCACCCCGGTGCGCAACAATAACACGGCAGCCGGAGCATCGCCGTGGGCTGAATTCCCTTCAGAGACTCCGGTCCTTTCCTATACTGTGATCCATGCCCCCACATATGCATCTGTGGAGATGTTCATCCATTGAGAACAAAGTGTTAGGATGCAAAATTCGAACCAATCTAATGAGAACATAAAGTTGTAATAGTTTCATGTTTATCTCTCTCTTTAGAACAATGAGGTCATTAACAAAGAATGATATCTAGTACTGGGAAAAAATGACAGGAGAATTTTTCCTGACATGAAGGGGGCCTCTGAAAGAATTATGGTGATTAAAGGTGCATCCTCTTTTGGATTGGATTTGTGCTGCTCTATGTGCACTTTGAGAAATTGGAATCAGGTGTAATTTCCTTAGTGCAAGACAGCACAAATGAGGGAGAGAACCCTGAAATTAAGAAGCTGCAAAAATCTTGTTCACAGGATTCAGACACAACTCTCAATTCATCATAAGACCACATAGGCCAAAAAGTACCTAAAAAGAAAAGCACAAGAAGCATTGTCTCCATGTAGATCACCAACAAAAGAGTGATCTAATAAACATGCAAACAAAAACAAAAGTCAGATCAAGAGAAGGAACTAGCTAGTGAAACAAACCTGCATGTTGTTGTATCTGTTGAAGGTCTTGAAGCAAACTGGGCATGAGAACTGAGTAGGGCCTATGAGGATCTGAGCAGGAGTAGGGATCCAATACTGACCCTTGTTGAGCTTCCCTATGGGAGATGAAGGATACCCTAAAGGAAGGACGTCACCACCATCCTCACTTTCCTTGGTATCATCATGATCCTCTTGAATGGAGGAGGAGGAGATCCTAGAGATGAGATCAGAAGCAGTTGGGCTTGGGAGGCCTATGTGAAGAGCTACTGTAACACCATCACCAACTTCATCATCCTCAAGTTTAGAGAAGAGTTTGTTCTTGTGAGCATGGCCTTCATGATCAAAGGCACTGCAAGAAGGGGTGTTGTCCTCAATATCCTCCTGGGGTCTTGTTGGGCTTAGGGTCAGGAGTGGGAGGGCTTCTCTCAGGGGAGGGGATGATGGGGGGTTTTGGATGGTAGGGTTGTAGGTGTTGTAGAGGTTGAAGGAGGGGATGGAAGTAGAAGGTGGTGAAGGGTTTGAGGAGAAGGGGTAGTAGTAGTTGAAGTATCCCTTGTAGAAGTTTGTGTAGGGGTCTGCCATGGTTAGAGAGCTGAAGGTGAGAGAGAGTGGGTGAAAGTGAGGAAGAAGATGGAATGTGAAGAGACTCTAATATGTGAAGAGGAGAGAGTGAAAGAGTGAAAGAGTGAAAAGGAAAAAAATCCTCCACCAAATCAAGGAGAGTAAAGTATAAAGAAAATCTTTTCAAAAGGTTGAGGGAGAGAGAGAGAGAGAGAGAGAGGGGAAATCACCAGAATGACAGAAGAAAAGGGAAGTTTGGAGTGAGAGAAAGAGTAAAATACATGCAACAAATAGAAGGAGAATAAAGAAGAAGAGAGAGAATTGGGACTAGAAAGAACAAGTGTATTGTTAAAGGAGGGTGTGTTTCAGTGTCTACTGCTAAAAAACAACAGTCAAATATAAAACATGAGCATGCAGATAGCATTTAGTTTTAGTTTATAAGTTTTTTAAGTTTTACTGACAAGTACATGAGAAACATGAACACCATTAATGAATTATTAACTTTGTAAAGAAAAAAAGAGAAAAGTGGGTAAAAAAGACAGAAAAATAAAGACAATGTGCATGCACTAGGGTTTGATGCTGTCTGCTACTAAACACAAGTAGATTTAGAGAGAGATAGAGAGGGGGAAATTTATATTTTGGGATAGGGAACAGTCTCTCTAACTCCCAGCATTTGCTTGGGTTAGAGAGCCCTTACTGTGGGTTAATGCCACCTTCTACTTTCTCTCTCTAGATGAGTCCCCACTCTGTCTAACTATAACTTTTTTTTTTCCCCTCTTTCTCTAGCTAAATTCAGGCTATATAATCATTTGTATGGTAGAGAATAGACTAATATACAAGTTACTTTTTTTTTTAATTTTAACTTTCATTTGTATATTTTTCTTCAGAAAAGTGTAATCTTTTTATCTGTAACTTGGCTTTTACATTAGTCATACAATTTACTGCTTGTTAATAAGGCTTTGATTGGATTGTGAGAAACAAAGGTAAGGAAAATGGAAGGAGAAAAAAAAGATAACATCTTCGTTCAGTTGCTTTACAACACAAGAAAGTGCAGACTAAGATGAGAAGCAATCTCATGGGAGCAGTGAAATTAGTGGTCCCAAACTATTCAACAATGTGATCACTAATTAATGCCAACAGTTGCCAATGTTCTTTTGGTTTGAACAACCAACATGGAAGGAAGGTTCAAGATATAAACATACATTTTAT
The DNA here is from genome assembly GCA_026586065.1 of Dioscorea zingiberensis. NCBI lineage: Eukaryota > Viridiplantae > Streptophyta > Magnoliopsida > Dioscoreales > Dioscoreaceae > Dioscorea > Dioscorea zingiberensis. The sequence continues at coordinate 71,096,988 of CM048818.1, read as the reverse complement.
TGCATTCATTATATATATATATATATATATATATATATATATATATATATCATACAATTTACTTATAATTTGTATTTAGTTCTCATTGTTTGGACAATGAATTCTAAATGAGAGAGAGAGAGAGAGAGAGAGAGAGAGAGAGAGAGAGGGATGGGGCCGAAAGAGAAATGAATCTATGACTTTTGGGAGGAGAAAGAGTAAGGATTCAATCCTTTGTTTCATCTTTTGTGGAATTTAGTGGCCACATGAATCATTGGAGCCATTGCGCTATCTTTCTTTCCTTATTTCCTTTTTGCTTATGAGAGCTAGCTGAAACTTTTAGTGGGCATATGGATCAGCTTTCTATGAAGAAATCTCCACATACCTGAAACCAAAATGATGAGATAAATTAATAAGAACAAGTGTTTGATTATGAAGATGAGGTTTTGAAACTATCAAGGAATAAGAAATACAGGTATTGAAAGTTCCTGACAATGATATTAATGTTTCAGAGAGACAGAAGGAATATATATATGTTCATTAGTGTACAATAGTGCTAACAAGTAAACAGAGAATGATATAAATACTTCAGAGATTGACAGGAGGTACAGAATTTCCCCTTTACTTTATGTAAAACCATTGGTCCTCAGCTAAGCTTAGTCCTTGTGCTGTGTGATCTTATTAACCTGCAGAAAAGATTTTTTAAGGTTAGAACTGTTGATCAATGAACCTAGATTGCTATTATCTTCTTGTCATATCTTAAGAGCAATGGGCTCGTTGTAACACTTAATATGTACTCCTCTCTAAATTAAATAAATGTGGTTTATCCATCTTATTCAAAAAAAAAAAGAGGTTAGAACTGTTGAGATTTTGGAAGAGAGTACTGTAAAAATGTATTGCAAATTATGTAGGAAGAAATGAAAGTGGCATAGTGTTTATTTCTTGAAAGGTTAAGATTGGCTAACACTTGCAATGCATAATGATGCCCATTCATTTTTTGTGATTTTCTGAAGAAAAAAAAAATTTGGAAAAGAATAGCATTAAGCATTGTTGAAACAGCTAATTAGCTTCTGTATTCTGCAGTTAGCAACTTTTTTTTAACTCAAACTAACCCATGAGCTACTTGAGAACATGATGATAACTATCTGAGTAATTTACAATCTTTCACTGGTAAGATGAAAAGACAACCCTAATGTAAGAGTGAGCTTTCTCCAATGGCAGCTCTTTTTATAATAGGTAAATTGTTCTTGAGGTCTTTCTTCAAATTTTATGGATTTGAATAGATTTCTTTCAGTGATACTGGCTTCTAATCTTCTCCCTCACATGAACATGTTCTAACAATTATATTACCATCCTTGAGTTTTATAATCTATAATTACTCATTGGTTCTCCAGCTCTTGGAATCCCACAGGATGTTTCTAATGGTTCTTTTCCTAGACTATTTCTTGACAACCAAAATTCTCTGACCATGAAACTATGCCAAAACATTTTCAGAGAAGATATATATTTGATTTACATCACGTGTGCCATAGTAAAGATACTTAGTGTAAGATAAATGATTTCAAATACAAAATTAAACTAGCTCATGAATCGCCAAAACATATAGAAGCAATCTGCATTTGATGCCAGCAGAAAGCTCCAAATCAGAGAATTGAATATATTAGTAGCTTCGGGTAATAGCAAAACATTTAATGAAGCTTATAATATGACAATTCTTCAGACTTCATAACTTCACAACTCTATAGTATTGGAACAGAAAATAGACCACCTTTACCAGCCATGTCATTCAGCAGTAACAACTAGCACTTGGTGCATCCTATCTGACAAACTCTAAACAGTCCACATTTTACCAGGTGGATGGTGATTCATCAAAAGTATGATGCAATACCCACAATCTGACCAGTATTATTGATGAAACAACTCCTAAACTAAACATCATGTCTGCCTCATTGGTTGATGGTAAACATGACACAGTTATAGAACTAAAAACAGTAGCACATGTTCGCTTCAAAGAGAGACGATCTTTTACTATTTTCTATTGGATTGAATGTGGAACATGATTGTTTGCCCAGAGAATTAGAAACTATATACCCAGGAAAGTTCACACAATAGAAGATAAAAAAGATTTTCAATTTACACACCTCATGGAACAGCCATTAAAAGTTGGGAGTATCCAGTAGCCTGAACTATAATAACTAGGAATCCATTTACAGCTGATCCCCCGGAATTCCTACAAAATATGTATAGATAATTACCAATGCAATCAGCAAGCATAGTACATTACTAAAATAAATTTAAATGGAAACGGTGCCACTGATTATGTATATAGCAAACGGAACAAAAGAGAGCAAAAAACAATATTTCAGGGAGTCCTCAAAATAAGGGCTTAGCTGTGGAAGGTTTTGAGGAAGGTTCTTCAGCTTACTTATAACAAAGCAAATAGATGAACATTAACAGATAGGTACATCCACGGCTGTACACATTTGAAAACTATTGGAAAAACAGAGGAAATGCAGAAAACAATAAAGAAAAACAAAAGAGTATGCATCTTAGCTAACAAATGTGAAGGAAAATAACTCACTTTATAGTGAGCTGCAAAGCGAAGGAAAACCATATTTTCAGCAGTCAACATTTGAAGTTTAATATTTTGGTTCCAAATACAACTCTTTTTGGCATAGAAGTTTCATCAGCTTACGTCAAACTAGATGAGCCATAACCACAGTATTCAGAATTAAAAAGCCAGAAAATCAAGATCAGCATTACTGAATGATATTAGATAGAGGCAACCCAGTCAGCTGTACGATATGTATCTCACCTCTAGAGATACGGAGAGCATCTATGATTCTATATTCAAAAATGGGAAAAGTCTGTCTACTTCGTCTTCCTAAGGCTCAACCTAGCTTAAATGGAGACCAGAACAAAGATAGCTTCTCGACACCCACCCGGGTTCGAGGATGCGCTGAGACGCGCGGACCTGTGGCGATCCTGTGCGCACACGCTGAGAATCTCGCGATGTTGCGGCACGGATTCGATCCCGGGTCTCGCGGCGCCCGTTGGTAACATTAGCTAGGCGGGGCTGACCGCCTGGCTCTTATGTCCAAAAAAAAAAAAAAAGATAGCTTCAAAATTTTCTTCAAGTTATGCTACAGTATATCAGTCTAGTGCTCTACATTTGCATTCTTTATGCATGGAGCTTATAGTGTTCAAGGTATCCATCAACTAGCATTTCCTATTTCATGACTATATTTGTTCGGTTCTCATGGTTTCCTATGGAGAAACTACTCTTGTAAAACCTTCTACTTAGTACTCCCATGCAACAGCTAAAGAGAAATCCACAAGCAATCAAATTCAGAAAACTCGGACAGAAACTTGTGTCTACATAAATATTACCACAAACAATACCCAACCAAGCATCAATGCACATAGATTATATTTTCAAGAATAAACTACAAGCTAAACTTACAAAGAATCATCACTACACTCCAAGTCTCCAAGAAACACGAAAAATCTACAAAATAGACCAAAAAAGAATTTTTTTCCTTACATTTTCTCCATTTCCAATCAGAATTTAGTACCTTTCACTGCGAGGGATAACGAAGCCAAAGTGGGTCGTAGAGGAGTAGCGCCAGAAGGAGAAGGTTTGGGACCGAGACAGCGACAAGGGGGTGGACACGCAGCCCGAGCTGTCCTCTACGGAGCCTTCTCCTAACCCAATCCCGGCGCTCCTCGGAGCCCCACCGCGGCGGCGCGGGGGCTGCGGCGGGGGATACGAAAGGAGAGGGAGGCTGAAGGAAGGGGCAGGAGCTACGCCAGGAGAAGCGGGGGCGGCCGAAGGTGGGGATGCGGGAGAGGAAGAGTGACAGAGACCAGCGAAGGATTGGAGGCTTGGGGGAACAAAGGAATGGAGGGTAGTCCCAGTGGAGAAAGCAGGGGACGCGAGAAGCAATGAAGAACTGGGAATGGAGGGAGGGAGTGGAGGTCGGATGAATGAGGATGTGGGTGAGAGCTTGAAGCTTTTGCTCCCATGAGGAATGATGCTCTTGCTCCTCTGGTTTGGCCGCCATGGATGCGAGGCTGCGAGAGAGAGAGAGAGAGAGAGAGAGAGAGAGAGGCTGTTCTAGTGTTCCTCCTTTGAAACACGGGGCATGATCCCCAGTTTTATTTATAGACCCTTATAAAATTTATATATACCTTAAATGTTTTTGTTAATGAGGGTGTTTTTTGTAAAAAGTTCGATCAAGTCCTAAATACTTACCTAAATCCTCCACTTCTCCAGCACTCTGCCGGGACTCAAGTCGCCCATTCATCATCGATTGATCCCTAGGGTTCCAATTCCATCCCCAAATTCATGGATAACTCCGCCGTGATCGGCGCCGGATTGATCCCCAACTGCTCTGTCCATCCCCGTCGTCCCTTCAGCCCCAGCGACGACGACGAGGAGCCGAGCCCGGTTGAGGAGAACTCCAACAATGACGGCGGGCTCAAGAAGGGCCCATCCTCGACCCCGTGGCACCGGATGAAGTGGACCGACGACATGGTCCGATTGCTCATCGCCGTCGTGGCCTACCTCGGCGACGATGCCACTCCCGAGCCCCGCCATGGTGACTCGCTAGCCGCTCGCAAAGCTCTTCTCAAGAAGGGCAAGTGGAAGGCGGTGTCGAACCTCATGCAGGAGAAGGAGTGCTACGTCTCGCCTCAGCAATGCGAGGATAAGTTCAATGATCTGAACAAGAGGTATAAGAGATTGAATGAGATTCTTGGGAGGGGAACAACCTGTAGGGTTGTGGAAAATCCCACCTTGCTGGAGTCCATGACCCATGTTTCCGCCAAGGCGAAGGAGGATGTCAAGAAGATTTTGAGTTGTAAGCATTTGTTCTATAGAGAGATGTGTGCCTATCACAACGGGCAAAGAGTTCCCAACTCGCATGGCATTGAGTCAAACAATGGAAACGGCAATGGTTGTGAGATAGGGGGGCATAAAGAGGAGGTGGAAGATGAGCAGGAGGAGGAGAGTGAGGAGTTAGAAGAGAGGAGTGATGGTTTAGATAAATTCAGGATGGAGATTGAAGGAGTATTGAGAGATAAGACAAGGCCAATGAGGGATAGAAGGGAGTGGTTTAAGAAGCAGAGGTTGCATCTTCTTGAGGAGAGGATGGGGATTTTGAGTAAGGGGTTCGAGTTGGAGAAGCAGAGGTTTAATTGGAAGAGGTTCTCGAGCAAGAAGGATATGGAGTTGGAGGGGTTGAGGTTAGAGAATGAGAGGTTGAGATTGGAGAATGAGCAGATGGCAGTGGTTGTGGGACGTAGAGAGTTGGAGTTGGATATTCAGGGTTCGGGGGAGTTGCTTAGTTCTCCCCTTTATAGGGTAGAAACGGGAGAGCTAGGGAGGCAGCAGATAGAAATGAATGGAATTTAGTGAGGGTTTGATTGATGGTTCCTAATTTTTAGCTTTAGGATGCTGTCTGCATGTGTAAGAAACTCGTTTTGATAGGTGTTTGTGATTGATGCCTTGTAAAAATTGGTGTTTGAGGTATTCCTATGTACATATGAGGAGTGGTGAAACCGACTGTAAAATTATTTTGCTTCTCATGAAAATGTTTCATTTCTGCGAATTTTATACCATTTTGCATTTCATAGCAGCAATTTGTTGTATTTGTTTTGAGCTTCATTCACAATGAGCATGATGAGTGTGAAATGCTTTCCAGGCTGAGTATTTATGGAGTGACTGATAGATCTTCACGAACTTGTACAATTGACCTGGATCTTTCTCACTAGCAACAAAGGTAAGTTTACTGTAATTTGCTTTTATTTTGAATGACTTTGCTAATTATTTTGTGTTGTAATGGTCAATTTTATCTCATGTTTGCCATTATCATTTGCAGTTGGACCATTGCCAATATAATGTAAAGTTACTTCTGTATGACCTTCTTTAGTAGTCAATTTTGTCATTGCTCTTCCTTTATTTCAGGAGTACCGTGCATCCACTGAGCCTCAGATTAGGTAGTAAGGGGTACATATGTTTGTGAACTATTATATCATCATTTTGATAATTCATGTCAAATGCTGCTACTTGCTAGAGTCTTGAGATTATTTACTTTCAAAAGGATTTTGTATCTACTTCTGTTTCTCATGTTGTTCCATAGTATTGCTAAACACCATACATAAGAATCTCAATACTGCTTTTGAAACACTAGATGTATCCCTTGAAGTGGCATCAATTATATTCTCACTAAAGTAGCTATTGTTTTGAATGTGAATAAGAATGACTATCATAGTTGGCAAAATGGGAACTTTTACCTTTGATTATCTTGAAAACCTTGAGATGATACTGTGGTCTTTTTAGTTTGCGGTTTCCTTAGGTCACTTTGTTAGTTGATTGCTAAGTTTCCAGTGTCCAGAGCTTTAGCCAGGTCTTCCAGATTGCAGTGTGGTTTCATTTCATTTATTCTATTTACTTGATTTTAGATCCATGATACCATAGACGAATATAAACACTACTTCTAGAATCATACTCTGTTAATACTTTAAACACTGGATGGGCTGAAAGATTTGTAGCTAATTTGACACAAGATTGTGATTATGGTTAAGGAATGGATTTTTTTAACCAAAACCAGTATCACTGGAAGGCTCTTTGAATCCATGAAGTACTGATAGCTGTTTGGATAAAAGATCATTGAGCGTTAATAGAGGACAGGCAGGAAAACCCAGAAACAACCAAGAATTGGATCTAATATTACATTCACCGCACATATCTCAATCATCCATGATACCTGAAAGTTGATTAAATTACAATTTTGCATGGAGCTTATCACTGTTAATGTGCTTCTATAAGAAATCTAATGCTATTTGATGATCCTTTTTAAGTTTCTTTGATGGTTGATTTGTGAATTTTGCTTACTACATTGGTTTCTTCAAAAGATGTGACAAGGAAGAAGGGAAGTTGTCTTCTTGCATTTGAATCAACTGGAAGAAAATGTATTTTGGCTTCCATTTTCATCATTGTCTATTTCTTCTTTTCTCTTTTTCTTTTCCTAATATCTTCGCTTTTTCTTTTCCTATATCTTCTCTCTGTTCTCACATATTAAAGGTGCTAGTTGTTGGTGGTGGTTAGGCATGGCTCAAACAAAGAGGTCAAAATTGTTACGCCATTGGCTTTTCCAAACTAGAAAAGCAATTTCAAGGGAATGGAATATGTGACGCTTTGGTCTAAATGGTCATGTTCTATTTTTTTTGCATGCACACCCCAGTAGAACTTCATAATTGCAGAATTAGTATAGCAAATATTGTTCTGTCTGCACTTTTTTTTTGGATCTAATACTTAAATTATTTCTGAATCGGTTTTTTTGATCACTCTATTACAGTTTGAGCTTTGACTTTCACAATTGTCATCTTTGGGGTCTAAACAGTCATGCCATTAGAAATAAAAGAATCTTAGGGTTTAAATTATAATAGAGGGATCAAAATAATCAATTCGGTGTAATAAAGAGATTAATTTAGATATTACATCTTTATGGGAATATGGTATATATAATTATCAGATTTTAAATAGGTATATGTGAAAATAAGTCCTTACGTTTCCCCTCGTGCGGGTCCCACTAGATAATAAACCAGAATAACAAGGTATAATCATAACATCCATATTGCTCCGAGATCAGCACCAAGAAGATATTATTGTCCATCGTTACTATTTTGTACACCATTCAGTATCCATCTCTACTAAGCACGTAGAAAGGAACCCAAGAAAGTGACCAAATACACTAATTTGGTTCCGTTACGCCATCAACGACTTTCCATTTGCTTGGGAAATTTTCCGAAGGTCTCGGTGCCTTCTCTTGGTCACTTTTCACATTTAGCTTCAAAGCAGTGCAGCACGCCCCAAAGGAAAGGTCCAAACGAGCTTCTATTGTTATTCTTTCCGAGAATTTTAACCTAAACGATGTCCTCCCTATGATTCGCCCTTCAGTGTTCTAGAACCACGTGCTTTGCCCTTAACGGAAACTTATCGGTAGGCCTCACGTTAGTTAAACTGTTCTGATGGAGACAACATACACATATAGTAACCGTAGAAATCAGACAAAAAAGCGTTCTTTCACGCTGTCGGTCTTCTTCCGCCATCGTTGGCTCTCAGTCATCGAGAGAGCGAGCGTTCCCGAAGGTTAAGCCCTACCTTTCCTTCGATCTTAGCATCGATACTCTATATATGTCTTACTCTTTGCTTTTCTTCTGAACTTTTGATCTCCTTTCTGAAAGGGTTTGTCCTGTGATCCGATTTGGTGGTTAGTACTGCTTGTATTTTTTTTTTTCTTTTTTTTTGGATTAGATCGGAAGAATTGTTTGTTTCCTTATTTGATCGGGTTTTTCGGTTGTTCGATTTGTGTTTCTTCTGTAGATCTGTAGGGGTTTAGGTTCTAGATCTCAGAATTCCTGTCTTTTTCTGGATTTATTTTTTTGTTATTTGGATTTGTTAGATCTGATTTTTTTTTTTCTTCTGGAATTTGTGTAAGGTTTGATTTAGTTGTAGATCTGATCCATTGTTAGATTTTGTTGTCTCGCTTATATTGGAATTTCTATTGTGAGTTTAGTTTAATCTAATTTATTTATTTATTGTGATTCTGGTATTTGATCTTGACTTTTGGTTTGTTCTCTTTGTTTTAAGGGGTGTTTAGATTTAGATTAGTTAGGACGTGGATTAAAGGATAAGTGAATTGGAGCATTCCATTCCTCTCCGTAGTATAATATTTATCCAAAAAAAAAGTCCTTAGAGCTTTAGTTTTGATGGATTTTTAGCAGTGTAGATTTTTCGAAGCCCCTTGCAGACGTGACAAATTTCTTTAATTCATGAGTATGTTATGAAAATTCGGATGCTAGACTGGAAATGTTTCTTCTTTATGCTTTCTTGCTCAATAGTTGGTTGAGGTGTTGACTATTGATATCAGTGGTTGGAAGACTGTGAGTTCTTATTTGTACTGATCGAGCCTCATTTTTTATTTCAATTGAATACGTCTTAGATGGTTTATGCTATTGGCTTAGTTTCTCTCAGATTCTAACAATGGCTTGTTTATAAATATTCTTTCATATGTTGTGAGCGGGCAACTCTTGTTGTGGTCTTTCTCTTTTTCAGTTTATTTTTCATTGAATGACAATGTTAACTTGTGCTGTCAATGGTTTGTCTCAAATTCGTTCTTGTGTTCATAATGGCTTGGAGCAAGGAAACATCCTGTCACTCTTTTGTGTATGCTTTGTTTTTGAAAATGATGCACTGATTTTCAATAGTTAAACTAATGAAACATGTTTTATCAACCAAATGGGAATGAGACAACATTGACTTTTTCTCTAGCCATATTGATTATTTCACAGTTCCCTTATGGCTATGAACTTGTCTAGTTTGCAAATTTTGCGTAGAGAATCTCATAATGCTAGATAAGTTTCTCACCAATATGTGCCTTGGTGTGAGCTACTTTCAATGGAGGCTCATCTGCAAATTATTTTATGCTCATTTGTGTTATTAACATTCTCTAATTTAGGACTCAAAGATTGAAAGCAGATAACTTCGGCACTGATGCTAGTTTTTGCCATCATCAGGAATCTGGAGATCTTGTCTGTCTAATTTATGTACATTTAATGTGGTAATTGTGTGTGTTTAGCTGTTTAAGCTTTGTCTTTTTAATTCTGGTTGGAAATATAAGAGGCCATCAAGCACATCGAGCAGGAAAATGGTTGGTATTGTTGATGTGGAAAAATAGGACTTCAGAAGAAGGCATGGCGTGTTAATGGATTTTTTGCTATAAGGTCTTGAGTCTTAACAAAGACAATCAATTTTTTTTCCCTCTAAACATGCGTTTGTTTTCTCATATTTTAATTATCTGAGTCTTTCTGATACTGATTTATTCAATGAAGTGACCATTGATAATCTATCAAAGAATGGGTGGTTTTTCCAAGTTGGCTGATAAGATTGTGTGTGTTTGCTGTAGGATTGTTTGTTTGTATATCATGGCGGATCAAGTAAATCATCCATCTGTCATTCAGAAGGTTGCTGGCCAGTTCCAGAATAGCTCTGGCTTTTCCCGAGATTTGCAGGCTCACAATCAAAGCTATTATGGTCCGTCATTGTATGCAAGGCGCTTCACAACAGGGGGTTATGTTAATGGGGGGCTGCAGAATTCCCTGATACAGCCATACAGAGGGACCTGTGACCTCTCCATGGTTCCATCAGTCTCGCCAGTCTTTGCCCATGCGCCTGCTGAGAAAGGTTTTGCGAGCTTTGCTATAGACTTTCTCATGGGTGGTGTATCTGCTGCTGTTTCTAAAACTGCTGCGGCTCCTATTGAACGTGTGAAGCTTCTTATCCAGAATCAGGATGAAATGATTAAGTCTGGTCGCCTTTCTGAGCCTTATAAGGGAATCTCAGACTGCTTTGCTCGCACCATCAAGGATGAAGGTTTTGCTTCATTGTGGAGGGGAAATACTGCAAATGTGATCCGTTACTTCCCAACTCAGGTGAGTAAAGTATTTAAATTGCTATCTTTATTTCATATTTGAATATTTGTACTTCTTTATGTTATTTTGATTTGGTGCATTGTATTTGTGCCTTCTTCCTGTGGAAGAAGCCTTTTTTTGGTGGATGTCTAAAGAAAAAGTGTTGTTACCAACTTTGCTGTTTATGGATCTGTTGGTTGATCATATGCTTTGCGTATGACAAGATTAAGTGTATTAAGCATGACACGATTAAGTGTATCAACCTTTACTCAACTTTCTAGGTTATTGATGATCACAATGGTGACATTATGGTAGGCCTCTGTGTAAAGACCTTGGTTGGTCATTTCTCCTTTTATATTTTTACAACAGTTCACCCAAACTTGATGCTGTTTCCTTTGCCAACCTTATTTTATGGGTTCTTCCTCCTCATTCCAATGTTCAAATTTCTAAAACTGTTATTTCTTACAGGCCTTGAACTTTGCATTTAAAGATTACTTCAAGAGGCTATTCAACTTTAAGAAAGATAGGGATGGGTACTGGAAATGGTTTGCTGGCAACCTGGCTTCTGGTGGTGCAGCCGGTGCTTCTTCCCTGCTATTCGTTTACTCTCTTGACTATGCTCGTACGCGTCTCGCCAATGATGCAAAAGCTGCAAAGAAGGGCGGGGAAAGGCAATTTAATGGCCTTATCGATGTATACCGTAAAACACTGAAATCAGATGGCATCGCTGGTCTATACCGTGGCTTCAACATTTCATGTGTTGGAATCATAGTTTATCGTGGCCTTTACTTCGGAATGTATGATTCTTTGAAGCCAGTGCTTCTGACTGGAAACCTGCAGGTAGTTTATTCTATTTCATCTTCCTGCTCAAATGCTTCGTCTATCTAGCTCTACAGCTTCTTGAAAGTATGCGGCATGTGCTTGTTTTATTGTTACAGGATAGTTTCTTTGCGAGTTTTGCCCTCGGTTGGCTCATCACAAACGGAGCTGGGCTTGCATCTTATCCTATTGACACCGTTCGAAGAAGAATGATGATGACCTCTGGTGAAGCTGTCAAGTACAAGAGCTCTTTAGATGCCTTCTCTCAAATCTTGAAGAATGAGGGAGCCAAGTCTTTGTTCAAGGGTGCTGGAGCGAACATTCTCCGTGCTGTTGCTGGTGCTGGTGTGCTTGCTGGTTATGATAAGCTACAGCTGATCGTCTTTGGAAAGAAGTATGGCTCTGGTGGTGCCTAAGTTTCGTACTCCCATCTTCCCTCTAGATGGTGATGAAAACGGAATTCCCCAATTTATATTCAAAATGGTGTGCTCTTTTATTTAGATAGTTTTTTTACACTCAATAATTTCTCTGAGGGACTCTCCCTCAATTTTTGGAGGTAATGTTTCTCCTAAACCTTTATTATCTTCTGCAGGGTTTGTTATGGCCTTTGGCATCAATCTGTTAAAGAGTTAAATTGCTGCCTGGTCAGCATATTCTCGAGGCAACAATATGTAGACTCTGATAATTAGTACTATTTTTTTTAGCAGAAATCATTCCCTTTTGTTGCAGACTTGCAGTCTTTTATCTGGTTTTCTTTGTCTCTGTTCTGTGTACTCTTTATGGTCATTTGGTTGATTTGTTCTTTAATCGGTTGGATTTCAAAATTCCCTGAATTATTATTAATCATTTTTAAACCATTAATAGGGGTGTTCCAAACTCCAGCCTGGCTCATTTATATAAAAAAATGCAACTATTTTATAGATAAAGTAAATATTTTATAATTTTTATTAAAGTAAAATTCATAGTTGAGTTGTTTTGTAATAAACTAAAAATTCGAATATCAAGGAAGTTACAATATTTTTATAAATACTTTACACTAGTCTATGTTAATTTCAATGTTTTTTTAAACTATAAATACTTGAATTTATTGAATTTTAATCATATACAAGAGGTTTTTTTGTTATTAATAATACTAATACTTTGGTTACCCAACCCTACTTGTCCTGGTGCGAGTTCGGAGAATCATATAAAAGCCCTTCGTCTCCTTCCTTGGATCCCGCCGCCACTTGCTTCCCTTGGTCTCTCTCTCGTTTTCCGCCTTCGATCCGCAGTGAGGCAGGCTGAGACGAGAGGGGACGAGCCGATCCGGCACGGTGAACCACGATCTCTCATTCTATGTAGCATGTTTTAGCAGTTGTTTGCTGTTGATGATGTCGATGATGATAATCTCTTGATATGTGTGGAAGAATGTTCGTTGACGTTGCACTTCGATCTGCTTTTCGAGTTTTATCTTGATTTTTTTTCATCCACGGTGTTCGGTGTTATTTTCTTGGTTTTATTTGGAGAAAAGTTCATGTTTTGTGAAGTAATATAAGGTTTTGTGTGTATTTCTTGCGCTTTTGAGTTTGGGACGTTCTGGATCTGGCTTTAGAAACAATGTGTTCGATTTATTGTTAGATTTAATCTTCTAGTTAGCTTCGTTTCAATTATACCATGTTTTGAGAAGTAATCATAGTGTAAATTATGCAGATTCATGGTCAAATGGTTGATTCCCATGATGGATTGAAAGCATTTGTTTTCAAAGTGTTATTTTTCGAATGGCTACATGTTTGATCTGGAAATGTGGTCATGTTTGTAATGTGGGTGACCCTTCTTAGTAGGGTGCATTCCCCCTAGAGTAGTTTGACCCAGGATTGGCAACATCTTAAAGTTCTGAATCTCACTTTTATGTTGAATCAGGGTTTTATGGTGGTGCTGGTTGTTGCATTATCTTGTAGTCTAGTTGGTTTCCTGTGCCCAAAATTCCCCTTGATATAGATGTGTTTCATCACTAACATGTGCCTTAAATTTATCATTTTGCATGCTGTTCTTTGTTTAAAACTAATTATTAAGTTCCAATGGTTGAGAAATTTTAGCTTTTTTGAAAATTTGAGGAGTTCTAGATTATGATCTGCTTTCTCATGGTAGATCTATCCAGTTGCATTTTTGAATATAGGAAGATTTAATAACTTTTTTTTTTGGTGAACAATAGAACAAAAAATTAAGAAGTGTGAGTTTGATGGTTAGATATATTAGGATGGTGAAACTTTCAGTATACTTTTAAATTCATATGTATTTTGTCTGCATCCTGGTATATTTTGATCATGGTGAATAGATAATTTCTCCTTTGTGTATAGAAGTTTAGATCTGGTTCATGTTGTGCTGATTTTTTATAAACCACATTAGATTTTACTCCATTTGTTCAATTGTTTGGAGCTTGAAGAATAATTTGCTGACTTCACTGTATTTAATGGTTTTAGGTTTTTATTTCATATTTCATGGCGGATCAAGTGAATCTCCCATCAGTTGTACAGAAGGTTGCTGGTCAGTTCCAGCTGAGCTCTGGTTTTTCCCAAGATTTACTGGCTCCTAATCGTCACTTTTATAGCCCTTCACTGTACACAAGGCGCTTCACAACTGGTAACCATGTTAATGGGGGACTGCAGAATCTCTTGATGCAACCAAACAGAGGGACCTGTGACCTCTCCATGGTTCCATCTGTCTCGCCAGTCTTTGCCCATGCACCTGCTGAGAAAGGTTTTGCGAGCTTTGCTATAGACTTTCTCATGGGTGGTGTGTCTGCTGCTGTTTCCAAAACTGCTGCGGCTCCCATTGAACGCGTGAAGCTTCTTATTCAGAACCAGGATGAAATGATTAAGTCTGGTCGTCTTTCTGAACCTTATAAGGGGATCACTGATTGCTTTTCTCGTACAATCAAGGATGAAGGTTTTGGTTCACTGTGGAGGGGGAATACAGCAAATGTTATCCGTTACTTCCCAACACAGGTTAGTTTTGTTATTTTAATGGACAATTTAGAATTACAAACTTGTTTATCTTCTGCTTTTGGTGGTATCGGGTCTTATTTTTCCTTTTATCTAGTTTATGTTCCTATTCAATTTTCTCTATGAACATGATTGAAAGTGCTTTTTGATTATTTCACATAATCTTTAATTTTATTTTTGATCAGTTGATACAATATGACATATAATGCAACTTCTGAAAATGTTGTTTCCCTGTGTTTGTTTTGGTTTAGTTACTTTTTATTGTGATTACTTCCAGGCCTTGAACTTTGCATTTAAAGATTACTTCAAGAGGCTATTCAACTTTAAGAAAGATAGGGATGGGTACTGGAAATGGTTTGCTGGCAACCTGGCTTCTGGTGGTGCAGCCGGTGCTTCTTCCCTGCTATTCGTTTACTCTCTTGACTATGCTCGTACGCGTCTCGCCAATGATGCAAAAGCTGCAAAGAAGGGCGGGGAAAGGCAATTTAATGGCCTTATCGATGTATACCGTAAAACACTGAAATCAGATGGCATCGCTGGTCTATACCGTGGCTTCAACATTTCATGTGTTGGAATCATAGTTTATCGTGGCCTTTACTTCGGAATGTATGATTCTTTGAAGCCAGTGCTTCTGACTGGAAACCTGCAGGTAGTTTATTCTATTTCATCTTCCTGCTCAAATGCTTCGTCTATCTAGCTCTACAGCTTCTTGAAAGTATGCGGCATGTGCTTGTTTTATTGTTACAGGATAGTTTCTTTGCGAGTTTTGCCCTCGGTTGGCTCATCACAAACGGAGCTGGGCTTGCATCTTATCCTATTGACACCGTTCGCAGAAGAATGATGATGACTTCTGGTGAAGCTGTCAAATACAAGAGCTCTTTTGATGCCTTCTCTCAAATCTTGAAGAACGAGGGAGCCAAGTCTTTGTTCAAGGGTGCTGGAGCGAACATTCTCCGTGCCGTTGCTGGTGCTGGTGTGCTTGCTGGTTATGATAAACTACAGCTGATTGTCTTTGGAAAGAAGTATGGCTCTGGTGGTGCCTAAGAGCCCTCCTCTCAGATGGTGATGAAAACAAGTTACTATGTTTTATAATTAGGTGGCACTTTCACATTCGAAATAAATTTTTATGTAGCAGGAGATTCTCCCTCAGTTTTTCTGATTTTTGTTCTTCAAAACCTTAACTTATTTTCTTCAGGATATATTTTCTTAGTACTGAGACTGCCAAGAATTTAATTTATAATGTGACTTTGCTATCAATCCTTTTTGTTCACTTTTAAGTTTCTGATTCCTTGATCTTGGAACTTATGTTTTCAGTAAGGTTGGTAAAAGATGGCATCAATCTTTATTCTGTCAAAAAATAACAATATTGAAATTGGCAGCTTTTATTAAGTGTTATGATACATGTTTTGTGTGTTCTAGTTGTCCATTCCTGAAATCTTTTGTATTTGCGTTTGGAATTTTTTTTTCTAGAAATAAAATTTGTATTTAAATTAATGGTTTTATCATAGTTTTTATAAAAATTGTTTGTAAATCTAAAAATGAAAAATATAATTTTATGAAATATAAAAATAATAACAATGGTGATTGGTGGTACAGAATACAAGTATTCATTGATGTTATATGGGGTAAATTGCACCCATGGCTACAAAGCTACTCGGTTATAACGTTATGATCACAAATTTTTTTTTCGTATAAGAAAAATCATAAAATTTTACTCCAGTTGCATGTAAAGCCAAATCTTCGACGAACGTAATCCTAGATCCACTTCGTCCTGGTGTTAATGGCTTCTTGGAGTTCTTCAAGCCATTTTAGATCGGGTGGGAGGACGTTCAATTTCGGATCCGACGACATCCTTTGCTTCTATGATGACTTCGGCCCTCAACATGCATCCAATGGGCGGCGATCCGATCAATTGGTAAAAGTAAATCCCTCTATCTCTACTACCACAAAAATGTGGCCACTGAGCCATCCAGAGAGCTATATGGGCCCATATATGATCTCATTCGGGCTCGTCTGAGCCATCAAGAGGACTAAACAGTCTATCTTACGGGCCTATATGGCCCATATGAATCAAGGATTCATAATCTGTAGAAATTAAGAAGACCATACAGTCTAATATGGGCCCATATGGGAGCCTGTATGAGCTCGGGACAAATCTTGAAAAGGCTCTCTTCAATCCATACGGTCCTGTACCACCTCGTACGGTGGTACGGGCCCATAACAATGATGGATTTGCTGAAAGGTAGATATAATATTATTTTTATAAATATTAAAAGAAGAGTGTTATTTTAATAATTATTTAATTGAATAATATTATTTTTGAAAATTGGCCTTTTAGTAATTAATTAGTTTCAGTTTCACTCGGATTTATCCCAGATCATTGACACGTTTTCTTTCAGATAAGAGAGATTAAAAACACTTCTGTGCCCTCAAAAGTCTAGCGCTATTGTTCGCATCGGAATTCGATCCTCGAGTGCGGTGGCATCCTCTCCTCTCCCCTTCTCCAACGCCGTTCTCGATCTCGGTATCCCGATTCTAACAGCAAGTCCTCCTCCTCTTCTCCCTCATCACTCTAGTTCTAGGGTTTCCTTGATCCTCTTTGCTCACTCCTTTCCTGTGAATATAAGATTTCTCTAGCTCTAGGGTTTCCTGGAAGATAGTTGAGGCCCATGACTGCTTTTTCTCAGGTATTTTCGAAGCAAGTCTTTGGTGATCTTTGCTTGTTATGGAACCAGAAGTGGTGAGCTCAGAGATGGCGCTGCCGGCCGTCCTGCCTTTCAAGAGGGTCCAGATGTCCGATAAGTACCCTAAAGGGCAATCCCGTGGTCGGCATTGGAAGCATCTGAAGCAGATCCTGCAGGCTGAGAACTTCCCCGAAAATGAACCCAACTGTGAGTTATCTCTTTCTCTCTCCCTTTTTTCTTTAACTGCTTGTCTTGGTTTTATTCTTTACCAGATAAAAAGATTGTTTTTGGTGCCTAATAGACACCGGAAATAGTTGATTGCTCCAAGTTTCTCACGCTTCTATTTCTCTTACATGGCTAATTTATCAGTATTAATTTGTAATTGCATTTCTACAATTACGAATATAATGTTTTGTTCTAAGACAATAAAACTATACTTAGTTAGGATTGAGCTTACAGAGAGTGTTTAGCTTGTGTTTGCTAGTTAAATATGAAAATTTTCAATGATTAGATCCATTGTGCGGATTTGCATTTCGTTTCCAAGCTTGTATTAATGTAAAATGCTAATTATGATGAACAAAGTTATATGATGCCTTCTTATTTTTATTTTATGGAATGGATCACAATGCGGCATCATTAAATCTTGGTTGTAATTTTAGTCATGGACCTAGGCACTAAGTTTGAAGATGTCCACACATGCTCACAAATCAACCATGTTTAGATGAAAGCTAACATTGTATGTGAAATCTAGTATTCCTCTGATAAATTATTCCATGCTTTGGTAAAGTTTTTAGTTTGATTCCCTAAATAAATTTTTGTTTAGGATCTTTCTCCACCAAGGATTTCGTGAGGCTTGTTGTTAATGCTAGGGCCTTTAGGTCTTAATGTGTTCCACCTGTGCACTCTTCATCTTATTCCTTTTGTTCTGCCACTTGATTTTATCAATTACCCCTCTCACTTTGCATTTTCATTTTGATCCACTACAATCTATACCCCAAATATAGGTTACGTCAACTTCAGGGGTTTGATCAATATTCTTTTCCACTTTAACTTATGTCATTGATTGTGTCAATGATCCTTCTTTGATATAAATAGACACATAAGCATCCACACATTCACACACATCTAATTAATAAGAGTGGCCTATACTAGCTATCCATTGATCATTCCAAGGGTTAGCATCAAATTCCGTAGTAATGGTAGGCATTAAGAAAAGTGGTTGGAATTATGCCTCAGATGAAGTTGATGGGTATTTTTTTTCTTCTTGTTGATTAAAAAGCAACTTTGATTGAACCAAATCAGATGAAGGATTTAGTATTTTCTAAATGCTCTTTTAGGATTCATGTTTAGGTGGAGAATTTGGCTTGGAGTCATACTTTATCTAATTGATAAGACAAGCATAAACCCCATTATAGAGTTTGCAAAAAATTAGAACAGTGGCCAGCTTCATGTGCACATTCAAAAGGTATCTATATCTTAGTTTATTCTGACCAATTTGGTTTTTGGTTTTTGGTTTTATTGAAATAGTCTCAACTTGGCTTGACTAGATCAAGTCCCTTATGTAACCTACTGAATTGGTGGTTGTTTGGTCAAGTAATGGGACCAACATGAATTACCTATGTGAAGGGTGAACAAATTTACCTCTAATAATATGCATTGCCCTTTTTTTTTTTTTATAAATGTGCATCACAGTTCTTCAATCTGGATCACTCTAGTATATCTACAGATTACTTGTAATTTTACCAAATGATCCTATAACACTCTACTTTTGTTTCCAGATTTAAGCATAGAGTCACCACCATCTATGTACCCATCAAAGAAATTTTGTGATGTCACTGGTTTTAAGGTATATAGCTCTCTCATCTCCGGAACTTATTTTCTTTAGAAATGCTTACATATCTTTTCTATCTAAAGCTTATCGAGACATGCATACTATTACCATGAATACTTCTAGTTTCAGACAATTTTTGTTGGTTGTGTTTTCAGTTATACATATTTTCTAAAGGTTTTTTTTTTTTGTATATTCCTAAAAAAGGTCTACTTGGTTGTTTAATCTCCAAAAGTTTGAGAATTTGACTAGATGAATTTGTGTCATATTTTCATTTATGGACATTAAAAAATAAATGGAAAGATTGAAATCCCCAAATTTCTCCAATTTAAATTTGTTTAGAGACCCCTCAAAATATTTATACCATAAGCACTATTTACAATTTAGTTTTTCGCATAAAGTCCTAATTTTGCACATACAAACCCGCTGTTGTGCTTTTTTCTTGTGAACGCCCTAATTTTATAAACTCGTAAAAAAAAATTCCTCATAAATTGCTAAATTTCAACATAAACCCCTAAATTTATGTTTTTTTATTTACATAAACCCCAGATTTCAATTTATACTCTGAAATTGTTTTTTTTTTCACAAATCCTTAATTTTGCATAGAAATCACTTCATTTCCATCAATTGCTCATAAACCATTAAATCTACAAATATAGCCTATTTATTAATCACAATTCCATAATCTTGCACATAGAAATTTGAACTTATGACTCATAGACCACTAATTGAGCATAACTTCTTACCCTCAAACCCTAATTTTACAAATAAAAGCCTTGAATTTGAGTTTATTTGCAAAGTTAACGGTTGGCAAAAATAAACTCAAATTCAGGGATATTTGTAAAATTAGGGGTTTGTGACCAATAAATTCAAATTTAAGTGTTTATGCTCAAGATTAGGTTGTGATTAATAAATAAACTCTATTTGTAAATTTAGGGGTTTTTGAGCAGTTGGTGGAAGTGTTGTGCGTTCTAATCAAATCAAGGATTTGTGAAAAATCTACAATTTTAAGTTTTTATGTGGAAAATTTTGGTTCATGAAAAAAAAAATAGTTTTAAGGGTTTATGTGTAAATTTAGGGATTCATGAGACAAAATACAATTTTAGGGGTTCATGTGCAAAGTTAAGAGGGTTTGTAAAAAGAATATATATTTTTTTTCAATGCTCGGATTTTAGGTGCAAAATAAGGATTTTATGAGAAAAAACTAAGTTGTAAATACTGCTTATGATGGGATAATATTTTTTGAGAGGTTTCTAAACAAAATAAGTTGAGGGTATTTTTGGGATTTCAATATTTTTATTTCTATATTTTTATTAATAAAAAATTTAAGCCATGTTCATTTTAGGGCAAATTTTTAAGGTGTCAAAGAGTACAAATAATTGTAAACTTTTGCAGGTTAAACAAAAAATTAGACCCTTTTTTCAAGGATATGCTGGAAAAATCTTCTTTGTTAATCTTTTTTTGATCATTTAATGCGGAAAATCATAAAACAACCCATTAAAGTACTGTGCCAAGTGAATGATGTTTCTTGAAAGATACACGGCATGAATTATTGATTGAATGTTGTAGTCAGCTTATGTGATTGATATTCAATTTAAGATGCAAAGTTAATATAGATGGACACAGCTCATGTAGAAAAAGCGAAGCTCTGAAAGCTCTACTTTGTTAAATGAACTCCGAGCACTGCAATTTAAAATATTTTTTTACTGTTTAGAAGTTTAAAAACTATGGTTTCTACTAAGTAAGATCTATGGTTGAATGAAAAATTATTTGAACTGGAACTTGTGTGATACTTGGATTTCCCAATGAAGTGACAATGAAAAACCTAGTAGCTATAATGTCAAAATTTGCATCTAGATATCTAACAATGTACACTTTAATTCCATGAGGGCATTTTTCACGTCTGTGATAAGATCTTGGGTCAAAATATTTGTAGATAAAGATTTTCTAAATTAAGTATGGGCCAATATAATTAAAAACTTTTTGAATGGTCAATATAATTCCATGAGGACAAACTGCTTTCCCTAGCTATTATGGATGATGGGATCTAAAGTTTGTCACAAAATTTTCAACCATTGTCTAATATGGATTAGGATTAAAGTCGTTTCATCTTCTATAGATTTTAACCTATTGGTATTGCCATTTCAAATTATTTATTTTGATCCTATGAAGTTCTCCAAAATGATCCTCTGGCTCGTAACATAGCTGACTTTTCATGATGTAGGCACCATATGTTGATCCGAGGACTAACCTCCGTTATGCAAGTCCAGATGTTCTCAAGTGCATAAGAGTGCTTCCTAATGAGTATGTTCAGAGATATCTATCCTTGAGGAATGCGGCCATTGTCTTGAAGTAACCACAGAAGGATAAAAATTGGCATCTTGATCATGAGATTAAAGTGAAAGTATCTTTACCATACCAGGTGATTGCAACATCTTCTTTTACCGGGAAATCAATCCAACATTGTCATTTATTAGGGTAAATAGGTGTTTTTGAGGTTGTGTTTGTATATATGGTTCTGGAGAAATTAATGTCTTCATCACTGTATTTGTAGATTTCAGTCTGAACACTAAAACCTCTAAAATTGTTACTTGGATAAATCTCCCTATAAAATCTATAAAATTCATATGTTTACTGCTGTTGATGTACTCATCCTTGTGGATGAATGATTTTTACATACTTTTTGAAGTTAGCAATTCACATCAATTATAATTCAATAGGATTTGGCTTGGTTAACACTTAACAACTTTAGACACGAAGCATCTCATTTGATTTATGCTGGTGATATGAAACACTTTTTAGTTTTTATTCTTCCAAAGCTTAACATGGATGGATGTTTGGCCAAATTTTTAAAAATTGACCATGTATTTTAAAACTGAAAGTAGCTTTAACTTGAAAGCTCAACATTATATTATAGCTTTTGGATAAATTTTCAAATTATTAAAGTGATTTTTTTCTTTCGGGTTATTTTCTTTCAGGTTATTTCGTCTATATTTAAATTTATTTTAGAATTTTTATATTTTTTTTTTTGACATGTGGCATGTCATGTCATGCTGATGGGACGTGTTATATCATTGTTAAATAATTAATATTTAAAAATTTTAAATATTTTATCACATCAGCATAACATATTAGGATGCCATGTTTGTTAAAAGACAAAATTAACCCTTTAAAATTATGTGTTTTTAGAAAAAGAAAAGAAATTTTAAAGAATTTTATCCAAGAGAAGCAAAAGAATCCAGAGCAAATACCCGCCACATTCGAGGAAGCCATGACTGCCGTGCAGAAAATGGCGGCCACGCCTGCTCTCCTCCTCCTCTCCGGCGCTCGGACCCTTTTCCTTTCTTCGTCTCGCCGGAGGATCTCTGCTCTCCGTTCTGGGGTTCCGGCGTGGAAGCCCCGCGCGGTTTCATCCCCCTAGGGCCTCGGAGGAGGAACCTGAGAAGGAGTAGGAGGAGGAGAAGATCGTTCTCCCCACCAATGAATCGTCTGAGAAGCTCCTCCGAATTCGCCACAAGGTATCGTCTTCTTCTGTGTTTCCTTCATTCGATTCTTGAATCGTGAAATTTGATGGATTTCTTTGAATAAATCATGTGTTTTTACTCTAATTGGATTAAAGATCGCTGCTTTCATTTAGCGCTTGCTGAAAACAGCAAGTGGATTTGATTTCTTGAGATTGAATTGGTGAGTAGTTCGAATTTGTGAATGGTCATAAAAACAGTATTTATTTGATTCTACATTCACTCTGTCTATTGCTTTGCACCACTACTTTAAGTTTTTTTTCAACTGGAAATGCAGCATTTCTAGTTATGGATATCTGATTCTGAATCCTGTTTCTTCTCTCTCCACTGTCTATCTTTTCTTTTCCACTAAAAGCACACCTCAGGCTTGAGCCCTCAACCTAACACAATGAAAGGGAATGTGCTAGCTAACTTTCACAAATAACTTTCCACATTCCTTGTGAAAGTTGTCCACTATCTATCTTTCATTGAGTTAATCTTGATGTCCTGGTTAAAAAACTGTTTTTTATTGATTTTGTTGCAGTGTGCTCATGTGATGGCCATGGCTGTTCAGAAACTTTCCCTGGTTCTAAGGTGACTATAGGGCCCTGGATAGATAATGGATTCTATTATGATTTTGATATGGAGCCTTTGACTGACAAAGATCTTAAGAGAATAAAGAAGGAAATGGTGAGTTTTGCAACTGTAAAAGATTATTTTTGCTTATATTCTGAACCGAAGTAGGACCATTGCATAATATAATAGCTTGGGAAAATATTCATTAGCTTATTGTTTCAGGGTACGGCATTTATTTCTTAAATCATCTGTAGGATCGTATCGTCAACAGGAAACTGCCATTAATTAGAGAAGAAGTTTCCCGGGATGTAGCTCAGGAGAGAAGCATGGCTTTAAATGACCCATACAAACTTGAGATTCTGGAAAGTATCAAAGAAGAGCCTATTACCATTTAACATATAGGTTTGACTTACTCCTCTTTGTACATTTCTTAATGCTTTGTTGATGGTGCAAGCAAATTTACCATTACTTTTGGTTATGGAATTTACCTATTTTATTTCACAGGAAATGAATGGTGGGACCTCTGTGCTGGACCTCATGTTGATTCTACTGGGCACATAAACAAGAAAGCCGTTGAGCTTGAATCTGTTGCAGGGGCCTACTGGAGAGGAGATGAAAATAAACGAATGTTACAGAGGATATATGGTGCAACGTGGGAGATTGAAGAGCAATTAAAGGCACACGTACACTTTTAAGAGGAGGCAAAGCGCCGGGATCATCGGTGTCTTGGGCAGGATCTTGATTTCTTCTCCATACTGGTAAATTCTATTATTCTGATATCTATCACTTCCATTACATTTTTCATAAGTAACATAATCCTTTTAGTTTTGCTACACTTTCTGATTGTATATTGATTGAAATGTAGGTCACATTCAACAAAACTTGTCTATTTTTCTTGTGTTAGTTTATTAGTTAATAGCTTCCAGAAGTTATTTCTGTGTTTCACAGTTTTGGGTTTTATCAGATTATGCTTACAAATAGCTTTATGACAGAGTGACCCTATCAGGTTTTTAACATAGTGTGCACCTTTGTGCTTATATGTGTTTGTATCTATATTAAGTGGCCTTTCCATGTTTTTGCTATTGATATTTTCTGATCTGGCCCCAAAAGGTTGTCTATAGATCTTTAAGCTCCAGCATCCTTTAAGGACACTGACTCATCCTGATCTACTTGTGACTCTTGCTGGATGATGCTGGTGGAGGGCTGGTATTCTGGCATCCAAAAGGTGCCATAGTTAGGCACCTGATTGAAGATTTGTGGAAGAATGTTCATCTGCAATGTGGATATGACCTTCTGTATACCCCACATGTTGCAAAAAGTTGATCTTTGGAAAATTAGTGGCCATTTGGATTTCTACAAAGAGAATATGTATGATCTCATGGATGTAGAAGATGAACTTTATCAACTTCGGCCTATGAATTGATCATATCACATTCTTGTATACAAAAGGAAGCTACATTCATACAGGGATTTTCCAATCAGAGTGGCAGAGTTGGGGACAGTATACAGATATGAACTCTCTGGTAGCTTGCATGGGCTATTTCGTGTGAGAGGATTCACTCAGGTAAACTTGTATCCCTTTAATTCATGGTGCTTGAGGATGGATATGATATCCTACGTATAATATATATCATGTCATTGTCTTCATCCTTTTTCAGATTTGGCTGGTTTCCTTGTTTGATTCCATCATATTTTCTTTATCTATCTTTAGTGGCTTTGGTTTGATATCATATTCAGTTTCCTACTTCTGAAGTTAAGTTCAACTTTTTATTAAGGGTGCTTTCTGTGTTTATTTTATACATGTGCTTTTCTTCTGAACTTTTGATCTCCTTTCTGAAAGGGTTCTTGTGATCTGATTTGGTGGTTAGTACTGCTTGTATTTTTTTTTTCTGGACTAGATCGGAAGAATTGTTTGTTTCATTATTTGATCGGGTTTTTCGGGTGTTCGATTTGTGCTTCTTCTGTAAATCTGCAGGGGTTTAGGTTCTAGATCTTAGAATTCCTGTCTTTTTCTGGATTTATTTTTTTGCTATTTGGATTTGTTAGATCTGAATGTTCTTTTCTGGAATTTGTGTAAGGTTTGGTTTAGTTGTAGATCTGATTCGTTGTTAGATTTTGTTGTCTCGCTTATATTGGTATTTCTATTGTGAGTTTAGTTTAATCTAATTTATTTATTTATTGTGATTGTGGTATTTGATCTTGACTTTTGGTTTGTTCTCTTTTTTTAGGGGGTGTTTAGATTTAGATTAGTAAGGACGTGGATTAAAAGATAAGTGAATTGGAGATAGAGTTATCTCCATTCCATTCCTCTTGGTAGTATAATATTTATCGAAAAAATTGTCCTTAGAGCTTTTGGTTTGATGGATTTTTAGCAGTCTAGATTTTTTGAAGCCCCTTGCAGACGTACTAAATTTCTTTAATTCATGAGTATGTTATGAAAATTCGGATGTTAGACTGGAAATGTTTCTTCTTTATTTTTGCATGCTTCATTAGTTGGTTGAGGTGTTGACTATCGATATCAGTGGTTGGAAGACTCTGAGTTCTTATCTGTACTGATTGGGCCTCATTATAACTTGTGATGGCAATGGTTTGTCTCAAATTCGTTCTTGGGTTCATAATGGCTTGGAGCAAGGAAAACATCCTGTCACTCTTTTGTCTAAAAAAAAGTGTTGTTGATGGATCTGTTGGTTGATCATATGCTTTGTGTATGACAAGATTAAGTGTATCAAGCATGACAAGATTAAGTGTATTAACCTTTTTCTCAACTTTCTAGGTTATTGATGATCACAAAGGTGACATTATCGTAGACCTCTGTGTAAAGACCTTGGTTTGTCATTTCTCCTTTTATATTTTTACAACAGTTCACCCAAACTTGATGCTGTTTCATTTGCCAACCTTATTTTATGGGTTCTTCCTCCACATTCCAATGTTCAAATTTCTGAAACTGTTATTTCTTACAGGCCTTGAACTTTACATTTAAAGATTACGTCAAGAGGCTGTTCAACTTTAAGAAAGATAGGGATGGGTACTGGAAATGGTTTGCTGGTAACCTAGCTTCTGGTGGTGCAGCCGGTGCTTCTTCCCTGCTATGCGTTTACTCTCTTGACTATGCTCGTACTCGTCTAGCCAATGATGCAAAAGCTGCAAAGAAGGGCGGGGAAAGACAACTTAACGGCCTCATCGATGTATACCATAAAACACTGAAATCAGATTGCATCGCTGGTCTATACCGTGGCTTCAACATTTCATGTGTTGGAATCATAGTTTATCGTGGCCTTTACTTCGGAATGTATGTTTCTTTGAAGCCAGTGCTTCTGACTGGAAACCTGCAGGTAGTTTATTCTATTTCATCTTCCTGTTCAAATGCTTCAAGCCTTCATCTATCTAGCTCTACAACTTCTTGAAAGCATGTGGCATGTGCTTGTTTTATTGTTACAGGATAGTGTCTTCATGAGCTTTGCCCTCGGTTGGCTCATCACAAACGGAGCTGGGCTTGCATCTTATCCTATTGACACCGTTCGCAGAAGAATGATGATGTCATCTGGTCAAGTTGTCAATTACAAGAGCTCTTTTGATGCCTTCTCTCAAATCTTGAAGAATGAGGAAGCCAAGTCTTTGTCCAAGGGTGCTGGAGCGAACATTCTTCATGCCGTTGCTGGTGCTGGTCAGCTTGCTGGTTATGATAAATTACAGCTGATTGTCTTTGGAAAGAAGTATGGCTCTGGTGGTGCCTAAGTTTCGTACTCCCATCTTCCCTCTAGATGGTGATGAAAACCAAATTCCCCAATTTATATTCAAAATGGTGTGCTCTTTTCTATAGATAGATTTTTAACAGTCAATCAGTTGAGTTGTTTTCTAATAAACTAAAAATTCCATTGTCAAGGAAGATACAATTAGTTAAGAAAAAATATATATTATTAATCATTTTTAAACCATTTAGGGGTGTTCCAAACTCCAGGCTGGCGCATTTATTAAAATATATATATATATATATATATATATATATATAATTATTTTATAAGGAAATTAAAGTAAAATTTATATTTGAGTTGTTTTCTAATAAATAAAAATTCGATTATCAAGGCAGATACAATTTTTTTATAAATACTTTACACTCGTCCTATGTTAATTTCAAAGTTTTTTTAAACTATAAATACTTGAATTTATTGAATTTTAATTATATACAAGAGGTTGTTTTGTTATTAATAATACTAATATTTTGGATTAGCCAACCCTACTTGTCCTGGTGAGAGTTCAGAGAATCATATAAAAGCCCTTCGTCTCCTTCCCTGAATCCCGCCGCCACTTGCTTCCCTTGGTCTCTCTCTCGATTTCCGCCTTCGATCAGCGGTGAGGCAGGCTGCGACGATAGGGGACGAGCAGATCCTAGACGGTGAGCCACGATCTCTCATTCTATGTAGCTTTTTTAGCCGTTGTTTGCTGTTGATGATGTCGATAATGATAATCTCTTGATATGTGTGGAAGAATGTTCGTTGCCGTTGCACTTCGATCTACTTTTCGAGTTATAGCTTGATCCTTTTCATCCACTGTGTTCGGTGTTATTTTCTGGTTTTATTGGGAGAAAATTTCATGTTTTGTGAAGTAATTTGAGGTTTTGTGTGTATTTCTTGCGCTTTTGAGTTTGTGGCGTTCTGGATCTGGTTTTAGAAACAATGTGTTCGATTTATTGTTAGATTTAATATTCTAGTTAGCTTAGTTTCAATTATACCATGTTTTAACAAGTCATCATAGTGTACACTATTCAGATTCATGGTCAAATGGTTGATTCTAATGATGGATTGAAAGGATTTGTTTTCAAAGTGTTATTTTTCGAATGGCTACATGTTTGATCTGGAAATGTGGTCAAGTTTGCATCTCAAAGTTCTGAATCTCACTTTTATTTTGAATCAGGGTTTTAAGGTGCTACTTGTTGCATTATCTTGTATCTTGTAGTCTAGTTGGTTTCCTGTGCCCAAAGTTTTCCTTGATATAGACATGTTTCATGACTAACATGTACCTTAAATTTGTCATTTTGCATACTGTTCTTTGTTTAAAACTAATTATTAAGTTCCTATGGTTGAGAAATTTTAGCTTTTTGAAAATTTGAGGAGTTCTAGATTATGATTTGCTTTCTCATGGTAGATCTATGGGTCTAGTTGCATTTTTGAATATGGAAGATTTAATAACATATTTTTGGTGAACAATAGAACAAAAAATTGAGATATGTGAGTATATTGGTTAGATAGATTAGGATAGAGGGGGGAAAAAGTTAAGTTTTAACCCTGCTTGGCCTGGAACCGACTCGGCGGGCTGGGCCGAAAAACCGTAACCAACCCATTACAGTAGTTGGCCGATTGTGGGTTGGACTTTTCCCAACCCGTGACTCGGCTCGTCGGGTCGGCCGGGTTGATCCACTGATTCAACTCACCAGGTCAGCTGGGTTGAACCGGCGGGTTGGCCCAATTTGGGGCCTAGGTTTTGGTCCCCAAGTTGGGAAACCTAACGGCATTGTAGCTGTTGGGCCCCAATGGCTACATTGTCGTTGGGTCACCAACGACTATGTTATTACGGGGACTCTAATAACATATTACGAGGACTATGCAAGAGAGTATTTGTAACGCCCACCTCATTAGGGACTTCGGCACATTATAGACCGGCACCCAAGTGGAAACGGGTCCCACTCGGATACAAGGCCTAATAGATCAAAAGCAGATAACATACTTAATAAAAATATCTATAAAATAATTATTGAGTTTTACAACGGATACTATTACATGTCTCAAAATACCCTACAAGGGTCAATACAGGGTCGAGTAAAAACTCACACACAAATACAAGATTCTTAAGGTGTCCGATCCTCGGAAAGTATCCTGTTCCTCAGACGCTTCCTAACCTCGAGTCGACTAATCCTCAAACCCGAAGAAGGCGGAATCGAGAAGGGATGAAGCTTCAAAAAGAAAGCTCAAGTAGTACACCTGAGGAAGAATGAACTTGACACGGATATCAAGAAATTGTGAACCACTCGAACATAGCATATATAATGTAAAAACAAGGTCAAGTCATACATATACGGTTCACTATCCTACAAGCACACAACACGGAGTCCAAAGAATTCTTGTAAATCTCCCTGACCATCTTATCTTATCTTATCAGCCTTGAGTGCGGCTCCTACATGTACGTATTACGGCCAAATGAACCATCCCATTTCGACGGTGAACCTCCGTGAGGTGTCCCTTAACTTATCTTAATCTGCACTAATCGGGAGAATCTTCAACGCGGGAGTCTTGTACGCAAGTCTACCCGGACATAGCATAGGCTCACGCGTTGCCACGCGGCGCTGTCTTGGCCAATGTGTATACATGTTCGGTGATCACAAACGGCAAGCTTAACAAAACAACTTGCATACACCATACGGGAATTCAATAAAGTAGGAGCACAAAATGTATATATGCAAATCAAAAGTAATAGAATACCAAGTCGTAGTAATAATAAAAACAATGCCCCATCAGCCAACAAGCATGAGATCAACAAACAAAGGTCCCAAACATGAGGAAACGTGCATAAGTATGAAGTCAAGGAATTCGTGAATCAAGAACATGCTTAAAACAAGGCGTCATCAAAAGACAAGGAAACCCATTGCTGGGTGGGCACTAGGCAAGAACACTTACAAAAACATGGAAATCAACAAAAGTCAAGAACACTCCGTAGAGTGGGGTAGTAGGCAAGTGTACTTACCGAAGTCACGAAGTTTGGTGTTCCAAGGAACCGACTCTCCTCGCATCAATGTCAATCCTGATAATAAATCTATATTAATAATCGTATTTATGCTACATCCCTATATATATATGCATGCGATTTGTCCATCCTTGGCTATACTCGAGTCTAATGGGTCTCTATCGCCCCCTTATTAATAATATACCTCCTTTCTTTATTGAAAGTCCTGGTACTCTAATGGTTAGAGGCCTCTACTACTACAAAGAAGGTCATGGGTTCCACTCTCATTGCCCACCAGTTTTATTTCTTTTATTATTATTATTATTTTATTAAGGTGATTGAGTCTGATTAGATTCCTAAATCCTTACTTGATTAAGTCACTAATCAGCTATCCCAATTCCGTCAAAATTAAACCTTGGTCGCACCTAACCCAAGTTAATGGGCTCACTTAGTTCATTCAAATCAACTAACTCCTTTAACCAACTGGTTTTAACAAAGTCAAGCCCAACCAACTCAACCCAAACAATTCAGCTCAAACCCAATTTCGGACTCAACCCAACCAGTTTCTAAATCTGGACCCAATTCAAATTACAATACCCCTTTTCAATTTGACTGGGTCTAACTAATTAAAATGATCAAGCCTAATCATCTAGCTGGCTGACCCAAATCAATTCATTTTAACTCTAACACAACTCCCTTAACCATTAATCAATTCTTTTAACTAATTAATTAAATTAATTAAAAGAAACCTGTCTTCAACCTCCAGACGAGACCCTCGCTCTGAGAGGAGTAAGAGCGCCATCATTTGGCGTCACCGGCGGCATGTGCCGACCTTTCTCCTCTCCTCGGGCCTGCCCTCGCCCAAGTGGGTGGCGAACGCCGTGAAGCTCCTCTATTCGTGAGTTTGGAGTTCTGTCCGCCCCTCGCCGGAGCTCTGATCCTCGACGGGAGACAGTGTTCAATTTGTTGTTATCTCTCTCTCTCTCTCTCTCTCTCTCTCTCTCTCTACAGCCTAATCCTTCTCGTTGCATGCATGCTCGTCTACTGAAAACGATAGACAGAGGGAAAGGAAGAGCTCACCGGAGGACGATGCTCGCCTGCTTCCTCGTGACGTAATCCTTCTGTTTCCCTCGCGTTGGTCTGGAGGTGATTCTAGCTCGTTGGTCCCGTCGCCTCCTCCTTCTTCTTGCCTTTCTAACTCTCTGATCCTCAGCCTCTCTCTCTCGGAGAAGTGGTGGCAATGCTCTGGTTTGCCGGTGAGAGACTTCTCGTATTTATAGATTCGCGTAGAGACTGAACTCCTTAATCTCTAATCTTATTTTAAATTCGAGTCTATCTCAAATTCAAATTCCAATTTATCTCTGTTTGCAGCTGTCAAAGCGATAAGGTTTACAGGCGGTGGCGCACGCGGCGGCACTGTCCGCTGGAGAAGAAACGCGTGAGGACAGCGGCGTTCTGCCTCGCGATCAGTTCTCATCAAAACATTTTAAATCTCGCTCACGCATTTCCCCCACGGTAATGGTAGAGGAGTTCTTCTGCCTTTCTTTGAAAAGCCCTCCCGTCGTTGACTATTTACACACTAGTCCCTCACGAGAGAGAAAAAAAGAATTCTTTTCCCGTCCCTGAATTTTATGAAATTACATCAAGGTCCTTCATACAGAGAGTGTAAAACTAAGTTCCAGTCCTCAATATTTTCCAATATCACTCTTTTGTCCCTAGTAGCCCATTAAATCTAGGTTATAGTTTTTAATCATTTTAAATTCCTGTTTAATTCTCCAGATTCCTCTTCTTATCTAATATTATCCATATAAAATTTCATATACTCTTATCAATTGAGAATATTGTTATCCAATGATTTAACTTTTAATCAAATTCTCTTATTATCAACTACCGTCAATATTTATCTACATAATTATTTTAAATCAAGAAGTAACCAGAATTTTATTTCAACTAGAAGTCAAATGAACATGCTTGGGAGACTCTCCCTTATTTTCTAACAAAATCCAAAAATAATAAACCTAATAATGAAAACATAATTTCCTAAAATTTTTGGGCTTCACAGTATTGGCGGCTACGTATTACGGGGACTCTAACATAAATCCCTTCCGAGAACCCCCAAGGAGATGCTCATCTTTCTAGAGGGATATAATGGCACAACGGGAAAACACTATGCTAAATACTTGGGTACAATTGGGAAAAGGGACAAGTATAAACTGTTGGTGAGAAAACTGGATAGAAGGGCACGCGCCAATCAATGCCTTCCTTGACTTATCGTTACTAATAGATAATGAACAAATAATTGTCGAGGAGGCATAAGGACAAATATCGGGTGAAGCATTAATTCTTAAGTCGGGGCCACTTATAGCAGAAGGGGAACAACACATAAGCACACAACATATGATGATTCGGGAAGAGAACCGCAATGACATTAGACACTAGAAACTCATTGGAAATGGACGGTCAAATCGTTATATAATTTAAAAGTGGATGAAGGTCTCCGTTGCCTCCTAGCCCCCTAGGTGCAAGATTCTGGAAGACCCCATGTCTTCCAAAGATGAAATTTTTTGTTTGGTTAGCATGGGATAACAAAATCCTAATGCTCTAAAATCTCGCTAAAAAATTGGCAAGGAGAGAGAACCATATGTTACTTGTATTATAGGGAAGAAAAAACAACACATCTATTAGTACAATGCCCATACACAACCCAAATATTTGAACACTTCTGTCACCTACTTGGCAATCAAGCAATACCCTAGCAGGTTGGAGACCTCTGGGGCAGTGAATCTTTCTCTAGAAAACTGGCGAAGGAAGACAGGTCATGCCGGAACTTGCTGGTGATGGTAACCACATGGAGCGTATGGCTGGAAAGAAGCATGAGATGCTTTCAAGACAAACACCTTGTTTACAAGAAACTTTTATGGGTTATCGATTTTCTCATACTCTCCCGGTATGATGCCATACACATTTCTAACAAGCCAAAGTTGATGCCGGTCGAGCACATTGCAAAGCGAAGCTTGAAGATCACAAGGGAGGCAATAACTCCCACTAGATGTCGACGTTGAAGACGAGGAACCCATGAAGTAAGCCATTGTCCAGGAAGGTGGCTGGCTAACAAAGGCAACCCAACAAGACACATCACAGGGAACCCCTCTGAGAAACAGAATAAGCACACAAGACATGTACTATCATCTGATACATATTGTTACCATCATCTTAAGTATTATTAACTGTAACTGATTTTGAACTTAATGAAAGTGGTTTATCCACCAATTTCAAAAATAAACCATTAAGAGGTTAGGTTAAATAGAAACGACATTTGGGTTCAGCCTATTTAGTTTAGAATGAATGAAGTTCTTCTAAAACAACTAGGGTTGAGGATTCATTCTGACACTTGTTCTTGCCTCGTGGGAGAGGTCAGAGAAGACGTGGTTCGGCCACTCTCATTCCAAGGAGATACTCACAAAAAACCCAAGCTATGTCGATTATTCTCTTCTGATGGCTTCTTGTTTCTCTCTCGTGTCGAATTTCTTTAGATTTTTTTTAATACTCACTGCAGTGATTATTGTATGTTTGGTGGCTATGCACATTGTAAGTCAGACAGTTCTAGTTCATAAATCGTCTTGGTTGGCCATTATTGATTCTATAGTTCAAGAATATGTGCATATGCAAGGTTTGATCTCTAATGTTCACACCTGTTACACTTTGAGATCTTTGTTGTTATTCTTTCATATCCCTAAGGAAGCTTCAAAATGCAATTCATGGATTCAAGTCTCTCTACCAATGCGAATGGTATTAGAGATTAAAAAAAGAATTACTGTTTAGTTTAGCACCCACACTATAGTAATTAGGTTGTAGATGAACTTTGTGCTAGTTAAGCAACATAGATTGGTAGAAATAGAAATCTCCCAAATTTGGGTTTATTTCAAAATATATATTATATTTTTTATAATCTATTTATATATATATTATATATATAATATATATTAATAGTGATAGGATCAGGCGACCGGCCAGCCTGATCCTATCACTACTATATATATCTATATATGATCTGTTTTTGGTTTACAATCTATAACATCAACATGATACATTAAGATTAAAGATGGCAAAACATAAAGAACAAATCTCATAGTACACATATATTTACTTTTGCTAGCAAATATGTTTATCGGTGAATTTGTTCATTAGATTCATTGATTATAGCACTGAAATACTATTGAGATTTATAAACATCAGCTAGAGCATTATTACTATTGATTGTGGGTAAAATTCTGCACCAAGTGCTAAATTTTTATATTATTTTGTGCCACTATGTGCTTGCTGATACAACTTTACCACTTTTGAAATAAGCTTTTTTTCACAACACAACACTGCTTTTTGTAATACCTTTACTCATATCATGTGTTCCGAGAGAATTATTTAGGAAAATCACTTAAGGAAATAATGACAAAGATCAAATGCAGTGCACAACTCCTAGATAACAACTTTGTAAGCAACTCAGGGTTTGCTAACATAGAGGTGTGCTTATACTTTTGAGTGCTTTCTTCTGAAACCCTTAGGGCTCTCTTTTGTCTCTTTGTCATGATGTTTTCTTGAAGATGTGAAATATATCTGCTTGATTCATTTCTCTTCTTTGTAGATTACTACTTGATCAGAATTCTTGGAAATTTCTATTTCTATATATCAAAATTATTACTCTGGTGATGTCCTTTTTCACTATTGTTGTAATCAGAAATGAAGAAAGGGCTGCATCCATAAATGCAATGGATATCATATGTTACTCAAAGTGGAAGATTGATGCACGTGATGATGGCCAAAGTACACAATGTTGGTAAAGTATACCATTTTCAAGCAAGACGCCAAATGGCTCAAACTATGGGCCAAATCGCAAAGTTCAAGCGCCGCTATGGGCAAGATAATCAAGAAACCAATGACAAGTGATTTCTTGGGCACACTAATGTTTGTTTTCCTGTTTTGAGAATTTAAAGTTCAACAACTAGTTACAAATACCTTCAGTACCTTCTGTACCTTCAGTAACTTCATCAAGTACTTATTTCTGTGGTCTGCTGGATGGATACTTTTGTGAAATGCTTAACATTTGTTGGATTTAGATGCTTTTTCTTTGTGCCATCCATGTCATCTAATTTGATTTTTGAATGCTCATTGTTCATGTCTTCATATTGTGTATTTTAGCTATGCCTTCTCTCTTAAACCAGAGTAGTGACAAGACCCCTATTTGGCAGGCAGGAAATTCAAGTGCTACTTCCACTAAAACCATATGAAGAAGGTGAAAATATAGTCATGCCTTAGCTTGTTTTGCATTCATTACTATTATCCATTGAAATCATCCTTTGAAGACTCTACACTCACAAAGCATGTGCTCTAATGTTGTAGCAGAGTCTCCATTAGAGATCCCACGCTGTAGTACTTGGATGTAGTCTGGTCACCTTTCTGAGCCTTATAAGGGAATCACGGACTGCTTTGCTTGCACCATCAAGGATGAAGGTTTTGCTTCATTGTGGAGGGGAAATACTGCAAATGCGATCCATTACTTCCCAACTCAGGTGAGTAAAGTATTTAAATTGCTATCTTTATTTCATATTTGAATATTTTGTATTTCTTTATGTTATTTTGATTTGTTGCATTGTATTTGTGCCTTCTTCCTGTGGAAGAAACCTTTGTTTGGTGGATGTCTAAAGAAAAAGTGTTGTTACCAACTTTGCTGTTGATGGATCTGTTGGTTGATCATATGCTTTGTGTATGACAAGATTAAGTGTATCAACCTTTTCTCAACTTTCTAGGTTATTGATGATCACAAAGGTGACATTATCGTAGGCCTCTGTGTAAAGACCTTGGTTTGTCATTTCTCCTTTTATATTTTTACAACAGTTCACCCAAACTTGATGCTGTTTCATTTGCCAACCTTATTTTATGGGTTCTTCCTCCACATTCCAATGTTCAAATTTCTGAAACTGTTATTTCTTACAGACTTGAACTTTGCATTTAAAGATTACGTCAAGAGGCTGTTCAACTTTAAGAAAGATAGGGATGGGTACTGGAAATGGTTTGCTGGTAACCTGGCTTCTGGTGGTGCAACCGGTGCTTCTTCCCTGCTATGCGTTTACTCTCTTGACTATGCTCGTACTCGTCTAGCCAATGATGCAAAAGCTGCAAAGAAGGGCGGGGAAAGACAATTTAACGGCCTCATCAATGTATACCATAAAACACTGAAATCAGATTGCATCGCTGGTCTATACCGTGGCTTCAACATGTCATGTGTTGGAATCATAATTTATCGTGGCCTTTACTTCGGAATGTATGATTCTTTGAAGCCAGTGGTTCTGACTGGAAGCCTGCAGCTAGTTTATTCTATTTCATCTTCCTGTTCAAATGCTTCATCTGTCTAGCTCTACAGCTTCTTGAAAGCATGCAGCATGTGCTTGTTTTATTCTTACAGGATGGTTTCTTTGCGAGCTTTGCCCTCGGTTGGCTCCTCACAAATGGAGCTGGGCTTGCATCTTCTCCTATTGACACCGTTCGCAGAAGAATGATGATGACATCTGGTGAAGTTGTCAAGTACAAGAGCTCTTTTGATGCCTTCTCTCAAATCTTGAAGATTGAGGGAGCCAAGTCTTTGTTCAAGGGTGCTGGAGCGAACATTCTCTGTGCCATTGCTGGTGCTGGTGTGCTTGCTGGTTATGATAAACTACAGCTGAGCATCTTTGGAAAGAAGTATGTCTCTGGTGGCGCCTAAGAGCCCTCCTCTCAGATGGTGATGAAAACAAGATGCTATGTTTTATAATGAGGTGGCACTTTCTCATTCGAAATAAATTTTTATGTCGCAGGAGAGTCTCCCTCAGTTTTTCTGATTTTTGTTCTTCAAAACCTTCAGGATATAAATTCTTAGTTATGAGACTACCAAGAATTTAATTTATAATGTGACTTTGCTATCAATCCTTTTTGTTCAATGCTAAGGTGTGTGTTAGTGATGAAGTTTCTATTTCCTTGATCTGGAGCTTATGTTTTCAGTAAGGTTGGTAAAAGGTAGCATCAATCTTTATTATTTCAAAAAACAACAATATTGAACTTAGTAGTTTTTATTTAGTATTATGATGCATGTTTTGTGGGTTCTATTTGTCCATTCCTGAATTCTTTAGCGTTTAGAATTTTTTTCTCTAAAAATACATTTTTATTTAAATTAATGGTGTTAACATAGTTTTTGTCAAAATTGTTTGTAATTCTAAAAAATAAAAATATAATTTTATGAAATATAAAAATAGCAATGGTTGGTACACAGAATAAAAGTATTCATTGATGTTATATGTTAATATATTTTAAAATTATATGTGTTTTTAGAAAAAGAAAAGAAATTTAAAGAATTTTATCCGAGAGAAGCAAAAGAATCCAGAGCAAATACCCGCCACATTCGTGGAAGCCATGACTGCTGTGCAGAAAATGGCGGCAGCCGCGCCCGCTCTCCTCCTCCTCTCCGGCGCTCGGACCTTCGCCAGCTCCTCTCGGACCCTTTTCCTTTCTTCGTCGCGCCGGAGGATCTCTGCTCTCCGTTCTGGGGTTCCGGCGTGGAAGCCCTGCGCGGTTTCATCCCCCTCCGTGCCCGCTCCTGAGGCCACGGCCGAGGCCAAGAAGAGGGCCTCGGAGGAGGAACCTGAGAAGGAGGAGGAGGAGGAGATCGTTCTCCCCACCAATGAATCGTCCGAGAAGCTCCTCCGAATTCGCCACACGGTATCGTCTTCTTCTGTGTTTCTTTCATTCGATTCTTGAATCGTAAAATTTGATGGATTTCTTTGAATAAATCGTGTGTTTTTACTCTAATTGGATTAAAGATCGTTGCTTTCATTTAGCTCTTGCTTAAAACAGCAAGTGGACTTGATTACTCGAAATTGGATTGCTGAGTAGTTCAAATTTGTGAATGCTCATAAAAACAGTATTTACTTGATTCTTCATTCACTCTGTCTATTGTTTTGCACCACTATTTTACCTTTTTTTTCAACTGGAAATGCAGCATTTCTAGTTATGGATATCTGATTCTGATTCCTGTTTCTTCTCTCTCCACTATCTATCTTTTCTGATTCCTGTGAAAGTTGTCCACTATCTATCTTTCATTGAGTTAATCTTGATGTCCTGGTTAAAAAACTCTTTTTTATTGATTTTGTTGCAGTGTGCTCATGTGATGGCCATGGCTGTTCAGAAACTTTTCCCTGGTTCTAAGGTGACTATAGGGCCCTGGATAGATAATGGGTTCTATTATGATTTTGATATGGAACCTTTGACAGACAAAGATCTTAAGAGAATAAAGAAGGAAATGGTGAGTTTTGCAAATGCAAAAGATTATTTTTGCTTATATTCTCAACCGAAGTAGGACCATTGCATAATATAATAGCTTGGGAAAATATTCATTAGCTTATTGTTTCAGGGTACAGCATTTATTTCTTACATCATCTGTAGGATCGTATCATTAACAGGAACCTACCATTACTTAGAGAAGAAGTTTCCCGGGACGTAGCTCAGGAGAGAATTATGGCTTTAAATGAGCCATACAAACTCGAGATTCTGGAAAGTATCAAAGAAGAGCCTATTACCATTTATCATATAGGTTTGACTTACTCCTCTTTGTACATTTCTTAATGCTTTGTTGATGGTGCAAACAAATTTACCACTACTTTTGGTTATGGAATTTACCTATTTTATTTCACAGGAAATGAATGGTGGGACCTCTGTGCTGGACCTCATGTTGATTCTACTGGGCACATAAACAAGAAAGCCATTGAGCTTGAATCTGTTGCAGGGGCCTACTGGAGAGGAGATGAAAATAAACCAATGTTACAGAGGATATATGGTACAGCATGGGAGACTGAAGAGCAATTAAAGGCATACATACACTTTAAAGAGGAGGCAAAGCGCCGGGATCATCGGCGTCTTGGGCAGGAACTTGATTTGTTCTCCATACAGGCAAATTCTATTATTCTGATATCTATCACTTCCATTACATTTTTCATAAGTAACATACATCCTTTTAGTTTTGCTACACTTTCTGATTGTATATTGATTGAAATGTAAGTCACATTCAACAAAACTTGGCTATTTTTCTTGTGTTAGTTTATTAGTTAATAGCTTCCAGAAGCTATTTCTGTGTTCACGGTTTTGGGTTTTATCAGATTATGCTTACAAATAGCTTTCTGACTAAGTGACCCTATCGGGTTTTTAACATGGTGTGCACCTTTATGCTTATATGTGTTTGTATCTATATTAAGTGGCCTTTCCATGTTTTTGCTATTGATATTTTCTGATCTGGCCCCAAAAGGTTGTCTATAGATCTTTAAGCTCCAGCATCCTTTAAGGACACTGACTCGTCCTGATCTGCTTGTGACTGTTGCAGGATGATGCTGGTGGAGGGCTGGTATTCTGGCATCCAAAAGGTGCCATAGTTAGGCACCTGATTGAAGATTTGTGGAAGAATGTTCATCTGCAATGTGGATATGACCTTCTGTATACCCCACATGTTGCAAAAGTTGATCTTTGGAAAATTAGTGGCCATTTGGATTTCTACAAAGAGAATATGTATGATCTCATGGATGTAGAAGATGAACTTTATCAACTTCGGCCTATGAATTGCCCATATCACATTCTTGTATACAAAAGGAAACTACATTCATACAGGGATTTTCCAATCAGAGTGGCAGAGTTGGGGACAGTATACAGATATGAGCTCTCTGGTAGCTTGCATGGGCTATTTCGTGTGAGAGGATTCACTCAGGTAAATTTGTATCCCTTTAATTCATGGTACTTGAGGATGGATATGATATCCTACATATTATATATATCATGACATTGCCTTCATCCTTTTTCAGATTTGTCTGGTTTCCTGGTTTGATTCCATCATATTTTCTTTTTCTATCTTGAGTGGCTTTGGTTTGATATCATTTTCAGTTTCTTACTTCTGAATTTAAGTTCAACTTTATATTAAGGGTGCGTTCTGTGTTTATTTTATACATGTGCATTATCTTTCATATTTAATTTGCTATGTTATGATTTTATTTTGTGTGTTTTATGTTATACTCAAAACATGATATTCCCTTTGAATGTTTTATCTTCTTTCATTCTTAAATCCCCTTTAGATTGCTTAAGCTACTTTCTTTTTGTGGGAAATGAAAAAATGAAACTAATTAAATTGCTTTAGGAGCAACTCATAGAAAGTCCACACAATACTATTTGCTATCACAGAGGTATCCTTAGTTGCATGAGAAGATGAATGCTGTATAACACTGTATCATGTTGACAGTAATTGATTCTATGTTCTGATCAGGGATGGTCAATAATAAAGATTGCATGAATAAGGTGTAATTATGAACTTGAGATGCTGATGTTGGACAAAATAATACCTGTCTACTTCTCTCAGGATGGCCTTTATATATTCTGTTTGGAAAAATCAAATCAAGGATGAAATTCGAGGGGTCCTTGATCTCACTGAGGAGATTCTACTTCGGTTTGGTTTCAGAAAGTATGAAGTCAATCT
The DNA here is from genome assembly GCA_026586065.1 of Dioscorea zingiberensis. Classification (NCBI taxonomy): domain Eukaryota; kingdom Viridiplantae; phylum Streptophyta; class Magnoliopsida; order Dioscoreales; family Dioscoreaceae; genus Dioscorea; species Dioscorea zingiberensis. The sequence continues at coordinate 71,056,897 of CM048818.1, read as the reverse complement.
TTCAACCAGACCAGAGAAATCTGTAGGCAGTGATGAAATTTGGGAAAAGGCTACTGCTGCCTTAAAAGATGCATTGGATGACAAAGGCTGGGACTATCAGATTGACGAAGGTGGTGGTGCATTCTATGGTCCGAAGATTGATCTCAAAATTGAAGATGCTCTTGGAAGGAAGTGGCAGTGCTCAACCGTGCAGGCAAACTATCCCTAACATTGCATTTCTTAGAATCTGTTTTGTTTGCATTAAATTTATTATTTTGATTACCCATATTAAATGGAATATAATAGTTTTGCCATGTAACTGTTGCAGGTTGATTTTAATTTGCCCCAGAGGTTTGACATTTCTTATGTGGACTCAAACTCTGAGAAGAAACGGCCTATCATGATCCACAGAGCTGTTCTTGGCTCCTTGGAGAGATTTTTTGGGGTCCTCATAGAACACTATGCAGGTGATTTCCCCCTATGGATCTCACCTATCCAAGCTCGGGTCTTACCTGTCACTGATAATGAGGTGCTCACTTATCATAGACTCTGGCCAAGTAAAATTTGAAACGTCACAAATTAATAAATTAAATCAATTATTCATGCATAGAGCTTTATATAAATTTTGTTGTCTAATTTGAGATTCAACAGCTTGCCTGTTGCCGTTATGGTACTATTTCTTACTTCTGACTCAAAGTCATTAAATAGGCATTCCAAACTTCAGACCTTGAGACACAATACTAAGTATTCATATCTATCTTTTTTATCAGCCTGAGAATTTCTTTTCTGTGAATATTTAGAATTTAAGAAGACCACCAGCTCTTTCACAAGGGACTTGCTGTAAATTTTCTGTAGACAGTAAATTCTTATGCTTTTTCTGGACATAGACTAAAAATCAAGTTTCATTGTCTTAATTCGATCAGCAATTGGTGGGTGGCAATTCATGCTCTTCATTCCATTGATAATATCTGAGGATTACTGTTTCATGGCCTACCTAAGCTCAATATCAATGTCATAAAAGGGAATCCATGCCATTTTATAATGCTCTATGGTTGAATGTTTCTTTGATATACTCTTGTATATTCTAAAAATTTTAGATGCAATACTGCGGTGAAGTCTTGTCAAGGCTGAAGTCCTCACGGATCCGAGCTGAAATTTGCCATGGAGAGCGATTACCAAAGCTCATAAGGAATGCAGAGAAGCAGAAGGTGCCTCTAATGACTGTTGTTGGTCCAAAAGAAGTGAGACCAAAACTGTGACTGTTCGGGTCCCGATTTGGTGGTGAGCTAGGAACCATGGCGGTTGAAGAGTTCATTCGAAAATTCAATCTGCTGTTGAGAACAGGACTCGGTTGTAGAGAATACCATGTTACATCTGATGGTGATCCTGCTTGATAGGTATCATCATATGATATCAAATACCACTAAGCTGCATTTCAACTCAAAATTTGACACAACTGGTCTGTGAATTCTCCATTTTTCTCATTTATTCAGTGTATTTAATAAAACAGACAGATCTTTGCTCAATCATCATGAGATTAATGGTTTGGCTACATTGACAAGTTCAAATCTCTGTATTTATTTGTCATATTTGATAATTTCTCTTTCAAAATAAAATATCATACAAATATTTATATGTGAAATGATAAAAAAAATGTCAAAAAAAAACACACAATGTATTCTATTACTTGGAAGAATAATCTCTTTTTTTTCCTTTTTCTGGCTGTAAGTGATCAAGCCTTTTATCAAGTGAAAAAGCTAGTGAAATCAAGTTCTTTTATGCATGTAAGCCTGTCCAATTTCATTGCCTTTTTGGTTTTATTGAAAAGGGAATCCTGTGAGTGCCATGCCACTAGTGAAGAGTTCTGAAATTTTTTTTGAAGCTTTGGATGGTCATAGCCGCTTCTTTGAGCAAGCTAGTTTGAAGTTATGATTTAACTAACATGCAGGTTGGAAATCTAACAAGGGCAAATGATTGGGACCAGGCAATAGTTGATGATCTCTTTCCAAAGGAGGTGGCAGAAATTGTGAAGAGCTCCAATCAAGATGAAGAACAAACATATTGGGTGTGGACTCCAGGAATAGGGGGTGCTACATTAACTGCAACAATATATGATTCACTCATACCCAAGGTAGAAGCAATCCCTAGCAAGATGGAAGAAACTGTGGAGATTCTCAATGGCCCTAAAGCTAAAATACTTCATACCAAGGTAGAAGCAAATCCCTGGCCATGATGGAAGAAACTGTGGAGATTCTCAGTGGCCCCAAAACTAAAATACTTCATATGGAAGATGTTTCATGGGAGACTACCAACAAAAGACAATTTATATAGAATGAATTTTGGTCCGCAGGATCCTTAATCACTTTGCAACCTTCTAATAAAACTACTAGTCACTTGTTCTATCAATGCAGGGTAGTAGCAGAGCAAGTATGGAATCAGGTTTAAAGTGAGGGTCAACCGATAGGTTGGGATAAGAGGGGAGAAGATGTCATAGATGGGAGATGGCCATAGAAAAGCAAATTAAGGGCATACAGACTAACAGTAGAAGAAGTAGCCCTAATTGCATATATTTTATAGCATATATGGAAATCCAGGTGTAGGAAAATATTTCAAAATGTTGAATTTGAACCAAAGTGGATAGCAAGAAGTGAGGTAGCCCCGGTAAAGGAATTCTATCACCAGGAGGGAGCCATAGAGCTAGTAGGAGAGACTCTAAACTGGAAACGGAGGAAGGAGAACAACAGTCATATGCCATATATTGATGGATCATGGAAAGAAGGAGAAGAGAAAGAAGGTATAGGTTTCTTTATTTTAACTACTAATGGTGGATTCTCCCATACAGTCGCAGGGATATGAGAAGCAAAATCAGCTTTTGAGGGCGAGTTCCAAGCAATGAAGGAGGGGATTGGAAGATTACTACAATTGAAGTGCTTGGGGGCCATAATTCTAACAAATAACCAATATCTTCCATGAGCATTGAAGCAAGGAGGGATAGATCATAACTGAAGAATTGTTGAAACGTGAAACAACAAAGGAGTGTAAAGAAATATTGACCAAGATCACACGCTGGGAAATTCCACAGCTAGTGAGAGAGGAAAACATGCTAGCAGATGGCTTAGCAAAGGGAGCAAGGAGAACTAGAGAAGAGATCTTGTATGAAAGGCATGAACAAATACCAGTTTGGTTACAAGAATGTTTATGTAATAGTAGCACTAATGTAATTGAACATCAACTTAGAAGCTTTTATTATTGTTGATATTGGGTGAAAAGCCAATTTGATCCAAAAGTGGATAATGACTCATATTCAAACCATGGTTTAAATCCTACTTTTATTATGATTAGAGATATGGTTGGTTTAGAGATAAATGTTTAAGTTCTATTCATATCATAATAGCTCTAGATGGATATAAGTAGGGTTCAATCTATTCAATTGAAAACAGAAGAGAGCAAAAAGAGAGAGTTCTCTTTCGAGAAGAGTTCAATTTTCTCCTCCAAAGAGATAGAGATAGTGTTAGGCTTTTTGCTAAATGATCTTTGTGTTTGGTATTCTTTAGTAAAACAATAAATCTCGTGTTGCTCCTGAAGACATAAGTCAAATTGCTGAATCTCATTAATTCTTGTTCTTATGATTACTTGATTTTTCTTTTCTTCTTCTCCCTGTGGTTTGATCCTAACAATAATTTTAAAAAAAACAAAACAAAACACAGGAGCTGGCATGTTATCAAGCTCTTTTCTTTGCTAGAGATTCAGCCCTCTTTCAACCAGCCAAGTTTTCCAAGTCGAACCTCTTTCTACCAATTAGGAGATTGTCATTCATTTTCTTGGTTTCTATCATATTTTGCAAAAAGAAAAAAAATGTGGTTTTCGCTTATTATGAAGATTCTGCATAATCTTAAATACAACATATATATATATATATATTCCAATATTCAATGATAAAAAGTTAACTGAAATGTGGAATTTATTGTCCATGTTGTAAGATCTTTTATGAGATGTTCTAACTTCTAATTTTTTAATATATAAAAAGATGGAAAATTTGCACATTGACCCTTTAGTTTTAGCTAATTTGCCGACACATTTTTAAATAAGACGTCTTATATTATTATACTTTTATAATAAAATAAAAAAAAACAGTAGAAAAGCACAAAACTCTCAAAACCCCACCTTGCTGGCACTAATTCAGTCCCCCAGGACTCTTCTTCGGCTTTTGCCCTTCTCTTCTCCGCCGCTTTAGCTCGCCGGGCGGCTGAGAACCACGGCGCCCTCGTTGATCGGACCACAGCTCATCTCCTTCTCCGATCTATCTGTCCGCCACCCGATCTGTGGCTCCGCCGTGCCATGTCCGTTTCTCAGCCGGCGCCCTTTGCCGCCGCGTTCGCCCGACGCCGCTCCAAGCGCAAGCTCCAAGACTATGAGCCTCAGGACCCTATGAATCCTCGCCGCGCATCTCGCTCCGATCTCGCTTTGATCCTGCCCTCGGCCGCCTCCTGCTCAACTTCGTCCCCGCCTGTCCAATTCTTCGTTCGGGTTGGATCCAAAACTCTGGTTCTTCATGCCGGAGCCGATACGTTAATTCATTCGGTGATTGACCAGATCGGTGCCCTCACTCGCACCCCGGTTCCGGGTGCTCGATGTGCGCCTCATCCACTCCGGCCGCCAGCTCGAGCTCGACCGTACGCTCTCGAGCTACAACATCGGGGATGATGCCTGCCTCCATCTCGTAGCCCGGCTCCGGAGCACCGTCCATCCCCGCGCGTGGCAGCTCGTCAACGATCTCATCTACGCTATATCTCGCCTCAATTCGATCATCCCCGCATCTCCCATGGCACGTCACCATTACAGGTCCCTTGTGAGCAATCTGGTCAAGGAGTTCTTGAGAAGCACCCTGCCGATCCTGATACCTCTTGGGGTCATCTCCAAGTATTTGCTTTCTCTGGCGCTCCTGAGGCGCTTGTGAAACTATTCATTTCGTCTGATGATTTCAACAGGGGCGTAGCTGATGAGGCCATCCGGCTCTTTCTCTCTTTTGAACCAGACCATCAGATGAAGCATCTGCATCCCCAGTGTGCCAAAATTGTGCTAGAGTTTTGCAAGTTGCTTGCTTGGTCAGTTGGTAATATGAACCCGCTTTACCTTGCGTGTCGAGGTTCTTTAGGTTCATTGCTAATGTTGCTGGAGTCTAAGTACTTTTCCCACATTGAATCTTCGAAAATGGTGGAGGAATTGCTTCCTTTTCTCAAGGAAACTGCAGGGAAGGTGATTGAGGAACTGTCGAATGTGACCACAGGGGCTGAGCTGGTGGATTTTTCAGAGTTCTCTGATTTCATGTTAGTGATGAGACGGGCTGTTCGTGACCATCTTGGTGGCAACCGGTGTGTGTCCAAGGAAATGCTCAATTCTGAACTCCCAGACTATGAGAAATGGTTGGGTGCTCTGCATGCTATATTCATTGACCTTTTGGAGAATGTGGATAACTGTTTACTGAAGGTGGGAGAATTATTGACACCGAAAGGTTCGCTGCAGTTGGAGCCTAAGTGGGGCAGGTTGACCAATTTGCTTTGTATCTTGACAAAGCTGCACGCATTTTCTAAAATTTATGAAGGTGGTGATGAGTTGCTCCATTAAGCTTCTTGTCACCCGGCGGTTTCCTATGAATGAGCTCATAAAACATGCAAAGAAGAATCAGAAGCTCGGTGGTTGCTTAAGCATAAGGATATTACTGACTTTGGAGTCAAAGGCGGAATTTGGTCTTGATGCTGTTTCCTGGAGGGAAGGATGAATATGATGACCTGCATGAAATGCTTATAGATAGGTCCCACTTGTTGGCTGAATCTTTTGAGTACATTGGGCAAGCTGAAGCAAGTGCATTTGCATGGTGGGCTGTTCATGGAGTTCAAGAATGAGGAAGCCACAGGTCCGGGCGTTTTGAGGGAGTGGTTCTGTTTGTTGTGCCAAGCAATTTTCAATCCTCAAAATGTCCTGTTTATGCCTTGTCCAAATGATAGGCGGAGGTTCTTCCCAAATCCTAGTAAGTTCATGCATATTTAAAGTTGGAATTCTTCAAATATGTTCAATTTTTGTGCTTGAAGTACATCTTTTCTTGCTTGCTTTGCTTATATTGTGTTTGTGGGTCTTTTCTAGAGTCAAATGACTAGTTAACCTGAAATCCATCCAATCTGTTCAATAGAACATTAGATTACGATCGGATGGTCAGACTATTTTGTTGGTTCATAGGACAGCCCTAACAAGTTATTGGGTTCATTTAAGTTTAGACAAAAAAATTAATTCGGTAGTGTGAAAATAATGAAATGAGAATAGGATAAGTAACATAGTCTCTTTTGCTATAATTTGGTATATGACCATGATTTCTAGTTATTTCATTTTGAGGAGGAGAAACTTGCTTTCAACTTGCCAAGCTAGAAAATCTTATGGCTGTAAATTTAGTTATTGGTGATATTGATCAGGTATCTGATTGTGTATAATGTGTTCTATTATTTTTATTTGAGTTATTATTCAGTTTCCAAATTGATTTTAGACTTAAATGTTGAACTTCTCAAACCATTTTAGGTGTTACAACATTTTACTCCTGGCAGCTACATAGCATCCCACAATTTGTTTTCTGCCTTGCCATTGGCCTGTGTTTAGTTCACCTTCCCACTCTTTTTAAAGCATTATTATGTAAAGTAAGATCAAGGCAACTAAGGCAACATAAAATTGGGGATGATTCAAATTATGCTATGCTTTCCATAACATATATTATGCAAAGTGAGTATGATCAATGCAATTAAGGGAAAAAACTTTAGGATGATACAAATTGTAATAGATATACTTGTCACTATACTTAAGAATCAAGGTTAAAACAGTAGGGATAAGATAGAGGAAACTTGTGGTATAAAGGTTTGCTCCTATTTATTCACTGGGGTTTGTAAGAAATTTGAACTGATAGAAGGTTTGACTGTATCATTAGTTCACTAGCCCTTTCTCCACTGTTTACTTTGGTTCTTCTTGATCTTCCATAACTGGAATATTTCATTTTATATTCTTTTAAGTTAAAAATATATTGCTGGTTCTGACCAGTGAAGTATATTGTAAAATATCTTTTAATGGTAACACATAAAACTTTAGAGAGTATAGAGCTGGTTACTGAAAAAGTGAAAATATGATTCACAGTACTGGAGCTAATCTGCCTGTTTCAGAACAGTTGCAGACCAAATTTTGTATGTATATGTTCTTTCGACATAAGTCAACACCAAATGTATAGCCAATGAGGGATCCAACCAACTGCTTGCCTGCATTTTATATTTGATGAGCTCAAATAATTGTTTCTTACCCAAATCATGTCTTGCAGCATCTGTGGTTGATCCATTGCACCTCAAATATTTTAGTTTCTGTGGGCGAGTTATTGCATTGGCATTGGTGCACAAAGTGCAAGTAGGCATTCTATTTGATCGTGTGTTCTTCCTGCAACTTGCTGGAAAAGATGTTACCTTGGATGATGTTCAGGATGCTGATCCATGCTTATACATGAGCTGCAAAAAAATCCTGGAAATGGACATGGAACTTGTAGACTCTGATGCTTTAGGACTAACATTTGTTAGAGAATTTGAAGAACTGGGGACTCATAGGTCTGTTGAGTTGTTGCCTGGAGGGAAGGATATTTCAGTGAATAGTCGCAATAGAGATGCATATGTTAAGCTTCTAGTTCAGCATCGCTTTGTTACATCAATATCCGAACAGGTCACTCATTTTTCTCAAGGTTTTGGTGATATTCTGAGTAAATACAACTACCAAAAATTGTTGTTTGAAAGTCTTGACCTCGAAGATTTTGATCGTTTGCTTGGTGGAACTGATGATAATATTAATGTGAAGGACTGGAAAGCACATACTGAATACAATGGTTACAAGGCAAAAGATCGTCAAATCGTTTGGTTTTGGAAGGTAAGTTTGCATAATATATATTTTTAATTGTCACTTCCTCTATCTGCACTTTTTAAATACATGACTGTGTGCTTGAGTGAGTTTTTATTTTTTTCATTATCATTTTTTATTGAGGCTTATGCATAAGCTTATTTGTTGGCTTTGATTTGTGTTTCAAATTCTGGTCATTATTCTAATGAATTATTTAACTCTCTTTTTTGCTCATTTAGTTAATGGAAGAATTCTTACTGTACCTTTTCAGGGTTTATTTATGTCCTGACCCTAACTTGTAGTTCTGCTTCTATATAACTGAGTATGATAGTTTTAGGCTCGAGTATTATTGAACTTTTCTATTCACCTTGTATAGCCACAAGCTTCACATTTATATTCTTTTCATTGTGAATTTGTGTAGATCTTCAGATTGTTGGCACATTCTTGGTGCAGTTGAAACAGGTTGAGTTAGGCAAGGTTCCATTAAATTGTCTCCCTTCAATTTGTTCTGCTGGTAGGTTTGGCTTGATGACATTAAGGTTGCTGTTGCTCAAATACATTGACAAAAAGTACTAATAGACATCTATCAGCCTATACCCTGATCTTCGTCCAGTTCCCAAATTTCTAGACCAAGTCATTTATAGATGACTTTTTCTTCGTTATATTAGAATACAACACTGGGTTGACTGGATGAGGTATTCTCTGAGAGTCATTTATCCAATGAGCTCCATTTTTTGCCTATCAATGATTATTGTTTTACAGGCATCCACATGTTTTAGGAGACAAACCTTGTGTCACCAAATTTGGGACCTTAATTTTACATTTTAGCTTTTAAAATGATGATCATCATCAGCATCATCAATATCAGTTGATTGGAAAGGCGGTTCTGCAGACAAGGTGACTGGAGTTCTAATGGCAGTTTTCAGTTCTTTTTTACTTGCAGTAGCAGCAAACAGTTTATCTTTTTCAAATTGATGTAACATGGAAATTGGTGAACTTGGATCCAAGAAGCTGAAGATAACACATCCATTGGTCTTGCAGATAGTTGAGGGCATGCCCATCCAGCAGCAAAGGGTGCTCCTTTTCTTCTGGACATCTGTGAAATACTTGCCAGCAGATGGATTCCGTGGCCTGTCTTCTAAACTGTACATATATAGAGCTGTGGATTCCCAAGACCGCCTTCCAACATCACATACATGCTTCTACCGCCTCTGCCTCCCGGCATACCCTTCCTTGTTTGTGATGCGCGATCGGCTTCCAGTTGATCACCCAAGAGCATGTCAGCTGCAGCTTTGGCTTCTTGTAGATGTCGATGACAAAGGCGAACAAGTAAATATACCTGTACAGAGTTTATCAGCCTGACAAATCAAATCAGTATTTATGTTAAGTATCTTGTGCGAAGGTCTTTTTCGCCATTCTAACTGGAAGTTCTTCTTAGCATGATTTTTGTGTTATTTTGGTGCATAGAAAAGGGTTAGAGCCTCTTCAGTAAAATCTGTTGATGTCTTTGAAAATCTGAAGGGCAAAAGGTTTTCTTCTTCTTCTTTCTGTTTATTATGTATCTGCTAGTAGTTCATCTTTCCTCTCATTGCTGGAAAGTGGAAAGAAAGGAAATCAGGTGTAGCTGTTTCCATTTTGTAAATATTTGACCTTTCAATTAGAATTGCAGATGAATTTTATTTCACCTGCTTATCCATTTAAACAGAACAGTACATTGGGAAACTGCTTTCTTTTGCCAGGGCTTAATTGCATGATACCTGCTGAAACTTTAAATAGTGATAATGATGGCAGGTTCATTGATTCAAATATTAGGCTTTCGAAGGTTGTTTATTCTGCAATTCACCTGTTTTTAATTATGGACGATTTGGTTAAAAAAAAAAACCTGGCTGCTCAAGCAAGTATACATGTATATATAGCCACAAACACACAGCCTGGGCTGTTTGTAAAATAAAATCGATCATTAATACAAAAATAAAAAATAAATCATGAAATGCTGGAGTAGAAGATTCAATTGGTTGTCTCAGATGAAAATGAGTGATCCAAGGTTCACAGCAACTGAAATCAAAATGAGGGGAACAGTACATTGATTCCCACCGGAGGGTGTTGATGATGGCGGTGGTGTTGTGCTGCCACCAGGAGTGGGTGGTTTCACTGCCACCGGAGGCAAAGGCGGCTCCACCACATCAGCGAGGTCTAAGACTGGCAACGGAGCCAATGCCGGAGGTTCCACCTTAGGATTGATCAATCCTATCAGTCCAACTTGTACTGGTTCCATGTATATTGGTGTATTATTTCCCAGGTTTGCACAGCCATTTCCTGAAATCACATGCGCATAAATCAATTAAGGAATCTCAAATTATGCATGTAAAAAAAATTGCAGGGCCGCTACATACTTCTGTACAAGCTAGCCGTCCCCGGAAAATCAGTGATGACACCATCGACACCGGCCCCTTCCACGAAAGTAGTGACTTCTACATACGGGTCTGAAAAGAAATCCCATGCTTGTGATGTAAACTCATTTTGCAGCAGATATACATGCACTGCAATGCCTGCAGATTGCAGTCTTTGTACAACGCCCGTTTGGGTAGTGATGAAGCCTACTGTCTTCGGGAAAATAGACTGCTTGTTGATGGAAACAGAATCAGCAAATGTTTTCATGTCTGCGAGTGAGGCCGCATCGGCGTCACGGATGGATTCATCGACCATGTACTGAAGCTTGTACTTGGTTTGCTGCTTGACTTTGACAAGGACTGAGCTGTAGCTCGATTGGATAATGACTTCCTGAGTGGTTTGATTGTTGTAACCAGAGTCACTCAAAGCACTGATGACTGCATCTGTTACACTGAACGCCAATCGCCTCCATTTAGAAATGCAGCATTCTGCAGCAGTACAAAGTGACAAACTCTGTTAAATCACAAAGATTTAAGTACAAAACCTAGGCGTAAAAGTGATTGAAATCAGAAACAAATTAGACAGGAAGGTCTCAAAAGTTACAAGAATTAACAGTTATGTAAAACAAGAAGCTGATTTTTGATAAGCTCATTTTTGCTCACCTCTATGCTAATCAAGACTCCAGACAATTGCTTGTCTTTTGCGAAGGCCAAGAAACTCGATAATGTCATGAAACTTCCTGCATTTTTATATCTCGGGTTTCTTTCCAAAATAAATTTTACCTGTGGGTTGAGGATCATGGCTGCAACGGAAATGAGATATATGAGCGATATCAGAAACCTAAAGCATTTCACAATCAACCAGAACAATTAATAAGTGAGACTTACGCTTTAGACTTTGAATCTCTTCCCATGTCAGGTTGAATGTGAAAATTCCAGGAGTGCTCTGAATTTCTGGTATAGTAGACAGGCGAGTGTTGAAAAGCGATTTTGTAACTGTTGTATCCTCCATGAGGTTTATGGAACTCATGCATACAAGAATTCCATCTTGTGTCATTTGAACAGGACAGTCAATAAAATCAGCCCCATCGCTGACTGCTTGCTTATAAGCAAGATCAGTGCACCCCGGGTAGATTCCGCTAGCTCCGTTATGTGAGATAATCACTGGCTTTCCTGAAACACCGATGATCCATAGAGTAAAGATAATCACTAAGCTGACAACTAAATAATCAAGCAAAAGCAAACTGAAAAAGAGATACTGAAATTCTTTTGCTCACGAGACCAGAACTGTTCTTGCTTATGTGAGAATAGCAACCTGAAAAAGTAAGTGTTATTCATCATCTTCACAATATTCTAATGATGAGGGAATGACATTCAAACAAGAAAACTCACCTATGGCCTCTGCTGGAGTTTATGGAGAGAAGTCAGTCAACACACCATCAACTGAAAAGTTCCCATTGTCCACAAAGTTGAGATACTCAGCTAATGGATCATAGCTGTAATTGTAAGCAATAACTGCATCATTTGCAAAGTCCGAAGCAAATACTTCCAACCCCACTTTATGTGCATCAGTAACAACAGAGGTGTGAGGCTGTAGATATAGATCAGGTGTCAAAGGCCATATGTAGTTCTTGGGGATAGGGAATTCCTGATCTTTAACGAATGTCTTGATAAATGTAAGGTTTTTCAACAGAGAACTGTAAGTTTGGTTTGTAGAAAGGTTCCCGAATATCCTCCCCAAGAAATCAAACACAAGTTTTGTCTTGCTTCCAGTAAATCTTTTAACTATGCTACTGAGGAAACCAACTTCCGGGAAGAGATGTAGTCCACAATTATGCGTTTTGATACTGAAAGCACAAAACTTCTCATGCTCAAGTTATGCTGGGTGTAGAATAAGTCATGCTGCAAAATAAAGAGAGATTGAAGAATTGTCAAACAAAGAGTTTTACAATATATGCATACATGGCTTGAGTTTTTCCATTATGTACCTGTACATTCAACCAGTAGCCAGATGGCTTAAATTGTGCCACATCTTCAACTCCAAGGATCGGATAAAAGTTTGCATCAAATTTATCAGTTAGGGAATAGATACCCTGGGTTACTGCTTGCATAAAAACATAGTCAGTAAAAACAGTACCAAAACCGATCAATGATAAACATGAGAGATCCATTGAAGAAATTTCAATAATTATGGAAAACTAAGCATTTACATGAAACATTGTTTTGCAGGTCTCCAACATTATAATCCACTGGAAACCACCCTCTTGTTTGCACACCATTGACAGAGTATACTTTTTCTCCCTTTGGATACATCCTAGGAATGTCAGTGCAATTCTTCATGTTAAGATTCATTAGACAGATACCGATGCCATCCTTTGTTAATTGCACATCACACCATAAAATTGTATCGGGTGAACCAACCATCAAAGCAAATTTGAAAGCAACTGAACTGGAATCAGGGAATAAGCCAGAGAATCCACCCTTAGCTACAATAGCAGGGGCAGAACCTGCAAAAGAAGAGCAAATTATAAATCTATGTTCATCCAAATGTTCATGAAACTCTTCAGACAGTAATTTTTGAGACAGAAAAGAACCAGTTCCATTCCACCAATATCCATTATTAGAACAGACATCATTTTTAGTAAATTCAAATGAAAATCAAACTAATACCTCAACTCAAAGACGTGTGAAATCTGCCATCATTTAAATCCAAATTCAACATCTCAAAGAAAGAAAGTTCCATTGAAAACAAAAGTAACTAAAACCTCTCAAAACAGAGATTCTCCAGAGTCCAGACTGTGTTTTATAGTCTCAACTTCCAAATAAAAAAGATAAAGGAGATTATCAAACTTCCAATTTATTTCACAAAACCAACTTTCTAAACATAAGCATCACCTTCAAATAGTGAGCTAAAGACCATAATTTTCCCAAAAAATAATTACAACATATATCATGCATACAAATAGAGTATTTTTTTATTATTTATTTTTATCAAAAGCGTTTATTTCATTTGCCTATCCATACAATTTTTCTTTCAACCAGACACAAGAAAGCAATCTTCATTCTTGTTTTCTATCCTTTTGCTCTATGTTTTCTCAACCAAAACACTCCCTTGAGGAAATTTATACACCAAGAATCAATTTCCTTGAGAAATCTATTAACTAACATATCAATCTCACCCTAATGACACCAAAAGAAGGAAAAAAGAACATTTTTTTTCCTGCTCCCAGCCTACCCCATTTAATTTAGCATCAACTTTCCAAAAGCCACAACCAGTGAATCAAGGAACTAAAAAGATACACATTTCATAATCTACCATCAATTTACTGCTAAAAGAAAACCATTCTTTTAGCAACCCTAAATATAAACAGAAATCAAGGAAGTTCCGCACCCAAAAAACGAAAAGAAAGAAGGGGGGGTCTTTGAGCTAAAAATGCAATCTTTTCGCAACCTCCTTAGGATCACAAACCATCAACATACTCAGCAATCACAAACACTCAGACCAAAAAGAAAAAAAAAAAAGATTATAGAAAAAGTTCTCCATTCAATCCAAACCCAACAAAAAAACCCAAACTTCCATCCAAGGGAGAGAGAGAGAGAGAGAGAGAGAGAGAGAGAGAGAGAGAGATATACCACTCAAGGTTAGCCAAGGTGATGGCTTTCCCTTCTGAGCAGTGACCAGACCCTGAAACAGAAGGAATGCAGCCAAGAAACAGAAATTCCTGGCAGAAATCCTCCCCCTCATTGCCACCACCAACACAGTGCACAACCGACCCTTTCAGACCCTGCTCTCCCAATCTCTTCTTCACCCAAGGCTTCCACTCAGCAAGAGAGAGAGAGAGAGAAAGAGATGAGTGATTCCCAGGTTGGAGAAGAGAGAGAGAGACTAGCTTTGCTTTTTGAACATATATAGTGGTTGAAGATTAGAATGTCTGCTTCTGGTCAAAAGAGCTTTGTTGTTCTGGTTTTTTGATTGCTTGCCATGTCTGTGGATGTAATTGATTGCTTGCCATGTCTGTGGATGTCATTGGCGTCCTGCTGTTCACCATCCCTCCTTCTCCAGAACCTTTTTTTTTTTCTTTTTCTTTTTCCTCTCATTTTTCTATCCAACTTTTCTTAAGATTCACTCTCAGTAAAAAAATAAAAACAAAATAAACTATCATGTCATCTTTAATTTGAAAATTATCCTAAAAAATACAGCAAATAAAAAGCCACGTCATCATTGGACCTGAGCACATTATTAATGTGCAATAAATTGACAATGCATAACATATTAATGATTTTATTCAATGCCTTTCAAGTGGAGACTTCCAAAAGTTCATGAATCATGTACCTAAAAAGAACTAGCTTTCCATCTTTTTATTATTTTATATTAATCATCACTATGGATAAACTATATTTATTTATAATAGATAATAGTTTCCATAAAATATTACAATCAGCCTGTTGCTAATAAAGGTTTACAAGAAATGTAGTAGCACACTCGACTCATTGTTCTCTCCCATCTGCTCGCTCCTCTCATTCCTAACCTCCCATCCTCAGTACCGTCACCAGATTAGATCCTTGAGGGTTGTTAAACATTGAGAAATCTGAGAACTTCTTTTAAGCTACGTTTTGTCTTGCATTGGAACTTCGAGCAACTTTATTTGTGAGGCTACATTGACCAGGGATATGAGAAAAAGTTAGTATCTCTAATGAGTTGTTAGAAAATTAGTAACTTTATATATATAATCCAAGAACATTCTATTTCATGTGACAGTAAGTTTATCAATATCTGGATTTTTAGGGTTATGTGAGTCATTTAATTATCTGATTAGAAGATTAATTAGTGACCAAATAGTCAATCAAAAGCTGTTAAATTGTTAACAGTTTAGGGAGTTGACCTGTTTAAGCCGACCCTCCTTGTTTTATGAAGTGGTGGTCCTCGTGGACAGCTTTCTAATGGAATCAGCTGATGTGGCCTGATTTTATTGGTTGGAGGATAATGCTATTCTGGCCGGCCTCTTGGGCCCACTTGGCACTTCTTTTGTAGAAGAAAGGCATGGTCCATGGATAGTGTTTCCCTCTTTCTTAGCCTACTTTTTTATATATTATTTTTATTTTTTAATAAAATTAATAATATGAATTCATATTCTTAGACCTTCTCAATTTGGCATCACCCATTCATAAATTATGCATTAAATTTATATTTATATTTTCCTAATTTATTAAAATTTTAAAGGACTAAACCTTTATGCCGGCAAGTTTGTAGAAAAGGGAAAGAAAATTAAGTTACTCATAATTAATTAGCATTGAATCATTTAACTTATTGATAGTTTTGTTCATTGAATAATTGAATTACATCATCAACTTATATATATATATATATATATATATATATATATATATATAAGCTAAAGACAAAGTTCCACCTACCAATGAATTTAATTAAACAAATGAGGAGACATGGTCAAGCTCTAAATTTTGTAATTATTTTTTATTATTAATCAATACCACTAAATACAAGAACAAATCTCAATCAGTGTTAATTATTTAAAATAAAAATAAGAAATAAGAAATAAGGTTTCCAGCCCATTGCCAGATGGAATTCACATGTATCAAACTCGGTGGGCCCTAGCGGGATACACGTCATCAAAGACAACGTGCAAGGGACGATGCCGTGTGGGGCCCGGCCCAGTTTTGGTTTGGTATTGGTAGCGCAGTTTATAAGCGCGTGAAAAGTTTGGAAGAGAAAATGATGTCTTTTTATAATGTGAAAGTGACAATTAGGGTTTGAACATTGAATGAAGATAAGGGTTCACATGTTTCATAGATATTTAGTTGGGGATTCATGAAAACTTAAAAATGATTATTTGATTATATCGATGGATTTGTTAGCTCCCGACTAAGATGTTGATAATTAATGAGTTTAAAATCATAGTGAAAGTGACAATTAGTGATATAATTAGGGTCACATCTTTGAACATTGAATGAAGATAATGAAGATAGAGGTTATAAAATTTTTAGTAGATGTTTGGAAGTTTTAAAAATTATTATTTATTATCTTGATTGAGTTTTGAGCTTGTGATGGTGATGATAATGAGTCGAAGAATAGTTAGGTCTAGTGATGGTGCTATAGATGAAAATGAGTCTATGAAATTAAATCGGTTTTCTGTATTATATGAGAATGCTGATATTTGAAAAATGTTTATTAATTGATTAGTATTCATATTCTTGAGCCCTTGCATGAAAAATATTATGGTTATGTTATACAAAAGCCTTTAAGATGATTATTAAAAAGTGAACATTTAATGAGCAAGTTGGTGGAGAAAATTATAATTGAGATTTGATTTGAGTAAAACTTGTTGAAGTCTTGGAAGTAAATGTTCAAACAAGAGTTTGGTTTGTTCAATTGCAAAAGTCCAAATCCTCTTAGCTTGCAAGTCAATCAAACTTGAAGAAGAGATATAGAATACTAAAAGGAAAAAAGAATATATATATATATATATATATATATATATATATATATCATATATCTTGAATGGGGAATTGGTTGTATTAATTTGAGTTTTGAAAGAGAAATGTAGCATATATATGATGTGCACAAGGCATTAAGGTTAAGATTATATATTTGCACAAGGAATTAATGATGAAAGAGAAAGGTATGGCACATTGTATGCGTGTATATATATATGGCACATTCTATAAAATATATAGTGAGGAATAAAATAGCATTTATGTACATATATAAAACATTAGAGTTATAAAGATTATATATTTGTGGTAAAAATTAAGTGGTTATTCTATTTAGATTGACAGATTGCGGTCTAGACATGGGAATATGCCTTTGTTTATTAACTTATCTATATCATATTCGGTTTCGGGATGGGCTTATTCATTTCTCGATCATGATACATCGAAATAAATTGGCCTATATATAAAGGATGAAATTGCTATTCAACCATATATGTGATGAAGTTAATAGTCAACTATGCATATTGCCACAATATTATTGTTAATGGTGATGAATGATCAAGACCATAAAACAACCATATATATTCACAGCCAATTAATTAATGTTGGTAAATAACTTGTCAATATATATAATTCATGATGGAACTTAATTGGTGGCCAAAGTTGCTATGATTTCACTTCTAAATCGAGGGAGACCAAGCTAATAAGGTATCATTAATGTGTTTCTTGTCTAATTATGTGATGTTCTTTGTCCTTCTGTCAAGCAATATGACATGGAATGTTTAAGACCAACCACCACCATATCTTCAATCCATCTTTGATTCTCATCCATTAATAATTAAGCATCAACTTGATTAATTAATTTGGATGTTTCAATCTCATCTATATATATTGACATGCATTAATCTCAACATGAAATTATATATATATATATATATATATATATATATATATATATATATATATAAACAGTTAGTTTATAACTTGGACATAAAAGAAGAAAAAAATATACCAATGATCCTTGACTTGGCATTGATGCATGGGAAGGAAACATTGCTTTCACCCAATACTATCCTTTCCTTGTCTTCACTATCTCATAGCAAATAAATTCCATTGTAATAAACACTATATAAACCTTATATATATATATATTGATCTTCATCTCAGTTGAACTCTCAAGTTAATTAAATTAGTCTTGAGATGATCATCAGTTCCATGCAAACCATGTCATCTATCTCCATTAAAAGTCAAGTTCAAGCTTGCTTGTCTTCACATCCCACCACCATTAACAAACACCTGATCCTTTCTTTCCAACCAAAATCTACAAACTTGTTCACAAACAAGAAGAGGCTATCAAAAACAAACCTTGGTTTTCTCTCTTGTTCCACAATGCAAAAAAATCTTCCAATTCAGAGAATAGAAGATGATGACAATAATATATTTGGAAGATTGTCAAGTCTGATCAATGTCATAAACAATGAAAAACATCAACCACCATCAGATTCAAAGGATACTATACCTCAATGGCAAAGTGATTTGCTCCCCATTTTCCTTTCTTTTGATTCAAACAAGGTAAGGATTTTTATTCATTAATATATATTCATCTCTTCACAAACTCCTCCAAAAATCTAAATTAATCTTTTGTTACTGTATTTTTTTTTTTTTTTTTTGTAGATAATTTGGGGGTTGATATATTCTCTCACTTGGCCTACATAGGACAGCAGATAGAGTTTATGTAATCAGACCTATGGGACGTGATGGAGTGGATCTTGGCCTTAAATGGCATTTAGGTTTTGTTCTTAATTAACAGCATAAATTAAATGGATAATATACATAATTAACATGATTTTTTAATTAAACTGTAATTAATCAATGTCTTGCAGAATGGAAAGGCATCACTATTCCATTAGGAAAAAAGAGTGGCATTTATATATCTCATGGATATCAAGGGAAAATGTTTCTAAGGTTGGAAAAACAGTTCATAAAAAGAATTAGAATATCAATAGAAGTTTTTCAGTAACAATTAATTAAATCTAAGTTGCATGAAAACCTGTAGGAACGCAAGCATTCTTATTCAACCCTTGGTCTTTCTCAAATTGGTAAGCATATATAAATTTACAAGTTTGATATTGTTTCAAGAGTTGAAGAAGTTTAGTATGACAATTAAATTAAAAAGTTGATCATTTTTTGTACTTGCTCTTGCAGAAAATAGAGGAAATTATTGGGAATTTGGCAGAAAAGATTCCACCAAGTCTTTTGCTCAAAGTGAAGTCAAAGGCTGCCTTTGTTTATCTTTTGTTGAGTATTTTCTTCATGGCCATGTCTCTCATCTTGGGGAAGAACACAAGTGTGTGAGATATTCATTTATACATATAATATTAATATTAATTAGTATGCAGTATCATTGAATATTAATGAATATCAATTATTAATTAGAATGATATAATTTTAATTTAAAAGTATTTATTTTAACTAGTATTTGATTAAATTAAAATTGGAACAATTAGTTTAAAAAAAATTTCCTCAAAACAACAAATAAACAAGAAGCACAACGTAGAATGGCAGGGGAGGGTCATTTTTGTAATATGCATAAGACAAGGGTCCTACTTTTTAACTGATGCATGTGAGAGGACGTATTGGTCGGTGCGTTATCTTTACTTTAACTTTACAAAAGTAAATATAAATAATTAAAAATTTCAAGCGATAATTTTGTAATTATGAATTTTCAAAAGGCATATATGCAAAATCTCCACTGCCCTTTCAAGATTGGGTTGAAAATAGACAAAGTCAAACCCTGAAATTTATGCTGAAAGTCTGAAATTAAACAATTGAAATCAGCTGTACAAACCATATTACTGCAAGTTTTTTTTTTTTAAACCATGACTACATATCTGAGAAGCTTTTAGGGTTAAGTCCAGAGTCTCACAATGAGTACAAACAAAAGAGAATACATAACCTGACTGCAGTTTAATACAATGTTAATCCAGTATAGACATTTTCTTTTAGTTTCTGCTACTTTGGTTAGTAACCTGCAATTTGTAGCGACGATGAATGTTTTGATTCAGAAGACACCTTCAAGAGTCATCAGTTTTTTCTCCGCTAGCCAAAGTAAACTACAGCTTGCCCCAAAAACAAACAAGGTTGCAGAAAGCAAGAGAATAGGGATAATCAAAATATGTTAAGAACATTGTTTTGTTTTCAGCATATACCTCCTACTGAGTTAGGCCGACAACATTCTACGTAAGTCACAGATCTGCAAATAGAGAGAGAAATCACTTTGTTGTATAAGAAATCAAGATTCTAAGGAAAGCAAAAGGTAAGCAATTATGCTCGTTTTATTTTAAATGATCACCAAATAGTAGTTGCTTGAGTGGTGTTCCTCATAGACCATGCACACATTCAGAAATGATAAATAGAAGAATGCTCGTGGTATTTAAAAGAAACAAATAAAGAAAAGCAAAGAAGAATTTTTATAATAAAGTGTTTCGTATTATTAGTTATTTCGACCAAGCTATCAAGCTAAAAGAACTGAATATTAAAATATTAAAACTTTATAAAGAGCAATTCACATCAACTGATATAATCGAAGACAAATATGCCCACCAGCACACATTCAGAAACTATCAAAAGATGAACATATATATATGCAGGAACTTATGAATTTTCTGCAAGCCATGAAGGTCAGAACACTTATGAAGCAGGAATTGGATGCCAAATTATGCAGGAAAGGATAAGTCATTTCATATTCTTTTTAACAATTAAAAGAAAAAAAATGGTGCATTAAAGACAGCAAATACAATTAAGAAATTCAAATAAATGGCATTTGCAATCTAACCAGTTATGCCACCCAGATCAGGACTGATTGATCAAATGGCATGCCACCATCTCCGAAATTCCCAAAGCAGAAAAGCTTTCACATCCAAACAGTTGTTGGAGTTTAGAGTCACATAATATCATCATTGAGTTCACAGGATCCTATAAGTAAAATAGAAAACATGTAAGGATGTAACGTTGATGAATCTGAAATATCAGAGATGCCAATAGAATTTCTGCTTGGTCAATTCATACACTATCATCACCAGTCTTGCTTGAGGACAAATAAATGATACAGGTTCCAATCAGAGTTCAATAGTTAAAAAAGCCAAAAGGTGCATCATTGACAGGAAATTAACTTATGTTCTTAAACTAAAAAGTATGCTTCATGAGCATAGAGAAAAATGATACACCCCTAAACACAACACTGGGACATGAGGGAGATGTATGGAGGAGCTAAGACAAAGACACCAAGAATGGGATTGGGAGCATCAAACCATGAGGTCCTTGTTACCTGTTCTGGAACTGACAGTACATGCCTCCCAAAAATAGATGTAGAAAATACAAACAAGAACCGGCTAGGGAGGGAATAAAGGTCAAATCCAATTCCAAAAGATAAAAGGTACACTAAGTGAGCCAGCTATAGGAGGTAAACTAAAGTTACGCCAAGGTTTATCCGCTTTTATCAATCAAGTACAACACCTCCAAAGCAATCTGCCTTTCTTTCAAGCAAAGAGCTAATGCCATTTTAATACTTCCTCACTAGCATCAACTCACAATAATGGCTTTCCACCTCATCATCACCTTCAATACCCCTGACAACATGTCATTGGCCAGAAAGCAAAACCTAATACAAGAAGGTGATATCAAATAACTGGATATTCTTCTTATTGAATACCCCACTAGTATCACTATTGTGCCAACCTAGTAGAATTGGATGCCAAATTGAAGTGTAACAAGTTCATGCAAGACAAACGTGGATTTCCATAAACCTTGAGGCCATGGTTATGAAGGAGAAAAACTTATTTTATTCAACCATAAATAAAAGAGAACTCATTAAATTCTCATGCAGCGATAAGAAAAGGAAACGGAAGTTGCAACATCTTACCAATGGATGTCCAATCTAGTTCTAGAGAAACACGCTGACTTTGTCACATGAATCTGTAGAACCATCAAGAACTATGGCTATCCATTTTAACAGTAATCGCACCAACAACAATCTACGGCAAACTACAAAAATTGTGTGTGTGTGTGTGTGTGTGTCCCACTAATGACACTCTACTGCAAACTACAAAAATTGTGTGTGCACACGCATGTATGAGAGAGAGAAAGAGAGACCACTGTTCACTAGAAAGTTAGAAACCCTGGACCAACCTCCAACTGGTTATCTTTTATGTAATCCCAAATGCGTTTCAAAGCCTCAGACTGAAGCATCTCCCTTTCTCCAGATCCCAAGAATGAGGCGAGTGCATCAGATATAACAACATTATGATCACCTGTATCAGTATCGGGTTTTGTTTCAGAAGCCACCTCTGAGGGTTCAGTTTTTGCTCGCTTAGAATCTGGACCTGGATCTTCTACAAGAATCTCAAAACAAAACTAGAATTAGCATTCTTGTGATTTAATTTGAGAAAAGGAACTGTTCTAGGATGTTTACTTGTAGATTCGAGAGGTAGGATATGCTTGGCCAAAAGCTTGTTCATCTTGAACATGTCAGTACAGTCAGTCTCAAAAACCTTTCGCAGCTCATCATTGCAAATAATCTTCCTTTTGTTGTTCGGATCTTGGAGATTGTTTTTACGAATGTATGCCCACAGCTGCTTTACAATCTGAAGCGTGATATAAAAGGATATTTAGGATAATATATGCCAAAGGATTACAAAAATATGTGGAAAGCAAAGAAATTGCTCATTATTTTGTTGAAAAGATAAACCTGAGTTCTCGCCATGGTTGGCTCACCAACAATAGCTTGCAGTTCAGGTGAAACACCACAAACCTTATTCAAACCCCCAGGGCCACCTTTACGTTTAGCTGGAGTTGGGGCACTGAAATCCAGGCCACAAGTACCAAAACTAAAGGTTAGATAAAAATTATATTTTGTAAGCATTCCTATTGCTGTCATGCAGTTGACGTGGAGAAACGAAGAAGTAAAGAGATTTGTAAAGTTCAATGTTAGTTATGAAAAAAATTTGAAGTACCTGTATTTGGAAAACTGGGTAGGAGATCTCATTTTAAGTAACATGCAGCTTGGATTTTAGGAGAAATGGAATGTTCCTAAAAAAATCATATAAGAAGCATCCCTAAATGTTCATTCCTAGACATGCTATTTCAACTGAAAGTAAAAAAAAAAAACAAAGAATGGGATCTGTATGTTTTACAGAGTTTATTGAAACAAGCGAAAAGAGGGGACCTAATTTGAAGAAGAGAACCATAGGGCCACAAAGATATAAAAACTTCTCGTGGTTGATCATTCCATTAATCATCTCTCACAAGAACCAATATATCTACAAACACAATACACAGGATCGCAGAAAATCTAATTTCTTCATGTTTGAAGAATCCAGATATATATCAGCCAGGAACAAATCCTATTATGTATAATTTCCAAATTAATAAAAAGACATTAAAGAGAAATCAACATAAACATGCTATGTCAAGCAAAGCATCAAGTAGGTTAATTCCTTCTATTAACAATCACGCCAACAGATAGAATTGAAAGTCTTGAGTGGCTGCAACCACTTGGCATTAGTAGGAAACAAGAAAGCAATCCAAATAGTCAAAGGTAACAGAATGACGACAAAAACGACAAATTCCACTCCCACACCAAACACTAGCTCAATAAAATAATAAGCATGAGGCTCACACATTTCATTGTGGCAGCAACAGGAAATATAACCAACCAAACTGCTGTTGCACATCCTAGAACTCTACAAATTTTCATATTTACATCCTGGCATTTTTTAAAGCTAACCAAAATCAACAACTCTTGTACCATTACAACTCAAAGCTTTCATCTTTCCTCTAGGAACTGCAGAAGGAAACAAACAATCTACATCTGAAGTTCAACAAAGGAAAAAAAAAACATAAAATCTACATCAAAGTTCAATAAAAAAAAAAAATCCAACAGTCTACATTTAAAGCTCAACAAAGAAAAACACCAAACAGTAAAATGAAAACCCTAACTCCAAAATCAAGAAATATGATCAAAGTTAGCAACTTTCTTTCCTTCTAAGGCAACTCAAAAGTTCACTAGGTTTCTACTCTTCAAGTAATACAAGACGAAATTACCCACAAAAGCGAAAAAGAAAAAAAGAAGCCCTAATCTCAGATTCAACAAACAAGAGAAAGGCCGTGCCTTGCGCCCTTCGCAGCACGAACCATTATTCCCAATGCCCAAAAATTAACCTACAACCATAAATTCGGAGATAACTCACTGCAATCAAAACCCTAATTCAGAAACCAAAGAGAAGAGTACTAAAACTCGCACCTTTCTTTGGGGAAGCAACGACCGGCCTCGCGACAGCAGGCGACAACGGCCCAACGGCGACTTCAGGCCTCGGCACGGCAACATGAGTGGTGCGGCAGCTGCTGCTGGTGAGATACCGTCACCGGCGCTGACACAGCAACAGCGTTGGGCGGAGGATACCTAAACGTGAGGTCATGGTGGTGGGGGAGGTGAGCGAACGGCGAGGCGGAAGCTGCGCCAGCAAGGGAGTGAGCAGGATAGGGTTGAAATGGCGGGCCGACGTGGGGGGCGAAGGGGTCTTTGGAAGTCGGGGGCGGGGGGCCAAGGAGGAGGTGGATCTGGTCGCGGATGAAGGATGCTTTGTGGGAGAGGTCGAGGCCAAACTTGGCCTCGAGCTCGCGGACCACGCCAGCTACGGAGGCGGTCGCAGCGGCGCTGGGTCCGGCCTGACGGAGCAGTGACTCCACGCAGCTCGCTATCTCCTGGTCTGTCACCATCCGCACCGCACGATGAACATCTAACGGCGCACGATTTTTGGGAATTTTTCGCAAATTAATTGTAGAAAAAATCGAATTTTGGGAACTCCGCCCCCGCCTTCAACCCCCTCTCTCTCTCTCTCTCTCTCTCTCTCTCTCTCTCTCAACCTCTCTCTGTTTTCTCTCTCTTCTGTCTGTTAAATAGGGGATGGAATGACGAAAATGGACATGGTGGGTGGGATAAAACGGGATATGATTTTTGGGAAACGGATAAGGGAAACGCGAAGAGAAGATTTTTTGAGCTTGAGTTATAATAGTATATAATTTAAATGTTATTATGTTATATATACTAATTAACTCTACAATATACAAATGACAACGAATCAACTGGTCTGAAAACATATTAAAAATACTTTTAATAACTATGAATACGATTAATTTTAATGTATCTACATGCTTGAATTTTTTTTTAAGATCAGGTTCGATATTAGCAACTTTATTAAGTATTAATTAGTTTTATTTTTTACAATTGCTTATCAAGAATGAATTTACTAGTATAGTGAAAATATACCAAGAGAATATTTAAAATAATGATCAAAATAATGATTAAAAATAAAAAGTAAAACATAGTAATCCAGTATATACCAACAGCCTCTTAGTATATTAGTAAGTGCATAAATGGTTGAAACTTGGAATGAACCTAGAATCGAACCCTTACGACCACAAAGTCAGGACACACCACAAAGTCAAAAAAGAAAATCCAATCTATTCTTATGAACCATTACAAAAATAATTCCGTATAAAACTCATATAATTATGAGAAATGAAAATATAAGAGATAATTAAATAAAATATAATTTATCCACTTAATCAAAAAAAAAAAAAAAGAAGAAGAAGAAGAGAAAAAAAAAAAAAGATAAGTTACTATCATTCACACAACTTATTAAGATGAAATATATACATGTCTACTAATTTTGAATTTACATTCTTCAAGATAATCATATTAACATATCTCAACTAAGGGCGTGTGAAGGTGCAGCTCACTCGTCAAAAACAGTAGTAAGCTGTGAGTATTCAAGATGCCGAATATCTCTATGAAGGGCCGCCGAAAATCGGCCTCATGTAGGAGTCATCAAACTTTCTCCAGTAGGCATGTATTGTATGGACTGGTCTTTCCAGCAGTGCAGATAAACTTCTCTTGACTTGGAGAATGCCAGTTGTGCCTTCTGAACTAAGCAATGGCAGATCAACATCGGGTTCATCTTTGTCAAGATGGATATTGATCCCATGCTTAAGGTGAGGAAGTAAGAAGTTTATCAGTGGTCTTGTCAGAAAGCCGAAGACCTGAGAGGAAAACGAAAGCAGAGTATTCAATTGTTATGGTCCATGAGAAGCATCAACTAGTTAGAATAAAATAGAATCACAACAAACATATCAAGGTTTGAAGTAACTAGAGTATTCGACTTGATTATGCTCGTTTTGCATAAAGGAAAATGTTTTTCTGATTTGTAGGGCATACCAGGGTGGTGAAAAGAACAACTACTACAGTGTTTGTGATCATTGCCGCATTAACTGGGTCTGAAGTAACACCTTTAATAGTGAACTGCATAACAAATCAAAAGGTCATTAGTCCAAATCTCCTTGCAAAACTAGTATGAGGACAAGTTTTGAGCAAGCTAATTTCATTTTGAATATAGTCATCCAGACCTGATTAAATGCAAGCGCTTATAGAAACAGCTCCGCGCATCAAACCAGCCCACCAAATTATAACCTGTCAACATGCAATATATTCGAACTTAGCAGTGAATGTGATTCGTAGGGTATGGGATTAATACTACAGAAATAAAGAACCGTAGACCAAGTTCATAAAAAACAGCTATGCATGAAACCTATTAAACAGTAACAACCTGCTTTTTAAATGTAATCTTTGAGCTCTCTGCATTTGAGTTAAAATAGTTGGATAAACAGGACAGAGGGAAGACAAATGCAGCACGCCCCACCAAAATTAAAGCAATGGTAGTAGAGTAGATGCCAAAAGATGTCCTCAAGCTGCCAAAATGACAAAAATTCTTGTTAAAATAGCATGATGTTGAGTTTTAGGGTGAAATGTCACAGGCTAAAAATTTGTACACAAATAAATTGCATGGTATTGAATGCAAAAGGAAACCAAATCGGTAGGTCCTAATTATTCATGACTACAACAAAATGGTGAAACCTACCCAAAGGTTCTGAGGCTCAATTAGTCGGTCAACTAGAAAATATCACAATTTGATTTTATTGAGGAAAAGATGTCACTATCCAATTGCAAGAACACAATCAATTTTTGTGATTAGGCATGAAGAAAGCTTTATTAATTTCAATGGTCGTGTAGTCATGGCATATTGCAATTTATGTCAACATGGACTTCAAATTCAATTCATGAAAAATAATTGTTACCAAATGTTACGGAAATATTTGATAAAACACGTGTCACCTGCCTAAATGGCCACCTGTCATACACAGGGCTACATTTCTTTTGGCCACAAGATACCACCACCAATAATTCATTAGCATAAATTCCGTCCTAAGAATAAGGAGGGCTCACCCCCTACAAAAAGTCCGTCGGAATTATATGAGAAGCAAGAAGGTGATAGCCATCCTGTAAGAGCGTATCTAACGCCTACAAGTAGTAGATCTTATCCACTTGCCTCTACAAGAGCGCGATATTTTCTACTTATACATCGCTAGCATCTACACGAAGTAGATATTTTCTACTTATCTACCGTAGCACCTACACGCTTTACCGCCTTTAGAAGATATATTTTCTCATTCACCGCTTTACTCCACCGCTTTTCCTAAACCGCCTTTTAAGTTGCTATAAAAGAAAAGCGATAATAGAAAAAATAGGATCAAAAAATCATCACACAAAGAGCTAACTCAATGTCTAAAACCTGCCTTCTTACAAGTTTTCTAACTTAAGCATCGAGCCGAATGAGGCGTGAAGGCCCAATTCCGATCACTCTTTTCTCCTCGCATGCATTCGGCCCCAAAGGAAAGCTAGGGTAATTCTGAACGGATTTTCATAGGATAATTCCGAAATGGATTTCCAAAGCATTCTCCGTGTTCCTCATTCAAGTTGACGTAAGCCCACACCAACTATAAATTTCAACCGCTTGTCGGGTCAAGGTCGAGACCAGAGATCACGAGGCCACAAGAGTTGTGCTAAAGCGCTGAGAGTGGACCGCTTTTAGCACATCAACAGCTTAGCCGTCTGGGGACCCTTACAAAAAGCCAAATGATTACTACCAAGGTCAAACGGATCCAAGAACAAAGGAAAGCACTAAGTAATCCTCAAGGACTGGCGAGGTCCGAGGACAATGAGGAGATTCCGCTTGAATAATCCACCTATCTTACCTCCATCGGAAAAATCCTTCCGCCTTCACGCACCCCAAGAACCCTCCCGAGTTCTTTTACTCTTTAACACGCAAAGAAGAATTGGAACGGGTTAGCCCAAGTCGTTTCATACTTTAACTCATCCATTACCTCCTCCCACAATAAATCTCCACCAATTGCCGCCAACAAATTTCACCCGTACCAATTCCTGAAGCGTAGTGAGGAGGACAAGGACTCGCACTCATGGAAATGTAAGAGTAGAGAATCGCCCTTTCCTCTCATAGTTCTTCCTCGAACCCTCTCCGCTCGACGCCGGGTAGAACAAGCCGCCACAAGAACTGAACGGCATAACGAGAAATCTGGAGCGGACGCAGGGATCGAATCGGAATAGCCCATCCGCTCCAATCGCCGACATAAGAATCCCAACATGCATGACGATCCTTCATCGGGAAACAAGAAACTCCAATGCATGTTTTTTAAGACATATGCCTCGCTCTTTCATCAAGGAAATATTAAAGAAAGTAAGTTCCCATACGACAGCTTTCACCAATTCGCTGTACGCACCGCGATAATGAGGTAAGCAAAACTGATCCGTCGTCTCGCCACTTGAAGTCTTTTCCGATCGAAAATGCTTCTTTCCTAATTACCGGGACACTCAGATGCTGCCGAAGCTTTTTCCCGCCACTTTAGAGGGAAAAGTCAAGCAAGACCTGGGTTTGTTGGATCTTCCTGCTTAAAGCACAATTCCTTCTTTTCAAAGCTTCTAGCTGATAGCTTTTCTAAGCTTATTTTACAGTTAATTAGTCAAAAGCAGTTAGAAAAACTCTATCTACCCTTCCGCGTGTTAAGGCAAACAAGGGGGGAAACACCTCAAGCTCTATTTTAAACCAAGTTTCATAGATGAAGCAAAGAACGTCTATGGATCTTATTCCGCCAGATGGTTGTAACCTTCCTCACGATGGAGTGGTTTGCTAGAATCCCCTTTCGCTTTTTCCCTCACCTTTGATCCGGCAAAAACCATCCCCGCCTCGCTACGATCCATGCCTGTATACATCAATTCCTCATGAAATTTATACGAAGCTTGGGAAGAGGAAGGCTCGACGAGCCCCGTTGAACTCCGGAAGGGAAAAGCCCATCAAAACATGTCAACAAAGGCCCCCTAAGTAATGAAGAAAGCGTGGCCCCGCAGTGGGACAAGAAGGGCGAAGCGACAGAAACCTCAAATACACTTCGCCAAATGGCTCAAAATGCATATGTGTGCCAAGCAGAACCTAGAGAATCTTCAAAGAAGGAAAAATTGTCGATAATGCACTCGGCTCACCATACTCCCTACTCAAATCGCACTGTAAGCCATATTCTCATGCAAATCCAAGATCAACAACCTCGATACGGCCTAAAAACCTCGCAAGGAACTCCCGAATCCACAAAAGAATAAGTAATAACATCAGTGTCACCGCCTAAATGACCAACCGTTACATAATAACATGTGGCTACATTTCTTTGGCCACAAGATAGTCGTACTACCACCAAATTCATTACAAAGCATAAATTCTCAGTCCTTAGCAAATAAGGAGGGCTTACCCCTACAAAAAGTCCGGCCGGAATTATAATGGAAAGAAGCACGAAGGTGATAGTCATCCTGTAAGAGCTGATTCTAACGCCTCTACAAAGTAAGTAGATCTTATCCACTTGCCTACAAGAGAGGGGCGATATTTTTTACTTATATTAATCTAGTACTCCACAATGCAAGTATAGATATTTTCTACTTACCTATCGTGAAGCACCTGGCTACGACAGTAGCGCATATTTTCTTACCGCCTTAGAAGATATTTTCTTACCGCTTAGCCTTAGAAGATATTTTTCTCATTCAATCATTTTACTCCTTACCGCCTTTCCTAAACCGCCTTTAAGTTGCTATAAGCAAGAAGAGCCATAATAGAAAAAATGGGGATCGGAAAAATCATCACACACAAAGACCTAACCTACGCCTAGTCTACCGCCTTCTTACAAGTTTCCTTCTCGACTTAAGCATCGGAGGCCGAATGATCCGCGGCGTGAAGGCCCAATTCCGATCACTCTTTTCTCCCTCAGACATGATTCGTCCCAAAGGAAAGTTGTGGGTAATTCAACGGATTTTCATAGGATAAATTCCCGAAATGGATTTCCAAAAGCATTCTCCTGTGGTTCCTCATAAATTCGAGGAAGTTCAAGTAAGCTACTCACACCAACTATACCCTTCAAGCCGCTTGTTGAAGGCCTTCGAATTTATCAACGTGAGGCCACAGTAGCTGTAAAGCATAGAGATGGACCGCTTTTGACATCAACACCAAAAACACAAATCGATAGGAATTTTTATCTCCTACTTAATCATTGGAACTGTATGAAATTCACATGTTCCCCACATTAAATCTATGGCTGCAGACATACAAGATAATGGCTTCAAGTGCAAAAAAACACTAATCTTTCTGCTTTCAGTCCAAAGGTTAAATAGCTGGTCACATTATGTTATCAATTAATGATGACTTGACACATGCAGTTTAATCTTCTAAAATTCATCCTAAAATGACACTTGTAAATATCCTAGTCCATTAAAGATTAAATCCTCATCCCGTCATACTTAATAGCAGAATACATTTTAGACTAATATGTATATTTTGATCTCCCCATCCATATGGCTATTGTAGGCTGTGTAAGAATTTCCAATTTCAAGTTAGATGTCTAAGATGATTTCCAGAAATGTCAAAAACTCAATCCTTTGCAGCAACTCCTAGATGGCCATAATGTCAAACAGAGAAGCCAAAAAATAGACAAATACCTTTATATTGGTCATCTTCCACTTTTTCCATGTCAAGGGTATCCATTCCAACATACAAAGAAAGGAGATGAAAGTCTCAGCAATGAAATGTATAATGTAGCAAATATATGCCTGCAAATAAGAGGAAAGTAAAACCGTAGTCACAATTACACTTTGATTAATATATTACCATTATGGATTTAAAAGGTCAGGTAACAAATAAATCTGTTGAATGATATTGAGTTCATTGTTATAGATAAATATAGAGCTGATAGGTGTAACAAAAGACGCTGTCACAAAAGTATAAAGATTAGAACAAATTCATGATAAATAATTCATCTAACTTGGCTCAAGTATGTTCTTTCAAAATATATAGCAAGTAAGTGCATATGGAAGTATATCTACCATCAAAAGCTTTATCTAAGTTTCTTGTCATCTTTGAATCACAAAAAATGTAAAATTATGAGAAAGATTCTCTTTCAAGAAACCATAGATAGGATCAAGCTTCCTTTAGCTAAGCAGTATTGTAAATGCTGTTGAGTATTATATTGAATTGAGTGTGTACAAGAACCTAACTAAAAATCATCCCATCATCTTATACAAAGCTGATTTATAGATTAAAAATATCCCCAAATTCATAAATTTCCAAGCACAGGTCTAAAACTGAAGATTGTTTTTCGAAAGAAATTACAAGGCAGTATTAAGGGTAGAAATACCTTTGTTGTTATCCTTGAGTTTTCCAGTCACATTATGCATGGTACAATGTGACATGACAATCCCACAAAAAGATAGTAATAAAGATTCCACTTAGCTGTATGACAAGCTGCACAACAAAAGCAATAAATTGTGAAGAAAACATAACATATCTTATAGTTAGGCAGTGAACGTGATGTAAAACTCTCAGGATTTACTATCATAAGCAACCAAAGTTAGTTAAAGTCACAAACCAGCAACAAACTATATATGAAAGTAGTTTTATCAATTCTATAAAATTGGCCAAGCTAAGGCCTTCTACCTAGGGAATAATTGCAAATTTTGCATTAATATCAAGCATATAAAGTAGGGAAAAAAATAACAGAAAAAAAAAGTAAGGGCTTTTAGATCCTGGACTCTGCTAGTATGTAGGACAAATATGCCCACTAGCACCATTAAAGCGTCATTTTGCGGTCAGCTGTGAATTACATAGCCTGTAATATGAGATTGTTTCAAATAAATAGAGAGGTCTACTCCGCTCAAGCTAAATGCATGTTAAAGAATGGGAGAAACTGGGATGGAAATTCTTTGTAATATCACTTACTTTCCAAAGTACAAAGCTTTCAGACAATATACGTCCACAAGCCCAACTGACAAAAACATAAATATGTAAGCACATGAAAAATAAAATTTAAGGCAAACGGCTGGAAATTTGGAGGATGTCAAAAAATTAGTAGAGAGAGCAAGGCTCGGTATGGTATTCCACTCAAAAATTGCATAAAATAACTATAAAAATGCAAATGAAGTTATAATTTCAACTAAGTAACAAACAGCAAACATGTGCATAAACAAGAAGAACAAGACTTGAGGAGCATATGCTAGGTTTTGAGGTTGGATCACTCTCATTGCAAATAGAAATCAATCGCAAATTGTAGGATGATATTTGGAGGAAACAGTTCAATTCAAGATACTCTCTATTGAAAAAATTCAATGCAAGGATCATATGAGGCCATGGGATGAAGAATACTGGTTGAAAGATAAAATATGATCCTTGGAATAAAAATGAATAGGGTAGTTCATTTTAAGTACAATGATACACTGTTTTACTGGTAAATTGGGGAGTTCTCATTAATTGAATCAAGTGGATGAGAGGAGGCAACATAGAGTATCAAAGAGAGTGGGAGTGATCATTCCTGCAAATGAATGCAAAACTGATTCTATAGAGAGTAGAACATGGCAAATAGGACCTTACTGCAACACCAAGGAGAGTGCTTGCTGAGGAATAAATATAGAAAGTCTCCCCAAAATATTGCATGAACTGTAGACCAAGCCAACCAGTTTAGAAGGGAACTATTTGTCTGATTGTATTGAAAAACACTACTGCTGTAGCATCATTCACAACTCCCTCCCCTAAAGACCAAACTGTACAAATGAGGGGTCTCATCTTGACGCTTGGGACCCAGCATCTAGAAGAGTATGCACATTAGGAAGGCATCATGCTTGAAACTGTAACAAAAACTAAGAGACAAAGATAATGAAAAAAAAAAAGGAATAAAAGCATCTTCCATCTAGGCTGAGTTATAATATTTCCACATATCATAGGGAGAGAATAGGGTTTTAGGAACGTGAGTAAATGTAAAAAAGTAAGTTTCATCTCACAATCTCAAATAGAAACCAATGACTAGAAAGAGAGGGAAGAATGAAATCAAAGATCAAACCATGCAGGGTGTAAACAGTATCGGCTGAAGAAAATATCACGCTAAGAGCTGGATGGGGAGAGAATAAAAAATTAATGGCAGATTTTATATTCTACCACAATAGGATCGCCAAAAAGTCATTTAAGCAAAAATCCATTAAGATGTAATTCCATAAACAAGGGGTGAAAATCAAAACCTAGAAAGTCAGTGCATCAGTCAAGTCCAGCAAAAGCCAATCTTTGGGAATAGCCACCAGCTGCCTTGCTCAACAAAAAATAATACCCAAATTGAAAAGATATTAAAACACAGGAAACAAATTGGGAAAAAATGTTTAAGTGCAAGGAGACATGGTTGCAGTATTGCATGCACTAAATGAAAAAAGAACATGAAGTATATAAAAAAGAGCCTAATCAAGAGAATGCAGGAGGGTTAAACCATTTATCTGTAGACTGCAGTGTAGGATATAAACCCCAGAACTAGCCTTAGCAAAGCATGCAGGCCAATTTGTGGTTTCCCCCTATATCCCTTTAAAGTTACTGAGTTTACTCTTTTTTGGCATCATGAAAAATGCAGACAGTTCATCAAATTTCTCCGTTAGCAGATTGTACTTGCCAAACAGAGTACACTACTATGTCTCTTAGAGAAATGAGTTTTGAGGTTGATATATCATTCTCAAGTCTTTTAGATAATCCCTTCAGTCAGAAACACAAATATTCAAAATAAAAAAATTTACACCTGCCAAAATGATTGCAACTTGGATATAAAAACTCCAACAACACCAAATAGGTTGATGGTAAGAAGCATGGAAGAACTGTTTCTTTTTGACCACCTGAAACCTGAAGGAACACGCAGGTTGTGAGTAATTATTCTACTTCATCCAAACAGTGGCAGATAATTCTTATAAGTGCAGAACTTTACCCAGCATTAGAAAATTATGGGAGGGAGAAGATAAATAAAGAACAGCTCCCTCCATCAAACCTTTTTTAGAATGTGAGAACTTTTCCCCCTCACTCTAAAAGTAAGAATTATAAGTTCCGAGTGATGCATCCCTATATTAAAAAAGCAAAACAGAAAATCTTTTTATTCTCAAAGTAAGAGCATAATGAGTAATGAAAAATCAAGACCTGTGAGCATTACTAAACCTTTTCTAAAAAATCCAGACAAAATCCAACCTAACAAGTTTACGATGAAAATTAATGATATATCATATAAGTCTCCCAAAAACGCGCCTTTTTTCCATGTTTTCAAAACCAATTCCCTCAAAAATCTTTAAAAAAAAATCAAAACAGAGAGAGAGAAAGAGGTGGAGAGAATCACGAGTGAGGTATGGCAGCGATGGACCCATTGATCCACCGATTCTCTCTCAAAGCTTAAGCAGCTCCAATAACGATGCAGGAGGGCAGAGCACGGCAACGAAATATAGAGATGGAAACGACGTTAGCGCGTGGTTGGTAATCGTTGGCAGGGATTCCTAAGGATAATAATAGCCATCTGTGAGCCCCATTGCAATCGAATCCATATCAGAGGGATTTTGGGCATATGAGAACTATACACAGAGCTCCAACTTTAGGGCTTGGCAAATAAAGAGAGTGAAAGAGGATTTGGCGGGGCTCCTTTGTTTGTTTTAGGTTTAGGAGGCTACGTGTGGAGAGGGTTTCGAATACTTTCATCTTATATGTTACCACGTATTAGTGGGTCCCATTTCTGATTTCTGACTAGATTTCCAGATTCTTTTTATAATTTAGGAAATTATTTGTTTATTTATTTATCAATATAGTATTTGACTTGTAAATTCTCCTTCACATTATCAAAAATAAATTTGGATAATTAGCTTTATATTAATCATTTTTATGTTATTAATTTTTATATTTGCATATAGCTGTAAAAGGGGTATATAATGATGGACATAGTGATTGAAATAAAAAGTAAAGCGAGGGATAGGGGGTAAGTTTTTGAAAATTTTCAAGTATATTTTTGTAGGGAAAAGTTTATTATTTTTATTTTTATTTTATTCAAATTACTTAAATGCTCCTTATTAGGAATTAATTATATCAAAGGGAGACACAGTGAAATTATTTTCTAAATAAAATATATAATACAAAATAATTAACTCCAAGCCAAGCTTGGCCTTTGACTAGGCAAATCCAAGGGCACTCCCTGAGTAAACAACCAATGTTTTTTGCAATTTGTATCACGACATCCTGAGGCCATTGTGATTAGCCATTGTGCTTTTGTGGCCTTTGTAAACTTACATTGCTCTCTAAATAAATGAATGTTGTTTATTTTATTTTTTTAATAAACAACTCTCATTTAAGTTTTTAAAAGAGTATTTTGACGTGATTTTAATTTATGAGATGTTAAACTATATTAACTATATAAGTATTGTTAATGATATGTACTAGTAATTTAATCAATTTTGATTATGATGAATTTTTTTTATAAATGTTGACAGAAACACACCCAAATGTGATTAAATGTGATGATTTTGCTAATATACCTTTGCTACCCATCATTTAATTTGAATTATATTTTTAGATAAAAATTAATTTTAATTTTCAGCCAAACTCAAACATTACTTGGCGATTTTGAGTTTGACTGCAACATTTATGTTTTTACATCAAAATTAATTTCCAATACAACTCCACATTAGTTGGCTACTTTGACTTTGACTTTGACTTGGACATTTAGAATACAGAGCTAAAGTTATATTATGTTTTTATATCAAAGTTAATTTCGAGTGAAACACAACATTGCTCATTCAAGGTATATCTATATATTTAAAATATTATATAAGCTATTCATAAAAAAAAAAGTTGGTATAATGATAAGAGCTTGATTTTAAAAATAAGTTAACTAAATTTTGATTTAATTAATTTATGTTTTAAACTAATATAATTTTATTATATTTTTAAAATTAATTATGTTAAAAAAATTATCAAAACTGAAGGAGAGCACGAGATAAGCGATG